>JBAWJQ010004462.1:0-622616 GCA_037783105.1 Bactrocera zonata | reverse complement strand
CAATTGCTAATAGTGAAAGTTTTCTTCCGTTTCTCAATTTTTGAACAATTGAATAGTAGCAAATCGAACAATCAATTCGCGTAAATTATACAGACTAGTAAAATCAAGGAAAAATAGAAAAGTAAATGACATTATAAATAAATTTATATAAAAACCATAAATTTGACATACCTTTCATATTATAAAGATAATTGGCATTACAAAAACAAAAAATTGTAAGCAGTTTGCCGCTTTAGCTAGCGACTTATAGTAAACGCTTCATTTTGACTTATTCCACTTTCAACGCGGTTTTTTTATAATTTTAATTTTTTTCAGCATATTATTCATTTAATTTGTTTGCTCGTGGGCAGTTATAATAATGACTTCATATATGCATATGAGATCATAAACAAATCATTACTGACTACCAAGAAAACCAAATGAGAGTTTCGGGAAATGACGTAAAATTCGATGCACAAATAAATGGCTGATAAATTAAATGATTTTGCTGTTTGACACCATCTGGCCATGACTAATATGCAAATTTATGTATATGAAAGTATTATTGTTTAAACAGCTGTTATTATAACATAAAATTACGGTGACTAAATGCCGTTTCAAACTTGATTCGTGTTTGCGATCTATCTATTCGAAGCCCGTAAGTACCCTTAAGCAGGGTATCATGAATCATACGTAACCTATATTTTGTTTAAGTAAATATAATAAATAAAAAAACAATAATAAATCAAAAACAAAAAAAGTCTTAACCATGAGTTCTTACTGCAAAAAAGTAGTCTTTAGCGAAAAAAAGAAAAAAAAAAAACCATGAAATTGGCATTGTGTCAAAAATT
The DNA here is from genome assembly GCA_037783105.1 of Bactrocera zonata. Lineage (NCBI taxonomy): Eukaryota > Metazoa > Arthropoda > Insecta > Diptera > Tephritidae > Bactrocera > Bactrocera zonata. The sequence continues at coordinate 621,786 of JBAWJQ010004462.1, read as the reverse complement.
GCGTCAAAGTTTTCTTCGCATACATATATACTATATATACATATGTATACTAAGAAGAAAGCAAAGTATTTTAAAATCTCTGTATAATATGCTGTGTAGTATTTCCCAAGCACTTGTTGCCAAATGTCCGAATGATCTATAAATTATACGTTAATAAAGAAAAAAAAATAACACTAAAGCCAAAAGCAAAATATTATCGTTGCCAAATAAATTTTTTGTTTCTATTTCTTTTACACAAAAAAACAGCAATTGATGACGCATTAGATGGCATCATGATGTGTGAACTCATGCTGCGATAATAAACAACGAAAAATGATCAATCAATTAAATTTTTTATTTAACAAATTTAAAAGAGAAACAAGTTAAATTTTCGAGTAAGTGAAGAATGATAATGTGAAACCACCAAGCGAATAAAAATATAAATTATAATAGACATCAGACAGTGCTAAGAAGTGTAAACTGACAAAAAAGTTTGACTCAGCTCTAAAACTATTCAAATTATATTTTTCTATTAAGGAATCATCTCAGAGGGACATTTTCGAAAAAATGGTCTCTTTTGCAACGAAAAATGCATTTCCCAACTCAGAAAACATTATTTCTAGAATAACAATTTAACTGAATTACCGAGGGCAAACTAAGCTGCCACAGTTTCTGACCCTATCTGGATATATCAAATTACGAGAGATGATTATTACTTCTTCTTCTTTGTTGAAGATTACTACAGATAAATATTTCCCTTGTTTAATAATTTTTTACATACATAAGTTCATAAAACATTGATTATTGATTATTATTGCTTGTAAAGTTTTAAGGGGTCATATCCTCTTGAAAATTAGACAAGTTTTTTTTTTGGAAATTTTTTTAGAGATGAATTTTATTTATTAAATAACAAAAAATAATGTATTTTTACAAAAAATACTCTATTATAATATAATAATTGGCGATTCGCTTTGAAAAATTTTGGATTTCCTTTATTACGTAGTAGCTTTTCTGGAAGACCAACCGAAAAAAGTGGTGGTTATGAAGACTTTTGTACTCTCGCAACATTTTGCTAAATAGTAGTACCAGTGATTGTTTGCCTGTCCGGTCGTCCGTCCGCCCGTTCATGATTTAACTTGAGTAAAAATTGAGACTGTCTTTGTAGTAGCCAGGGTCAAAATTGCACGATAGTCGTGGCACCGCTCACTTTTAGGTGACATTACCCGCGCCGATCGAATTCAACCAAATTTAGTATGTGAAATTACCCTGACATTCCTATGACACAGTGTGAAAATAGGCGAAATTAGACTTCAGGTTCGTTTGCGTAAATCAAACCAAAACTGTTCAAGCCCCTAGGTATACATTATGTAGACCCAGTGCATATGGTACCGAAGTATTTGGTCAATAATTGAAATTCAGAGAGAAGTCTTTCCTGATAATAGTATATCTGTGTGTCAAAAGTGGGTTGAATTGGGTCAATACTTCCCTTAGCTTCCATATACCTTATATCAAGATTTCCGCTTCCAATATTTGAGTTATCTTAAACAAATTGAGAGAGCGTGTTTTCTTATAACAGTGCATATTTGTGCTTAGAATGAATAAAATCGGGTGAAAGCTCGCCCTACTCCTTAATAAGCCTTATGAACCTCAAGGTACTTTCCCGGCTTTAATCTCTTCCTTATTTGTTCTACCAAAAATTATCTGAAATTCAAAAAAGTCGGAAAACGTAGAGATAATATATCAAAAGACGAATTGATAATTTTTTCTGTAAATTAGAGCGGTTAAAACCTATAAAGATAAGGGAAATGAATTTTCTTATTGAAAAATGATAATCTGAAAATTGTTATCAGAGGTACATTTATCTCTTAGAAAAACGGTTTCACCTCTTCGAGGTAATTTTGCCAATGACTTCTCGAATATGGGAAGAAATCGTAGTGTCAAAATGGATCGTTTAGTTAGCGAGAGTAGTCAGTCGAGAGGCAGTTGTTATAAAAATTAAAAAAATTTTGGATATTATGAAAAAGCAGAAATTACATACTCTGTCTTATGGCATGGTACGATTTTATTTTGATAAACCTTTACAGTTTGCATGGAGAAATGTAATGTAATCAAGCACATATAAAAATTAGGGCATATTAGGCAATATAAAATAACATAAATTCCTTAAATAACATTTAATTGCCTGACGCTGCAAAATTAGTCAACAAATCGACAATAACAGCTGTAGCTTGCAACAGCTAAAGCGCATCGGACACGAATTCAACCAGCACATTGAGGCCGACTGAAGCGAATCACAAAAATTGAAAAGAAAACGAAGCAACGTCGACGCGTGCGCGATGCCATAACTAACCAATTCAAAAAACAGACGCCCGTCTGCCAGCCAACTACACTGCATTTCGATTACATTGTGAGGGGTCAGTTAGTCAATGCCCTTGACATTGCAACGGAGCGCTTGCCGGCTGGTTTTCATTTCAAATAATTTTATGCCGGATTAACATTATATTTATATATGGTGTATTGACTTATGGGTAAATAAATACCCAAAAGTCAGTGCAATCAGCCCTTACATATTTACAAACTCTTGTGTGTATGAGATAAAGCAATTGTTCATGTTGCCCCTCTGACTTCCCATGGGATGCTGCAAACCAAACATTTCACATTTTTAATTGAAAGGGATTTAGGCTACACTATGCTTTCATTCACTTCGCTTAATCAGCCAGTCATTCACTCGCAGCAGTCACTCACTCATCTATTGACAGCGCCCAGGAGTGAGAGTGAGTGTGAGTGTGTGCCTGCGCCTGGCAGTCAAGTGAATGCGGAAGTGGATATCGGCAGCGAGCAGCATGCGGTGCTGTGAAAACAATACAATAACATAGTTTTTGTTGCTTTAATAAAGTACTAAGATGAGGGCGTTTGCAACTCTAAATGCGATTTCATGCAACCACACATGCATATGCATACAGACACACATGTATAAACATGCCCCTTGTGTTAATCTCGGAATTATGCCCTTTTTGGCTTCCGCCGACTTTGTCAGCCCCTGTCATCTTGAGCTTTCTGCCCCGCCGAGGGCTTTGTGTTTGTCGGCGGCAACTGTTTGTGACAGCTGAGGAAGCATTTAAGTGCGTCTGATGAATTACTCCCGTCCAATTGAAAACGTCAACGCCAATTGTTTGTGCGTGGCTGTCCGGGGTGTCCAGCGTGGCAAGGCGAAAATTGTAAAAACCCCCTAGAACCAACATTGACTGCACTTTAGCGCATTGAAAGCAAATTTTGCCTTCGATCAGAGCTCTATTTTGCATATTTCGGTCGTGTGTGTGTGCCTATGCATTTTTCATCATTCATACAGTCTGTGCGAAAATTAAGTTGTCATAACTTAATTCTGATAAATGATTTTCAATCTACAATTAATTTTCTGCAATGAAATGGAAATAGAAAGAAAATGTGTGCCGGGAACTACAGGCGAGAGAAGAGAGGTTCTATTGGGTGACACACTAAATTTAAAGAGGAGAGGAGTGGGTATTGAGAATAGGAGTCTTAAATACTTAATATTGATTTTATGAGTTATTACGACTTTTATAGTTTAAATAAATGCAAAAAAAAGTTGAAATAAATGGCAAATGTATTAAAAAATATTTAAAAGTTAAGTCCGTTTGAGCTTCTTAAGTTTGAGACTCATACTATATACATATATAAATTATTTACCTTAACAATTTCGTTTAATCCAATAAAAAAATTTGGCAACTTTCAAAAAATATTTTCAGCTGCTAGATTTCTTATATGTGACCTGGTCTACGAAAAGGGGGCTTAGGTGTCAAAAAATCATTTTTTTAAATTTTTTTTTTTTAATTTTTTTTTTTTTGACACCTAAGCCCCCTTTTCGTAGACCAGGTCACACATATGTATCTTTAGTTTGATATTCATATTTTAATAATTTTTTCATTCCCAAAATTATATTGAATTTATTTTTAATGGGGTGGCAATCCTGAATTATTTTAATTTAATTTTTAACTTTCAGAAAAAAAAACTTGATTTTAAGACCTTTATTTTAATAGATGTTTGTAAAAATTTTTGATTTAGTTATTTTAATAAAAAAGTGGCAACTTTTTTCAAAAATTAGTTTCTTAAATTTAAACGGTAGCTCTCAAAAAAGTATTTTCTACTGCTAGATTTCTTTATTTCTTCAGCTAGAAAATAATATTTTAATAATTCCTTTCCTCTAATTTTTCGAATTACTTTTGAAGTGGTGGCAACCATACCCAAAAAATAGTTCAAGCGAGAGCTTTTTTATTTTGATATTCACATTGTGAAAATAATAGGTTAGTTTATTAATTTCATTAAGTTAAATTTTTTTAAAGGTGGCAGCTCTGTATTGTTTAAATTCAATTGGAAGTCTTTTAAAAAACTTCAGTTTAATACATTTATTTTAATAATACGTTGGTAATAATATTATTTTCATATATTTATTCAATTATTTTATTAAAAAGGTGGCAACCTTGCATTATTTAAATTTAATTGTTAACCTTCTTAAAAAATTTGAATTTTATACCTTTATTTTAATAATACGTTTGCATTATTTTTTTAATTTAATTTTTTTTAAGGTGGCAACCTTTTCAAAAACAAGTTTCAAAAATTTATTGGATAATATCTTCAAATAGTTCTTTTAATCAGACTAATTTGTAATTTAATTCTATTCCGAAAAAAATATATGTATTTTCACTGCAAAGTAATCAAATACGTCTTGCGCCATTAGAGACTTTGCAACTCACATTATTTTTTTTTTAAACCAGTGATTGTGAATATATACATATTTATTTCATTCCCTATCAGATGTATGCCAAGTACGCCCAAAGTCATTACAGAATATACAACAACTATCAATTTATTATTAGCTAAGGTCAATAACTTTGAGGCCACGGCTGCGGCTGTAATCAGCTAGAAGTAATGAGAATACTTTAAACTTGGCCAAGCCTAAATGAATATAGGTGCCATAATATATATTTATCTATATCTGTATATAATCGCCTTGTCTACTGTGCATTTGTGTGTCATTTAATTCGACAAAAATTTTAATTTCTTCTTTCTTAATAATTTCTCGTTACAGTTTAATTGTTGGCGCTCCTAAATTCGATACCTCCTCATACCAACAGGGTGTGGTAGAGGCGGGTGCCGTCTTCAAGTGTGGCATGAGTGACGGTGATTGCAATTTGGTGAAATTTGACTCCTCAGGTAAGTGAATGACCGTTGAGAAGAGGCAATTTATTTTAAAACAATTTGTAGTGAAAAAGTAAGACGGGGGAAGGCGAAGACAAAAACAAAAAAAAAAAAAAAAATAAAAATAAAAAAAACCGAGAAGGAACTACCGACACGAAAAGTGTAGAATTTCGAAAATATGGGAAATATTTATATTTTTTATATAATATTTTAAATTAATTAAAGAATATGGAACATTATAGTGCAGGCAATAACAAATTTTACATTAGCGGAATTCAGGTCAAAAGAAGCAGTTGTTTTACTATGAAAGTATCAGGTGATACGCAGAGGAAGCATAAAATCTAAATTTATATATTGCATACTTATATACAATACACAACAAAAAATAAATAATAATGACTCAAGAAAAAGTTATAAGTCGTAAACTTCAATAAACTCAAGTAATAATAATAACTTTTATTTTTAATATATATTTGAAGACTATTTACGTATATGTCTAAATATGTTCATATCTCCAAGAATGCTTTTCATAGCCATTCTAAGAGCACGACTAATATTATCTATTAAAAATTTGGGTTTTGTAAATTAATTCTCCATTTTCTTTAATATCAAAACTGGAATTTTTAAAAGTTTCTAGCTTATCCTTGATGACAAATATTTGCAGAAAAGTTATGCGAAGACTTTGTTCAAAAATAATACTGTAACGATATTTTTTGTTATACAAACAGGCTTTACTAACAGTATTTCGAAATCATTGCAAAGTCTTCGCGCAGAAATGTAGGCAACATTTCTCAATGTGATCATTTTAGTACGGGATAAAAAAGAGCATTACTACAAGTATTTCAACATTTCAAAACAACTCTTTCCCTTTTAACCTAGTATTTCTATGTATCATCTCTGTCATTTATCATCTTTGCTACAAAGACTTTATTAGGCTTCGAAAGGTATAGCTATTAAATCTAAAGAAACGAATTTTAAAAAAACGAAATAAATGGAGAGAAATTTAAAACCCAAAACCATAAGGTCTTCTAAAATATTTTTACGGAATATTACGAATTTTCGAACAGTAGAGCTGATATTATTTGTAAACTAATTATTGTAAAAATAAATGAAGTAAAGAGTGAGTCATCTCGAGGTTTCCTACTTTTTTAAAGAAAAAAACAAAGAAACTTCAAATTTAATGAGAAATTTTTATTATCATTTGAAAGAACATACTTTGGCATTCATTTTTTGGAAATTATCTCCTTCAAACGTTGGCCGAGGTCACGAGCTTCAATTTCAGAACTCATATAGTATTATTACTCAATAATGAATGCTGGGTCTTAAGAAGAGTGATGGTGTTGCGAATAGTACGCTCAGTAGGCCGATCATGTTGCCAATAAGTTGAGCGAGGCGATGGAAACACACTCTTTTCAGATAGTGAATTTTCGTAATAAATTTGAACGATTTGTAAACGTTGTTCAGGCATAATTCTTTGCACGATGAAGTTCCAAACAGTACTGAACAAAAATAACACGACAGCTTGTTAGGACTCATGGGTGATCTGTCAAAACAAACTATTGAAAAAAGTACCTCTATTTAGATAGCCCGTTATCAGGATCATTTACTTGGAGAATAGAGTTTCTGAACTCCATAGGTAGGCAGATAAATTATATGGTATAGAACCTTGCGACGAAGATCCACTTTGACAGTTAAAACATCAGTTTATTTTGAAGCCAAAACTCTAAGATTTGGTTTAAGAGACCCTCATGCCTCAGCAAAATAAATAAATATATATATTTTTTTGAATATTATATACAATTTTCAGTTCATCAAATCCATTCAGTGCCGCATTTTCTAAGATAAAATAAAACTGAGCTGTTCTGACTTAACAAATTACTGCATATCGGCATTTGGCAGTTTAAAAAAAAGTCTTTCTAAATATGTTCTTAATTGACATAACCCAATTACATGCAAATGTAGCCATAAAAAATTATCAATTCATCTGCATATATGTAATAAAAGTTTAATTTGATGCTAGAGTGGCATATAATCTACCTAATAGACACACTTAGCGCGTTTCTTCTAGGCACACTTGAAGAGCATTAGGTGTTGCGTTTGAAATTTTCATGCCACCTTAAATATTGTTTTCTTTGCTCATTCTTTTTTGTTGAAGCATATAATTAGCTGGCTGCAACCACAAAGTGACCTGGTTGCATGCCACACACGCAACGGCACAGCAAAGAGCATGGAATTTGGCATAAAAGCGTTTTCTTTGAGCTACAATTTACTAAAACAAAGAATAAAGATTGAAAAATCACATAATAAATATCTGCTTACAATCTCCATGTGAATCATTAGCTGCGCGCGGCAATAACGTCAGCGTTGGCTAAGAATAAAATCATATAATTTATATTTTCACGCCACCTTACGTGACGGCAACGGCAAAGACATCATCATCAGCAGCAACATCAACTGTTGTTGTTGTTGGCAGTGAGGCCGCATCATGTCAAACTGGCGACTCCATTTGCACCGTTTGTAGGCGCGCTTGTGTTGCCACTGATATATGAATGCTTTTGATTTGCTTTTTGGGCGATCGTAATAAATGCACGGCAACAAAGTAATTGTAACAGTTGGGTAACAAAGTGGGAAACATAAAAAAGTCAAATCAAAAAGTTACAAACTGAAATTGAAAGCTTTCATCTTTATTTGACACGGCGCGCATTTGGGGCTGCGACCGCTGCACTGGCAATAAGGCGCTTGCTGGTAGGGCGATGAACACACATACACACACAAATACTTATACGATATGCGCGCATACCATCTGCTATGGTGGCAAAGATTTATGTTATTTCTACAATCATAAAAAAATAATCAGAGAGCCGTCAAGTGAGACCCATAACAGCCCACACGGCATTAGAGCGGCGCGCACTGGTGCCGCGTGCCGTGTGCAGCAACGTTAGCCGAAGAGCCCACAAGCCCACGTCTCTCGTTGCCCACACAAACAAGCTGCTTACTTATCGACTTACACATTTCTTTCCGATATCGAAAGGTAAAATGCCAATAAAACGTATCGCCGCAATCTCAACGCGTATCGACACATTTCACACATTTCACGGCTGCTGACGGCTGGTGGCCGGCGACCCTCATGCCTGGGCGTAGCGCGACTGGTTGCGGCTGCGTTGAGAGCAAACAGCTTCCACATGCCATTTGTAGCGGCCAGTTTGCAAAATGCTTGCATGCAGATAACTGTAAATGTAGAGGCGCAAGCGTGCGCGTGTGTGTGTGTGAGTGCATATAAATTATTCACTTGCAAATAACTTGCAAATCATAAATAAATTCGCGACGGAGTAGTCGGTGAAATGGCCGTGTGCGCGCGCGCTGATTTGTTGCACATTACCATTAATGGCCTGCTGGTGGCACAGCACGGCAACAGTAACAGCCGCCGACAGGCTGCGCCGTAATAACAAATGGCTGCAAATGTTTGCTACTTGATTTCGGTCTGCTGGAGTAGCTACTTAACGCCCGCTTCGCCTGCGCTGCTATTGCTACACGCGCTACACCCCTATAAATGCAGTCACTGTCGCCCGCCTTCTTTCACCGCCACTAACCGCAGCGCTACCGCAAATTTGCGGCTGCGGTCGAAGCGCGGTTGTGCCGTCGCGCGCGAACAGCCATCAAAATTGCACAGCGGATGCGCAAATAAAATTATACGCTTTGTGGCAATGCGGCAATTGTTGGTTGCCGCCACGAACGATCGAAAATAAGTGCAAAAACAAAAACAAAAAATTGAACATAAATAGAAACTGGTAAAAATAAAAGTTGCACTCGCGCGCTTAAGTTACTGGCCGCGTTGAGTGGAGCGTGTGCACGCATTTGCATAGTTTTCGCATAAAGTGCGTGGAAAATTTATGCAGAACATCTTGTCGATACACGTCCGCGGCACGTCGCGATGCTTGCCATATTTTATTAGGGGCGTTGGGGATGCGCGCTGCGGTGCTGTAAGCATCGGCGCACCACAATGCCAACGGAAGAGGCAAAATAGAATTTAATTTCAACACTTTGTAGTCGTGCGGACGGACACGCGAGACAGACGCGCAAATATACAGACGGAAGCTTCGGCTGCAATGGAACGTGCGCGTTGGGAAGATGTCTGGCTGCATTGCAAATCACGGCATTACAGACGGAGGAAGCGACAGTTATTGGGAGCGTATGTGTGTTATACAGTGTATTGCTATCGGATTTATTGAAGATGTTTAAAAAATGATTTCTGAAATGCTTGTATGTTAGTAGATTATTTGTGGGCGCCAGCACGACTTTCATTCCATCTAATGGCACATTACTCAACGCATACACGAAAATTACAGTCACTTACTGGTGTCGTGAGTTTAAGATTTAGTGTAAACTTTCCAATTGGTTTATGGCTAAAGAAAGTTTAAGAAATCAAATTTCAATGATTTCTGAGCAGAGCTCGAAATAAGGTGTAATGGAAACTCTATCTATTATCGGAATTATGTTAGTATGTTTAACAACGCTTCATTATCGATGATATTTAAATACTCTAGTTGTTGTGTGAGTACGAAAAGCCTGACAAACTGGCCGACAGGGGGAATCCTTGAAATTCCTAAAAAAATATGCAATGACTAACAGAAGGTTTCAAGACCGGAGCATACTCTTGTAGAACCCCCAGAGGTGATCTAGTGACTGATGCCCAGAGCATACTGAAATTATGGAGGGAACACTTTTCCCGCTTGCTGAATGACAGTGAAAGCTTAAGACCAGGAGATGGTGAATCCGATTCCCCCATCGATGACGTTGATTGCCCGAACATGAAGAGATTTGAATAGTAATTACTCGCCTAAAGAACAACAAAGCGGCGGGGCCGACGGATTCCCGGCCAAGGTATGCAAATACAGCGGCGAAGAACTGATAAGGAGTATGCATCAGCTTCTTTGTAAAATATGGTCGGACGAAAGCTTGCCCGACGATTGCAATTTAAGTATGCTCTGCCCAAACCACAAAAAGGGAGGCCCCACAATCTGCGCCAACTGCCGTGGGATAAGCCTCCTCAACATCGCATAAAAGGTTCTATCGAGCGTATTTCAACAAACTGATTGGACCTTATCAGTGTGGCTTTAGACCTAGCAAATCAACAACTTAACAGACGTTTACCATGCGCAAAATCTTGGAAAAGACCCGTGAAAAGAGGATCGAGACACAACACCTCTTCGTAAATTTTAAAGCTGCTTTCGACAGCACGAAAAGGAGCTGTCTAATCTAATAAGGCTGTGTAAACTGAACTGAGTGAACGAAGGAAAGACGAAATATCTTCTGTATCAAACAAAAAGTTTTTGTACTCCCGACTTGGCTCCCACGTCACTGTTGACAGTCATAACTTCGAAGTCGTAGATAATTTATCATATCTTGTAATCAGTGTAACAACCAACAACAATGTCAGCCTAGAAATCCAACGCAGAATAACTCTTGCCAACTGGCGCTACTTCGGACTGAATAGGCAATTGAGAAGTAAAGGGGTCTCTCGCGAACAAAAACCAAACTCTATAAGTCACTCATTATTCATGGGAAAGACGTCATCTGATGAGTCGACGCTACGAGTTTTCTAGAGAAAGGTTCTGGTGAAGATTTATAGTTCTTTGCGCATTAGCAACGGCGAATATCGCATTCGATGGAATGATGAACTGTATCATTGACATAGTTCAGCGAATTAAGAGACAGAAGCTAGTATGGCTAAGTCATGTAGTCCTAATGGAAGAACATGCTATAGCTCTGAAAGTATTCGACGCAGTACTCACCGGGGCACAGTGGGAGAAATGGTCAATCTAGCGGCGCTTTAGCGAAATTTTTAAATTCAGAATTCTCCAAATTTTGTTTGTTTTATTGAAAATTTATTTCTTAACGGGGTCTTTTCTGTTTTCGTTTTTGTTTTGTTCCAAATATTCGTATATCTGTGAGCTTTCGAATTTAACACATGTTTTAGCAAGTGCAATAATTACTATTTACCTATTTTTAAGTGCAATTTTTGTTGAACTGAAAAACTTAAATATAAAATTTTGTAATAAGATTTGTGACTTAATTATTATTATTTGGTATGTGTTAAATAAAGAAAAAAGTCATTGTGGTCTGTTAATATATGTTTTAGATCATTACAATGGAAAAAGAAATTGTCCTATATCATAATGTTTGTATAATTTGTTAAAATATGTTGTGGTCTACGTCTTGTCCAAAAATTGGCTGCAAGTATTTGCAAGTTACTGATTTTTTTCCTTTTTTAGATACTATGGCAGAGTCTAAACGCACGCTTTTTTTAATATGGCACTGTGAACCAGTACCAACAAAAAAATGTCTAATGGTTGAAAATCATATATTTTCTAACGTCATTGATCGCTCAAAGTATAGTGAAGAACAAACTCGCAAAATTCAAAAACAATTAAGAAATTTCATAAGCAAACTTGTAGAAAAGTAGAAAGAATGTCATAGGGTTTGGTCAGTGTTCGAAGAGCGAAATAAGAAATGGTTGGATGAAAGTATAATGCTTCACAGGTTGTTTCAAAATTGTTTGAAGAAAGTTCGACTGCTTCGAAAATGCTGTAAGCTCTGAACAAAAAACCTGTGGAATGTGTGGAGCAACACCAAAATTCATGAATAATCTAAATAATGTTCAATTGAGACAACCACAGGAGCACTTGTATGAGTACGGATTGTCAACACTCCATGCTTGGATACGGTGCTTTGAGTGTATAATTCATATCGCCTATAGAATACCCATACAAAATTGGCAAATTCGAGGAGAACATAAAGAAATCGCTCAGCAAACCAAAAGAAAGATTCAACTTGAGCTAAAAAAAGAAATGGGTATATTGGTGGACATTCCCACGAAAGGATCAGGCAATACAAACACTGGGAATACTGCAAGAATATTTTTCCAGCATCCAATTTTAGCATCTACAGTAACTGGCGTAAAAGTAGAACTTATAAAATGATTTGGTATAATTTTGCGTACTATGGCATGTGGGTATGCAGTTAACATAGAGGCTCTTCGCATATATGCTTGGAATACAGCAGAATTATTTGTTTCCGAATATCCTTGGTTTTATATGCCTCCATCTGTACATAAAATATTAATACACGGAGCAGATATTATTGAAAAAGTTTCGCTACCAATAGGAATGATGTCAGAAGAGGCACTTGAGGCAAGAAATAAAGATTTTCGCAGTTATAGACTGAACCATACGCGAAAAAACTGAAGGTTGAATACAATGGAAGACTTAATACACACTCTTTTAATCTCTTCAGATCCTATTTTACATCTAAGTCTAAAAGCACCTCCATGTACTCCAAAAATTACATTGAAATAGATGATGAGGTCAAAAACCTTCTTTTACATATAAATGATCTACCTGACGGCAGTAATTCTGAGAGCTCCGACTCTGAATAGTTTTTTTTTTCTAATAAAACATAAAAACATATAAATAAATAATTAACACATATTTTTAGAATAAAGTAATGCATTTTTTCATTGTATTTAAGAAGCTATTAAGAAAGCGCCGCTAGATTGGCCATTTCTCCCACTGTGCGGGGGAAGCATAGAAAGTGGAGGACCTCTAATTGGCGCCAAACCGCAAAGAGGAAGAGTGACTGGCGCTCGGAAGAAACCCTCGTCGAATCACCAGATGTATTAAGCACCTTAGCTATGTTGGTGATCATCTTATTTGCGACATTCAATCGAAGTCGTTTTGCAAAGGACTCGGTACTTTCGGTAAGACCCTAGCATTGACACGAATCATTTCCAACACATTAATTAAAATGTGTTGAGATTATTCAGATTTTTTTTTTTGCAATTTGAAAGAGGGAAGAATACAATTTGAAGTATGAGGAACATAGCTTCTTATAAAAAGTTATTCTCGACTGTTGAGTATAATTTTATCACGGTGTTGAGAAGAAGCTCTCAAGCTAAAATCTTTAGAAAGATCATATTAAATGAATTTCCTGTTAAAGTTGGTCATTTTTGAGAAACTGGGTTGAGAATGAATTCCTGCACTAGAAAAATTGTCTTACAAGAACAAATTGTTTTGTTTTATCGCAGAAATTTAAGCCATAATTGTTAATTCTCTGGCCCATTCTGCAACCTTGAATATAAGGTGTATCAGCTGTTATTTTAAAAGTTGTTTGGTAGAACAAATTAAGAATATCAAATAAGAAAATTTCAAGGCATCGAAATTTAGTATTAAAGCTCATTTTAGTACACTATAGGTCTTTAAATACTTTTCTATGCAAAAAACCTCAACTTTTATTATCTCTTTCTCTTAATCTTTGGCTTCAAATTTACAACATTTCCATTAAAGTCAGGTCCATTACTTCAAAGGAACCTACTTAATGAGCCACCCAATTTAAATTTCTTTCTTCTTCAGCTAATATTGAAATCTAATTGTTGGCTATAAATCATGACCTGCATACTGTTTATTAATGATTTCATATTCTAGTTATGATGTCCCAGGTTGGCAATTGTGGAAATGATATTTCTCAGCTTAGCAAATATAAAAGAGTACTCTAGTAAAATATTACAACTGAAGCCATTTTTAAATTCGCTATTCCGAGCACCTCACATAAAGTCAAAAAGAGTTAGGGGAACAACTTCAACACAACAAATAGCGAAATCGCTCCACGGTGCAGCGTGTGCATGCAAATGTAGACGCAGTCGTTTGCAAATGTCTCGCATATTTACAATGTACGTTCCCATCGTTAATCGCCATCGAATGGCGTGCAGTGCATTCATCTGCGGATTGCGCAGTTTTATGCAGCGCGTCTACTCGCAAGCGAACGCCAAGCAGTTGTTACTATTTCGCTGCTTTCCTTTATTATTGGCTATTTTTATTTGTGGCGGATATTTGTATTTGTTGTTGTTGCTTTGTTCAAAGTTTGCGGTTCATTACTATAACTTTGTGCCGCAATCAGCGTATAATCGGCGCGAGGCAGCAAGTCAATTCGCCAAAGTACAACTAAAAGCGCCATAAAAATGCAAATTCATGTTTATTACCCGCAGCGGCGCGCACTCAGCGCGCAAGCAACTAACACGCGCGGAACGGCCCCTACAAGTGCACCTTCAGCCACCACAGCTTCCAGACGAAGAGTCAGCAGGAGAACTGTCTTCAAGTGCAATGCAATGCGTAGCGCGAAGCAAGTGAAGTGTGGAGTGCGCGGCTGGTGCATGAGCCCGCGGCAAATGGTGAGCGCGCGGCAGGCGAACGAAGGCGCGGATAAGTATATGTGAGTTAGCGTCTCGACAGATGTTCACAACTAGCGCGTTTGATGCCGCACATATATACAGAGTATATATTCACCAGTAGTTGAACTGAGACTGTTGAGCTGACGAAGTGTTAATGAAATTCTTGAGTGCGCATTGGCTGTGGCGGTCTGCCGCGCGTCCGCCGATTACTTGCGGCTTTCGACTTAAGTAGCGGCTGTTGTTGCATTGGCACTTAATGTTGTGCGCTAATTCACTTTCAGTTGCATCTGCATTAGCGGCACAGTATATAATACTTGTTTTGTTGTTGATGTTGTTGCACTTAAGTGCTTAATATGCAATATGCGGCCGCCCAATGTCAGCACTTGTGTATATACAGCGAGAATTAATGCATAATTACATACGTACGAGCATAAATATTTACCGTAACTTATAAATATTATGCAAATGTGCAACAACATCAATATTTGCCACATTGCGAACACACACACACCTACAAACATGCTTTAAGACAAGATCGGGCGACACGCCAAGGTTGGGCGTTTGCGCGTTGCAGTGCTTCGCTTGATGAATGGGCGAGCGCCTGCGTTAACGTCATTTGATCGGGCGTCGCATTGCCGCCGCCAAGCGGTCATTGGCGGACAGACCGGTAGATCGGTATGAGTGCTGCCGGCACCCAAATATAAAACGCTGTGATATAGTGCTACTTGGGATGCATTTGAGCGCTAGGTGTGCGCACCGTGTTGACAGCGGTGACGTAAACTACGTGCAACGCATTGCAAATCGTCTGCGTCAATTGGCGGATTGTTGATCGCGAGGCAAAAATCATGCAAAGCTTGGCGACGCGCAGCCCCGGCAGCAATGACTACGACAGTTGGCAGTACTTGCAACTGTTTTATTTTGCAGCAAAACAATTATTTTTTGTTTTCATCAATTCAATTTTCGCAGTGTCACCAAATCGGAAAGGAAATGCGTAAGCGCATGCGCACAGTCATATTCCCTAAGTGTTAAAAAATTATCAAAAACATCAAATGAAGCGTAAATAACTTTATTACATGCATATTTTTTCTTTGTTTCTCTGTTCCGTTGATTTCATTGTGCATAATGACGGCTGATAAATTTTTCTCTTCCTTCCTGTCTACACACAAACATTTATGTATATTAATTGATTACAATTTGTATAGAAGGATTAAGTAAATGCTTCATACGCTTGAAAGGTAATATCGCTAGTGATAACTTGTGGCTTTATGTGAAATTGTGTGGATATTTATATGCACTACTGCACCTGAAATGCATTTGCACCGATTTATTAGCAAACTATGTGTTCGTATGCACCATACATATAATATTTTATTTCTGAATGCAGCTGAAGTGTGATATATTGCCATAAAATTTCTATTTATGTACCTATTTATTATTTTGTATCCATTTATTAAGCTCTTCCTTTACGTGTGTGAGTTAGAAAACCAAGTTTAAGCGCTTTGTAAACAAAACCGTTTAAGTTGACTTAAGACTTTAACTCTGTGATTGTTACAGATATTATCAAACAGCTTTGGTTTTACTATAAACCTCACAAATTAATAAATAAGGTCCCAATAACCCCTACTCGCATTTAATGCGCCAAAATTGCTACGCTTTTTTGAGATTTCTGATAAATGTTGTTATTAATCTGTTTTTTGCTACAAAAAATAGTGAAATATTTACCGAAATAAGTTACTATTAGGATTGATTTCCTGAGCTGTCAGTATACATGTTGTTGGTGTTAGAAGCTATAAATATGGGAACAAAGAATATAATCAACATTACCAGGTTGTTCAATAAGGATCATTTGATAAAAAAAAACACAATCTTATGATTCAAAATACACTTTATTATTCGGTATAATCTCCCTGAATATTAATAGACTTGCTCCAATCTGTGGATCCCATCCCTGAGGTGAGAGTCCGGAAGGTCTGCAAAACACGCCTCAACAGCCGTTATGACCACTTCATTTGATGGAAAACGTTTATCACGCATACATTTTTTGACTTCTGGAAAAAAATGGAAGTCGCTGAAGGCCAAATCTGGTGAATGCGGTGGATGCCTCAACAATTCGAAATTCATTTCATGGGTTTTAGCCATTGTCAAAATGCTCTTGTGACACGGTGCATTTTTCTGATGAAAAATTACTTCTGCAAACCCGGTATTTTTCACGAATTTTTGATTCAATTGGTTCAAAAGGTTTCAATAATATTCAGAATTAATTGTTTTACCAGTTTGCAAATAATCCACAAACGAAATTCCTGCCGCTTCCCAAAAAACTGATGCCAAAACCTTGTTGGCCGACACGAGCTCGTTTCGAAGCCGAACCAACAGGTTCACTCCACTCTTTAGCCTCTTGTTTTGACTCAGGATCATGGTGATAGACCCAAGCCTCATCCATAGGTATAAAACAACGCACAAAATCCACAAAACACCTCAAATGTTGCTGAAAAAGTCGCTTTCGAATGTGTTTTTGTTCCATTGTTAGCGAATGCGGCACCCATTGTGCACACAAACCCAAAATTTGGCTTACACTGCCTAATAAGATATGTAGAGCCTTTACTAAATCTCTGTCAGTCAATCGACGATCTTCCAAAACCATATCCTGTATTTTGGTTATGATTCTGGTGTTGATGCGCTCTTTGGACGCCCTTCACGTGGATCGTCTTCAAGGCTTGTACGACCACGTTTAACACATCTTTCTACTGTTCTAATTGTAGCTGAACAATCATTATACAATTTTAACATTTGTTCGTGAATTTCTTTTGATGCTACATTTTCGAAAAAGAGGAATTTTATCACTGTACGATATTCAATTTTTTTCATTGTAAAAAATAGCTGGTAGCAACGCCTTTTCTTATAGAATGACAAAACTTATTAAACCACCTGGTACATAAAATATCCACCAAAACTAACCCTAAAATTTGCCTAACGATTTTAAATCCTTCACTGCTTTAATATTTTCATCAGTTGAAGAGGTCGAAGATCATAAAGAGCGAGACATGTCTTCATTGATCTCCCGACCGTCTTTGAAGACTGTATACCACTCGTAGGCTTGTGTTTTTGATCAAACTGAATCATGGTAAGCCTTTTTCTGACATTCGGAACGACTCCACTCACGAAATTTGGCTAAAAGTACAATTATCCGTTTGATAATATTATCTATTGTAAAAATCACAACGTACTACTGAGGTGTACCGCCTTAAGTAGCTGCTGTAAATTTACTGGTTGATAGATCGCGCAAATATTTGGCATACTAATTATGGACAATCCTACCAACTTAGCAAAGTACAAGTCCGACTGTCTGTAAATACGTGAACTAATCACTCAGTGTTCGAATTATCGATATTTCGATATCTATCAGCTATCACATATAGCTGCCATACAAACTGAGCTTTCAAAATCAAGTCCTCGAAAGAGGAACCTTTTTATTGGAAGAGATATCTTCACAATATTTGCCATGGATTATTGCCTAAAGAAACAAAAAACTCTTTTTTAATTGCTAAAATATTTTCAGGAAATTGGCAAAGACAACATATATATATATGGCTTAGATTGGAACACTAGAGCGTATAGCTGTTACACAAACTGAACGATCTGAATAAATTCTTGGAAGGAACCTTTTGTATTAGTGAAGGGTTTCGATGCAACTGAAGTTCACGTTTTTTTTTTTGTTTAATAAATATTTTTAAAATAATTTTTAGGATTCGTATAGCTTTAGTAATTAAGTATGTATATATATTTGAAGCAGAAAAAGTGTTTGAGTTAATCATATTTTTGGTACTTTTACTTTACTTTCGCTTTTTCAATTAATGTTTTCGATTCTACAAATCTTTGAGTGAAGCGAATCGAACAAGCAACTGGCATAAATCATAGTGACTGTATAACTAAAATAAGAAGAAAGAGTAGTGAACTGTTATACCACTTTAGTGAGAGATCCAAACGCACTCTTGCCGTCACTTTCTCAAGCAATTTTTTGGCAAGAGAGTGCAGCTCAAACTTCGCGAGCAATAAAACAAGCATAATATGCACCGTTTGAAAGATTTATATATTATTTTCGCTCACCATGCAAATTACAAGATTTTAAGTTTAACTGGGCTTATGCTTTCAATGTAAATTGGAGTGTAATTAAAAAACATATTTTACAATTTTATCTCTAACGGCATTTGCATATCTTGCAGGAAATCATCGCAACACTTACGGCGACGTTATCGAACGAAAATCCTATCAGTGGCTCGGCGCCACGGTCTCCACCAGTCGTGACAATGATTTGATTGTGGTAAGTAGTGAAAATAGAGGAAATCGAAAGGCAGCTATATATATATAGTATATGTGGATTACAAAAGTGAATTATTTGTGAAATTAAAATGCGAAGCGTGAAAGTACCGTTTAGTGCGTTTAAAATGTGGGCAGTTTAGAGCCCAAGCGCCATTGCACGACTTAACTTTAATTTAAATGATTTTGTTTTTGTTGGTCATTCGCATGCGACGCTTCATGAAAACCTTGTACGCAAGCGAAAATTGGGTTTACGACATTGACAAATAAAGACGACGACGACGGCGAAGATTTAATAACGCCGCAATGTTTACTTTATTTTGCCTGCAATGAGCACTTTCATTTTCAATACAACAACAACAAGGTGGCTAAAACGCGGGAGCATTGCTTAACACGAGCAGCAGCGTAAGCGTTTTGGGGCAGACAAAAGCGCTGACAGATCCGCTGCTTGTGTGTGTGTGCGAGTTTGTGTATGGGCGGAGATTAGTCATGCCGACGTACTTTTTTATGCCATAAACGAGCTAAGCCGAATTCATATATGCTTATGCGTGCATGTGTGTGTGTGTGTCTCCGACCGCAGTCTACCGGCCCGACAAAAAACTGCTGAACTAGTTTCGACAAATTGTGGTCGCGGTGTGACATGTGTGCTAATGCAGTTATTTACCGTTCCTCACTCCTATGTCTATATATCGCTTGCGACTGGCGTAAATGTTGGCCATTATCAGCGCTGTCAATAAACCCCGAAAACACTGTTATGTCTGCAGCGGTGACAGCTTGAGCGAAATCAATGAAACTGAAGCACGAAAATCACGTCGTGTTCGAAGTTGGCCAACGTAGGGGCACAAGTGGGCGACGCAAAGCCAATCAACCTGTAACAAGTGGGTGGGCGGCTAATAAACATACATACATATGAAAGTATTTTTATGTATTTACTCGTATATTAGTTTTTGTGTTGTAAGCGAGCGCGAGTAGACCGCGGAAGCCACTTAGCGCGGGCGGGCGACATGATATGTCTGTATGTTTCTGCATTTACATATCTATAGATTGCTTTTCATGTTTGTTTACAAGTAGTGTTAGTAAGCTTCGCGGGTGGGCGAGTATTGAAATAAAATATGAGTTTCCGAAAATTCAGCAGAAATCAGTAGAACAAGCAAAGGTTGGTCATAAATAGAATATTGACATAAAAATTTGTTTAGTTATGATATTATTAAGAAAATAACGGGAGAAAACAAAATAATATTTAATATAAGAATACAGCCACCAAAAAAATCAAAACAAATGAAACAAAAAAAAAATTATAATAATTAAATAAATTCATTAAAACAAGTGAAAACTCAAATTCGGCTGCACCGAAGCAGTAATATCCTTCACAAGTGCATTTCTAATAGCATAAAAGGATAAACAAATAATTTTCTTTTTCTGATCGGCCACTTTGTATGGCATGTGTAAGCTATAGTATTTCGGTATGAATAATTTCTTTGGAGATTGGACGTTTTACTTGCTTAATAATCCATGTCAATTTTCGTGAAGATATCTTTTAAAATAAAAAGTTTTCATACAAGGACTGGATTTTGAGCGTTCTCTTAGTATGGCAGCCATATGGTACAGTGGTCCGATCTGAATAATTCTTTCAGAGATTATACCGTTGCCGTGGAGAACAAACCGTTCGTGAAGTTTTGTGAAGATATCTCGTCAAATAGAAATGTTTTCAATAAAAGCCCAAAATTTTAGATTGATATCTCCAAAACTGAGGGTCTAACTCACACATATACAGAGAGACATGGCTAAATCGACTTAATTTGTCAAAAAAAAAAATACTATAAAAAAATCTAAGCGCTTTGCCGATTTATAAGGGTCTTATGATCTAAAATATAGGAGTTTTCAGGTAGCACGACAGACGGGCGTTCTAAGCTGCCCAAATAAGATCTCAGTGAGGATCGACTTCATAACCAAACCTTAACTATAATATCTCCATAAATTAATCTATTCTAAATTATCTTTATCTTTATCTTTATCTTTATCTTTATCTTTATCTTTATCTTTATCTTTGTCTTTATCTTTATCTTTATCTTTGTCTTTATCTTTATCTTTATCTTTGTCTTTATCTTTATCTTTACCTTTATCTCCACCTCCATTTGCATCCCATCTCCACCTCCACCGCCACCTCCATAACCATCTTTATTTCCATACATATTTTTCTCTATATCCCTCTATTTTTCTATCTAAGCCTCTCTCTCTCTCCATCTCTCTACCAGCAACACTGGGTATAACCTAACCTATCCTTTTTTCTTTCTTTCTAATTGCCTTTCCCAATCTATATCTCCTCTGTATCCCTTTAACCAACAATTTTCTTATCTCTCTTCCATCTGTATAAATTGTGTACTGATCTCTCAAGAGTTTCAAAATCTGCTTTTGAAAACTAAAAACAAAATTGTTTGGTGTATGCCATTGCCACAACAAGACACTGATTACCCAATCAACGACGCTTACCTACCACAGTTGCAACAGTCGCCTTGTTGCAACTTCTCACTGTGTAGATATTCGATTTCAATATTCTCAATGCGGTTCGCTGCGTTCCATTACACGTTCTACAGTACAGTTTTCCACATGCCACACAGTTGACAATGTTTTTATTGGTTTTTCGGCTTTTCTTGTTGTTGGACTTTTTGTTTGGCTTGGCGTAATCTTAATGCCCGCCTCGGTCGGAAAAGCCACAAATTAAGGCACACAATTGACGTTTAGTAGATGCCTCGTGTCAGATTAAGGTGTGCCAACTGCCGCATTGATTTCTTGATTACTTGATTTCTCAACTACTCACACACATACTCTCGCACTTGTAACATTTTTGCCCTCAACTCAATTCACAGTATGGCAGAAAGCTTAAACGCTTTTTAATTGTACAGTCATCAACGAGGGAATAGTTTATGTGCGAGCCGAAAATTTATTGGCGCCTTGTAGTGAGTTGACCTGCTTTGACCGATGACAGTGTGTGTGTCTGTGCTTGTCTATTGAATATTCTCTTTTTTATTTGTGCTCTGTGTAATCACCAATTAACTTTGATTTTAGTGGCATTTTTTATTCGTTGGCCGAGTTGATCGCCTCCGCACTAACGGTATGGCGAGAACTTGCAACGTGTGTTTATGCTTCCGCCTCACGCTATGTGGCCGGAGGAAGCACCTTGCTGTCTCAGGTGATGATGATGACCTACCGCGTTGCATGCTTTTATTGCCACCGATGCTTAACCATTAATGGTGGCTTTAAATGGCCAAAGGTGTGTTCCGAGATGCGTGGCCTTCAAAATTTTATTGACAACGCGAAATCGATTCAATTTCGTTAAGGTTTATAGGTTGGCAGTTAATTTCAATATATGTGTGTACGTACGGTAGAGTATGTATGTGAGGATGGTTATTAGCGCCTTCACACACACACTCACATTACGGGAACGCCTAATAATGTTTGCTCATTTAGTCATTTGATGGCTCTAGGTCAGTTTCGCTGAGTTGCAACATTTTTGAAGCAGGGTCACTAGTGCAATTCTATAGCCTGAAAGTCAATGTGGATGTCTTATTTGGGTCAGGCGCACCATATTCTACTTTTATGTACCTCTGTGTCTGTTCCTATGGTTGAAGGTAAATACATAGTCAGGTGGTGTATCGTAAACAGCTTTGATGTTGTTCAATTAAATGTTAATTAGAAAATCGAATGGCGTATTTTTAAGATTTCAAATGAGTGTATTTTGAGAGTGTTATATATGTAATACTAGAAGAATATTATTTTTGATAATTTTAGTATTTTTTAGTGAACAAATTTAAGATGAACGATAAGTTGTTAAACATCTTGAAGAAAAGTTTATCTGAATTGATCGTTCCTTTGCCAATTGGTTTAAGAAACAAGAAAAAACGTTAACTTCGGCGGCAATTATACAAAATACCTTTCACTAATAAATAAGTTCTCCGTATAAGAACTTGACTTTGACCGTTCAGTTTGTATTGCAGCTATAAGCTTGAGTGATCTGATCTGAACACTTTTTCCGGAGATAATACCGTTCTTTAAGGCAATAATCCATGGCGAATATCGCGAACATATCTCGAATTTTAAAAACTTTTTTACTTACAGTTGAAAATGATTAAGGCTGCTTAGATATAAAGATAGATAGGAAAATTGAGTCTGTGCTCTGCGACCTATGGTCTATTGTCCTCCCTCCCCTATATCACATGTGGAGACAAAACTCCAGCATCCTCAACAATTTCAGGAGCCTGCTGGGCGCGACTGAGCTAATGTGATCACTGTCCACGTAGATGGAATCTAGGGCCTTGAGCCTGCTTCTGCTAATTGCTGGGCAATACAGAATCGCTGAACTGATAGTTTGCGCCAGAGACTATGCCTATGTTTGACAAGTGCTTTTGGAGCCTGAATACCCCTGTATAGAGCGCCACAAGGGGGTGGAATTTGTCCCGTGGAAGGTTGGTAATTTCCTTAAACCTTGCAAGGTTGTACCTTCCTAGAAGTAGCTTGGCATGGCGCATTCCTGTTACCCATTGTCAATGCTATTCTCTCCCCACTCCCTCCTCAGTGCGGATCACTGGGACCCCACTGCAATCCGTGATACTGGCCCCACCTTCCTGGATTTCTGCTGACTGATTTATAGTAAAGACTTCTGCTTGAAAGATGCTAGAAAAACGTCACGTTGGTATGGATAGTTTGATATGCGGTCTCGCAATGTCTGCTCCAATGCCTTTCGGAGTTTTCGAGCCGTCAGTGTACCACTGGATAGTGGAGCGTGGATTCCTCTAATTTCGCTTTACTGCCGAAAGTAACTCTGAGCTTCGTTGTAAAGTTAACCCTCATCGTAACGCCGTCCCTTGAAAGAAGAGTCAGTGGTATGTCTTCCCCTAGGGCCTTCATTTGTTGAGAGGACGTGTTATCTTCTCTTTGCCGGAATCCTCTGCTGCCATGAGTAGCATGGTATGTTTCGCTACTTGTTTGATCACTAGATACAGCAGTGTGAGCTCCAGCATGGCTTCACGTGCTGCGGTTGTGCAAGTGCGCATTGCTCCTGAAGCGCAGATACAGGCGAACCTTTGCATCTTCGATAGCTGAAGACCTACCCAAGACTATGGTGCATTAGCTGCCCTACAATAGGCCTTAGGACCATGGTATACAGCCACCTTATGATAGCTGGCTTGCAACCAGATCTACCGGCTTGGTGTCTGGATATCATGTGTGCCTTGGTGGCTTTGGATCTTGTTAAATCCACATAAAATTAGAAATCTATAATTTTTTTTATCAGACTATGGATACATGGTAAGGCCCTTTTTTGAAAGATCTGACAAAAAAAAATATTTCGTTTTCCACAGTGCTATAGGCTATAAATTCTTTATCAGATGACTTATATATATTACATAAATTCTTGATCCCAAAAGATTCCATTTTTTGCAAGCAGAATCCAAACCATAATTTACAGCGAGATCCGAAGCTAAAGGCTCTTGGTTGGGATCTTTTTCTGCATCCGATCTCGACATTAATTCTAAAAGAGATTTTCATTTTTCAAAGTAACCAAGATAAATCGTGATTTTAGAATCAACAGCGAGGCAAAAAAAAAAACTAACGGGTGATCCAAGTAGAAATACTTTTTCAATAGTATTCATTTGACAGACCACGCGTGGGTGCCGGTGCCAGTGAAAATATAACCGTCAATGCCGACTGCGCCACTTCCCACACACCACATCAATCAATGGATTTACTAAAAAAACACTTCGGAGAGTATATAATTTCACGTTTTCTGCCGACCGATTGGCACCTAAGATCGTGTGATATCACACCCTTAGACTTTTTGCTGTGGGAATGCGTAAGATCTAAAGTCTATGCGGACAATTCCGCTTCAATTCAGGCCTTGGAGCAGAACATCATGTGTATAATACAGTCAATATTGCCAGTTCCCAGAAATGCTCGACTCAATGGATGGATTGGGATTTGTAATGTCCTTTTAAAGAAGATTTTAAAACCAAACGATGTAAAGATTTTACGTTTTGTGAGATGATACTTTTGTGAATGAAAATCAGAGCATATGACACCACTTTAATCTTCATAATCCTTACTAAACTACCATATTCAACACTGAATCACATAATATTACACTCCCGTGTATAAAGACAAATCTTCAGCTAAATGTAATACAACAACTAAAAGGGCATTTC
Source organism: Bactrocera zonata (assembly GCA_037783105.1). Taxonomy (NCBI): domain Eukaryota; kingdom Metazoa; phylum Arthropoda; class Insecta; order Diptera; family Tephritidae; genus Bactrocera; species Bactrocera zonata. The sequence goes on along the minus strand of JBAWJQ010004462.1, from coordinate 596,859 downwards.
ATTCTCTCCATCTATTTTTAATACGCTCAATATGGTCCATTGTTCCGTTGAATAGTCAAAAAATCACGATTTCCACTGTTGACGTTTCGTAGTATTTAATATCGTTTAGCGAAGCACAAAAAGAAGAAGAAGCACAATACAAGCAAACTAAATAAATAAATAATTCAGAACGAAATCAAAAACGATCGCACAACAACAGCAACACAATCGCTGACATCGCCAACGAATTATGCTGATTTTTTATTGCGATTGTCTCCACTGTTATTATTATTATTGCTGTTATTATTTTATTGTTTTATTTGCTTTCGCAGTATTTTGCTTTATCTGCGCCATACATATATACATATTTAATCCATTGGTCAAATCGGTACAATATATCTTTCACTCGACTTGCCTTGCCTTGCTTTGCCTTTTCTGGGGACTGTGCAGTTGATGGCCGCCTGCGCTGTTGTGCTTTTATGCGCGCATGCGCACATTTAAAAGGTACATATTATACCCATGCTCGTGTTCTTTTACGGCTGCGCGGCTGTCCACATTGTTATGGACTCGTAAGTCTTCATCTTTAGCACTGCGGACGTTTTTTTTTGCACGCTGACAATAGCCTTAGCTGCCAAGCGACAACTGCACAAATATATAAATATATATTTATGTATATGCATGTATGTATGTATTGTACAATTATGCCCTACTGCCTTAACCTTTTCATGCCACAAATGGTCAATATGACTTAAGCTTATAAGAAAGATGTCGAAAGGACAGAAGAGGTTTGAGCAAAGCGCAAATAACTTTAGCTATCTTTTGTGCTCTTAAATACATTTTTGTTGCTTTTGTTTTATTTTCATATGCATTTTTGTTCATAGCGAGTGTGTGTGGTGGTGTCTTGCAAACAACTTATTCTCATAGTTTGGCGATCTTCTATAAAAAGCGCATAAAAACATACAGGCATATGTCCATACATACATATGCTCATGTTTGAGGGTCAAGAGCACAGTGTTTTAATTTGTAAACAGCATGCAGAAATTTTTCAATAGCAAAAGTATTTAAAGAACTCACAATTTTCTATCTTTAATTCACTGCATACTTTTAGGCTAAATTTCAAGCTTTAGTTTAATACAAGCTATAATAAGAAAATGCTTAGTAATTTATAATGCATAATAGAAGGTTTAGATAATCTTAAAGTTATTCAAATACCATTTTTGCTACCTATAAGCATAACAATTTACTAATTGACTGAATTGAATACAGAGCCCTCACGATTAAATCCCGTTAACCGGATCAAACTCCGATTCTCATCGATCCGAAAAGTTTACATTTTTTACAAGAGTTAATTGCATCACCGGATTGATCTATTTTAACATTAAATCATAATATTAGCCCAGAATTATTGAAAATTAAGGGGTTTTATGGGTTTACGATTTCAAAAAATCCAATTTTTTATTATTTTATTAAATTCTAAAATACATATAAAATATTATCTTAAATTTTCAAGTTGATCTGAGAAACAGTTTCGGCGATACAGCCTTCAGAAATGTGCGCTTCAGGCTATCTAGGCTAAATAAGTGCGCCGTCCTTAAAGGAGTTTTTCTCGAAATCGTGTTTTTGAAGTCGGTTGGCAAGATTTCTCGAGAACTACCTAACCGATTTTCATGAAATTTTACACAGGTTTTCGGATGCAATTCCTAAAGACTTGGACGAAAGATTCATTTTTGCGTTACAACTATTTGCAAAAAACAAAATTCCCAAATTTTCACCGAAATTTGAGTTTTTTTCACAAAATGTCTGCCAAAAGTCCAGTTTTATTTTTTTTCCTTCATCCAAGTTCTAAGTTAAGGTTTTAACTAAAACACGTATTTCTTCACTTTAGACGTTCATGTAAAGAGTTATCCTGCCAATGCGGGGGCATCTATTTTTTTCGAGGGGTTACCGGAAATGCCGTCGTTAAAAATATTTTTTCCAAAAATTTCGGAACTTCTTTGTTAATAGTCTATGTTTGTAAAGTAAAAAATTCTACTAAAATATTTCAATTTTGTATGAGAAAAATATTATTGAAAAAAGCCTGTTGTTTACCAGAGGAAACCTATGTAACCCTTTTTAAAAAATGTTAAAAATTTCTAAAATATACTTTGAAGAAAAATTTATAAATAAACCTTTTTCCAACGGGATTCTGCAAAAACAAAAAAAAAAAAACGAAATTAAATAATTTCTACCAGATCATTGAATTTCAATAAATTTTTTCTTCATTTAAGTCTTTTAGAATCCTTTTTAACTTCATACTCGAGCTTCCATGATCTAAAAATCACTTTCGTAAATTCTGTTTTTAAGGTTTATCATCTTCTCTTTTCTCAATTTGGGCTAGTAAAAAATTAATATATTCAAAGATGATTATTTTATACTTTAATAAAGAAAGAGTGTTCGCTTTTTTATACTCTCGCAACAAAGTTGTTAAAGAGAGTATTATAGTTTTGTTCACATAACGGTTGTTTGTAAGTCCTAAAACTAAATGAGTCAGATATAGGGTTATATATACCAAAGTGATCAGGGTGACGAGTAGAGTTGAAATCCGGATGTCTGTCTGTCCGTCCGTCCGTCCGTCTGTCCGTCCGTCCGTGCAAGTTGTAACTTGAGTAAAAATTGAGATATCATGATGAAACTTGGAACACGTATTTCTTGGCTAAATAAGAAGGTTAAGTTCGAAGATGGGCAAAATCGGCCCACTGCCACGCCCACAAAATGGCGGAAACCGAAAACCTATAAAGTGTCATAACTAAGCCATAAATAAAGATATTAAAGTGAAATTTGGTACAAAGGATTGCATTAGGAAGGGGCATATTTTGAGGTAATTTTTTTGGAAAAGTGGGCGTGGCCCCGCCCCCTAAAAAGTTTTTTGTACATATCTCGGAAACTACTATAGCTATGTCAACCAAACTCTACAGAAACGTTTCCTTCAGGCATTTACATATACCGTTTAAAAATGGAAGAAATCGGATAATAATCACGCCCACCTCCCATACAAAGGTTATGTTGAAAATCACTAAAAGTGCGTTAACCGACTAACAAAAAACGTCAGAAACACTAAATTTTACGGAAGAAATGGCAGAAGAAATTGCACCCAGGCTTTTTTTAAAAATTGAAAATGGGCGTGGCGTCACCCACTTATGGACCAAAAACCATATCTCAGGAACTACTCGACCGTTTTCAATGAAATTCGGTATATAATATTTTTTTAACACCCTGATGACATGGTCGAAATATGGGTGAAATCGGTTCACAACCACGCCTTCTTCCAATGTAACGCTATTTTGAATTCCATCGATGCCTTCTCTGTATAATACATACATATAAATGAAAATACAATTCAATACTCAAAGTACACAAATTGATCTAATCTAATTAATTTTACAGCAAAATAAAAAAATATGTAAATGACGGATAATGAAATCTTGATTATCACTTTATCATGCGAGAGTATAAAATGTTCGGTGACACCCGAACTTAGCCCTTCCTTACTTGTTCACTTCTAAAATTTCTATGAGACAGCTCCTCAATTACCCAGATTTATGAAATTTTATGAACGAAGAATGAAGAATGAAAGAAAGTTTAAGATATTGGAAATGATATACTCACCTAAATACACAAATTTGAAGACATTTTTCAGAGTCTTTAATTTACATTAACACACTTCACTTTGACAACACTTTCCTGGAAAATAAAGAAATAAACATATTTATTAATGGGAATAAATTTGTGATTTTTCAGTAATAAATTATACAAATATAAACTTAATTTTACTTTCTTATTTAATGTAATAACATATAATTTAAGAATTTTTGATGTTGGATTGAATTAGAAAAAAATGTATAGCATTTAAGTGGCATACATAGTGTGATAACCTAAACAGGTGATTTTTGGGAGTTAGAAAACGAACTTCGCATCAATTGTTTAAAAATTTTAAGGGTATATTTTATATATGCACATTAAAATTGTTGCAAAAAAGGGTTAAATTTTTGCAAGGTATACAAGAGCTCCGGCGGTGCTAATCAAAAATTTCCTGCTGCGTTCAGGACCTTCGCTTTGGATGAAACCTAAAAAATTCTATTCTGGAAGATAATGTCTAGAAGACATAGTCCAATGGCATACGGTCGTAAAAAAAAAATTAAAAATAGCGGTTATAAAAAAAAATTAACTTAACCCAAAATGTTCGCAATTTGTTTTTAAATTTCATTTATGAAATTTCGAGCTTGCGGTGAATTAGATTAAACTTTTTAAGCATTTTAAGTGTGATGAAAGATAGAAACGGAGAGGTCAGAGTAAACAGATATATGTACATACAGTAGTCCACAAAAAATAGGAGTGATCACAATTAACAAAAAAAATTTTTTTTTCAAAATTTTTGCACATTGTGATTTACTGAAGATCTATTAATATTTCCACAATTCATATATTGCAATTAAACAGGAACAAAATTTTATATCACAGTCTACATCAAATGAACTAAAATACTAGTTCCACATAAAAAATGAGTATTTTAAGCAATACGAGACCGTTTTAAAATTTTAGCTTGTAATGTTTCCATAGTTTCACAGAAAAATAAAATATCTAATATTTCGTTAAATAACCTCGGTTTTTAACACAGCATTACATCTCCGAGGCAAGGAGTCTATAAGATCCTGCCAACGGTTTATTGGTATTCCTTTCTAAGCATCTTTCACTATCTGCCATAAATCTCTTGAATTGGTTGGTTTCTCTTCAGCTACTCTCTTCTTGATATTGGCCCACAGGTTTTCTATGATGTTGAGGTCAGGCGACTAACAACCCGATATCATGATTTCGGCGCCACCAAGTTTAACGGTTTTGTTGTAGAGATTATATTCTGAGTTAAGGGGCCGCTGGAAAAAGAGACCTGCACTAACAAATATCTCAATTTCGTATACGTTTGACTACAAGATGTTTCGCCATTTAGCCACGGCCCAGGAGCAATGCTTTTTTGCAAATTGTATGTGGGTTTCCACGTGTTTTCTTTAGAATGGCGGTACTTTTCGTAGACTTCCGGCAAATAATTGATTCTGCTCCAAACGCCTACGAACAGTTTTAGTATTAACTGACAAATTTAGTTCGTCATGGATGCTCCTGGCTGATGTAAAGGGATCCATTTTGCAGTAGTATACTATATTGCGACCGGCTGCAGTGGATGTTTTGTTCCTTCGTCCACGAGTTTCAATTTTATTTCCATGATTCGAAGCATTTGCTACCACTTGAGGAGAGCATTCTTCAAATCTTCAAAATCTTCACCACACCCCCACCGTGCGCTGCCCATCAACGCTTTTGTCCAGCGATCAAAGTCTTTTCAATGGACTGAACGGACTGTTCTATTTCAGTTATTGTTGTTGTTCTTTTGGAGTTTTTCGTAAATAAAAAATTCTGTTTGCGCTTTAATGCATTCAACGTGTGCGCGCAACACGACGGCGATGTCCACCAACACTTTAGCGTCTAACAAACAACAGGAGCAGCAAAAAGGTAAAAAAATGTTAAGCTGCAAAATTTCAGACGGACAACTGCAAGGCATAGAACAGCATGGAATATATGCATATATGCTTTGCCAAATATTTTCAGACATGAAGTGCTTAAAATTCAGCTACAAGCCAGCACAAAGCCGGCGGTGAAATGCAGCGGATAGACACCACTCAACCGCCAGCCACCAGCCGCCAAGGTAATAGTCAGCAGACAAGCTCACCGGCAGCTCGAGCTAGCACGCCGCGCCGCGCACTTAAGTGAGCAGTGTGGACAAACAATAAAAGCGCAAATGTTTCTCACGTGTGTGCCGCGGCCGTGAGGCCGAAAACCCTGCTCCACTCGAGTATGCGCGCCGCAGCAGATGAGGCGCATAGGTAATCCCCCGCCACTGGGCATATGTATGTTGGTATGTTTGCATGCTTAAGTGTGCGCATGGGTGCACGCATAAGTGCTTAAGCTTTACCTCGGGCCTTTTGTGCAAATATGCTGCAGCGTTTTGCTTTTATATTCGCCCATTTTTTCGCCTGTGGCCCATATAAGGCGCGGATGCGTACGCCGCGTAAGCCAAGCATTTGTGCATTTCAACTCTTTTTGGTATAAATACTCCGACGCGTATTGTATAAATTTGTAAAAGTAATTGCATTCACCCAATATGCACATAAGTAAACAAATGCGCAAACAATTTAATGCGCAGACGCAAACAAATAGTGACGTTTTAGTGGGAATCTCTAAAAAAAATATTAAAAAAATAGCATTTCTAAGCGAACCAGCAGCGCCTTGAGTGCGTTAGATGCTGCTGTCGGGGTTGCTGTCTGGGCTAAAGTGAGGTTTGCCACTTTTCTCCTAATATTTTCACCGTTATTTATTTGAATTGCATTGGAGTTTATTTATGTATGTAAATTAAATTTAACTTGAGCATTCATTTTTTTACTTTTTATTTTATATTCTCTTGCATATTTTTTAACTGCTGCGTTATTTTTACTTTTTTCTTTTAAGGCCTGTGCTCCACGCTACGTCTTCCATACAATGACACCGAATAAGTCACTGCGTTATGACCCAGTCGGTACGTGCTTTACATCCAGGAATTTGACGCATTTCAATGAAGTCTCACCCTGTCGCACAAGTGAGTATGAGAAATATTATTATTATATGGACATAAATTTTGGATGGAGGTTAATTTTAGCCCAATCTATATATTCAAATATATGCATACATATTTCATCATTTCATTTTATTGTTACGCAGAATAAGATTTGAATTATGTGCACACAGGTGATATAACTTTGTAGCTGAAATAAAGAAATAAAACTTTGACGCAATGATCGAACGAAGGTTTTACTTTTTCCTATTTTTAAAAATAAAGGTAACTTTAAGAGGGCGTCTTTTTACAAAATAGATGAAACTCGCTCAAGGAGCTATCCCAAAAATCGATTTAAGAAGTGTTTCGCCGATTGGAAGAAGCGCTGGCATAAGCTCTTAATATCGAGCGGTGTCAAGAAACGAAAAGTTCCCTTAGTTTTTGAGCACCTCTCATATAAAGCAAAGTGAAACGTGGTATTAGAAAAGTATTCTCGGGTTACTTTGCGCATCCAGAGATATTTTGCTTTAGGCTTTTTTCTTTATTACTTATGAAAACCGAAAGAAATGCTATGAAGACCGAAATTTACATACATTTTTAACTTGCTGACACGATGTCTGCGTAAAGAGGCTCAAACTGAGCAAAATACTGATACTGATATAAATAAAAATAATAATTTGCGTAAAAATAAGTAAACAAGGTATAAGAGAAATGAAGATAATGCACCCTTTCAGTAAGCTTTCTTTTCAACAGCAATATTAACAATTATGCAAAGCATTTTTTCTCTTCGGATTTTCATAAATCCTCAGGCATTTAGTATTTATTATCTCATCTTAGAAAACGGAAAGAGTGAATAATTTGTAGCATACACTCTAGTTTTTCTGGAAAAAAGAGTGTTTAGGGGTTACATGGGTTTCATGTGATAAAAAACAGCAAAAATTTTTACTCATATAATATATGAAATATTTTATTAAAATTTTTTCTTGTTACAAACATAGACTATTAACAAAGAAATTCTGAAATTTTTGAAAAAAAAATTAGTTTGAACTCGGCCATTGCGACGCGATTTCCAGTGACTCTTGGGAAAAAAGATGGTCCTGCGTTGGCTGAATAACTATTTATAGAATCATCTAAAGTGAAAACTACCTGTTTTAGTTAAAAAAAACTTTAACATAGAACCTGGATGAATGAAAAAACTGAAAATTGAATTTTTGGCAGACATTTTTACAAAAAAAAAAAAAAATGAAAATTTCGCACATTTTTTTTTCAAATAGTTGTAATCGAAAAAAGTCTTTCATCAGAGTCTTTAAGAATTGCATCTCAAAGACCTATGTAAAATTTCATGAAGACCGGTTGAGCAGTTTTTGAGAAATCTTGCCAACCGACTTTACAAACACAATTTCGAGAAAAACGCATTTAAAGACTAGCCTCAAGCGCACAAGTCCTCAAGGCTGTATCTCCGAAACTATTAATCGGATAAACTTGAAAACTTTGGACAATATTCTAGAGGTGTTGCAGAATTTAATAAGAAAATAAAAAAAAATTCAGTTTTGGAAACCCGGAAACCCATGTAACTCCTTAATAACTATTTTAGATAAGTGACTGCGTTTCCTGGAAAAACTTGAACTATCTTGATTACAAAACTTTACTCTTAGCCTAAGTTCTGAATAAAAAGTTATGAATAGATGATTATACTCTAAAGAAGAATAGTTCACTAAGATTCAACGGCTATTATAATGCCACTCAATTTAAACTTTAACTGTTTAACTATTTATTATCAACGTCACAGTACTTAAATTTCTGCAAAAATTCAACAGTCTTGATTGTCGTGAGTATGACATTGACCATTATAATTATAAATTAGAGCGTCGTATTTCTATAAACTAAAACAAATAGTTTTTAGAGCATTTCATCTAATTCCTCGAATTGCGCAACTTCGAGGTACCTCAGACGAGTTCTAGATATGTCTGAACAGAAGCAGAGAAGGTGTTTCAGCGTTTCTCTCATGTCTACTTTCTTGAAATTTCTGCATATGTCATCGCTATTTCGGCACTTACTTGAAGCCAGTAACTTGTCATCTGTCGCTCAGCTAAAAACCGTCGTGTAGTCTCCTCGAGACAGTATGAACTTGTTTCCTACGGTGCCCTAATATATGATTTTGGCTATCTTGTATGTCTTTAAGGCACTTCAGCGGCTTGCGTACTTCCTGTATCGGTGTGGTAGCCAGCTGGATGGTACTTTTGGCAATTAGCAATCGTTCTAGGAATGCCCATGTAACCTGAAACTCAGTAAATGCATTAGCAACTGTTTTACAGCAACCACCACATCTATTGCCCTTCTACTTAAGAGTATTTAAAAGCAAATCTTTAATTTCATAAAATCGGCTTTTATGAGTAGTGTTTAAGCTGAACACCGAATTTTTCATTAAATTCGAGTTTGTTTCATTAAGTTGATTTGAAAGCACATTTTGATGTGAAGAATTCCTGCTTGAGAGTAGGGTTTAACGCTAGAGGCCGAAATGATCGATGAACTTGCGTCTTGAAGCGCATGTTGAACGTGCTGTTAAGTATATAGTATACGAGTATAAAAATTATGTGGCACATGCAAATTTGTATTATATATATATTTATATACACATATGTATAAGTACTTGTACATACATATACTAGCATATATTTAAATATGTACTACAACATAATATTTTCCAACATAAGCCATATTTACTTTCTAACAACATTTTGTAATTTTCTTCATTTTAAGAAGACCATAAAAGTGCAGGCAATTACTTTAAGTATTTCGTTGTGGTTTGTCAACGGAAATTTCGTGGAAATTTTTTAGCAAATAAGCCAAAGTTAAACAGTCAGCATGCCACTCTTCAAACTAAGTGCCCGACCAAATTAATTTTCTTAGAAAGGAGCATTCAAAAGATGAATGTACATATTTATACTGAGATTTTTCATTGACTAAATCACATGCCAGCTAATGCCTTTTCAGTGAAATTTAGTTGTTTGAGCAAGTACTCGAAGAAATCAATTAGGAGCGAAAAAGAGAAAGGCAATTTTACAAATATTAAAAAACTTTTAGAACTATTTAACAAAATACAGTTTAAGGACATTATATATTGATACATATTCCTGTCTAGCGTTTACTCGATTCTCTCGGGGAAACCGAGATTTTCAATAAGTTTCAAAATTTTGCTTCGATTTTTGGAAGATGAATCCTCTATAGAGAAAGTCTATGGTAGTATTAATATTATTATAATGATACAGTATTATTCATTTAAATCTAGGACTATCAAAAAAAATAAATAAATAAATAAATAAATAAATACTATTTTATTATATTTATAATAGGAAACAATATTTTGACTTAAACACATTCTCATATGGTTATCCTCAACTCGCAAACTCCTACACTACACTTCAGTACACGGCCTGTAAATCTGCATCTATTTTTAAAATAATCCCACAAGCCCTCACACGCTAGACGTTCCACAGCTGTCAAGTGCAATGTCGTTGTCTGCAACAACCAAAAACAACAACTTTTTTGTAATTTCCGTTTCACGCACGTCTCAGTAATTTAGTCTCTCATTTATGAGCACTGGCTAGATTTCTAAAAATATGCGCTTAACTCCACAAAGTATTTTTTTATTAATGACACGCGGCTTTCCGCGGCGCTTATAGGGTTAAATACACACACACTCTCAACATAACACTGTGATTCGAGTATTTCGGTAGCAGTCGATTTGTTATATATTTTTAGAATACCGTTACTTGACACTTACAAGGTATTTGATTGCACAGTTTTTATAGCATTTAATAATGTAAATATTTACCCTGAATACAGCGGCAATTTGAAGGGATTCCCAAACAATTTGTGTCTTCATGGGTATAAGAAGAATATGTATACATGTGTATGTATATACATAACAGCATGTAAGAAGTGACAAATGTATTCAGATTATCAGCAGTACTACTCAACAGAGCACGTTAAGCAAATGTGATGAATTCGGCGAGGAGAAGCCTGCAAGTGTATCGAATTTACTTTCTCAAGTATTTTTTACAGAAATTTGACTTTTTTTAGCCACTTTCGAGGATTTCCTTTTAACTGTCATTCTTTGACGGGGTTAAGTGTGTGGATTTTGCTGGTTAAACATAGTTCTAAATCGATTTTAATATTGTGGTTAATGGAGTAATTTGATATCGTATAACTTAAAGGAGGTGGCATGATTTAATTTTCTCCGTATATTTATCAATATAAAAATAAAATTTTCGCGCAATTGTATATATATTAGGTGCAAAGAAACACTGTTATGAATAAAACATGTTCTGCAATTTTCAATGAGTTGGCCCAAATATTAGCGGATATATACAGCATAAAGTCAAGTATAAGTTCTAAAATCTTTATATTAGGTATATGGGGGCTCAGGAAAGTATTGACCCGATTCAATCCATTTTTGACAAAATGAAATACTATTGCCACAAAAGATTTCTGTGTGAATTTCATTTTCATATCTCACATATTGAACGATATTTTCGGTCAAAAGTCAACTATTGGTATCGGGTCTACATGTTCGGTACTTGGGGCTTGAACAGTTTTGGTTGGATTTGGACAATTATTGGTCAAAAGATGGCTTACTTAATTTTTGTCCGGTTTTTGAAGGAAAATGCTCCTATGTGCAGTGACACAAATTCATGATGCACCAAACCACGAATATTGAAAAAAAAAAACAATAAACATCACCTTGACTTTTGAGCGGATTTGTCGTGGTTTTTTGGTTTTGGCTCGTTTTTTCCCTCCATTTCCATTCAGATAATTGTGGACTTTTTTGCATGATTAACTCATAAACCATATAAAACTGGAAGGCCTTCCCGTGATAATTGAGACCTCTTTTATACTTGGAGAGACTTTCCTATAAGTGTCTATGAGCTTATTTTTTGGAGTACAATGCGAAAAAATATGTTCGATTTTTTTTTACACACCCTATAATTCAGGGTAAAAAAATGAAACTCGTAAGCTTACAATACTTGCCTCATGCAAAAAAAAAATATAATATAACTTAAATAAGACTCTTTTTAAGAAAATTGCATAGAATTTAACACATTTAAGACTAAATTACTTCAATGGTAATAAGAAGTCAATTCAAACAGCATTACACATATCTGATACACAGCGAAAAATATGAAGACTGTCTGAAATTTTAGGCCGCAAGATCTTTTAATTGTGAGCTACAAGTTTAATACTGTCAAGTCGTATATATTTTGGTGTAAGCAGAAAAAAAATATTTTTTGTACAATTTTATCAGACCCCCTTAACAACCAGAAATAAAATTCTTGTATACAATCAAACGTTGAAGCCCATTTGGACATACGGAATTCAGCTATGGGGATGCGCTGCACCGTTATACATCGAAATGGTGCAAAGGTTCCAAAATAAAGTTCTGCGAAAAATTGTAAATGCCCCGTGGTACATACGGAACTCAGATCTACATCGTGATCTTCACATAAAAACGGTTCGGGAAGTCATTCGCGAAACGGCATCGAAACACGCCACAAGGCTGCAAAATCATGTAAACGCTGAAGCTCGACAGCTAGGAGAGGCCAGAAATAGCAGGCGCAGATTGAAAAGAACAACGTTCCATGATCTTCTAAGCAAATAACAAATAACAAATATTATAATATTTAGTTTTTAATACATAGTTTAGTTTGTAAAAGCTTCTTAATAGAGCTTTTATTGTTTTACCTTATATGTTATGAAAAATATTGCTTGTTAGTACACTTGTCACTAGTTGCAATTCGAATGAAATGTAAACCATATCTTGTTACGTTTCAATAAAAAAAAAAAAAAAAAATTTATCAGACAATTCAAGCTTCCAGCAGTGCATACCACTTCAAAATGAATGATAAATTTCATGAAAAGCTTTTTCCATAAGAGAACATGCTGTCAATAATTGTTTTTTAAAATGTTACCAAGGGCCGACGTTTATAGCAGAACTATAATTTACATTTTCCTCCCTACCAGAATATGAAACTGTGTTAAAGTATTTTTTGGTTGTGGTCTCCACTAAAAAACTATTTTTTTAAAACATATTATCACTTTAATGAAATACGGAAAAGTACGCGGCTATTCCATTAAGTAGTTTGTTATGTTATCCGATCAATTATGCCAGTTTTTCTTATTTATACTTTCTTTCTTTGTTCGATTCGCTATCCAAAGCGTGTCAAATTCAGGCCACTATTGTGACTGATAAATTTAAGAGAACAATCTTTAGCTTTTTCATGCCAATGGAAAAGGTAAGATACCCACATATTTTTGAAATTAAATGCTGAAAATCTATTGTGTGCCCAAAAATAATATATATGGAGTTAACTATTGAAAATTTCTAGCACTAAAAATATAATTTTTTTTTCGTAAAAATAAAAACGAAAAATACAAAAAATGCATATTTGAATATATCACATAAATTTTGAGGTTATGTGAAAAAGGTGTTAAGAAAAAAGTTGTAGATCTTTGTATTAGCTGCATCTTAGTCATATAATTTTTTTTTATAAACCTCGTACTTTTGCCGGAAATCGAGATAAGCCGTTTTCAACCCTTCAAAACTCAACCACAATCCCTTCCTCTTAGATCCTATATCCCCCTTAATTATTTTCCTTTAATTTTTATTTTTTATCCTTCATTTCCACTGGTTTCAAACTATAATAATATGTTTCACTATGTAACATTTTTATGGTTTCTGCTTTGATCTATTTTGATATTTAAGTGACGACCAAACGTCAGGTCGTCCAGAAGTTAGTAATCGTGCTGAACTCGTGGTAAAAAAATTCAGATAATTAGGCTAAGAGGTAATATAGGTTCTGATCAGTGAATTAAAGGTTAAAAGAGGTCATTTCAAAGTATCAACCCATGTAAAAATCGGATCGATGGAAAGATTTTTGCCAGTTTTGATACAAAAATTAAGCACACCAGAATATGTTTCCATAAATGAGGAAGTTTTACGAACATTTTAGCAAAAAGATTTCTTGTCATTTTAAGAGGAAAAATTTTTGGCGCAGAAAATTTCTGCGTGTAGTTCTAATACATAATACTGAAATGTATTGTCACAATGACATGCATCAAGAGCCCAAGAGCAGTGCATCTTTAACATCCACCAACTACGGCAATGGACCTGGTGAACATTCCGAAGTTTCTCAGAGCAATAAATACCAACTTAACGCACCAAATGCCATACTAATAGTTACAAAGAATCTTTGAAGGCAAGGCTAGCGAAAAAAGTCAGTACGAAAAAAACATCACAAAAACAACAGCAATGGCAACAGTCAACAACGTACTACAACATAGTGACAACAACTCAGCAACAACAACAGCGACAACAACTTGGTGACTTGAAATGTTGCCACGAAGCGGAGAAAAAAAGTGAAACAAAATGCTCGACAACAAAGCTAATTGAAATTCTACACGGGGGCGATTTTATTATGAGAATTACTTGAATTACCTTCTTGAATGGTGGAAAGTTATATGTGACTGCGGCACAAGGTACGGCAATAAGAACAACAAACAACAGTAAAACTATAATAACACAAATAATGTGTGAGCGCGCTGAACGCACACAACCATACAAACATACATATGTACACGCCAAGCAGTGTAGCATTGCCTGGAAGACAGGGAATGAGAATGCTTACGCGTCCAGGTTACGCTAGCTCGCAACGTGTACCACGTGCACAAACGTCCGACCGCGTTGCACACACAGCGCGCTGCACAAAGCAAAACAGAGCAGCAACAATAGCAATAAGTACTTAAAAGCAGTAGCCACAAGCCACCATAGCGGTCGGTCAACACAAAGCTTCAAGGCGGCGAGGAAAGTCAGCAAAGTCAAGCACAAACAACACAAGGCGGGAGTGAGGCATGAGCGTTGGAGGAGTGCGAGGAGGCGCACAGAAGGTCTGCTCCTTAAATAGGCACTCCTTGCATTCAAACAAAAACTTGTGATTTTTTATTACACACGCCGTCTTCGGTGCCGCTCTGTGCCTCTGGTTCTGGCTGGTGAACGTTTAAATTGAAACACTTCGGCGACAAATTGTTATCGTTTAATTTGATCTTTCGCGCAGGCGCGCGCACGCGGTGTGGCACAATAGCGCGCACAATGTTGTGCAAACATTCTGACGGACCAAACACAACGCGGGCAACAATAGCAACAACAAAGCAAACACTGTGAAATCGCGTAAATAAAAGGCGACGCACGATCATTGCCACTGCCACTGCGACTGCAATGCTGTGCCAATACAACGCTATTGTTGCTGCTTGCAGCATTTTGTCAACTTTGTTGCGTTGTTGGTTTTGCCACTGTTCGGTTGTCCGTTTTTTCTCTGTTTGAGTCTCTTACTTAGAATGTTGCTGCAATCGGCGCAAAGGTGTTGGCAAACTTTTACAATCGTAATCGTTGCATTCACCTTCACCTCAAGCGCCTCTCTCACTTTTATTGTGTAGGTTTGTGCCCTGTAGGGTAGTTTCTGCATTAAAATTACCTGAAACTAGCCAAACTAAAATGTGACTAAACTAAATGTGCCTAAATGTATGCTATGAATACTTTAAATCAATTACATTCCTTCTTAAATTTCCCTCAAGTGTGATCATTTTTATTATCGTCCTTTTTGTTATCGAAGTAAGTTAGGTTAGTTTAGATGGCTGATTAAAGATCGCACGTTGACGACTATACATAATCCTTTGTGATGCCATAGAAAGAAGAACTCCCAATGCCACACAACTAAGGAGAGGCTAACCTTACTGAGGGCAAAGAGATTACTGAATCTCTTGCGATCAATCTTGGGCCAAAAGGCTATTGCGACAGCCCATGTACTGATGTTGGTCCGTCACTGACTAAGCTTTTGCAAAGCCCAGTTATTTAGTAGTAGACTACAAGAGCATACGGAAGCACCGATTTGCTCCCATTCTTCCGATAGCGGTTCTTAGGTGTCTCGAAATAACTTCTTACTACTTTGAATCGTTCATGTTAAGCTTTTTTGAGCTTTAGATTGAAATTACCTCTCCGAATGAAGAAAGTCGTTTTGTAATCGCGTCGATTTTACTTTTCTGGTACATCCTCTTTGTTTTGCTTTGTGATATTTCTATTAGAACAACTTGAATCTCTCCTTATTCAAGTAACTTAGTAATGATATCGGAAATTTTACTAAAAAGCGCAGACTTTTCGGATATATGGTTTTACTAAATACAGATCCTCTTAATCTTCTACCGGTGATGTATTTTCGGATAAAAACGAAAATGGAGTCTCGAAAAGTGGAAATTTCAGGATCTGAAAATATAATTTATTTGTAAGTATTTTTGTTCGGTTTCGGTTTGCTACTTAAATTTTTTCCACCTCTGATCCAACTTAAATTCGCTTTTCTGATTTGATATTAACTGTTTTATTTTAAAGGATAGGTTAGGTTAATCTGGTAGGGCAATAAGCCACGCATATACCAGTTTTGGTCGGCTGCAATAACAGATGGAGTTCAGTTGCTAGGTCCAAGAGGAGTACTCTTCCTTTAGGATGCCTGCCCTTGACTCGAATTTCAACGGACTCTGCGGCCTCACAATCGATACCTCCTCTAGTGTATCATACCGGACAAGTGTACAAGAGATTCTTTATTATTTCCCTGCTGCCCTGTTCTACACATTTCCTATAGTCTTTTTGGTTTGTCATTTGTCTGATTATTTTAAAACCACAACAGAAAATATTTTTGAACTTTGAAAATTGTAATCCCAAGAACTCAAGGCCTATTGGGAGTATGTCTTATCTTCATAAAACAAACTTTTTGCATTAAGTACCATTTTATAAAAAATTTACCATACTGGCACGGTCTTAAGATAATACTTTTGTGTAAACAAAGTTCCTTAATAGTTTGTTTGCTCAGTCTGAGCTAAAAAATCATGAATATCTTCTTCATGATATTCGAAAAAATTTTAGTTTGCCGACAGGGCGTTTCCTATTCAATCTTTTCAATATAAACTGAGTTCGGATACTCATATTCATATATATACATATAAATAAGTATATGTTCATATATATGTACATATGGCTGTGCAAAACCATTTTATTGCAACGCAGTCGGTCTTCGATCTTCCTATTGCCTGCGTCAGCTTGTCAGCTTTCAATTCCGTCAGGAATAATTATCCTTATTTGGTTATTTGGCATTTCAAGCAACTCTTTTATGCATTTCCTGCGCTTTTGGTTCACGACAAATATTTTCGTTATTTCTCGGACATACAAATGTACACGTGTACATACGAATACATCTCAAGACCATTTAACAGCGTGTAAGAAGATATGTGCAAGAATGTCATTGCAATGCATTGGGTTAGGATGAGATATTGCCATTGGATTGACCATTTGAAACTCCAAAGAGGGATTTTAGAATTATTATTTACTTCTTATATTTATCATATTTATATTTCAAATTATAATTCATTATATAATATTATCAGCGTATACTGTGCTTATAAAAATTATTTTATTGTGTTTTAATTACAGACAACTGGGGTTACCATAGACAAGGCTCTTGTCAGGCTGGCTTTAGTGCGGCAGCAAGCACTGTGAGTATTTAACTGCTTCTCAAATATAATATCTATTTTATGACTATAAGTTGCAGTGAAAAATGAATTAAATCGTATTAAATCTTTAAAAATTCAACTACGGCCCTTCTCTTCGTCTTTCTAAGCTCCGAACACCTGTAAAATATTTTTGCTTTAATTTTTGATATTTTATCATTAATTTTTCTATGAATTTTTTAACTTTGAACCATTTTCAAAGGTTTCTGCACTGGTATAAATCTTATGTTTTGAAAAATGTTTTCGAAATTACTATTTTTTTCATAATACAATATTGCATAATCTTTTACATTTTCATTTAAATAATAATAACCGCATTTTATGGACAATTCTAGCGCGGTGATCGTTTGTACATTGGTGCGCCCGGCAGTTGGTACTGGCAAGGTAAGAAGTTTGTTAAGAATAGTTGTATATAGTATTTTATTAATATGTTTTTCAAGTAGTTAATTTGAATACTTAAAGGTATTGAATATTATTAATGTATGACTAGTAAGTAAATATCAAGTGGAATGCGCAAAAATTTTTCCATAAGACAATTTATTTAAAAAAAAAATTACATAAAACAGTTTTTTAGCTTATCGAATAATTTAGAAACCATATATTTCGTATCAGCTTAAAATTTTACCTTAGAAAACCAACTCCAACAAAATTATACCTAAATACAAATCCAACTGCAGACCCACACAAAATTAAACTGACAAACAAATAGAAATATTTAGTAGATGAGTACATACACACCAAACGTAAAAACGTAGTTTAAGCCATATAACGGGTTATTCTAAACATACCATATAGAAACTCATAAATATTCTATAATATTACTGTTAAAACTAAATGTTCCGTAGTTGTTACTTAAATATTCGTAAAATATTTTGTGGTTAGAATTGATTTTAAGTATTTCTTGTGATTGCTTGTGAAAACTAAACGCAACCAGGTATTGCCTACGTATCTACGTAGCTGTTGGTGTAAACTTTGTAAATGTATGCATTTATGTATGTATTTGTATGCCTCAAAGCGGTCTTAGAAGCTAAGCGCGCATGCGTCCGCTGGGGGAAGTAAAAAGCAACAAACGAACAAATCAACACTGGAAATTGAATTTATTTTTGTTGTAGTTCGATTTTTCCTTCTGCCCATATTTGTGCGAGCATTTATACGAATATGTTATATGCGGCATCGCATCACGTGAGCGCATAATTTGTGGCATAAAACGCGATTATCGTGATCCTGCTGTTTTAGTAATGCATGTGTATTTATTGTTGTTATTGTTGTTTTCTTCTTATAATCGTCGTACCGTCGTGCAACAACAGGGACAAAATATCGACAAGTTAAACATAGTTTCTAAAATCCATGTAACTAAGTATGTAAAAATATACACTGGTAAAAAAGATTTTATAAAGATATGAGTTTTCTGAAAATCATAAACTTGCATGCAAAAGCTTATTGATTTTTATGGTCTAATTTTAAATTAGTTTTATGTTATAAATAAATTTAAAACTAAACGTGAATATTAAAATGAAAGTTTCGTGGTGCGAGTTTTGAAAGCTTTCACGAAAAATAAGCACTTTTAAGCTAATAACGTAAGAATAAGTGAAAGCAGCGAATTGAGTCATGTATATTAAGCAAAAACGGCATATAATTGAAACCCGTTTGTCGCGTGATTAGGTATTAAAAAGCTACGTAAAAGCTTTGGCAGCAAAATGCCAGGAAACATGTGGAATTTGAAACAAATTCATGTTAGAGCCTCTGGAAAAGCAAAATACTGAAATACAAATATTTTACCGATTTTGCACGACCATGAGCTTTTACGTTTAACAGCTTCGAAGAAATTGAAAAAATTGAGTGAATTAAGTCATATATTTTGTGCCTTAAGAGCATATAACTGAAAACACATTTATCGGGTGTTTAGGTATTAAAAAGCTTAGTGAAAGCTTTGAAAGCATAATGCCGGAAAATGTATGAAATTTTTATCTAAATCATGCCAGAGTCTCTAGAATAGCAAAATATGGAAATATTGTTCTTGGAACTGATTATGCACGAGTATGAGCTTTCATAATTAAAAGCTTCGAACAAACTGTAAAAAATTAAGTTGGTCGCATCTAATGTGCCTTGGTTGAAAATATTTTTTTGATTTAAGAGGGTATTCTAACGTTGAGGCCAACTACGTCGAAAAAAGCACTTTTGAGAAAATCGCGTTTAAAATTTAGGTTTAGACTAAGTCAACCAAATTATCAGACACTAAAAAGGAGAAATATTTGAAAATTAATTTTTTAGGGAGATATTTTTTAGTGTTTAATCTATTTGTTTTTTTTTTTTTTTTTTTTTTTTTTTGTAATTTCTAGACTAGAATACACTTTTAAAGTAGAGCAACAATAAAGTCATTGAACCAAAGAGTGTAGAACTTAATTACACAGAACTTGAAACAATAGAAAAAGCTTTCACTTTAAATGAAAGCTGATAGGAACTTTTATTTAAAGTGAAAGCTTTTTGAAACGAAATATATCATTATAATATTTAATTTTTAGTCTAAATTAAATAATTAAATGCATAAAACTTACGTCTAATTTGCATTTATCTTAGAGTAGGGTTAATAAGAATATGGAAACTTATCGCTACAAAGCTCTATTAATTATAATTATGTTGTATATTTTTAAAATATATATATTTAGATGTATGTATATAATTTGTATAATTAACGACTCAAATTTTTTTAACAAAACAAATTTTAAAAATATTCTCAATGTTATATTGGCTTCACTTTAAATAATTTATGTGTATTTAAACTAAAATTAAAAATATTTTACCACAAATATTTGCAAAGGATAAAATTATGGCAAAAATTACTTTAAAAATTTTTATGATATCTTTTTAATAATTGCTGCGAAAGAAAATAGTGAATAAGTTGCTTAGCTTCAACATTTAGAAATCAAATTTCAACTCCCTAGTACTGCAAATCAGCTTTGCCAAAGTATTCCTTGCAGATATTTGCTACTAAATAATTTGTTGTTAAATGTATATCTACCTTTTTATCAAATTTTGTACACTATTAATTAATTTATTTTATTGCCGTTATTTATTTTTCTTCTCGTTTACCGCCCGATTCTGCACCTTTTCCTACAAAAAATATAAAAAAAACACAAAACTATGCAAAAACAAAAAAAAAAAAAAAAATCAACCAAACCCAATTAAAAACTGTAACTCTATAACAATCTTGTGTTGCGAATTGTTGTTGTTTCGTTGTTGTGCTATTCTCAACCAATAAATCGAACAAATAAAACAACCAACTAAATAAAAAAAATTTAATTAAAAATAATAATTAAAATAAAAATTAAAATTACCAAAAATGTATAAAACGAAAACTAACAAAAAAAATATATATGCATAAAATCAAAAACATAAAAAATAAAATAAATAAACAAAAACAATTCAAAAACAGGACAAGCCTACTCAATATCACCAGATGCAACCTTTCCATATAAGCCGCCATTTTATCAGCCCTTCGGCACCGGAGGTAAAGAAACTATGCATAAAGCAAACGCTAAAACTCAGAATAAATTCTATAAGGAAAAGCATAATCGAAACACTAAAATAAATTAAAGCAAAAAAGAAACAAAAATACTCATACTTTTCAATAACAACAAAAATAATATTTGGTTAATTAAGTGGCCTTTGCTTCTTCTAAATCCTTTTGATCGCTTTTCTTATAAACAAATGAGTTTTACATCATTTAACTTCATACATAGTCTCAAAAGACTTCAGAGTACATTATATAAAGAGACACCCTGTATAAAGGCGGTAAAAGTGTAACTGTATATGTAAATGGGCTTATGTAATTGCAATAAAAAACGCTGCGTAATATTGCTCACTGCTTTTTTGTTGTTGTCATTGCTGTTGCTGTTGCTGTAATTGTCTTCTCGTCTGCCTTGTAACCACACATACAAACAAATGTATATCTCTAATACATAGAACAAACCACCCTGTATACATATTAATGACTTGAACGCAAGGGTTCTGTGGCTCCATATTAGCATTGTTGTTGGTTGTCGGTATCGATACTAACTCAAAATTCTAAATTTCATACCTTCCCTTCACATATAATTTTGGTTTAAGTGCTTTAGAAAAAATATTTTAAAAAATAATTTAAAATTTTTAAGCTAAATTTTTAACTTAAATTCTACATATTTACTAGTTTGGCATTTGGTGTTTTTAATTTAAGAGTTGGCAGAACTTTTGTGTAAATATCAGGGTTGCAACAATGCACGCTGCGCCAGAAAGCTTGCAATAAATCATTAATCACTTCATCTTTGCGTTGTTTCTTGCGTGAGAACATATACCATATATCACGTGTTAGCGGATCATCATCGTCGTGTGCACCGTTTTCTTTCATTTGGGGTTTACTGAATATTGTGGGGAAAACCCATAAGTTTATGTTTTATGTTTTACATTTTTTTTTCATATTATCTTGTATAAAAGTTTTCCGAATTTCACTGAAAACTTGACCTGGATCCGGTCCTGGTTTTAATGATATGACCGTATTTATTGAAGTTTTTAACTCAGTTGAGCCGATTATCCAAAACTTTAACAGCGTTTTGCTTTGTACGCTGTTTTCCCAACCTTCTTAGTTATATTTGTCAAGTCTCGTTTGAAAGAATACGATTTATAATAAGAATTTCGATTATCCAAAACTTTAACTGTTTTCAAAGTCACTGAAAAGAACTTCTCCGAAACATCTGAATCGATCGATATTTAACACGACCTTCTTAACGATATTTTTCAGGTATCTCAAACGATACCGAATATATGATTTTTAATATAATAATTTCGATTGTCTAGTTCTTCGATTGTCTATATGACATGATCTCTTAAAGTAAATGGCAATATTTATAAAACCACTTTTGAGTTATTGTCTTTCCAAAATACCCAAATTGATTGCATATTATGAATAAATCTAACTATGACTTTGGATACGATTTTAAGAAGTGCTATCAATGCAAAGAAGTTAAGGGGTTACATGGGTTTTCTCGGGTAAAAAACAGCCTTTTTCTCATATAAAAAGGAAAGTTTTGTTAGAATTTTTTATTGTTACAAACAAACACTATTAACAAAGAAATACTAAAATTTTTGATGCTAATATTTTAAACTCGGTCCTTGAGACGCCATTTCCGGAGACACCTCGAAAAAAGTGAGCCCGCGTACTCCTTACAGGATCATCTAAAGCTGAAAAAAATACGAGTTTTAGTTAAAATCTTAACTTATAACTTGAGCGAAGAAAAAAAGTGAAAATTTGATTTTTGGCAGACATTTTTACAAAAAATAAAAATTTCGAGATTTTTTTTTTTCAAATAAAAACCCTTCGTCCAGGTTTTTAAAGAATGTATTTCAAAGACCTGTGCAAAATTTCATGAAGATCGGAGGAGCAGTTCGCGAGAAATCGTGCTAACCGACTTCGAAACCACAGTTTCGAGAAAAACGGCGTTTGAAGACGATGCACTTAGTCACACAAGTTTTCAGGGCTGTGTCACCGAAACAATTACTCGGATCATTTTGAAAATTTAGGACAATATTCTATAATTAATAAAACAATAAAAAAATAGATTTTTTGTAACTCGTAAACCCTTGTAACGCCTTAAGCATAAACTATGAATGACTGTTGGAATTCAAACAGCAATATTTCTCAGTATTTTTAAGAGGGAACAACGTTAGATCGCTGAGAAAAATCAATAAAATATCAAATTACAAAAATCCAGAGAAGAGAGCAACCATTAAAATTCAGATCCCTTTCACCCATTCAAATCAGTGGTGACTATTTTTTCGGTTAGTTATTGAAACCCAAAGGTATTTTTATGGGTTATGTTTAAGCGATCCTCAAATTTAGTGAATATCTAATTCATTTTCCGTTTTTTTTAATGAAGCTGTAACGAAAATCAGAAATTGTTTAAGAACACATCAAATCGTCTTCAAAAGAAGTATTTTTCAGAGCCGAGAAAACTATTATGAATTGACAGTTAGAAATCAACTCGTTTCTTTATTCTTGATCGAGTCTTGATATTATTCTTTTTTTCTCCTATGTGACCAATTATTAAATATATTCAAATATTAATTTATGATTGTGAAAATTAATCCATTAGACGGCCTTAAAACGTCCATAATTATTTATAATATTTAAAGGAAGAGAAAGTAAAAAAAAATTTTTTTTTTTTTTATTTTATAAAAAAATCACAATTTAAATTAAATTAATCACTTTTATATTTTTACGTAGAAATATAATGTAATATACCATAAATTCTAGTCTAATTCATTCATAACATATCTAGCGAAAATAAACTCATCTAAGAATAGTTAAAATCAACATTTGTGAATCCATAAACTAAAATTCATCAAAAAATTTATAACAAGTACATTATCATAATTATAATATATTAGTAACGTTATATTATTATACGTAAATACAGTTAGTTTGGTGACTATGACCTAACTTTTCTACCTAACTACCAATTTCGGCCGACTAACCAAAGTAGCAGAGCTACGAACACACACATCGAAGCACATCATAACGGTATATTTAATCTTCACAAATTTCACCAGCAACTGAACGCTTTTACTAAACGCTTTGAGAACTTACAAAGAAATATATGATACTTTGTAAATAAATTAGTTAATTATATAACACGAGAAACATAAGAAAAAATATACTAAATAACCGTTATTTAATAGGTCAAACATATTCGTATGACGTAACACGTCCGGAAAATCAAGTATACTCAACGGCCGAGAGTAGCTCACAAGATGATGACTCCTACTTGGGCTACTCAATGACCACTGGCAATTTCAATGACGATCGGTTTGAGGACATAGCGATCGGTATGCCACGTGGTGCCGGTTTGCTCGGCAAAGTTGTCGTGAATCATTGGAATATGACAAACATATTCAATTTCACTGGCCATCAGATTGGCGAATACTTCGGCTATGCGCTAGCTGCGTGCGATGTTGATGGCAACGGTTTGGACGATTTGATCATCGGCGCGCCGATGTATAGCGAACCGGGAAATGTGGAGGGTAAATACGATGTGGGTCGTGTGTATGTCTTCTTGCAGATGGAGAGTGTGAGTATTGATAGTTGAAAGACCAGATGATGAAGTGGAAGCAGAAACTAAATGTATATATAAATTTGCCTTCACTTCCAGGGTCCACGTTGGCCAATCGAGCATATACGCGAAGGTTACAATACGAAAGGACGTTTCGGCTTGGCGCTCACCACGCTCGGTGATATCAATCGTGATGGTTATGGTGATTTCGCTGTGGGTGCACCCTATGACGGGCCCGAAGGTCGTGGTGTCGTTTACATCTTCCATGGTTCACCGAATGGTCCATTGTTGAAACCTTCGCAGATTATCAAATCGGAGGACATTGTTGAGGGCGCACCATATCCACACACATTTGGTTTTTCACTTTCCGGCGGACTTGATATGGATGGCAATACATATCCCGATTTGGCGGTGGGTGCTTACGCCTCCGACAAAGTGTTCATTTTCAAGTCACGTCCTGTGGCGGCGGTCAATGCAATGACCTCATTTGTCAACCAATCGAAATTGATCAGTTTGGATGATCGCAAATGTCAGACAGTGCGTGACGGTAAACATGTGCCATGCACGGAAATTATGACCTGTTGGAGTTATACGGGCGAATATTTGCCGCGTAATTTAGATTTTGATGTGTCCTGGGTGTTGGATGCCAAGAAACCGAAGAAGCCGCGTATGTTCTTCCTGCTCGATGAAGGCAAGAATATACGTAACTTGTCGATTAGTTTACAATATGGTCGAACTTATTGTCGGAATGAGACCGTTTATCTAGTGGATAATGTGCAGGACAAGCTAACACCCCTCGAAGTTGAGATGCGCTATGATCTGCGCAGCAGACGTCCCTTGGCTCCCGTAATTAGGCGTAAACGTGATTTACTCGAACCAGTGATTGATCAGAATCGCGAGATCATTTTGCGTGATGCCATCAATATACAAAAGAATTGCGGTTTGGATAATATCTGTATACCCGATCTACAGTTGGATATTGTGTAAGTATTTTCATACGTTACTACGAAAATATAGAGTACATATGTCTTATGAGTAAGTCTGAAGTTGAATTATCGGCAGACATCGTGAAATATTATTTTGAAAAATCTTCTTTCGCTCGTACCGCTTTTAATAACAATATATTTTATTCCATTTATGATAGGACCGTCGACAAGTACCTACATGGCTCACACAAGCCTCTAATTGTTGAAGTAACTGTCACGAATCGTAATGAAGATGCTTTCGAGTCTGCTTTCTACATGGTAATGCCAAAGGATTTGGACTTTATCAAGATTGAAAATTTGGTCGAGAAGGGTGATACGCCCATTACGTGTTCGGCACCTTCCGAAACGAACAACTACACGCTAAAATGTGATCTTGGCAATCCATTGCAGGAGAAGAAATTTGTGAGTATGCCTTTAGGAGCGTCAACCAAATATTCAGTTTCTAACTAAATTATTATCTTCACTATAGGCGAAATTCAATGTGATCATGTTGCCATCGCAGACTTTCGGCATGTCTCCCAGCTATCACTTCTACATGGAAGCCAATTCGACCAATGCCGAAATCGATGGAAATCAACGCGATAATGTTGTAATTAAAAATATTGACATTTGGGTGGAAACCGATTTGGATATTGAGGGGTAAGTCATACATATTATTATCGAAGACCAGTGCATAAGAATAAGTTTTAATTCATTGCTATTGCTTGCTTTAGCGCCTCACTGCCCGATTTCCAACTCTACAAAGCATCCGACTATTTGGCCATCGAAAACGCTACCAAAGAGGAGGATTTAGGTCCACAAGTTGTACATCTCTATAATATACGCAATAATGGACCATCTTACATCGAGGAAGCTGTAATACTCATACATTATCCCAATGAAACTATGGGTGGTGATCTCTTGATGTACATGTTGAATCAACCGGAAACACACGGCAATATTGTATGTGACCCGCATTTGGGTGTCAATCCGCTACGCTTGAAATTGGATAATAACTTGATGTACAAATCGTATCTGCGAGAGCGTGGCGTTATTTTCTCCACCGATGCGAGTAGCAGTAGCGCCTCCAGCTCTGCATCTGGTTCTGGCGCAACAATTTACAGTGGTGTCGAGACGGCTGATGGTGCCAGCGCTGCTGGCACAGCTGTAACTATAGGCCGCGGCACCAAGGAGCTAACCGCAGAGGAGAGAAGACGTCTTGAGAAGGAGGACGAACAAGAGGGTACTGGCGATGCTTCGGCTACACATATACAACGTGCGCACGAAGCGGCCGTGTCGAGCTCGCAATCGAGTTTCGGTGGCGCAGGCGCTGGTTATGGTGGTGGTGCTGGTACTGGCACTGGTAGCTCATATCAATGGTCCACATCATCATCTTCCTCTGGTGGTGGCAGTGGTGCTGGCGTGCATGGTCCCACTGTTATTGTACGCACAAAGAACACGACAACAAGCTACGATGCCAGCGGACGTCCGTATGTTGTGGAGAGCAGCACCGAATACTCAACAAGTCTGGATCGTGCTGGGCAATACTATGCGCAACCTTTGAATCAGGGACAACAACAGCATGCAGGAAACTACCAGCAAGCGGGCGGTTTTTCTGCTGATAATATTCATGGTAATTATGGGGGCGCGCAGAGCTCTCAAGGTCAACAGCATTCAGCGAACTACCAACAAGCGGGCCGTTTTGCTGCTGACAATATTCATGGCAATTATGGAGGTGCGCAGAGCACACAAGGTCACATACAAATGGCTGGACCGGGTGGTAGTAGTCAACCAGAGCAATCAATGTACGCCAACTATCAAGGCTCATCGGGTGGCGCTTATCGACCAAATCAGTTGAGACAGCAACAACAACAGCAGCAGCAGTACCAACAAAAAGCATATCAGCCTTATGATGCGCGCCGCGGCTCAGTCTCATCGTCCGCCACTTACAATAGCAACAACAATAATTATAATAACTTTGGAGGCGCCGTTGGCAACTACGACAAAGTCAACACAAACGGTCAGGGCTTCCAAGCGGGTGTTTTGAATTTGGGCACAATGCATCGTGATAATGTCGACAACGAACTGCGTCAACACGATGGACAATTTGGTGATAACGGCGGCACCTCTTACGGCTATCAACAAACCTACACACGTCGCGTACGTTCACCAGCTGGCAATAAACCTTACTATGGCATGGAGAATGAAGACTATTATGATGAAGAAGCTATCCAGCAATCAGTGGGCCAACACCAAGTAAACGCGCGAAATTCTCCTGCAACGCAGGGGCAACAACAACAACAGCGTAGTGCCGCCTATCAACAGTCACAGTCGTCGAGCTCATACTCCTCCACCGGTGGTAGCCACAAGGAATCTTCTTCGTCGTCATCATCGTCGTCCGCATCAGCTTCGCGTTCATCCTTCTCATCGGGTTCACAACTACGTGAAGACGCAACTGCCGAGGCCGACGAATTGACGCAGATCGATTGGGTATCACCCTGCAAGGCGGCTAAATGTCAGACGTTACGTTGCGTTGCCAAGAATCTGGCCAAGGATGAGGGCGTATGGGTGGCCATACGCATGCGTACGGTTGCAAAGACAATGGAGAAATTAGCCGGTAATTTGCCGTTGAATGTCTCCACCATGGCCGCGGCGAATGTGACGCGTTTGCCATATATTGGCGAGCCAAAGGTGCCGATCATAAAGACGCATGAAATATTTTACAAAGCCGAGCCGGAACCCATACCAGTGCCGGATGTGGTGCCACTGTGGGTGGTGGTGTTGGCGGCGTGCGCCGGTGCGCTCATTCTGTTATTGTTGATCTATTTACTGTATAAGGTTAGTAGTGGTGTCATGATTAGTTTGTTACTATATTACAAAAACTGCTTTTTACGATTTTTATTTAATTATAATTTTGTCAAAATTTCTTTTCTAGTGCGGTTTCTTCAATCGCAATCGCCCACGTGATCACTCTATGGAGCGGCAGCCACTACGTAACGGTTATCATGGTGACGAGCATCTGTGAGCGCTACCGAGTCCATAAAATGGGCCGAAACCCCACCAATATTCAACTCCTAAAACTGCATATCACTTTTTGACCTTTATCCGACATTTCAGAGCGGTTTTGCATTGAGATTAATTGTTGTTGTGCGCGTGAGCTCTTGCGCGTTTGTTTGCGGCGAAAACGACGGTGCTTGCTCACCGGCATTGTGTGCGTTGTGTGCGATCTTTCGCAGTAACTAACCAAAACGAAGCCAAACGAAAGCGAAAAATTTGGCTTCCACTTCTACTCGGCTCCGTGTAAAATTATTTGCTATTTAACCCTTTTTTATAATTAATTTTTAAATATATTTTTTTTAAAAAGCTACCACACTATCTTTGCTAGTCACGAAATTTATTGTTGCATTTTTTACTCGTCGGCGCGTAAGCGAAAGCGAATAACTAAGCATGCGGCCAGGCGAGTTAAAGAGAGCGCAAGCGCGACAAAAATGTGCTTTTAACATTTTTATCGGAGATTTTAATGTTTAAATTGTAAAAATAGAATAATGATTAAACAAAAGAAATTGAAAATACTGTTAATACATAAGTAATACTCTAATGTTGCCTTGTATATGATAAAAAAAACAGAGACGTACTAAATGAAAACTAGTTATTTCATGTTGTTGTAAAGCGAAAAGTGCTAATATTAATTTTAATAAGGGCCAAGGCCAATAATTAAAGCAAAACTAAGAAAAAAACTATTAATAATAATTAAAAGTGTGTTTGAGTGTGCATGTGTGTGGAACTATAAGTGTGTTAGCGTGCGTATAGTACTGTTAAAAACTAAGGTAAAAAAATATGAAAAACGAAAACACGAAATGCGAATTTGAAGCAAATAATTCAAAAAATTATGTTAATAATTAATAATTTTTTTTTTTAATATTTAATATTTCTTAATATTTAATTAATTTTTTAATGTCTACTAACCATAAATGTTATTTGTAAATACAATGTGAAACTGTAAGCATAATTTTATTGGGCTTAAATTGAAAGCACTGCCTTTTCTACAAGAAAATCACAACAACAATAGAAATTTATGTACAATACAAGCTGAAGAAGTGTATAAAATAAATGTATTTATAATAAAAAAAAATTAAATATTGTTAGTTCTACCGAATCTCTTGCTTTATTTAGCATTACCGACAACCAATAGGCCGATGAAATAACGCTTCGGCTTCGGCTTCGGCTGACGAGTGCAGGTTTGCTATTATGCAGCATTAAGAAATTTAATGAAAAAGCAACATTTTGATACTAAGCATTATTATTTATATAATTTAAAACTAATATATTTGCTTACATTTTATTTTAAGTTTTCTTTTTATTAGCTGGCTTAATTAATTTATTAACTGTACTTATCAATTGCAGATTTATATTTTTTTAAGTTTATAAATAAACGCAGCGTAAGAATAATTTAAATTAATAAAAAAAATATTTTTGTGTAAAAAACCGCATTTTAATTTGAAAAATTTAATTTAAAAATACTCTGAAAAAAATTTGGATATTCAGTTGAATTTATCCACTGCTGATTGCATCACAGCGAACTGAGGACACGCTTGTCAGCTGTGTTCATGCTATAACGAACAGCTGATATAGTGATATTTGTTGAGAGCGTTATTCCTACGGTTAAAAGGTGTAATTATTTATTTATTGGTATATAACTGAAGTAATAAATAACACTAGAAAACACGGTTTTTGCCACTGGAAATTTCTAAGGCATTGTTTTTATGTGGGTGTATTCTCATTAACAATAAAAATGTAATAATTTTGTTTCAATCACGTGCAGTTTTTTGGAACATTCATTTCTAGCCTCATTCATATATATTGTGACAAAAAAGTACCCGGAAATTGTAAATAAAACTCAAAATATTTAATTATTCATCAATATTTATTTTACCACCTTCAAAGTTGTCCCCACCAGATGTATGCCAACGATTTTTCCAGTCTTCGAAACACTTTTTATAAGCACTTTTTGGGATGGCCTTCAGCTACTTCAGCAAATTATGTTTTATCTCTTCGATTGACTGAAAACGGTTTCCACAGAGCCGCAATTTCAGTTTAGGGAACAAGAAAAAATCACACGGAGCTAAATCTGGTGATTACGGTCGTTGATCGATGGTATTCACTGGATTTTTGGCTTTAAATTCGGTCACAATTATGGCTCGATGCGATGGTGCATCAACATAGTGTAAAATCCATGAATTGTTTTTCCACAATTCCGACATTTTTTGACGGATGTTCTGACGCAAACGCCTCAATATGGTCAACTAGAACTCCATTTTGACTGTTTGTCCCTCCGGAATAATTTCTCGATGCACAAAATCACGAATATCGAAAAGAACAATGAGCATCATTTTGATTTTTGAGCTGTTTTGGCGTGGTTTTTTTGGTTTCCGCTTGTTTTCCAGTCTAAAGATTTTTGACTTATTTACAAGTCAAACTCATAAACTCATGTCTCAGTTATTCTTCATGAACATGGGATCGGCAGAGACCCATTTACGATACTCGTTTTGAAAAAACTTCGTCTTTATGGAGACGAGTAGAGCAAGAACGCGCTTCATTCCAAAACTATCCACCTAATCATTTAAAGGGGCCCGTGAGAGGTGTCAGAGCTCTATTGCTATCTTTCCTTGTCTGACGATTTTCAAATGCAAAATCCTTTATTTTTTTTTTTATTACTTTCATTAAAAAAAGAGGTCGCCAAGAACGAGACATGCTTTCAAGCTTGTGTTTAAAAAAAAAAATCGAATCATTGTAAGACTTTTCCAACATTCGCAATGATTCTGCACACAAAATTTTGTTAGAAATACAAAATTTGAGACAAATTCTTTTTTCAATATCTTTATTCATTGTAAAAATCCCCACCAACTTAGCAAAGTACATTTTTTTAAATATCATTTCAGGACCAGGAAAATTAATAACAATTTCCGTGTACTTTTTATCATAATGTAGGTGCCTTAGTTTTAACTTCATTTATACGACGCTACAGTTATTGCATTCGACTAACTTACATCGTATACATATATGTACATTTGTTACATCGTAAAAGTGTCACGAAATTGTTGTAACGAACCAGTCAGTTTTTGCTTAGTTTGTGGAATTTCGGCGCCTTAATTTTACGTCGAGTGAATAATGTTATTTGGACTATTCAGTCTAGATAAATCCTGGGATCCAAGCAAATGTTGTGTTACTTGCGAGACACTGTTTTTAGGTTAGGCTAAATAAGGACCAAGACGTTCACCATTTGCTATACCAATGATTTAGACCGAACCAAAGGATCATGTATGTGATTGTTATTTTTGTTTGACTTAAGCAAAAGATATTACCACCAAGTCCAAATTCACAACTCAGTATCCAAACTTGTCTTTAGCCAACAGACCCAACCTATATAGTGCTAAACGGTCTGTACCAAAGCCTCCAAATCGGCCAGAAAATAAAAATTATACTCCGAAACTTGTTCTAAGTCAGTATGATGAAGTATTTAAAAATAGTTAACCAAATTATAAATCGTCAACTTCAAAAGAACCATATATATTGATACAAAGTGTTTAAGCCATTTAATAGTTTGGTGAGTAGATAAAAGGCTGGAATTCACTTACTCCGGATACAAATAATTTTTATATTCGAAATCGTGACGATGAAATAAAATCTTTCTTTCCTAAAGCAGGGGAATTAGTCTACTATAATAATATTCCTTTGACGAGTTTATTAAACTAGTTTGAAAACAGTTGGTTCTGACTTGAAAAAGACTTACAAAACTATGAGATTTCTTCTTGAAATATAAACAATATAGTAAACACACTTAGAAGATTTGTGGCGCCTTCTAGTCTAGATCTTGAGCCTAATGGTTGCTACCATTTCCTGTCTACGCCGAAAATAGAAATTTGTGAAAATCGACAGTTTCACTTTTTGAGAGTTTTTATGGAATGCCATTATGAAATTGGCTTAAAAATATCAAAAAGATATCGAACAAAAGGGGCATATTTGGTCCAAATCATCCTATTCGGGCCAAACGTACACGGTGATATTGAGCGGTAGCGATTCCCATTCACAGTAATGTGCCGGTCTTGATCACCGCGGAAAAAGTAAGGAAGTTCAATGACCCCGCCGGCCCATAAACCGCACCAAACCGTAATTTTTTCGGGATGCAATTGTGACGAAAGTACTTTAAGGGGAATAAAAAATTTCAATGACATCCCAAACCGATCGTATTGAATACCCCGTTATTATAAATCATACTAAAAACTCAAATTTTCGCAATTTTTTCAGATAATTTGGTTTTAAAGAGTAGTACGAATTATTTCGGGCTATGTAGGCCTCTCAAAACTAGAATGAGGGGAATATTATCAAGGATATCGAAAGAAATGGATTCAACAGGTTAATAGGACATCGAATTCTTCACACTGAGTTCAAGTCAATATCTTAATTAAAAACAAAAGAATAAGTATGTACTATATATATTTATGCTTCCTAAAAACCAACAATATATATACATGTATGTATTTATGTACATATTTGTATTTGTTGTAAATAGCAACATGTTTCCTACAATCATTTGTTTACAAATGCCCCACACCACCTTGCCAACCGAGAGCCCTACCAACCTACCAACGTACGGTCCAACGCTAACCGGCATATTGTGCAAATCCACACAGCTTGTCACTCTCCGGTCTCACGAGCGCTCACACTTTTATTGCTGAGTACACGTGCTCCCCATTGGCGTTTGTTTAGAGAAGTGACCAAATTGGTTGTCTATTTACATTCGTGATGAGATCCAAGCGGCCCAAATGAGTTCCACCCGAATTCGTATGGCTTTATCAGCAACGAATACGAATGCTCCCGGCAAGAGATGCGAAATGAGCTGAACGTGCGCCACTGGAGCGCCAGTCGAGCGTATGCTTTTTGTTGCAGTGCCGAGCAAATACAGTTTGCGTGCGGAGCTCGCCAAGGGCGGTTGAAATAGAAATTTTGTACAGAAACGCTGCCCAAGTGCGCGACGCTAAATTATTGCAAAAGCGGGAGCGCTGGAAATATACTATAATATACATACATACACACAAGTGTATGTCAAATAAATAGAATTAAATTGTTTATTGCTGGTGGTTGGTGTAATCGCAACTGTGTTGCATTTAGTTTTGCAGTTGCAGCAACAACGGTAATAACTAGCAGTCAAGGTGCTTAAATCTAATTAAGTCTGTGCGAAGGTCTGCGTGTACCCTGTGTTATTCAATGCAAATTTTCGCTATTCTAATATTATTTATTAGTATCTCACTTTTTGCTCTGCAAAGTCAAGCGTTTGACTACCGTTATGTGATTATGTCGAGCAAATATTTATTTTTTAAGTGGACGTTTTATTAGTAAAGAAAATTTTCCGACGTATGCGCCTACTTGTCCCTGCAAAATTTGCC
This sequence comes from Bactrocera zonata, assembly GCA_037783105.1. Classification (NCBI taxonomy): domain Eukaryota; kingdom Metazoa; phylum Arthropoda; class Insecta; order Diptera; family Tephritidae; genus Bactrocera; species Bactrocera zonata. The sequence continues at coordinate 563,171 of JBAWJQ010004462.1, read as the reverse complement.
TGGGCATACCGAGTTTGTAGCAGCTGCTGTTGTTGCCATTGTGTCAGTGACTGTGTATCTGTTGCTGCCATTTGTGTGTGTGTGTATGAAGCTGCTGTGAATCGATTATTCACACAATGTAAACGGCGTACTGCATTATTTTGCGCTCAAGTGTGAAACAACTGAGATGATTTATTAAAGAAAGTTTCATGTTTTCACTATAAAAAGGTCTGAAATCAGAGTTGCGTGTAAAAGTTTGTGATAAAAGTGAAAAATATGAAAAAAGAAAATAATAAAAAAATTACGATCCGCTAACTCGCGGATATGCTTTTATGTTCCGTAGCTTTTTTGTTGTATGGAGAGCAGTGTCTCAGCTGTGCGTAAGTGCTAAAATAAGGTGACCAGATGTGTGCGTTGGGGTGTTAAAAGTAAAAAAAAATGGTTCGAAAACCGAAGTTTTTGTGAATAAAAGTTGAAAAAAAAAGAAAAGAAAATCCAACCAATGTTTATTTTTGGAAAATCTAATGGTTTGATCAAGTAAGCTCTTGTATTCTCAAGCAAGGAAAAAAATATTAAAACAACCCGAAATTTGATTTAAATGTTTAGCTAGTGCTTAAGGAAGAAAACACTCCAATAAAGTTTTTTGGAAGTTAAAAAACAGTTTTAATAATTTTTAAGGCATCAAACTATATGAAACAGCAATAATCTGTGCCGAATTTCCAGTTTCGGTGTGCAGCTATTTGCTGTAGTGATGTTATCGGAAGAATTTGTTTAGAGTTAACTGGGCTTCCTTTGAAAATATTCTTTACATAATATTAAGAACAAAATTTGTTAAATGGAAAAGTTTTGAATACAAAATGTTGATTTTGAACAATCAATTGGTATGTCAGCTATGTACAATGTTGGTTTGTTAGCGGTCCCGATGAATGAGCAGCCTCTTGAAAAGAAAAGGTTGTGTGCAGAATTTCAGATCGGCATCTCAAAAATAGAGGAACACTATACCATACATACAGACGGTCACGGCTATATCGAGTGAGCTCATGACGCTGATCATTTATAAATATTTTTGTGGGGTTTTTGAAGTCTAAAGGTTACAAACTTAGAGGTAAACTTAATAGGGTATATTCAGAGTATAAATAGCTATGTAAATAACTATTTTTTTAGACGAACTCATTGCAGAAAAGAAATATTACTTAATAAAAACTCATCTAAATTTAATACTGTCTAAAGTCACCAAGGCACTCGAGATATGGTCCTGGGGCTGCAAGCCAGTTGTCATAAGATGGCAGTATACCACGATCGTAAGGTCTATTGTCGCTTATGAAGCGGTTGCTAAGACATCTAAGGCAACGCAGTCTTCGGTAGGTCTTCAAGTATCGAAACTGCAAAGACTCGTCTGTGTCTGCGCTTCAGGTGCAATGTGCAGTTACCCAACCGCAGAACTTGAAGTCATGTTGGAGGACACACCGCTACATGTAGGGATCAAACAGGTAGCGACTGCTAATGGCAGCAGAGTGTTTCGGCAAAGGAAAGATAATACCGTTTTAACAAATGAAGGCCCTAGGGGAAGACACACCAGACATTTTCCGAGCATCTTTCAAGCAGAAGTCTTTGCTATAAGTTAGCGTGCAGAAATCAATCTCCACCGAAACTATCGCAAACAGCATATCACTATACATAGCGATAGTCAAGTGGCATTAAAGGCGATCTCAGCGTATGAGGTTAAATCGCTTTTAGTGTAAAATTGTATAAGAAGGCTGAACCGCCCAGAAGGGTATTGGAATTGTTCAGGATGCTGGACCTTTGTAATGTGAAATAGGGGAGGGCACAACAGACCGTAGGACGCAGTGCAAGGCCTCAGTTTTACTATCTATCTAGCTATGAAACAGAATGCTTAGGAAGACTTTAAGGAAGTCAAAAAATATTTGCTCTTTAAAAATTCAATGAAATCTAAAATTTGTAATTTCATTTCCTATGTTGTTACTATTATTTTCTGAATTCTCATATATGTATGGAATTATACGTTAGAAGTATTTTCCAGGCAGACCTACTATCTAGGAAATTATCGCCAGGTATTAGAAAACAAAATCAATTAGTTGTGGTATTGTCAAATCTTTTTCTTCTTAATTGGCGTTGGCACCGCTTACGCGATTATAGCCGAGTCGTTTCTTCTTTTCGCTACGTGGCGCCAATTGGATATCCCAAGCGAAGCCAGGTCCTTCTCCTCTTGGTCCTTCCAACGGAGTGGATGCTTCCCCCGGCGGGTACAGCGTCGAATACTTTCAGAGCTGGAGTGTTTTCATCCATCCGGACAACATGACCTAGCCAGCGCAGCCGCTGTCTTTTAATTCGCTGAACTATGTCTATGTCGTCGTACATCTCGTACAGCTCATCGTTCCATCGAATGCGATATTCGCCGTGGCCAATGCCCAAAGGACCGTAAATCTTTCGCAGGACCTTTCTCTTGAAAACTCTTAAGGTCGACTCATCGGTTGTTGTCATCGTCCAAGCTTTTGCACCGTATAGCAGGACGGGAATTATGAGCGTTTTATAGAGTTTGGTTTTTGTTCGTCGAAAGAGGACTTTACTTTTCAATTGCCTAATCAGTCCAAAGTAGCACCTGTTGGCAAGAGTAATCCTGCGTTGGATTTCCCGGCTGACATTGTTGGTGGTGTTAATACTGGTTCCCAAATAGACGAAATTATCTACGAGTACAACTTCAAAGTTATGACTGTCGACAGTGATGTGAGAGTCAAGTCGCAAGTGCAACGACTGTTCGTTTGATGACAGGAGATATTTCGTATTGTCAAATACATATTAGTATGTATATTACAATGTCCAGAGAAGACTCATAAGCTTTTTAATAGTTTATCAAAACTTATCGGCTATTTACCACTTCTTATCACAAAACCATAATCTTTGATAAACATGAATAATTTACAATGCAAAACAACTTGAGCAATTTCTTTTGTAGACGCTCGGAAATGTTAAAAGCTCAATGAACTTTTCTAAGTGAACCTTAATTTGCGATAGTCAAATCAATTAAATAAACAAAAAAAGCAAAAAACCAAATATTTGTAAATAAACGCGAGCTAGGCAAACTCTTCGCTGTGCTATCTCGCTGATTTTTTTATTAGTCACATGCCAAAGATTAAGTGAATGTGCGATATGTGCATGTATAAAGGCGTATAAACAAAGAAAATACAAAATTTATAAATAATTAAAAACATGAATAGCTTTAAACAAATTGTGTGAGGTAAACAAAGGATTGCAAAAATTCAATGAATTAAGAAGAGGAACAAATAACTTATTAGCATATATTTATGTTCATATGGATAAGTATGTATGCAAATACAACCCCAGAGGTATTATTATTTATATTTGCGTTAAAAATTTACGACTTTCGTTTTGTTTGCTTATAATTTAAATTTATTTTGTTTGCTGACGTCTGGTTACCTGTGGCGCACAATTAAATCAAATTCTTCAATGTAAGAGAGAAAGAGAGGGAGAGTATCGGCAGCGCTCAACAGCTGGCGCGTGGCGCACTATCAAAGCGGCGCTCTCTTATGTTCCAAACTTTTTGCATTTATGGCTTACATCAAATAAAGTGGAGCAGTAGTGGAGCTGATAAATAAATACATATATATGTTCATATGTATGTATGTACATATATATGTATATAGGGAGAAACGCACAAAATATACACACATCATCTGCAAATCGCACTGTTGAATTGCGTGTGGAGCGCAAGGTCATTTCGATGTTGCAACCGTGATCTTCGACCAACTCAACAACTACAACAAGAGTAACTCGTTAACAAGACCGCACTCAACTTGTAAAAATTAAAATGTTTACTTTACAAACAAAAAATATTCGATTAAGTAACTGTTTGCTGAGTGAGAACACGGCAAATAAAATTTAATTCTCACACACACATATATGTATGTGCATATGTATGTACATAATCATATTTGCATATATATTTATTTATACCCTGAATAGAGTGCTTTGAGTTTGCTCCGAGGAAATTATTGGACACGCTACCAAAATATATACATACATATGTATAAAAATATATATAGTATGTAAATGAGCACCGTAACGAGCTGACTGAATTTAGCCATGTCTGTCTGTCTGTCTAAACATACAACAACTAGTCCGCCAGTGTTTGAGATATCGATGTGGAATTTCGCACACAACTATTTCTCCTCAGGAAGCTACTTATTAGTTGGCAACGCTTATATGGAACTCCTATAGCATGTATGTATGTATGTACATACAAAGCTGTCATATAAACTGGTCGACTAACACCAAGATTTTATATGGAAAGCTGTTTTATTAGGCAAAATATTTCCATTAAATTTTTCAAGAGAGCGCTAAAATCCTCGAACAAACTGGTCAGATCTGCACACTATAGCATAGAGCTGCCATACAAAGTGACCGATCAAAATCCCTTTTAATATATAAGAAATGCATCTGCGAAGGGTATTATTGCTGCAAGGCAGTCGCACTTGATTTTTCTTTGTTATCATGCAGTTCCTTATAGTTCTGCTTAGATAATCCACTTGTTTGCAAATTTCAAACGTCAGCTGACTTGACGCTCTTTTTATCGTCAGCGCAAAAATGTTTACATCGTTCGTCAGTTTCACACAAAGCACTTAAGTGTCGTGGACATACTTACGTAAAGGGTTTTCCAATAAGAGCCCTACTGAAAGTACATTCGATGCCATTATGTACGGAACTCGATTTCTTTTGTATGATCACCACATGCACGTTCGTTGAAAACCCCGTTACATCAGCAAAATCTCGCAATTCCACCTATCAAGCCAGCCTTAGAAATTTTTTCACGGAATTTGATTTACTCGTATATTTATGATACCTATAAAATAATTCACACTTTGGCTATGAAAGCCAATGGTTTCAGAAAGATCAGGTTATTATTTTCTGTTTATTTTTTAAGAGACGTTTTTTTTTTTTTTCATTACAATAAATGAATACAGGTAATGACCGAGCGATTAGTGAAATTTTTGATTTTTGACAGCATAGCTTCGCCTAAAATGTCGTTTTTGTGAAAACATTGACAGCTACAGCTTAAAAATTGAAATTATTATCGAAAATCTTATTCCTTTGATCTGACAAAGAAATAGATACATATGTATATCTGAGAAGGTCGTCTAAATTTATCGAGTCGGTCGGTCCATTTGGTTTAGCAGTTACTCTCAGATAGGCAATGACAAAATCATTACCATGAAAAAGCTTCTTATTTTCTTAGGTTGCGTTAAAACCATCGTTCATTAAAACTTACTTCATAATGCAACAAATCTTTTCGATGTAAAACGTTGGTATACCGGCGTACTATTCTGCTGTGCAGCGACTCCTGGTTAGAGTCGTACTAAATTCATGTTTCTAAATGCACGGCTAACCAACTTAATTGATTGGTTATTGTCAAAATACGGATATAAAAAATATTCTAATTCTCTCCTGTCTCATTAAGAACTACCCAAGGTTAGTTGTTCCCGGGACGATGTCATCACGGCGATAAGTACTCAGTAGTACTGGTGTATTACTTTCACGGGTTAAGTACTTAATGGCATATACCATTTTGATTTAGTTGATTTAGTAAGTGGGTGTCTGCTGTTGAGGGAAGTGAACTGGATCGCCACTATCGAGATATTTATTGAAGCACAGAACACAAGATATCGTACTATAAAGTTTACAATAATCCTTGCGATGGCAACTAAAGCAGTGGCGGATTCAAAAGGGCGAAATTCCTCTCAAGAGCTAAATGTCTTCTTAGTAATTTTACAGCTCTGAAAAAATATAAAGTAACAAAAAAATATAATCCAGAAATTTGCCATTTTCAGAAACAAAATTAAAGACTTCCATTTTCGATCCAATCGATCGTTCTGACAGAGGCATCAAATATGATAGATACGCTGCTTGCAATGTTCCAAAATCGTAGATAAAATGAAGAGAAACATTTTCGATCCATTTATTCAGATACGAAAAATATAGCGGCAGAACTGAAAGTTGACAAAAAAAACCAAGAATCTGCAGGCGACAAACAAAATGCGAAAATTTCAGACTGATAACTGGTAGATGAATTCAAAGATCTTTTGGATAATGACAACGTCGTGCGACGTTTGAAGCTCAAAGGTGAACTTCATCACTGTCAGTGCCATTGGGAGCAGAAGCAAAAGTCTAAAGATAACAAGTTACGGCTACTGCATTGAAAACCTATACCCCAAAATTCATAGTTTTCTTCGCATATTTAGCACACTTCCTGTGAGGAATGCAAGCTCTGAACGCTCTTTTTCGACACTTCAACGCATGAAAACGTGGCTGAGGATGAACATGCTTCAAGATAAATTGAAGTTGAGAAGTTCTCGAAATATTCTCAAAACTTGGCCGACATCATTTTGTTTTGTGAAATATTTCTATTCAATAGACGTGCTGACTACAGTATTATACATTGCAATAAAGCATGTCTACGATTTATAATTCAATTTAGTAGGATTTGTTATTAAAAAGTCGATTTGAAATTTTTCTTTTGATGCCTTTGAGAGTGCTTCAGAAGTACCGATAAACATTATAAACAATCCTTAAACAAATTAATAATTAAAACCAAAGTAAAAAAAAATATATGTTCAGCGATGCAATTTGCAAAGTGCACTATTTAATTAAAATATCAATAATTAATTTATAAACTATTTTAAATATTCTTGCAATTTAATTTGACTTTAACACTTTGCCCTAACTTTAATCGTACGACAAACGCTTTGATTGCAGCAATATTGTTTTTGTATCATAAAGATAGATAAACTAAAACTTGCACACTGCAAATGCTAAGGTTCAAATCCATTTCCTAGCTGAACAAAGTTCGCATGCACTTTATATCCATTGAATAGAACTGTAAAATGATTGTCTCTGCCAGCTAAGCTCTTTTGTTTCTGCGCTTTTTCCGATGGATTTTCCCATTGGCGCCTTTCATACTGGCACGGAAAATGAAAATGACTTTTTGTCTTTCAGTTTGTATGTGTGCACATTTCCTGTTGCATTAAATCGATTGCGATTGACCAAGGTCCCAGCTTAGTTCAGTATAAATGTTTTGTTTTTGCTTGCAGATAATATATACAATACAAACAAAAAACGAAAACTAAAACTACAACAAATAAAATAATAATAGTAGTGGAGTGTTCGCTTTGCGATCAAAATACGTGATAGTGAGTACAAAATACTACCTATGGCAAGAGAACATACGAGTATAAGAGCGAGTGTCACTTAACGCTATTTACAGTTCGGACGGTAGCCAACAATTTGAAATTATTTACCGATAAATAATGATTACTATTTAATTGCTCATTCATAATGGTATTGAATGGACTTCGTTCATAATTTTACAACTATAATAAATCAGAAGCGCTTTCTTTAGTCACTCGGCAGTAAATTACATTGGAATATCTTATGAAATTTGTATTAGAATTGTGCTGGGTCAAGACTCCGTTTTGTAGCGAATTAAAAATATATAAATCTTTAACTTACATAAAAATTAACTGATTTTCTTTTAAATAGATCAAAAAAATTTCAAATTTAGTTCATTCTGTTATCTAAAGTCTATGCCTGAAACAGAATGAAATAAATAAAGTAAGGGATTTCTAACGACTTGATGAATGTAACTACATATTTTGAACGAACTGTTCATAAATTAGAAGAAAAGCACACGTAAATTGCAATTAATCGTGTAAATTAAAATTAGGGAGATGGTAAAGGAGCTCGACTTCTCTCGCGAGTCCGTTCGAATAATTTTGGTGGATATTTTGGGTATAAAGCACGTTCTTGCTCGACTCGTCCCATCAAATTTGCATTTTTTTTTCAAAAAGAGTGCCGTAAACAGATCTTTATGCGACCTATAAGTTTGAAAAAATCAAGGTGATATTTACTTTTGACTATGAAACCACGGTGTGGAACAGTCTTTATGCAGTTAAACATCATCAATCTATCGTGAAGTATATTCGTCATCAGCCACGTTTTCATGAGGCGAAGTGTCGAAAAAGAGCGTTCAGAGCTCGTATTTGTCAAAGTAAGTGTGCAAAATATGCAAAGAAAACTATGAATTATATATTATAGGTTTACATCGCAATTCTTCAACGTTTCCAGTGCAGTAGTCGGTAATTTGTTGTTTTATGACTTTTGCCTTTGCCACCAAGGGCGCTGCCAATGATTAAGTTCGTCTTTGAGTTTCAAACATCGCAGGACGTTGTCATTATCCAAAAGGCCTTTGAATCTATCTATCAAGCAGTCAATAAGATTTAAATGTCCCCCACTTCCCCCTCTGAATCCGCCACTGATAAAACTCTTCTCAAAGAGAAAAATAAGCTGTATATTCTTATGAAAGATATCATAATATTTGTTTTAAATCACACCAAATTATGCATATCTGAATGCGCTCAAGCACCCGTGACTCTTAACAAAGTCCTCAACTTCGGCACTTACAAAAATTTTCACCATAATAAACCATTATTAGCGGCCTTCCCTATTCAAAACTAAGCGCTAAAAATGACTCCAAAAAATCCAATTTTGAGTGTAAATTACGTTTCAAAAATTTTGGCTTATCGTTTTTAAAGAGTATTGAACTTTAATTCAGATAAACATATTTTATACCACGAAAAGGTTTGCTGTGAAGTTTATGTAACAGGTCAATTAAAAAGCTCGCTTTTGACCTAAAAACAATGAACACCGTTTGAAGATGCTCAAACGTAATAAACCCGAGTTTTGGTGACAATGTGTGACACTGAATAAAACATGGCTTCACCAATTCACTCCGAAGCCCAATCGACGACATTCGAGTAGACTGTACACGATGAACCGCACCAAAGCATGAAAAACGCAACAGCCAGCTGGCTAGGCTATGGCGTCTGCTTTTCGGAATGCGAAAGGTATAATTTTTATTGACTACTTTGAAAAGGGAAGAACCATCAAATGCAACTAGTATTTAATAGCGTTATTAGACCGTTTGAAAAACGAATTCGCCGAAAAACCGTCGCATTTGAAGAAAAAGAATGTGCTGTTTTACCAAGACAATGCAGCATGTCTCAAGTTAGTGAAAATGATGAAAAAAATCCAGGAATTGGGCTTCGAAATGTTACTGCATTTACCGTATTCTCCAGATCTGGGCTCCAGCGACTATTTTTCAGATCTCAAAGGAATGCTTGCTGGAAAGAAATGATCTCCGAAATTAAGGCCTATTTTGAAGCAGAAGACAAATCCTGCTACAAAATGGTAATGAAAAGTTAGAGGGTCGCTATATTCAGTGTATCACCCTCGAAGGGAACTATGTTGAATAAAAAAAAAACGAATTTTCCCAATAAAATGTGTTTCGCTATAGTTAGCCGGGGACTTTTCAATTGACCTAGTGAACTAGTGCCTCCATTTTTCAGATATCGAACAGAAATTTTTCTTCCTCAGAAGCTGATTATTTATCGGAAGGACCCGTATTGAACGATCAAAATCAAGTTCTTGTATCTTTGTATATGTAAAGGGCAACAATGATAATATTATTTCTTTTTTTTAACGAACTTTCTTACAGAGCTATGTATGTTATTTCATCTCAAATTTCACAACTGAGTTTATTTCTACTAGCAAAGGAGAATCTTAAGACTACAGAATTCATTTCACCATTTCAGTTTTTGCAATTAAACGCAAATCTTTCTCCCTTGCTCACTTTCTCCCAAGCTGCAATGCAATTAGCGGAATTACAATTTCGAAATTACTTTTCTACACGCCGCCGAGGGGCTTAAAATTGAATAAAAATTTAAAAGCACATATCTACATATGTATATGTTTCACGTAGGTTGTCCACACATTTGGTTCACAGTTGACGTTTCCGTGCTGGCTGTCATCATTTTCTGCTGACTTTTTCTTTCAACACTTGCTTGCTATTCTTGAAAGCGCAAATTGGCGCACATTTTGTTGACTTTTTCATTTCACGGCCAAACGAGTGCAAACGGCTGAAGTGCTGCACAGCTTCTCTTTCTCCTAGCATATTCATACATATGTATGTATATACTAAATATACTAAAATTGTTACACAGCATCATCTGCAACAAAAAACACCAGCTAACACAATTACAGCAAGAGCGCACGTAGGTACTCGAATACCGTGACGTCATTGATTAAGTCTAAGGACGTTAGTTGGTTCATTCGTGTTCGTGACGTCATAGCTGTGCTCAATTCTCGCCTTTGTTATTTAGTAAACGAGTGCAAGCAGTGGAAACGACAATCAGTGACGTAGCCGCCAATTATGTTTACTATCAGTGAAACAGAAAGCGTGGAAACTACAAAGAACGCCAACAATGAGAGTGGAAATGAGAAAAAACGTAAAGTTTTGTAGAGGAGGTGTGAGAGAGCTGACACACCTGTGACAGAAAAAATATGAAAAGCTTTCCTGAATACAATGTATGTGCATGAGTTATGGACTCTCTCTCTGCTAATAGTTTGCTCCTGCGCAGTTGACGTGGTTGTCAATAGAGTTGCCATTGTGGGGTTTGTAAGGGATTTCATGTTTTTGTAGCTTTGATAAAATAGAATTAAACATTTTTTAAAGGCTCGAACTTTTACTTAAATTAGCTTCCTTTATTTTCCAAAAGAAATTTTACTCAAAGTCTTTTGAACTTTTAAATTTTGATTTGATGGATCAGCATATATATTTTACGGTTGCCAGATAGTTACATAATCATATAATTTTTTAGTAGATGCCAGGAATCTTCAGTTATTGGATTGTAATCAATTTTATGTCATATTCAGTGTCTCGTTGAGTTGATTTAGCCTAGAATAGTCTGTTTATATATACACGAACTACACCCTCAGTTTTTGGGATATCAATCTGAAATTTTGCATACGTCCTATTTTTCCCTAAGGATCGCTTATTTGTCGGAACTGACACTATCGGACTATTATATCATATAGCTGCCATACAAACTGATCAGTCATACTCAAGTCCTTGTTGAGAAAACTTTTTATTTGGTCAGATATATTAACGAAATCTGGCATGGATTATTATTATTTCAAATCGGACCACTGTACCATATAGCTTCCATACAATCTGACTTAAGTCCTTGTAAGGAAAACTTTTTTATTTGACAAGATATCTCTACGAAATTTGGCTTAAATTATAATTAAAGTGAACGGTAAAATCGATGAAGAAATTGTTCACATCGGAACAGCATAAAGATGCCTTTTAAGCTGACTGATCAAACTCAAGTCCTTGCTGAGTCAACTTTTTTATTGGACAAATTACCTTCTGAAAATGAGGCATGGATTCACATCTGACCATTTTAGCATATAGCTGCCATACAAAATATTTTATAAGTCCTATTATAGCTTCTGTGCATCTGAAGTGAATTTTTTTTTATCAGATTACGTTAGAAATATCGGCAAGAAATATCAAAAAAAAAAAAAATACAAACATCCTTCGCCCACAACTGCGCCGCAAACGCTTGGCAACCCATGCCACATTGCCTGCGAAAAGCTTTTACCGCCAATGTCGTGCGGATTAAAAGCAAACAACACTCGGCCAGAAGCAAGCAGTCGCCAGCAGAAACGGTCCGTGTCCAGTCGTTGAGACTAACAGTAAAAGGCAGAGCAACACCAGCAGCCATAGAAGTCAGTTATTGTGGCTAATAGAACAGTTGCTGCCGAGGCGCGTTTGCAAAGTACGCACACACATACATACAAATGTTGCGTACGTGCGTTTGAAGGAGTGTGTGTGTGTTTGTGACTTACTCTGTGTGTGTAGGTGTGCGTGCGCGCTGCATGTATGAATCCACTGAAATGCCAAGCTGTTAGACAACGCTTTGGGTCATTTGTGTCACTTTTGTGAAACGGAATAGAGACGAAAATTGCAGTGGAAGTGGCAGTGAAATATGAAAAAATAGCAAAACTATATTAAAAAGTAAAAAAAAAAGAATAAGGAAAAATAATATTTGGTGAGGAAAAGCGGAAAAACTGCCGCCAGTGGCCGTAAAGAATCTTTATAGTAGACAGAAAGCTAGAAATATTACAATTATACACATTTGCAAGTGATAATGGTGGCAAAAAGTATGTGTTTTCATAAAAAGTGTTTATGAAAAATATTTGAAAAAATAAATACAATATTAAAGCATATAAATAAAATGTAATAAAAGTGTATGCAATAGATGAATGTAAAGTGAGTGCTGCCACATTATTAAAGTACAAATTGTCAATAAACAAACTGAAAGTGTATACGCAAAATGTCCTTCAGATTTCTGCAGCCAAAACGGAGCTGAAGAAAGGTGCCTGCGCCCACGCACAACAGCAAAAAGGCAGCAGCAACAGCAGCAGTGGCTGTCGAGAAAGTCAAGGAATTCAAAGACGTAATTCGAGAGCAATTTTACTGTTAAGAATGTTTGCGGGTTGGAATTTGAGCAATTTGAATTTTTTGTTGTAAATTGCAGTTTACTTTGTTATGTGAAATGCGCGCTGGTGCTCAAAAATTATTTTTTTCTTATTTAAATATTATCAAATTCTCTCAAAAATTATTTTTTCCCATTTAATTATTGTCGAATTATTCCCAAGTGCTAAAAAAATCAAGAAAAAATATATCCAATAAATTTCATTTTCATTGAAAACACAAAAAGCAGCAACAAAGCTGAGTGTTGACATATGTTATGACATATACACACGTACACGCTCTTAACATCCGAAAATTTCTGATTTACTACGCGCCTATCGGGAATACCGATACAAAGTTATGTTGAGCAGCAATTCATACCTGTCACACACACGGCCATGCAAAGTTACACAAACACAGCAATAGAGACGTGTATTCCCTTAAGTCCCGTTAGCGTTTGTGTTGTGACAATTTTATTTTTAGTTGTTGCGTGTGTAGAAATATCCTGCAGCGCAGCAAAATATGAAAATAAATTTATTAAACAAACAAAAACACAAACAAGTACAACAACAATAAAAACGAGACAAATATTTGCGGTGGCATTGCCATGGTGAGTTAGAGAGGGCGCCTTTGTAGGCGTAGATCCTGCAAATAACGGAGGTGTATTCATAAGTCCACACAATGTGCTTACACACTTAGATACTTTTACAGTTATTTTAGCTGCGTGTGCTGCCATAAATGTGCGTGTGTGTGTAGGCATTTAAATTACTATTTGGAATTTTGGCAAGCCAACTTTGCTGAATGAATTTAATTTGAATTTTTTGCTATCAGCCGACATTTAAATAATAAAAGCGAAATTTACTGTACATGCTAATAATATTCAAACGAGAACTACTTGAATGCAAAAGTAGAACAAAATGCACATAAAGTACAATTTCTGTTGTAAAAAATATAAATGAAGCAGCGTATAAGCGACTATTAACACAAGAGCCAACAAATTGTGCCGTTGCATTAGGGTTGTTTGAAAATATGCGAAAAATTTTTTCCATGCGTAAATCACTTCAAATTACTCTACTCAATTTACGATACAGTTAAAGTTTCAGTAGTTGGTGGTCTAAAATTGGTATACCTGTCTTCTCTTCTAATTCTTGAAAAACACAACTAGGGAACCCATATGTGTGTTAGAACGGTATTTCTGTTTACAAACGTAATATGTAAGGCGAGGCATTTAATCGGTTATACATAAGGATTCTCACTGGAAATTGTCCGCTGAAAATCTTAAATGGTTTCATCCAATGCAATTGCTGGAATATTGTTTAGTAGAGGGCGAGGTGGGACCACCTCATTAATTCCGTTTTAAATTTCAATTTTCTTCGAGATTGTGGTTAAAATATCTTGACTCTAGGGAAATTATATGGTATCGAAAATAGTCGCTTTCAAAGAAAACGTCATTAGATCTTTCTCCACCGCGTGGCGATTCACTTCCTTTGTTCGATTGTTATAATATTAAAAAGAACATCACTATAGTTGTCCAAGTGCGATATTTTGATTGCCACATATAAGCCATAAAAGTTAATCTAAAATTTTCAGCATTCAGTTTTATGTTTAATATATTTTTTATATCAACTTTTTTTTAAGAAAAAACACAGAAACTTCAAATTTAATGGAAAATGTTTATTATCATTCGAAAGAACATTCTTTAGGATTTATTAATAGAAGATTGTCTCTTTTAAATGCGACCGCGGCTAAGTCTCAGATGGTCCATTCCTTGAGACCAATTTTCGATGATTCGTTCGAGCCTTTCGATTGGAAAGGGGCAAATAACACGCGTGATGTTTTTTCCAAGGACTGAATCGAAGCGGGATTGTTCGCATAGACTTTAGACTTGACATATTCCCACAGTCTAACGGTGTGATATCACATAATCTTGGTGCCAATTGACCGCCCGAAAACGTGAGATTATCTGCGCACCGAAGCGTTCTCTCAATAAATCCATTAATTGATGCGCCGTCTTATTGAAACCGAATGTCGCTGAGATCACGACCTTCACTTACAGGCATCAAATATGTAGTTAGTTATCATGCAACGATAGCGGTCGACATTGACACTGATAACGTTCTCATCGTCATTATGTTTGAAAAAAAATATGAACCAATGATGCCACCGGCCAACAAATCACATCAAACAGTGCATTTCTTTTTAAGGAGAGAGCCTGCTTTAGAGGCTTCAAAAAATCGATATTTTTGAAGATTTAGGAATTGCTTAAAGAGAAATTTCTTGGGTATAAGTATATTTAAACATCATAATCATATTTTGTTTACGAAATGTTTTTTTATTCTGCCTTTGGGAAGCAATTGCGCGATGCATGTGCATTTGCCTTACGGCGGGCAGGATGCAGATCGCAATCAGAAACAAAACAATTCAAAAAGATTCATATTTTTCAATATTTTATCTTCTAGTTATTATTTTTATTTAAAAAAGGGTTTTTGACCAAAAAATTTTTACTTGTTGTTTAAAAATTTGTTCAAATTTGACTTTTATTATGTATCTAGCTTCGACAGTATTTCGAATTCCCATCTATAACTTTGGGGACTTATTCTTAAATAATTTTTAAAAAGATTTAAACAAAAAAAAAATTTTTTGAAGTTTCGAAAGCAGGCTCCCCCATTAGTAAAATGGCAGCTCTTGAATCTGTTCATGTAGCTCTTCATCCTAAATGCGGTACTGTACTTTTCACATACCCACTGACCCAAAAATGGGCCTCATGGCATAACAAAATTTGTTTCGAAAACATCGGACCTTCTTGGAACTTTTCAAAAGCCCATAGAGCGAAGCGATGTCGCTTGGGAAGATCGAGTAGCTTCAGTTCTTGCACGAGCTGTATTTTATACACTTTTAAATAAAGATTTCAAAGCAAAATGCGTCAAGTAGTTCCATACGTCAGTACGAGTTGCTGCAAACAGCACCGATTCGACTCACCACGGTCTTCGTGTATACTCTCAGCCACGGCTACTATATTTTCTTCACTCCGTGCTGAAAGTGGTCTATTCGGTCGAGTTTACCCAATAATGAATGCAGGATCTCAGGATGGTGTTGCGAATAGTACGCTCAGCAGGTCGATTATGTAGGTCATAAGTTGAGCGAAGCGCCTGAAACGCATTCTTCACAGAACGTGAATTTCGTAATAAAGTTGAACGAGTTGTTAACGTTGTTCAGGTATCTATGAGGGAATGTCAAACAAAAATGAACAAAAATAACCTGACAGCTTGACACGACTCACACCCGATCTGTCAAAGAAAAGCTATTGAAAAAGTATCTCTACGTGGATCATTCCTTAGTTAGTTAGCAAATTTATTTTTATACAAGATATAATTTATCGCTATATTTTATTTATACAGCCATTGTAATATAATTGTTAAGTATTCGCAGAATCTCTATAAATGAAAAAGAATTAAAAGTTTTCAGCATTTTTGGAGGGATTTTAAAGCAGTTCGACAGGCATTGTAAAACATTTGTGCGTTGTTTTCGCCTAAAACAGCTCCGCGGAAAATACTCTATTCTTTCGAAGGCAATTCTTAACTTTTAAGACAAGAAAAAATTTGACCTTTTCAAACGTGAGACATAACAAGACAATATTTTGACTGTCACTACTCTTATTATAATAATAATAATGCAGCACCGAAATGTAGGCTACAAATTATCAACAAGACGACCTGAGTCGATGTAGCCGTGCCCGTTTGTCTATATTGTCCAGTCATTTAAGCTTAAATTAGGTAAGAATCTTGGAATTAGATATACCCATTTAAATGTCTGTAAATACTTGTATATTTACACTCTAAAGTATTTACAGACATATAAATGGGTATATCGAATTCCGAGGTGAACTTACTATAATGACTGGACTAATAGCCCACACACGCGAAATAGTCCCTCAGCTTTTTACTTATTAGTCTGAAATTATGCACACGTCTTTTTTCCCAAGGAGCTGCTTATTT
Organism: Bactrocera zonata; assembly: GCA_037783105.1. Classification (NCBI taxonomy): domain Eukaryota; kingdom Metazoa; phylum Arthropoda; class Insecta; order Diptera; family Tephritidae; genus Bactrocera; species Bactrocera zonata. The sequence goes on along the minus strand of JBAWJQ010004462.1, from coordinate 546,788 downwards.
GTGCCGCTTTCGATATCGGATCATTTTCGCATTTAGCTGCCATACAAATTGATCGATCAAAATCAAATTATTGTATATACAAATTTTCTATAATATAAGATATATCGCTCATTTGCTGCAAGACCGGCATAAATCAAAAAACGTGATTTTTGAGTTAATGCTGCAGAATTGTTCGTTATATCATACTTCATGTTGAGTGAAAAATTCATATGAATACCTCTTATATGCTCCGCTTGAGAAGAGAATATATTTCCTGTTTTCCGTGTAAGGTTCTAGTCAGTTGAAAACTTTAAACGCGTTTTCTGGCAAATCGATTTTTTTGACTTATGCCGGTCTTGCAGCAAATGAGCGATATATCTGCACAGAAACATTAAGCAGAAACAGATATTTGTCATTAATAATTAGTAATAACCATTCATTACAAACAATATTTTTTACACATACTTGTTAAGGTTTAGTACTTTTATTGTACATGTGACATGTCCAAAACAATGTCTCTATAAAATTGCTCATAACTATCTGTCATTAAACTGTGAGTAGGAGAGTACCACCCTAATGCACTTACATTTCATAACAATACTCATTAAGTTTTACGTTCACACATACTTATAAACGCAAAAACCATAGAATACGACAAGTTGGTGGCAGCAGGTGGCAGCCACATTGTTATAGTTCTTGCTGACGAGTGCGCTTAGATGTTCATGAACTCAAAAGTTACATACGCGCATATATACATATGTACAAGCATACGAGCATAGATAATGTGCATTTGTGAATGAGTATTAATGAAGGGATGTTACTAAATATGAAACAATGCGCTACCGTCTCACGTCCACGCCTACTTGCGCTTATTGTTCCAAGACAAAAGGCAGTAGAGCAGAGCAACGACAGCACAGCAATACACCGCGCCGCTTCCCGGAAAGTTCATGCTGCAAAAGTGAGCAATTGTCTGCAGGCGTTCATTTAATGCTGGGCATTGTGTGTGTTGGCGCCTCACTAGCGCACAGGAAAATAAACACTGAGGGCACACTAGTACACTGCCACACACACACATGCGCAGTGACAGTGAAGCAAGTAGCAGCTCACACCTTTTCTGTCAGTCAGGCAACAGCCTGTTAAGCACTTATTGCATTTAATTTGTTTATGGTCTTGCGACCTCATTAAATATTGATTTCCCCACAAGAGGCACACACACACATACATATATATTTATATATATGAATGTATATATATAGAGTAATGCATGCAGTGGCTGACACACAATGTGCATGGCAGAAATGCACGAACTTCCGAAAAAACGGCATAAACCTGCAACAAAGCCCTTAGTGGCACTCACCTCTTTCGCTCTACATTGAAAACAAAGCAACAACAATAAGAAAGTGATACGTGCGGTTTTTGCGGTTGACATTTTGTAGCATATTTGACACACTTGTGCATTATAACTAACAACAGCAACGACAACTTGTCACATAGCTCACGCCACTAACTACCTTCTTGCCACTGCCACATATACTCGTATATTTTTTGCTGAACTTATGTAATTGTGCACTCGCATGTCGGCCAAAATGGATAGTGCCATGAAAATAAGACAAACGTACATACATATACAAACTCATACATGTGCACACACATGCGTATCTAAGCGCACATATGTAGATTATACAGTGAGTGCCGTTATAAGTGGATTAAAACAATGCCTCAAAAGTTGTGGCATATTCTTAGTCAATAGCAGGGCACTTGCCAATTTGCTTATTTGAAAATTTACGCACACATTCCAACGCATGTATGTGTTGGTAAACGCGTAGTCAACAAGCATACTAGTTTCTAGCTGATCCTGCGATGAGTGACTAATATCTGCAGGCGCACTCAAGCTTCCACATACACATTAATCCATAAACTATATATTATATGTATTATACGTATGTAAATAGGCTTAGCCTTCTCCTGCTACATGTATGTTAGCTAAATCTCATATAAATTTTTGGCACAGCATTTAGAATTTAGCTCTTATTTTTATTGCACAGTTTTATTCTTTTATTTTATATAGTCTAGCTGAAAGGAATTTAATAAAATAGTTAGAATCTGTGTGAGCTACATATGTCCAAAAGTACTTTACTTATCAAAGAAAAATATTAAACTGTTTATATCTTTGAAATTAAAGGAGGGAGTTGTATATTGATTGAATTAATGAAGCAAAGAAGAGCCAAGCATATAGTATACGTCTTCTTCATAAAATTACTTTTGCTAACCTCATACCGTAGTCCAATACATGAAAATTGGACTAAAATCGCTTTTAAGCTGCCGTGCGGGTTTTGCTTTGTGTGTTGGATTGGAATCTTTCTGAAAAATTCAATGCTCTCTATGGAAGAAAATTTTGTTTTACAATATCCTATTAAATATCTTACTGGTACACTTTTGATCCTTTTTTAATCCCTTTTTCATAGGGGTGAAGAGGAGTAACGACTTTGCAGGAGGCTTACCATCAAACTACTAAAGCAACTGGATAGTGACCCCATTGAACACATTAACCGAAACTGAAGAAGCTCATTGCATCTGTTGAGTCTAATTTACTTCAAGCTCTTTGCTAGATGATGACCAATATCTTCATTCCCCCTGTCATGATTTTCTGGTTGCTTAGAAGATTTCTGCGAATGCGTTCGCGAACAGCTTTTAGGGCTGAAACAGTTCGAACCACACGAGAACGACCACTTCTCTTTCTGTCATCAACTGTAGACATTTGGGAAAAAGATGAAGCTAACACATTTCACTTGAGCTTTTTTACACTAATAAAAAGCAGTAATCGCAATTCGATATCTTTAAGTTCCCTTTCTATTGTTAAAACGTGAAATAAAATACTGGAATGATCATAATATGTGGGAAGACACTGCATACAAATAGAATAAACAAGAATAATCATGGGCTAAGCTCAGGTCAAACCAAACATTTTATACTCTTGCAAATTGCAAGAGTCGACCAAAGGATCGTAACCCTGCAATTCCTTCCCTATATATATACGGTTTAAATTGAAAATGAACAGCTTCTTTACGTTGCATAACATATCTTTGAGCAATAACTCAAACAAAATTGAAAAAGTAGCTTGGGAAATAAAGGACACCCAAATTTATATAAATGTCTCCAATTCCTGTTTTCAGAGTCAGTAGTACATGTTCATTAGATGACTGCATGTTGTGGCCTCAGAAGAGCTTATATATTACTAGTAATTTGATAGATCATGTGTGCTAATTAATTCCAGTAATGAGACTATGAGAAGTCATGTCCGAATTTCAAGGCTGGTAACATATTTCAGGGTGGTTATTTCGTGATTTCGAAGAGATATTGAAATACAAAATTTTAATTTTTTTCGAAGATCCGATTTGACCTCATTGAGCATTTGGCCATTGAACTTAGTAATATATTTTTTAACGATGATATTAATAGGCTCAATTTCGAAATTCGAAGTAAAATATTTCGAATTTCGAAGTTAACTTCGAAAATCTGAAAGATTACTTTTTACTTATGAATCAGTTTTTTTTTTTTATTATTTTTTTTTCGAAGAAACTATTTGACCTTTGAACAATGAAACTAATGTGCTCAATTTCGAAATTCGAAGTCAAATATTTCGACTTTCGATGTTAACTTCGAAAAACTGAGAGATTAATTTTTACCTACGACCCAATCTCTCTTTTGGAAAAACGGTTTGGTCTAATATCCAGGAAAAAATTGATTTCATCGAAGTGTGTAGTAATATTATTAAGTGCTTTTGAACTATGGACATTAGAAGAGCCTTTGTACTATTTATTTGTTATTCAAGTAATGTTCTTATTTACCCTTTCCACTTTAATTTCTAAAACCATATTCAAAATAAATATTATTCGTTTTAATGATATACAGACGTATGTAAGTGTGTGCACGTTTTACATCTATTAGCAAACGCAAATGAATTGTGAATATTACTCATACGCCGCGTGGCACACTGACGAAGTTATAATGAGCGAACACTTAAGCAAACAAATATTTTCGTTTAGTTAGTTAAGTTCCTGTTAACTCAATTAAGTTCTAAGTGATAAATATATAATATAAAATATTTTAATAAAAATAAATTTTATATTTAATAGCAAAGTGCGATGAAGGACTAATTGATATACATTAAAAAGTTTCTGCTAAGAAATAAAATTTTTTCACTGATTTTCTGATAAAATGTGAGAAAAAAAATTGGACCGGCTTAAATCTTTGTGGCATGACGTAACATATCCATAAAACTGTCCCTAAAAAATTTCTTCTTACTAATCCTGCACAGAGAGCAGCAGCGCTCAGTTACCTAAATAATACGATTATTTCGAACTTAAATCGCTTATTATCTGCGATTATCAGTGGCATTTTTTCTTACATTTTATATAACGTTCAGATTTGCCATGACACAAAAATAAATATTTGTACCCACAATGCATTAAAATTAAGTGGACTTTATCCCTGCAGTATTACCTTAACCAAGTGTGGCATAATATGCCTAATACATACATACATTAATGCAACAACTAGGTTGAGCAATTATCCCATAAAGCGCTTGATGGTCAAAGCGAGTGCTAAAGTGGATAAGCTCATTGCCGAGTGGGCTCCCCACTGAAATGTGATATTGAGTTTAAAACAAAGTACACAAGATTACCTACATACACGCGTATAATTCGGTCTATGTAAATATGCTGGTATATAAATATTAAATGGGGCGACATGTGTAGGAAGACATTCCAAGTGGCAATGTCTTAATACGTATACATAGGCAATAGTCAATAGCGGTAGCTTGGAATCGAGGTATATTTATATGGGCGGTGGGCAAATACATGTACAGTTATGTGTTTAAACATATGTAGGTGGATTATATACAAATTCTTGTGTGTAAATAAATGTCGTATTGTGTCAACACCCACTTATTTGCTTCCGTCTTTGCTGATTTTCCACCTTCTTGCTGCTTTGCTGTAACACACATTGTAGAAAATGTAATTGTTGTGAAACTAGTGCAGAATTAGTTCACTTTGATACAGTACTAGTTATCGTGAGTGCAAGATATGAAATTATATAAAGAATTTATATTTTTCGATATTCAAAAAGTTAAATGAAATCAATATTTTCGCGAAACCAGTGTAGAACTAGTTAAGTTAGGGACAGTGCTAGTTAGCTTGATTGCAAAATATGAAATTATATAAAGCATGTATATTTTTCGATATTCGAAAAGTTAAATGAAATCAATATTTTCACGAAACTAGTGCCGAACTGGTTGATTTAGATACAATACCATACAAATTGGAACAATTAGGTGAAAAAAGTATCAGTCTTCTCTATTGTATTGTACTTTTTAGGTTTGCATACTCGTAAAAAAATACTTAGATACATGTATACTCGTATATATATTACATCACACTTTACCATTGTTATTGCGATTTGTGGTCTCTAGCTTGTAGCGTGTGATTTTATAATATCGTAAAGGTATTCTCTTTAGACACTAATCTAATTAATTAATTATTCAAATGCTAACCACAAGCGATTTCTTGTGAATTGCATGGCACTGAATTTTTATGAACGCACATATTTACCTATACGTTTGTATGTTTGTAGTATGTGCAGATGCAAATGTGAAAAACAGATATCCAACCCGAAGAAATCAAAGCTTTGAAGAAAAAAAGCAAATTTTCAAGGAAGGAAAAAGCAGCATAAATTAACAGAAAATTTCCTATGTTTAATTTTGTAAACATACTTTTTTGGATTGGGGGAGATTTAAGAGTTTTTCTTCAATGAGAAGCATTTAAACAGAAAGCAATCGAAGCAATTAAAATGTAGAAAAAAGAAATATCTGCACATAAGGTATTTTTATGGATGTTGTTCTGCTTTTGTTTTTTTGTCGAAAAATGTATATTAATTTATAAGGCGTATTTTACAGTCTTATATTGATTACAATTGCTTTTATATACAAATACACATAAATGTATTTTCCTACATATCATCACTTAAAATGCAAAATAGCGAAACTTCACTTTTCATAAGTTTACAGGCGAAGGAAAAGCGATATCATGAAACCACTCCTATTCGGAATTGGTTATAGAATGGTTATATATTGGTTATATCTGAGAAGGGAAGCTTGAAATTTTACGATACTACATATATAATATAATCTGATGTAGTGAATCGTAAGCGTTAAAAAACTCAATTTCTATTTTTTGAATGAAAAGTTGTTTTGAATTGCAGGCCTAAACTACAAAACAACGTATCATAAAAAAAGTTCAAAATTGAGTTTATTTTATTGATTACTATTCACCACATCATATATTATATAGATATAAAATTTTAGCCTGTGCTTTTCCATACCACAATTTATAATCCAAAATAAAATTTTGTTTTTATACGAATAATTTTTCTTTTAATCGTTTTTTTCCATCTTTTGCAAAATTATGAAAATTGATGTTCCCTTATTTTGTATTTCAGTTGACGATATGTATGTTTTTATCTGTGCTTATTTTGAATTATTTGCTCCATTGAGTGCGAAATTATAAAAACAGTAATAATCTTTCTCGTTTTGGCGTTTTTTCTGTCTTTGCCGTTGATTAATTGACAGTTTTGCCAACAAATTTTGGCAACACAATACTGCTTTTAAGCGAGAGTAATATTTCATACAAATATCTTTTTGCTTTTTACTTGATGTGCGCTATTACTACTACTAAATTGATTGTTTATTAATATTGTTTTGTTGTGCATAAGCTTTTAGTGTGTGTGTTTAAAGGAATAAACTCTTAAAAAAAGCAATGAATATCAATTTATAGACAAAAAGTGAATAATGTTCAAGCAACCATTCGATGACTGTTTAAAACTTGAATAGCGATTTATATGTTCTTAAAAGCTGACATTGTACATGGTTTTAAGAAAATAATATTTATTTCATTTTGAAACGGCAAGCGGTTCGGAAGAAATCGATATACTTCCGTGAGCGAAAAAGAGTGAGACTTTGTTTAATAATTTCAAATTAGTAATTTATTCTTTAAAATCCCCAATATACCGGCGCCAATGCTTTTTCCAATCCTCGAAATGAGGAGTTTTCAAAATCAATTTCCTAATAGCGTTCAAAGCGCTTATCGATTCATTTGGTTCAAAACGGTTTCCCCGAAGTTTCCGGGCGTTTTAGTTTGCTCAATAGACAGAAGTCACATAAAGCTAAATCAGGCGAACACGGTGATTGCGACACGATTTGGTGAAAAACTATCAAAGAATGAATATAGTATGCGACTGTGGATTATTGTAGTGCAAAAGCCATGAATGATCGGCCTCTAATTCCGGCCTCTTTTTTAGGAATAGCTTCGCTCAAACAACACATAATACTCAAATAGTGTTCTTTGTTGATAGATTGGCCTGTCGGAAGAATTCGGAGTGCAGCACACCATAATAATCTAAGAATATTCACTTTTGTCACTATATTCGGCCGATTGATTGTCTGTTTCCAGGTCGTAAGCATGGATACAAAATTTATCACCACTAATAATTCTTTTTATGACATCTTGGTACTCGGAAAGATTTTTTCACAGACGTTACCGCCATGCTGTTTTTTGAAAAAATGTATTGATTTTGGTACCAATTGTACTCTCACTCTTCTTAGCACAAATGATCTCTCAAAATAGTTTGCAGTGATCCTTCCGATATTCCAACGCTGCCAGTAGGATCTCTGACTGTTAATCATTGATTCTCAAACATCACTTCCTTTATTTTATTGACGTATTGATTATGAGTTGATGTTGATGACCGCTCTGGGCGTTGTTCGTCGCCAACGCGTTCTCGACCCTCCTTGAAGAATTTGTACCAACCAAAACCATTTGCTCGCCACAAGCAATTAACAACAAAGACCGTAGACCGACAAGGCTAAGCCGACTCAGCTCATCACGATGATAATTTGTATGTTTTGGCTGTTGCAGACATTGTGTCAAACTTAATAAACTCGGTTCAGATATATCTAATGGAGGGTGCTTTGAAAACCTATAATGTGGACATGTTTTATCATATGGAGTTCCAATCTCTTGAATGGACCCAAAGTAAGCATTTGATGTGGGTAGCACCAGGTTCATATGTTTTTATTTAAATAGCCAGATCATATACGAAGATCAGTGGAAACAAATCTAGTCAACTTAAGTGTTCTAGAAGAAACATGTGGAGTTTAAATTTCAGATTGACGTCGGTTAATGAAGTTTTACTTATGGTGGAAAAAATAAGTGCTTTATAAAACATTTATAAGACAAAAGTTACCTACGAGACTCTTAAGAGAGCTCCCTTAAGCTAAACATATTTTTTGCAGAATCTTAAAAAACTTTGCAAAGCAAAAAAAAAAAATTCACTATACACAAAATGCGTCACAAATACCCGTTTTGTTAATATTCCTTCAATATATATATTTATTTTTGTTATTTATGTGCATCCTAAAAATTGTATATATTTGCCATAAATTGCTATAAAATTTGTAGTCTGCCATAAAATGGATACATATGTACTTCCTCAAATAAAAGTGATGTGAATCCAAACAAATATTTCACTTTGAGTTACGTACATACACACACACATACATATGCCTCATACTAAATACGAAATAGTCATTATTCAGAAACGTTTCTGTTTTAATTCACCGAATATTTACTTCACACCATTGCAGCAAATAATGCAAATTTATAGACAAACTGAAAATGTGCTCCTAAATGCTCGTCACACTGATTGGTTTTGTTTTTCGCGTTGCGCTCCGAACATGTACCGTTGACCTTCACTCTGGTCTACGATGCGTAAAGGTTTTCATAATATTTGATATTGGAAAATTGACTGATTAGCTAGTGGTTAAATGGCGAGTATCTGTTGAGTCATTGGTTTGTTGTATATACTTTGATTACATCATCGGATTATACTTGTTATAATGCGATACTTGATTTTATTCTCCAATATACAATCGCTTCAAAATAGATGAGGTTTTTAAGATCTCATAGACTTTAGCTACCATATTTCTTACACAAAAAAATAATTACTTTAGTTTTGAAACTAGAAGTATTAGCTATAATTACTCCAAATTTTTGTGAGCTAATCCTTTCACCCACTATTATTATTATTTTTCTTTATTTCTGGAAATAAAGGCTTCCGGAAACGACATTTGTATTGGCATCAGTACTGAATTGTATTTCATATTGTTTTTCGGTGATTTTTCTTTGTGATTGCTTACATTAAACTTGTTTATATTTTCTATGTTAATGTGTGGCATTTGTGCAACAAACACATTTCTTGGAAAATGGAAATTTTGACACATACTTATGCAAACGCATTTTCGAAATTAATAGCGTTTAATTGTTTATTTAGTGTTTACTGAAACAAGTTCCATATTAGAACGACATACATACATAATATGTATTACATATGTATATATCTTTTAGAAAATTTTGAAATGTTTCAAAACTTGAATTTTGAAACCGAAAAACGAATATTAATTTACATCTATAACATCTTTAAAAGCTATTTTATGAATGAAAAATATGAGACTATGGTGAGTACCTTTTGAAAACCCAAAAAATCATGGAACGATAAAACCCATTGAAAACGAAATATAAAATAATGAAAATGAAGGAAAACTAATTTGAGGGGGATCTAAGGTCGGGATGTGAAAGGAGGGAAGTATGGTTGGTTAAAGGTTAACGGGGATTAGCTCGATTTCCGGCAAAGCGACGAGTCGTACAGAAAACCATTATATGACACAGTCGTAGATAATGAAAAAATCTAAAACTGTTATGTTCACACCTTTTTCACATTACATGTAAATTTATGAGAAAACTGCAAATATCCAAGTTTTATTTTGTACAAAAAATTTTTTTTACAAAATTTCAATACTATGTCCCAAACACACATTAAGGAGGTAAACTCTCACGTCAAAATATAATCTTGTTTGAAATATCCACTTTCTAATCGTATAAAAAATAACGGGTTATCCAAGTAGAGATACTTTTTTCAATAGCATTTTTGGGCAGATCATGCGTGAGTTGTCTCAAGCTGTCGAGTTATTTTTGTTCAGTATTCCTTGGCATTTCATATTGAAAAAACTTACGCCTAAACAACGTTTCAAAATAGTTCAACTTTTTTATGAAAATTCACATTTTGTAAACATTTTTCACACGCTTCGATCAATTTATGGTCATCATAAGTATCTAAGAGAGTCGATTCGGTGCCGTTCGCACCAACTGTGACTGACTTATGGAACAACTTAACGCTTTTTATGTCCAGATTATTGAAAGCGAACAAAATGCAGCTTATGCAGGAATGAATCCGACCTTTCCAAGTACTATCGCTTTGCTACGTGGGCTCTTGAAAATTTATAAGAAAATCCGACGTTTTCGAGCCAATTGCTCAAATGAGTCATCAAAAATTGGACTCAACGGATGAACCATCTTAGATGTAGCCACGGCCAACATTTGAAAGAGATAATCATCAAGAAATAGATGCCAAATAATGTTCTTTCGAATGATAATAAGCATTCCCCATTGTATTTTAAGATTCTGTGCTTTTTAAAAAAAGTAGGCAGCCTTTTCACAGAAAATGAAAAAAAAAACTATCATAATCCACAAATTTCCGAAATAATACTATACTTTGATCGCAAAATTTCAGCTTTTGCCTGAAAACGGATAGCTCTTTAGACGGAAAGTCATAAAAACGTAGATTTGTTATCTTTATCTCCTTAATGAAGTAAATACAGGCGAATAAAGATTAATTTGCATCCAAATCAGCACTTTATCTATATTTCTAGCAGATAATCAAAAACCATCTATACATTTATCCGCATATCTCATTGATTTACCAGGTAATAACTAACATAATAAAATACTAATGAAAATATCTTCCATTTTTACAGAGTTCTACGTCAACCCTTTGAAAAGCAACAAAAAGAAAGGAGAAAGCATGTCTCTACTTTTAAGCGCAAAAGCTCGCAAATAATGTCTGCAAACACATTGCGTTGGCAATAAAACCCAACCAAGTCAATTAAAAGCTATATTTAGACCAACATCCAACAGGACGCCCAAAAATATTGCCTGTTATATGAGTTCACCCTTAGAGGATCGTCGAGCCGAAGCAGCAAAACAAAATGTTAATAAAAGAATACCGTATACCATTGCCGTTAACGGTGGAGGAATATCGCATCGCACAGCTGTATATGATAGCGGTAAGTGAGCGAGTGGTGTGCGCGTGTTGTGCGGCTGTAACGACCGCTAACAGCGGTGAAGCCAATCAAAACACTAAAACAGCGATTATAAATCATTTTATTTCATTTACATTACATTATACATTCTGCCATGCCATATTTCTTATTGCACACTTTGCTTTGTACTAATAGAAAAAAAGTCGCGAAGAGAGTCATGGCGAGGGCAGCGGTGTTGAAATTATCATTAATGAACCCTACAAAGACGGTCCCGGCGGCAATGGACAGTATACGAAGAAAATCTATCATGTTGGCAGTCATCTACCAGGTTGGATAAAAAGTGAGTTAAATGGCAATTAAGTGAACTATTCAATTAAATGTAATGAGTGCCACCACTAATTACCCATTTACTGGGGCGATTTTCTTGTACTCATGTTGAATTATGGAACGTTTGTTTTCGTCGTACAGGTTTGTTGCCGAAGAGCGCTTTGACGGTGGAGGAGGAGGCGTGGAATGCTTATCCATATACACGCACGCGCTACACCTGTCCGTTTGTGGAGAAATTCTCGCTCGATATTGAAACGTATTATTTTCCGGATAACGGTTATCAGGATAATGTGTTCAAATTGAGCGGTAGTGATTTGCGAAATCGTATTGTGGGTAAGTGATGATAAAACTAAATAGAGAAATATATGAATTTGCACTTAATTAAGAATGGAGGGCTAGCTTTTGGGGGGTTAGTTTTAGGAGAGGAGTTAGTAGAGATTACTAACTATTATTAATAACCAGCATCAAATAAATCTGCATTCAATATTTAACTTTTGACAAAAGAGTGAATTAATTCGAATGGAGACACTAGGGAACCTGAAGAAATTGTAAAGTTGGGTTATAGATCGTCATGTGACCTATCGTGAGATAGAGGCAACTATGGACAGTAGTGGAACCATGACTCATGCATGGACATTTGACTGTAAAATAATTGGTTCACATTGAATGCCTTGGTTTTTGGAACACTAAAAAAGGACTCGTGTCGATTGGTCGAGAGAAATGTTAAAAAAACACGACAACTATGCTTCCAAACACGTCTTTGAAATCATGAGAGATGATGAAATGTGGATTTGCATGGGTGTTTCAAGATGACTCAAATCCAGCAAAGGTTATTCGCGCACGAAGCATTTCCAAGCAAATGGTTACCTGTTTTTTTTTTTAGGAAACACTGGGCATATGTCAATCATACCACTGGAACAACGCAGAACAGTAAATTCTGAGTGGTACATAATGATTCATTTCATGAATCACTATTTACCACGACAATGCGAGCTCTCAAACAAAGATTCAGACAACTGCATTTCTGAGCACTCTAAATATAGGTTTGATGAGTCATTCTCCGGATAGTCTAGACATGGTACCGAATGACTTCTCCGTTCGTAAGAAACTAAGAGGCCAACGTTTTTCGACACCTGAAGAGGCGTATGATGCGTTCGGAACGCATGTTTTTGAGATACCTCACTCTGAGTAGCAAAAGTGCTTCAGAAATTGGTTCAAACACATACAAGAGTACATAGATCTTAGTGGAGAATATTTTGAAAAACAATAAAGCGATTTCCGATGATAATTTTTTTTCTTAATCCTGAGAAACCTATAAAGGTTCCATATATCGGAAAATTTAATACCTGTCGACGTTTCTGGACCTGTTTTTCGTGACATATAGATTCCAACCCTATAAACTCTAATATTCGGAATGACTTAAAATTACGACTAACACCTTTCAGATGAAGATATAAGTTAAATAACTTAAGTACAATTTAAGATCCCTTATTATATTTGAAGTAATTGGTATTCAAGGTCAACTAGAGTGGGATTCAAACTACATGCTGTATGAACTAAGATTCGGAATCTTAAAAAGTAATGTTTCATGGTATTTCGTAAATTCTTTGACTAGAGTTATTTAAAACAAGAGAAATGTTCCGGATATTATTATCATCATCAATAAAAATATCGACCTTAGTTTTGAATGATTATATAAAATACACCTGGTATTATACTTTGCAAAACTTTATATCGAATTAAGTAAGTAAGATGGTTTGAAAAAATATCAAACAGATACATTTTTTATTCAGCTACATTCTAATAGAACTGGATGTTAGGTTAGGTTAAGTCAGGTTAGGTTAGAGGGCTGATCAGTGAATGCCCTGGACTAGTATATGTAGTCCTTTGTGAAGCCATAGGAAATAACAACTCTTTTGTTCGGACTTACAGATTGGCGCTTAATAGCCAATTACAACTGGATGTAAGGAGATCAAAAAAAACAAACAAAAAAGCAATACATAGCTCTACGGAGCTCAGCAAATTAAGAGATTTTATTTGTGCTCCTAATAACACTAAGTTCACCTTCTAATAACAGTAACCTCCTGTAGCTCCCAAACCTCGTTGGTAAAAGCTCGATTAGTTCCATGCAATGATAACAATAATCACCAATGGTTACATTGCTTTACACAAAGCTTGCTTGAGTTTCACTATAAAACATTTGACCGAAAACAATTTAACTTGCTCTCAGATCTCTACATTTGTATATATTCTTCTTCCTACAGACGTCATCGATATAGTGAAGGATCAACTATATGGCGGTGATTATGTAAAGGAGGAGGATCCTAAGCTCTTTGTATCTGATAAGACAGGTCGTGGTCCGTTGGGTGAGGAATGGCTAGAGGAGTATTGGCGCGAAGTTAAGGGCAAAAAGCAACCCACCGCTCGCAATATGTCGCTTATGTGCGCCTACAAAATTTGCCGCGTGGAGTTTCGTTACTGGGGTATGCAAACCAAGCTAGAGAAATTCATACACGATGTGGCATTGCGGAAAACAATGCTGCGTGCACATCGGCAGGCGTGGGCCTGGCAAGATGAATGGTACGGCCTGACAATTGAAGATATACGTGAGATTGAGCGACAAACACAATTGGCGCTGGCGAAGAAAATGGGTGGTGGCGAAGATAGCGAAAGTGATGTGGAAGATGGTAAGCGCGTGAAGAAGTGAAATAAGTTTTTAATCTAATTAAGAGTACTAAACTTTGTCTCGCTTACTTTTAGCTGACAGCGTGGCGGACTTGCATGGCCGACCGATTACTGGCAGCACGGGCAGTGAGCGTCGAAAGTCTAGTGGCGCGCCACCACCGATTGTTACCCAAGAGCCGCCAAGCGCTGAAGGGACCTCGGATGAGGATGAAGAGGAGGCGGCTCAGGAGGTCAGTGCGCGCTCACGTTCCCAGAGCATACAAATGACAAAATCGAAATTCGGTTCGAAGGGCGCGTTACATTCACCGGTTGGTTCGGCACATAGCTTTGATTTGCAGGTGTGTTGGGTTTCTTGTGGGAAATTTTTGTTTCTTGCTGTGTTTTCTGTGCTCTTCAATACTTGCAATGTGTATGTCTAAATGTCTAAATGTGCTTTATGTGATCAAGTTTTTATATCGTGTTTTTGACTGTGCGTATGGTGATTTGAAAATCTTGGAACTTGATGAAAATTTTCCAAAATTAAAAATTCTTTGAGGTTGCAAGGTAGAATATCTTTTTTTGCTATTTTCGATTAACGAAATATTTAACAGAGCTTATTTAAAAGTCTTCTAAATCTGTATAGAGTCGTCTTAAAATTTCGCAGTTTGTTGAGTAGGACCCAGAAAGGTTATATTTTTAGTTGAAGGGTTAACCGTTTTTTCTAAGGCTTATTACGATGTCTCTTCGACAATTGAGATGTCTACATTAGAAATTAAAAGTTTCGTTCGCTGCCATAAATACGACGCACTAGGTAACAAGTAACTCCCTGCAGTCACCTCTTTGTAGCGGAGTCGCCCAACAGGAACTTAAAGATGTCCTTCCTGAACTACGTCGAGGACATAAAACGGACGGACGGAGCCATTAACATCTTTCGCCGACTCCCTCTCAGTGAATGGCGTACTCGGGATCAAAACACTACCCATTGCGGACGAAGAGCTCGAGTTGCCACGAGAATCGATAGTGACCTTGCGCAGCTTCTTTCTACAATATCCAATCAAGTTAAGCTCCTACTTATCCAGAATCGACCGGGACATATCAAACATATGTTTATCATGCAACGAACTTCGCATGACACTAACCACGTTTTTGCATAGCCTGCTAACCCTACTCATCTGACACCCCTCTCTCTATGATTATCCGTTGGATGACCTTGATGACAACTTTTCTAATCCTTACCATCCTAACTGTTACAACAACAATACAACAAAGTCCAGCAAAGTCTTCGCTATCTCTTTTCTTTTAGTAATGAACAAAGTTTTTAGCTCCTTCAAATCCAGGAACACTTTAATATAGTAAGCTAACTCGACCTGAATTCAGGGACAATGAGACTCGACTTTATTCCGCCGGCCAAGCCATTTTCAAGATCTTCAAACACCAAATCGCGCTTGTTTTCATTTTAAAATTTTTTCTTACTATTTACTTTACAGTTATTTATTTTAATTATTTTATTTAATATTTTACAAAAATCAAATCTTCTTAAAGCCGCATGCTAAGAATGTTCTACACAAAAACGTAAGTTTCGTATGACAATTTATTTGTTTAAGGTGTTCACTAAAAGTTTTCTTTGAAATTTCTAGTTCTAAACAAAACTAAGTCTAGATTTGATTAAAGTTCTAAATTTACTTTTATTCATCAATAAACAACACTTACAGGTTGCAAATTGGCGTATGGAACGACTGGAAGTGGACACCAAGTCCAATTCTGATGAAGAGTTCTTTGATTGCGTTGGTATGTCTTACTAAAAGTTTCACACACTCGTTGCCAAACTTAGTGCTGCTTTCGTTTTCCGTCTTTCAGATACCAACGAAACCAACTCGCTTGCCAAGTGGAGCTCACTTGAATTACTCGGTGAGGGTGATGACAGCCCGCCGCCAAGTAGTGGCATTGTATATAAAGACAGTCAGGAAGACAGTATTTTCAATCAAGACTTCCTAATGCGCGTCGCCTCGGAGCGTGGCAATAAGCGACAGCTGCGCTCCTCGGCTAGCATAGATCGTAGTCATGACGCATCGCCGCCAGGTTCGCCAGGCACACCTTCCTGTTCCACCACCATACTAATACTTGTAGTGCACGCGGGCAGCGTTTTAGGTGAGTAAATTCATCATTTTTTAAATAATCACACTTGTAAATTAATTTGTTGTTCTCCTTAATGGTTTTAGACGCCACCAGCGAGCTGACCGGCAAGAAGTCAGACATTACCACATTTCGTGGCGCTTTCGAGGGCGTTATGCGTCAACACTATCCTAGTCTGCTGAGTCATGTTACCATCAAAATGGTACCATGTCCTTCCATCTGCACCGATGCTTTGGGTATACTTTCTAGTCTTAGTCCATACTCGTTCGATGCCTCACCGTCGGCTGTTGATATACCAAATATAGCTGATGTACCGATTGGCGCCATACCATTGCTTTCTGTGGCCTCGCCAGAATTCCAAGATACCGTTAATAAGACAGTGACTGCAGCCAATATAGTCTATCATGAATTCATCAAGTCCGAGGAGGGTCACGGTTTCGCCGGTCAAGTGGTAATGCTGGGTGATTCGATGGGTTCGCTGTTGGCCTATGAGGCGCTTTGCCGCAGCAATGGTTCGGATGGTGGTGGTGGTAGCCGCTCATCGCGTACCGATGACGATGAACGTTTTAACGATTCCGATTTGGATGCTAAGCGGCTGCTGGTTGCACCTTCACCGCGACGTCGACGCTCCTCTTCGAGCGATTCGCGTGGCAACAAATTGGATTTCGAAGTTGGTGATTTCTTTATGTTCGGTTCACCGCTCTCCATTGTATTGGCATCGCGTAAGCTGCATGATGCCAAGGCGGGTAAGTGACGCAAAGTCTTACGAAATGAAACACTATTGTAAGCATTATATTTTCCATAGCACTGGCACGGCCGAACTGTAATCAAGTGTACAATCTATTCCATCCTACCGATCCGATTGCTTCCCGTTTGGAGCCACTGCTCAGCGCTAGATTTTCCATGTTGGCGCCAGTGAATGTGCCGCGTTATGCCAAGTATCCCCTGGGAAATGGGCAGCCGTACCACTTATGTGAGTTTTAAATACATTGTAAGTCATTTCAAGTTTAACTTTTTTAACTTTTCTCCCAATTAGTGGAGGTTATCCAATCCCATCCACAACATTTCAGTGAAGCCAACAATATTTTGGGCAACAGACGTCTGTCGGATGCCTCAATGCAAAGTACTATTTCTGGTCTCATTGAAAATGTATCGCTAAGTACAATCCACTCACGTAAGTTGCTTGCGCAAACCAGTTCAGAAAAGTCGAAAATATCTATTAAAGCTTGATTTCGTAATATTAGTAGTATTCCTTATTTATTGCTTACTGAAGGGCTTGTTTGGTATCTCAACATCAAAAATGTCTGATACTTGTTTCGCATTTAGCCATAATTATCATTTTTGTTTGCAGTTCAAATGAAATGGTGGGGCACAAAACGTTTAGACTACGCCTTGTATTGCCCAGAAGGTTTGAGTAATTTCCCCGCCCACGCCTTGCCACATCTATTTCACGCGAGTTATTGGGAGAGCGCGGATGTCATAGCATTCGTCTTGCGTCAGGTGAGTTTGAATTTTTTGTACACAATTTTACAAGAAATCGTTGGACCTCTACTTTTTATTGATAATTATTTGTTGTAATGATCGTTGAGCTAGTCTAATAAGCCAATGATACTGATCGAAAAGTTTCCTCTATGACGACGATATCCATCACATCCTAATCCACTATTATCCTTTACAGATTGGCAAATTTGATGGCATTCCATTTGTCGGTTCTGCAGACGACAAAGACACAGTCACCTTCCATCCCAGTCAGCCACGAGAGAAATGGATGAAGAAACGAACTTCGGTAAAGCTGAAAAATGTAGCGGCCAATCATCGTGCCAACGACGTTATTGTATTGGAGGGACGTGAACAACGTCTCAATGCACGTTTCATGTATGGACCGCTGGATATGATCACGCTGCATGGCGAAAAAGTCGATATTCATTTAATGAAAGACCCACCAGCCGGCGAATGGACATTCCTTGCTACCGAGTTGACCGATAAGAATGGTCGCATCTCATATACCATACCCGAACAAGTATCGCTAGGCTATGGCATATATCCGGTGAAAATGATCGTACGTGGCGATCACACATCGGTTGACTGTTATGTCGCCATAGTGCCACCAATGACCGAATGTGTGGTCTTTAGTATTGATGGTTCCTTTACGGCGTCCATGTCGGTGACGGGGCGTGATCCGAAGGTACGCGCTGGCGCGGTTGATGTCTGTCGCCACTGGCAAGAGTTGGGCTATTTGTTGATCTACATTACGGGCCGCCCAGACATGCAGCAACAACGTGTCGTATCCTGGTTGAGCCAGCATAATTTCCCGCATGGTCTGATCTCTTTCGCCGACGGTTTACTCACCGATCCGCTGGGTCACAAGACAACTTACTTGAATAATTTAGTGCAAAATCATGGAATCTCAATTGTGGCTGCCTACGGTAGCAGCAAAGACATAACAGTGTATGCAAATGTGGGTTTGCGTTCCGAGCAGATTTTCATAGTGGGCAAAGTATGTGCAAATCGCAATTTGTGCGAAATATCACTTCATTTTATTTTTTGGGTATTTGCAGGTTAGCAAAAAATTGCAATCGAACGCCACTGTCTTGAGCGATGGTTACGCCGCTCATTTAGCCGGTCTGCAAGTGGTGGGCGGCTCGCGTCCCGCCAAAGGTAATGCACGCATGGTAATTCCACGCGGTTGCTTCAATTTGCCCGGACAGGCCTCAAATCCACGGCGTAGAAGGTATGTTTATGTGAATGTATATCAGTTTGTGTTATGTGTCGTATTGTCATAGTGAATACTCGTATTGTGACACAAAATAGTTGTATATATGTATGTATATTCATAAAGATATCGGTAGATTAATTATTGTGGATCAGTTCAGCTTTTATTAATGGTGTGCGATCGCGTGGTCACAACGAACTTGTTTTTGTGTTTTTGATTTTTAAAAGATGAAGTTCTGGTTATTGAAAAATAATTTTGGTGGATATTTTATTACAGATCCAGACACAGTTATTTAAGATATTTAGATTTCCTAGTACTCAGATTAGTTGGCACTATTTTGTCTAGCTGTCAACTATAAATAATTCCCGAAAATTATATTTAGAATGATTTCTCCCCTAGCAATAATAACAACCATAATATTTTCAATGTAAATCAGCCATCCAAAAATATTAGGTTGTCAAAAAAGTCTTGCGGTATTTTTATTGAATCAATTCCAACTCCAAGCTTCTTCAAATGGTTTATAACGGTGTGATGACTACTATGCCGGTCTCTTTCGACCAATGCAGCGATTTTATCGCAATTTTCAACGACAGGCCTTCCGGAGCGTGGCGCATCTTCGACCAACTCTACACCAGAACGAAAACATTGAAACCATCGTTGTGCGGTGATAGCGGAAATAGAAACTGTGTCGGGTCCATAAACTGCACAAATTTTATTGGCGGCTTGAGATGCATTTTTGCCTTTATCGTAGTAGTACTGTAAAATATGCCGTATTTTCTCTTTATTTTGCTCCATGTTTGCGACGCTATAATTCACGAACGACTTAGAAGAAACAACAATCAATCAAACACGTGTTGGCGCGTGAAATGAGCTTTCCAAAAAGGTATAGCATGACCCGATGCGACGAATAAAACTAGAACGACGCGCTTTCAGCGCCAACTAGCGAAAATACCACAAGACTTTTTTGACAACCTAATTATGGATTATTTGGTTGAATTTAAATTAAATATTCGATTAAATGTTCCTCCGACTTTTGGTCGTTAACGATCTGTTTAAAAAACATGGGAATCGTGGTCGCCGGGTAATTGTCTATGCAGACGATGTAGCACTTATGGTCAATGGAAAGCGCCTGAATACCATTTATATATCTTAGCGTCGTACCAAATTGGGCAATCGGAATTGGTCTCACTATCAATCGAAATAAAACCGATATTACTAGAGGATACAAGATTCCAAGTGCACCGATGTTGCAAATGGGATACTTCCGTCTGC
Organism: Bactrocera zonata; assembly: GCA_037783105.1. Lineage (NCBI taxonomy): Eukaryota > Metazoa > Arthropoda > Insecta > Diptera > Tephritidae > Bactrocera > Bactrocera zonata. The sequence goes on along the minus strand of JBAWJQ010004462.1, from coordinate 526,491 downwards.
AACCGGCGGCTACAGTAAAACATCTAGGCCTCATTCTGGATAGGAAGCGAATATCGAACAGAGCGAAACAAAGGCATCGATTGCCTTATATGCTCTGGAGAAGCCAGTTGCAAAAGGTGTGGTCTCTCACCGAAAGTGGTTCTCTGGATCTACGAGTCAGGTCCATTATATTCTATGGAGTCTTTACCTGGTGGAGAGCCCTCCACACTCCATACAGAGAAAACCACATTTAGAAAGAAACTCGAGAGCGTCCAACGGGCTGCCAAGTTCACTCCAACAATAGCACTTAACGCTGAAACTGAACTCTGGCGGCTCCTTCTCTTCCCAAATACCGGCCAGGAGTTGTGGATGGGAAGAAGCCGTTCGAGGAGAGGAGCAGTGAGCTTCTTTTCGGATGAATTAAAGCTTGTGGGGAAGGTTGGTGGAGGAGTTTACTGTCTCAGACTTCTTGACTATTGCAATGTTTTTCGAGCCGAGGTTGCAGCCATTAAGGTGGCAGTAGATTTACTGCTCTGAAGTGCCTCCTTCAGAGAAGAAAAGATCCATTCAAATAGCAAGGCGGCGATACTAATCTTGAACTCATTAACAGTGGGTTCAGGGTTGGTCAAATAGTCCTTAACCTCTTAACCAATAGCATTGAGTCTCTTTGTGATAAGACTGGTATGGGTACCAGGTCACGGCGGAAACGCAAGAAATTGTGAAGCTGATGAGCTAGCAACCCCTATCAGTAGAATGGGAACGGTTCGGTGCTCCCCTATCCTCTTGTGTGTGGGGTGAAAACAAATCAACACTTTCTTCTTGACTGTCCCGCGTTTGGGAGGTCAAGACTTAAACACTTGGCAGCCATACTTTCAGAAATCCCATCAAACTGGCGGGAATAAAAATTAAACGCCTGTGCAAATTTGTATTGGCTACCAAGGGTTTTGCTAATTTATAAGTTTGTACACAGTAGATCTTCTTTTCTATAGCTTCACAAAGGACTACATATCGCAGTCCATGATAAAAGCATACCACCTACGACCTTTAGTGCCTTTTTTTTGGAGTTTTAAGTTTTTCGGAGGCGGTTCATTTTTCAAGCTCCATTCGCTAGATTGTCCGATATTAACGACGTCATATTCAAAACCTTCGTACCGTCAACAATAATGATGAGTTTGATCAATGTAGGGTCCTCAGCTTCGTTTTTAAGTATTTTATTTGCTACCTTATTTTACGTCGTTGATATCTCTCTGATGCCAATACTACAGGTAAAATTCTTAAATTTTGTTCGATGTTTTCGTCAATAACATAAAATAGACGACTCACATGACGGAAGTTTTCGATGACTTAACAATCTTCACAAAGCGCTTTATGCCACTCAAATACTTGTATTTGTGATTTTTTTTTATTAAACAAATTTGGTTTTAAGTTTTCACTACATTGAAATTAAAATACAGGTACCTACAGACAGCAGTCAACTTAAATGTTAGTCATACGCACCGTGGCGCTAATTTGATTTTCACGATTTAGATAGATAGATTTCTTGTGACCATGCCGAATTGTACACACAAATCACATCGCTAGTTGTACCGTTAATCCGCGCACAGGTGTATGCATTAAAATATGTGTATGTATGTAGATGTGCATTAGTAAATTTGTATGCGAGTAAGTATTTAAAATGCATAATTTGTCTGTTGGTTGCATTGCGTTGTGTTTTCGTTTGAATTTTTTCATTTATTTGGTATTATATTAATGAAAACAAACTTAATTAACGCTTAAGTTTTTAAATTTTTTTATTTGGTTGTGCAAAGCAAGCAAAACTGCAAATTAATACGAATTAATTTAATTTCTCTTTTTATTTTTAACGATTACATTCGGTTGAACAGCATCCCTTATGAGCAAATCGCAGACGAATGAAACTAAACCATAAGTGTTTAAGCTACTAACCTGCATACATACATATATATAAGTGCATTGATGTCTGAATTTGCGCGCTATGCTGATAATATCGATGTAACTGTATTATATATACACACGCATATTGCAAATTACTAACCAAGCGAGTTTGATGAATTTATTTGTTTTATTTTGAAAAATATTATAATTAAAAATATTCATTAATAAAAATATGCAGTTATTGTATGGAATAATACAAACCTTTAGTATCAATAATACACCAACACATATCTAGATTTACTGTTATATATGTAGTAATTAATTACATGTATATATATTTATGATGTATTTACTAATAATTAACCCATGCAAATGAAAACTATTATCGAATTTGAATTTATGAAATGTTTCTTTTTTATATTGTTTCTCTTTGGATTTCATTTCTGATCATTGACTTTCGTTTGCCTGATACAAAATGTGTTTGAAATGGACACTGCAAACGCTTTTACCACCAAAAATCCATAAACAAACAAAAATTTATAATAAAAATCGAATACAAATAACCACCAACAACATTATTATCACCAAAATAATTATGGAATTAATTTAATTTAAAATTTTGTATGATGAAATTTTATTTTTTGTTGAATATCCACAACTTCTCACTTCGCTTTTATTTGCCTTTCACCCACAATCACCTCTTAAACCACACCATGTCCATCTTAACCTCAAACTATGCGTGTGCTGTTTCTTGTGTATTTAGGCTGCATGAGCAAGCGGATGCTTTAATGTAAACTGCGTATGACACACTTCAATCACGCATTCATCAACAAACAATAGTTTGCGAAATGGAATTTCCAAAGTACTAACAAAACAAATTAACAAAAAACGAAACAAAGCACCAAGCAAATTAATCAAAACACAATAAAATGGTAAATGTTGGCTTTTTTGCGCTTGAAAAAAAGTTTTTTGTTCGATAGCAGGTATTAAAAGAAATATTAAACAAAATTAAAAAATTATCAAACTAATTAACAAAAACTAATAATTAAAATAAAAAATTAGTTTGAAAGCATGTATTCAAAAAATAAAAATAATATAATAATTTAATTAAAAATCGTATAAAAGAAAACTAAACCAATTAAAAATATTTAATATATATTTTTTTTAATTTAGAGCTTTTAGTTCGAAAGCATGTATTCAAGAAATATATAAAACAAATTAAAATAAAAAAGTATACATAAAAATTAAGCTAATTAACAAAAATTAATTTAAAAAAAATAAAGTTTTTAGTTTGAAAGCACGAATTCAGGATTTAAAACAAACTTTTAATAATTAAATTTAAAATCATATAAAAGAAAATTAAGCTAATTAAAAATACTTTAAAAAAATTTAGAGGCTTTAATTTGAAAGCATGTATTAAAGAAATTTATGAAACAATTTTAAAAAATTATGATAAAAAAATTGAACTAATTATTATAAATTAAAAAATAATAATATAATAATTATTTAAAAAACACTATAGTGTTTATTTTGAAATCACGAATTTAAGAAACAAAACAATATTGTGACAATTAAATTTAAAATAAAATAAAAGAAAGTTAAACTAATTTAAATTATTTAATAATTATATTTAGAGGTTTTGGTTCAATAGCATATATTCAAAAACTATAACATAAAGAATCAAACTAATTAACAAAAATTAAAAAAAATTAATAGTTAATTAAAAAAATTAAAGTTTTTAGTTTGAAAGCACGAACTCAAGGAATAAAATAATAAAAATATTAAAGAAATAATTTTAAAAACTAAATTAATTAACGAAAAGCAAACATGAAAAAATTTTAGTTCGATTTAATATGTATGTGTATGAACATTAAACAAAATTAAAAAATTAAAAATTTAAAAAATTCCAAAAACTTAAAATTTAAAAATTCCAAATTAAATAATTACTTAGAAATATGAACAGTTTCTACTTCGCTTGCATGTATTTAACAAATGCATAAAAAAAACACTAAAAAAACAAAAAATTTAAATTATTTAAAAAATTAAAAAAGGGTAATTTTTTAAAAAGTCAGAAAAAAATATAAAAAAATCCATAAAAATTAATAAATCTATAAATAAAATATAAATCACAATATAATTTAAAATAACACTAAATTTAAAAAACACTGCATAATCTAAAATATTAACTAAAATATAAAATTACATTTGCAATAATGAAAATTAAAAATTTAAACACTTAAATAATTACAATTAAAATCATTCACAAGTTGGCAGACAAAATTCAAAAATTAAACAAATTGTAATTATGATGAAAATCATTCACAAATTAGCAGTTTCAAATTAGCAAAATTGTTGTTGTGCAAAAAAAAAATCATATTTTTAACCTAACCGAAACTTTAATACTTTATGTTTAATTGGCAAGATCTATACTGATATATATTTCATCTATAGCTCTATAATCCACCACTTACTGCCATTTAAGCTTTTATATTCAATGGATTCTTGTTTTTTTTTCAATTTATCTTTTGTGCTATCTTCCTATTCATCACTCTGCATATGCATAACCAATAATGTAACTACCCCATCGCCTGCATAAATCATCAAAATCAATGCAACACTGTGTTTTTACCGACTATAACAACAATAATAACAAATTACAACAACAATAGCAACGAAACCGGACTATCGTCACCCATACGCAGTGGCTACCTTAAGCGGAAAACCTACTTGAATCTACACTAAAAGAAAGCATGAGACCAGAAAAACGAAAAAGAATAAAGCGAGCTTCAAAAGACTTCCAATATTGCGCATGTGCGAACGCAACTAGCAGTACAAGGCGAAATTATATACTAAAATAATCGAAATTGCATAGAATAACGTCCAACATTCCTGGCTGCCAAGTGAAAGCAAAAGAAAACAATAACAATAAGAGAAGACATGAAATGTTAGAAAATTCGCGCGCTTGCGCTTTCCAACAAGGACGCCTCTACATATGTTTCCGCCCGCACGCATGTCACACGTCTAACCAGAAACGCTTTAGCGGCATTTAGCTTAGACATAATGAAACTAGTATGAGTATTTCCTCCCCTCCACAACCGCGAAGAGCATAGAGCTTAGACTTAGTCAGCGCTCCAGTTTAGTGCTCATTTAGTACTCACCACTATACATGCATATACATATATCTATGGAGAGCAAAAGGATGTGAAAAAATCATCAGCAGAAATAAACTAAAGCTTAACTATCTACTATTCATACCTATACAACTACAGCATACATATATATAAAATATTATATATATACCAAAAATATAATATATATTATGAAAAGAAAGGCTTCACTTAGTGTGCAGAAGCTTAGAGTTAAATTGTGATGAAGCGTAAGGGAGTACAGCACTGTACACTAACCCACCCACTCATTTGCGATTACTTAGTAGAGCATTGCTACTAGAACTAAAAGCGTAACGTATGCAAATAATGCAAAGAAATGTTTAGAAAATATTTAGGAAATCACGCCTAATGTGTCACGAGGTAAGTATTATTTTACAAAAAAAAAAAAACTTTTTATACTATAATTACCTTATAATTTAAAACTCGGATCGCTATCTTATTTTCAAAACGTAAGTAAAGTGAGAAAAGTCGGTGAAAGCAATTATTAGAAGAGTTAGCTTAGATAGTCAACATAACACCGTAAATGTCAATATAACCAATATTTATACGATAAAAACTTTAAAGAACCCATTTTCTGTCAATATCATGCGATTTTAAAGACATGGAAACACCTGATCTGGAAGTATTTTAAGTGTTTATATCTACTTGCGAGTTGGAATATTCTCCAAAACTTTTAAATTGATTTGGATATTAGTTTTGGAGATACGAGCTTATTTAAAAGATTTTTTAATTTGGTCGTATCGGAGGACTATATCCCTCACCCTGTTTTTATTATTATCAACAGTTGAAGAGGTCGAAGGTATATCAGAACGAAGCATGCATTCAACGATCTCTCGACCATGTTTGAAGAATTTGTACCACTCGTATGGTTGTATTTTTAATAAAACTGTGTTACAGTAAGCCTTTTCCAACATTCGCAATGGTTCTACACACGAAATTTGATTACAAACACAAAATTTGAGACAAATTCTTTTTTCTATATTTTTATCCTTGTTTGACAGATTGCGCTCATATTCGGTATAATAATTAAGGGCAGTCCTACCAACTTAGCAAATACACTTTTTTATATTATTTTGGGAAACTGAACTACAATTTCGGGGTACCTTTTTATCACAAAGTATTTTTATAGAGAAATTCTGGCACTATTTGAAATATTACTCAAAAATTGAGAGTAAAACAAAAAGAAGTCGAAGTTTCCACAAAATCGAAATTTTAATGACCTCTTTAGAAATTTTAGTTTTATTATTATTTTTATTTCTTATAAACTTATAAATATATATTTTTTTGTTGATTTTTGACGATGTTTATCTCGTAACGCTTAACTTAATGCAAAAATTACGAAAGTCTATTTTTCGACATTCAATTCCTATAAAACCTAAGAAACGAGATACTTTTGCAAGTAGTTGAAGAAGAGATATGTATTCTCCTATCGGATGATAAGACAAAAATATAGAACTGTAAGACGCAGAACCTTCCCGCTATATTTAAGAGCTCATAGTTCGAGGGATTTTTGTAGAGATGTCTAGGAACTTATCATTCAGAGTACCAAGCGAGAAAAATATATTCGTTTTTTTTTACCCAGTTTCATATCGCTCATTTGCTGCAAGACCGGCATAAGTCAAAAAACGTGATTTTTGAGTTAATGCTGCAGAATTGTTCGTTATATCATATTTCATGTTGAGTGAAAAATTCATATGAATACCTCTTATATGCTCCGCTTGAGAAGAGAATATATTTCCTGTTTTCCGTGTAAGGTTATAGTCAGTTGAAAACTTTAAACGCGTTTTCTGACAAATGAGCGATATGTAAATAAAAGCGAGTACGAGGGTATACTATTTTGTTCAGTTTGAGTTAGTAAAAACTCGGTCTCCATTGGTTATTCTTATTGGTTATTTATGCAGTGTGCAACCATTTTGAAATACCATGAAAAGCAAGTGTTAAGATGTAGCTCTATATGAGAACTAAGAACAGCGTAAAAGTGTTCCCAAAACGTCATTGATTTGCTTTACTTTAATGAAAATATATTTCAGTTATTAAAAAAAAATTATGTCCATTGTACTATCAAATTTATTTTATGCGATCTTATTCCCCAAACACAATATTATAACTGAATTGTTTTATTTCAGAAAATGCATTGAAAGACTACTTTGTATTTGCATCTTATAGGTACCTGGCTAGAAAGACTGTTTCCTCCTGTTGTATGATGGTGTTTCAATCTACCTAAATAATAAATGTATGTATGTTAAATGGATTTAAACAAACAAAAAAATAAATAAAATTTTGAACAAATTATTCAAGCATAAAGAACAAAAAGAAGAAGAACAAAGATAGCAACTAAATAAGTATGTATAATGCTTCAGAAAGTATTTTTGAGAAATTAAAGTTATTAATTTTAATGAAAAATAAAAACAAAAAACAAATATGTATAAAAGAGAACATATTTACATAAACTCATTCATATATGTAACTAAAATGTAGTATTAGTAAGAAACCACATACATACTCGTGTATACTCACATACCTTCATGTAGTATACATACATACACATAAACATATGACAAAGAACAAAGTTCAAATTGTATTTATTAGACCATATATATAAATAAAGTCACTCAAATTAACTAAGTACATACTTAAATCTAAATTTAATTGGATATTTCTAAAGAAAAAATAAAACAAAAACTAAGAACAAATACAAAAACATATAAATTTATATGCGAAAACTAAACTGTGAAACAAATTACGCTAAAAAATATCTAAAAAAATAAAAAAGCATAAACAATCTAAAAGCGATTTAAGCGCTAAATTTTATTATACACACATACTTACATACATACGAGTATATACTTTGTTGCAAACTAAAAACAAAAAACGAAATGAAATATGTAAACTAAATATTTTCATTACAAAAAAAGCTACAAAGAAATGCTTGAAAGGTCTTTGAAAACTTCCATTTATCGAAAACTAACAGCTCATATGTATTTAATCAAAAATTAAAGAAAAAAAATATATAAAAAAAAATTAAAAATAAAACAGGCTGTTTTGCTAGATTTGTGAAATTGCCGCTCTTTAAAGCAAAGTACTCGATTAAAATTCACAAAAAAGCAAAGAAAATATTTTTTTCAAAAACCAATACAAACATTCATAATTCAATTGAAATTTAGCGAAAAAATTCTTTATGACTTAAAAGCATGTTACTATTAGATCTCTCTTTCATCGTGATAGCGTTCGAAAAGCATTTTGCATTTATGTGTGTGTTTCAACAAGAATAAAATATTAGAAATATGGTGACAAATTTGTTGTACGTAGATTTTTAGAGGTAAGTGTTAGTCAAACATACTAAAGAAATCAACTTCACTCATTTTGAAAGCGACAAATTTTTTCGCGCTTTTTGTTGTTTTCATGCGCGTAGCTCTTGAATCGTTACGATATTAGTTCTCAGGTGAATTTTTAAGCTGCCTAAAAGTAGACTATGCCAAATTGAAATGAGCAGAAATATTTCACTCAACTCAACCACAAATACATATGCATATTAACAGTTTTTGAGTTTAATAAACTTTATATGAGTTTATAAAAGGTTTTTAATGGAGAGCAAGTAGGTATATAATATGTGAGGAGATAGTTTGTAACGGTTACTAGTAACATCTCCTATATATCAATTTAAATAGAAAATACCACTTTTCGATTAAAACACGGTTTGTGTTAAGTTTTAGCCAACTGGTTTGGGAGCTCTACGTTTTGGTTTGTTTAGAATATTTTTCATGTATTTGTTTTTCATATTTGATTTCTGCGCGCGTAAATGTAGGCAACGATTTAATAGAACCTTTTATTGGGTTGGTATGGGTATTTTATTTATTTTTTTCTATTCAAGTATTTGGTTTTAACAGGGTATTGTGGCTGTACTTTCAATTTATATCAAAAATCTAGTTAAATGGTCATATAAAAATAGAGATTTTCATGTAAAAATCTAAGTCGAACAATAGGGTATTTTTTCAACCTTGTGCGCCCTCTAGCGGCCAAAGCTTAAGATCATAAACTCCTTTTAAAAATCAGGGCAAGGACTCCAAACCGAACAATATAAGTACATTAGAAACATAGCGTTTAAAAATGTTTTTTTTGGTTCCATTCTCTATTTTTCTTAGAAATTATGATATTAGGTTAGGTTAATCTGGTAGGCCAATGAGCCACGCATAGACCGGTTTTGGTCCTTTGCGATACCAGATGGAGTTCAGTTGATAGGTTCAAGAGAAGTAGTCGTCATTTAGGATGCCTGCGATAGTTTTAACAGACTCTGCAGCCTCACTATCGATACCTCCTCCAGTGTGTCATACCCTGGTGATCCCAGATGCTTACAGCGTAGTCTTGTCAATGCGGGGGAAGTACACAAGAGATGATCCGTTGTTTCCCTGGTGTCCTGTTCTAAACATTTCCTGCAGTCTTCTTGATCTGTCAGCCCCATTCTGCAGTTGTGTCTCGCCACCAGAAAGTTACCAGACAGTGACCGGTTAGTATTCCGATCATATTCCTACAGTCCCTTCTATCGAGCGCCAATAGGAATTTTGTGTACTTCGGATCTTCCGTTTTGTACATGGCTTTTGCAGTTTGCGGCCAAGCGGCTGGTACCATCGGGGTTGGATTTTCTTTACCAAGCTTCTGTCAAGACGACGTTGATTAAGTTTTCGGATGTTAGCCGTACACCATTCTTGGCAATATCATCAACTATTTCATTGCTCTTGATGCCTTGGTGACCTGTTACCCTTCTGACTACACTTTCGACTGCTACCCTGTTTCCCAAAACACTTCTGGTCGATATGCGATATAAGGTTGATTGCTGCTTGGCTGTCTACGTAGTTGTCGACTCTAGAATTGCCTGCAGGTGCATTAGGGGCCAGCACCGCGACTTTCGAAATAACAAAGAACTCAGCTTGAAATATACTATAGTGGTCCGGCAACATAAAAGGTTACGCTTAACTCTGGAAATTATGATATTAGTCGGCCATAAGTTTTATTTACAAATTAATGAAAAATTATAAATCATACAGCATTTCTCGCAGCATTGGGGTCTTAAAGGAAACTGAACAAACCATAACCAATCCCTTGAAAACCTGAAACAACTATTTACTTCAATTTTTTTATTTTGAAAATGGTTTTGTGAGATAATATACTCGAATGACTCCTGTATAAAAAAATCTTTTGAAAGGGAAGAAACTATTTTAGTGTCAAGCAAAGTCTTCTTAATTCTTTTGAGCAAAATTATCTGTTTGATATTTGATAAGCTTTCTAATTTATCTATCTGAGTATCACCACAGTACTTGGCATCATAAACGCTCAGATAACTCATGGTCTTAACCAGAAACCACCTTCCGAAAGAAAGACCCTCGTAGCGTTAGACTTGTTAAAAGCCTTTAATACAGTCAATCACGCAATTCTACTTGAGGACATCGAAAAAACTACGCTCCCTCCAGGACTAAAGAGGTGGACTACGAACTACCTGAGCAGTCGTCAATCATCCGTACTATTTCGAGATAAAAACTCAAAACTGAGAAGTAGTAGCTGGTGTTAAACAACCACCCACTGCAGACGAAGAGCTCGAGTTGCCGGGAGAAACGAGTGTGATCCTTGCGCAGCTTCTTTCTGGATACTGTAGCCGGTTAAGCTCCTACTTATCGAGAATTGATCCTGATATATCTAATATATTTTCAGCGTGCAATGGTCATCTATTTGTATACCCTGCTAACCCTACTCATCTCCCTTTGGTCCGACCCCGTCGAAACAGCACGTTTCCTGGGCTTATGGCTGGATGTTGTCGAAGACAACTTATCTAATCCTTACCATCATAATGTGGATTAGGTACCCGTCACAACAACAAAAACATGAACTTCTAACTGAGATTGGAACAAGTAGGGGATGGTTGAATTTTAAGCGTTAAAATAGTTAATCTCGATTTTCAGCAAAACTGCCAGTTCCATGCAGGAAGTTAAACGAAAACCTCAAAATTTATGTAAAAATTTCAAATAATTTTTTTTGGTTTTTCTAATGGTGAACAAACATTACTTTGGTAAATTTTCTCAGAAACTGCAAAAAAGTATACCACTTAACTCTTCAGTATCATACATTGGTATGAAATTTCGTACAGATATGCTGGAATTCCCAGAAAAATGAAAATTGCAATATCAGAAATAAACAATTATTCAAGGGTGTTCAGGAGTCCAGGACAGAATTGCTTAGCTGTTAGAATTGCAAGCCAATTCCGATGTTCAATGGTGTCACAGAATCTGTCGGGATTTTCGTCTTTTCGAACATACGCAAAACCAAAATTCAAATCAGCTGTTTATTAATGTGACAAAACTTTTTACTTTACTTACATATTTATCTTTATTTACATAATAATTGAAATGCTTCGAAATTGCGGACTAAATTTAAAAAAATTCAACAAATAGTGACCAGATGCAAACAACATTATATAAGTTAAAAAAATTTAATTAATAATTATATGTATGTATGTATATGGCTTATTTTGCAAAGCACATTTGGCAGTTATCGTTGTTAGTTAATTGAGGCTAGCGCAGCTTGCAGTTTCTAAAGACGCGCTAATAGCGAATATGCAAAGGCATATGAAAACAAGAACAAAAACAAAAACAAATATACACGTGAATATGAAATAGAAGAGAGTTGTTAAGTTTAAGAAAAGCTGTTGAAGTATATTTACAAAAATTATACAAAAGTCAATATTTACAAGCACATAAAGTATGTGCATACTTACAAAAATAATTGATATTTCGAAGACAAAGGTGCGAAAAATAAAAGTATATTTATTCACAAGCATAACCAGCAAACATACATACAAACATATATTTTCATGGAAATATACTCAAAGCAAAGTGAGAAGCAAAAAAGTAACAACCAACTAGCATAAATAGAAAGATTCAAAGCATATTTTGAAATAAGAAGAAATATACAAAAACACTCACATACATACATATACACATACATGTATAAACAAATCAATAAAAAAGACGGCTGCAGAAAACCAAAAATACAAGTGCTAAACAAAAAACAAAAATAACAATAAATTAATAAATTAAGAAAATTAAATGAAATTCAAGCAAAAACAAAAAAAGTCATGCAATCTAGAATATTTGTATGAGCTGTATGGCTACCAAAATACATAAAACTGTTAACTGTTACAGTTTCCAAACAAACACTGAGCTGTTAATTTACATGTGTTAATTACATTTGTATGTACATACATAGCTGTATTCGAATTTGTGGCCATTGCTGCCCGAGCAACTTTCGGTTTGAAACCCCAAAAACACAAAGCATATTGTGTGCCGCGTATATTTGCTACTAGAATTACCATTATTACATACAAACAAACAAACACACATACCTACATAGATTAAAAAAGCTGTAATTGTGTGTAAAATTTGAGAAAATGCTACTATGTTTATCTTTTTGTTAACTATTGTGTATTGTAAAATTTACATTGTAAACGGATATTTGTGGTGAAAAGAATACAATAAATCAAAATAAAAGGAAATGTGAAGAAACGTGGTGGTCTCTTTGAATTTTTATGATTAAAGAATATTTTTATAGAGGCGGCTAATATCAATTATAGCTAATGGGAGAATGTCTCGGCCAGTTTAAGGCCTGTATACCATTTTTGCAGTCGGAACAGATGCATACCTCCCTGAAAGGAACCTCACTTCTGATAAATACCGGGATAGGATTTTTAATATGTCACGATATCTATTTTTTTCTTTGTTTTCAGTAATACTTATAATTTTATCATAGAAACGTTTAAAAATTCTTCAATTCTGATATCAAAATAATCGAAAATAATCGATAAATGAAGACTGCAATTTGTCGATTCCAAGATGTTCTTAAGAATTGGGAATGTCTCAAACCACAACCTGGAGGATTTTGATTAAGGATTTGGGCTTACATCCGTACAAAATTACTCTATCTAAAGAACGGAAGCCCTTGGATCACCGTAAATATCGTGAATTTGCTGATTTTGTCTTAGAACAACGAGTTTTTAAGAAAATGATCTTCTCGGATGAGGCTAAAATGTCAAGTGTTTTACGAAATGTCATCCATAAAAATATGTTAGAAATATTTAAATTATAACAGACAATGCATAAATTTGCGAGGAAAGTTATATCGAAAATAGATGAAACCAACAAAAGAATCCCGAGTTTCAACGCTTGCGATTCGGAGCACCTATTGGAACTGGTGGATATCCAATTCCGATTCCATATTTTTTCACAAAAAATCATTTCTTATTTCTTATTATTCTTCTTTTGACAAATAACTGAAAATTCGAAACAGTTCCAAACAAAAATCAACTGTTTCAGTACCTAAGCATAATTTAAGTGTGAACTGTAAAACAATATTTTCCTGTTTTATCTTAAGCTCAACTAAAGTGTGTACTGTGAAACAGGGTATTAATGTATCCAGTGCAATGCATTTACCGGCTACGTCCTCGGGTGTTATATTTTATTTTCCTTATTTAAACATAATTAATTGAACTCATTATGGTAGTTTATTTTAATTAATCTGGAAGCAGATTTTATGCAAAATGAGTTTAACAGCTGGTTTTGTGAATGTGCTTTTGTTTACATTGGCATTCAAACTGTTTACATTGTGTTGATAGCAGAATTCGCAAAATACGTGGAATAACATCATCATCAGAGAATGTTAATAAACAGAGAAGGCGCGAATGTTAGTTGTCCTAACATGTAAATTATTGTGAGGATATTCTCTGCTCTGGTTGGTTGTATGTTTTCTGCTATTATATTCTAGAGCAACATGTTGCGAGAGCATAAAAATGTTGCCTAAAAATTCAACATGCGTTATTCGAAGAAACTGATCGGATTACAATCAAATTTGGAGTCTTATTAACTTATGTTATATTACAGCTCATAGACTCACGAAGTTTCATTATTACATTCTGTTTCTTGCTTTCCAAATACTTATTTTAAAATCAACACAGTTAACTAAAATTTAGTATATTGGATACATGAGGAAAATTGCACACAAATAAGCGGTAGCTGTTTATAACGGCTATAAGGTTCAGGGGTTATGTTTAAGATATCCACCTAATTTCGTTAAAATATCATAAATTTTAAATAAAAAGAAACGGTTTGATTAATTAATTTTCAAAATCCAAAACGAATCTTCCTTTATTAGCTGTTTTCCATCCTTAATTTGATAATTAAGGGTAATATAAGTAACATACACCCACGAATCAATCAATTACCAGCGTGACTAATTAATATTAATATTACACTGTTTTAGTGACACACCTATTACCGAAAATGGGTAGGCAAATCATATAAAGCAATGTACTCTCAATCAATGCCAAGCATAAGTTAATTGTAAGCTGTGGTATAGCTTAAGCAATGCCAAATGAGTCACTTTATATCAATGTATTTGGAATGACATTATTGGTGGCTTGACGGCATACCTTCAACATGTGGCTGGGTTCGGAAACTCCGCGTATAACTGCATAAACCTACTCGCGTGTGCTTATGAATAATAATGGTTCAATTATCTGAAGAAGTATGGCTTACTATTTCAACAAGGAATATAACATTTATTGTGAGAATAGCCACCGATGTTTCTTTATAATATTGCAATCACTTAACGATGGAAATTAAAAACTAATGTAATTTTATAATATGTTACATGATTTCATTATTTTCGAAATATAAATAGGCCTTCGCAATATGATTATCACGTCCAAAAAGCACCGATTAATGAAAACCTATAAAGTGAAGAGATATGAATATTATACTAAATATAAAGATTATCTGTACAGTTTTTGTACTAAAACTGAAAATCGAAAACCTCACATTGACTAGCTACCTTATTAGTATTTTTTTTTTATTTCACAATTTTACATTAATTTTGATTTGCCTTTGTTCAGAAAAACACAGCTATACATGGCGTATGAGTAATATAATCTGCATTTCTAAATAAACAAATGTTTATCTGCATAGAATGCTGTATATAATTATGAAGTGATTGTAATTCAAAAACCAATTATTTCGGTATGATTTCATAGTGAGTGAGGCAATTATCCAACTATCCTACAGCCCACAACCAGTGAATTTCTTACTGGTCGAAAGAAAAAGAAAAAATAAAAAAGGAAAGAAAGAATTTCAGTACAGGATGTCAGTGGTTAGTCAGGAATAATAAAGTTTGGTTCTTTCAAATTAAATATTTTTTGTTTCTCGAGTTGCCGCATCTGTTCCTTTACCAAGAATGTAGCAATAATTTACACAAATAAATATTTATTTTGTTGTATTCAGTCGCCTTTAACTCTTAAGCGCTAGATAAATACCATGAAGTGCCGTAGGAAGTCGTGCGGCTGCGTAAGTTCACTTGCACTTGAGCTATTGGATTGAAAACCATTTAAAATACCAAGTTTTATTTCAAATGATATTTAAATTTTACCCAAGTTTTCTTCCATATATATATACGGTATAGATTATACTACTTGTTTGCTGTGAAATTAAAGTTTACTGTTGTATTTATCAAAAAATCCAGAATAAGAGAGTGAACAATTGTCTATGTACTACGTTTATGCCCAAGTGTATCGGAAGTAAACTTGCCTGTTCCAATTCCCAATGGGGCAAATTGATGTGATTTCATTAATAACAAATACAACAAATTTCACTTTAGGGTAAGTAAAGCAACTCAATGTACAAGTAGTACTGTCTTGCTTGTATACACACATGTTACCTGGGGACATGTGTGAAAACAATTCAGTTTGAATCATTTATTATTTAGCAGTGGATTAAAAATGAATTTTCACTTTTAGTGAAGGATAGCTTAAAGTCAATTGTACAAATATCAATATTATGCAACATTTCACAAAAAAAAGGTACAATAAAGTAAGTTTTTTATGGTCAGCGTATAGGAATACTAAGCTGCCCAAGTGAAATAGTTGTTTACGCTTGGTTAGAGGATTTTAAACTATTAACTAACTTAACATTGATATTTTCGGAATTATTAAATAATAGTTCTCAACTATTATTAGTCAAATTCTTTAGTGTGAGCTATATTACGTCCCCACAATTCCATTATATCTCTATCCCAGAACAAAGGAATAAGTAAAGTAATACGTAAAGGAGTAAATAAGGTTTAAAGCGAGAAAAAACGTTAACTTCGGCTTCACCGAAGCTACAAAATCCTGCACGAATGACTAATTTTCTATAAGGAGCCTGATTCAGTTTAAATGACAGCTCTATATACAGTATGGAAAGACTTGGCGCATTTTATGTCGAGATCTTAAATTAAAGGCGTACAAAATACAGCTAGTGTAAAAACTGAATCCTCTCGACCTTAAAAAGCGACATCGTTTCGCTTTATGGGCTCTTGAAAAGTTTCAAGATGATCCGAAGTTTTCGAGCTAAATTTTTTTCATCGATGAGGCCTATTTGCCGCTTTTGGGACAAAGAACAACTTGATGAGATTTAAGAGCTAGCATTTCTTTCAGAAAAAAAAAAACGATTTGGTATGATTTGTAAGCCGGTGGAACATCAGTCCATATTTTTTCAAAAATGATCTCGGTGAAACATAACCTTCCAAGAGATCTAACTTCACGTTATGGGTCGGTCGGATGGCCATCAAGATCGAGCAATATCACACCGTTATACTTTGTGGGGACATGTCAAATCTAAAGTCTATGCGGACAATCCTTCTTCAGTTCAGGTCTTGGAGCAAAATATCACGCTTGTCATTCGTCAGGAAATTGGACTCAACGGATGGACCATCTGTGGGTAACCACGTCCAACATTTAAAAGAGATAATCTTCAAAAAATAAATGCCAAAGAATGTTCTTTCGAGTGATAATAAATATTCCATATTAAATATGAAGTTCCTTTGTTTTTCCTTTAAAAAATTAGGGAATGGAAAGCATAAACTTTTAAAAATGTTTCATTAACATATCGCCATCACGAAACATCCTTGGCTTCTGCGAGTGGAAATTGTTTGAACACTGCTAACAACTGAGACCACTTGAAGAAAGAAATTCAAAAAGTTCAATGCTGTCTTCACATCACGATGGCTTGAACTTAATAGTTCATCGCCGCAGCATTTTTTTTTTTCTTTTTGAAAGTGTCACACTGGTATAGCCCCATAACGGAAACTAATGAAATAATTGCAATTCACTCTCACTCCTGGCTGCCATTGACTCGCATTTATTAGTTCAATAGTAATTCCTTCTTGATATTATAAACTTCGATAGGTTATATTAAGAACTATTGCCTATGGAGGCAGCTATTTACAAAAAAGTTGAAATAAACGCAGTAGTTGAAAAGTACATGATTACTTTAAAATAATTGTTGTTTTACTGCAATTTAAAATAATTTGAGCACTCCGTTCATGGCCGTATTCAATTCAGTGGTTGCAATGGTGAACTTCGATGAAAGACACCTGTTGCTTATTGTTGTGCAATAGTGCGCAGCTGTGTACTTTTATTTACATATATTATAGTCGCATTATATGAATATGCAGTTTGGAAGAGAAAACCTCAGCAAAAACGTAAAAAAATAATAATTTGAAATAATATATTAAAAAGTTATAAATTTACAATATTTGTTATCCTCAATACCACAACTATCCACATAAAGTGTTGAAAGCCTTCACGATTCCGCTCATTTAATTTTCCCCACCGTTAAAAATAAATAACTCAAACAACTTTCTCTGGAATCAACTATGAGCGGTCCTTTTCTCCAATATATTATATTGAGTGCATTTCATCTTGAGCTTAATGTGCTGTGTTGAGTTTCGTAGATGAGTTATTGAGCAAGAAATGTAGTGCTCGCGTACTTCTAATCTCCTTCATTGCGCTCATGGTAAATAGAATTCGTTGTGCTATGCAATGCGAAACACATACATGGTCGGAAGTTGCGTTAAATAACGCTTTAATAGTGATTTTTTTTTTAATTTTTCGTTCGGTGCGTTATGGAAATGCAATTAGTTAAGAGTGCTTAAATGGAGACATAAAGCTATAAATTTAAACCTTTCGGCAATTGATAACTAATGCAAATGCTTTGCTGTGTATTCCTAAATGCTAGGACATAAAGCGGCAGAAATTAAATCGCAAACGAAGTATGTGTGTGGTTTCTTATAAAAACATAACTGAAATGAAAATAAAATATCCAGTTCTGGTACATATATTCCATAATTAAAGGCCGCAAATGAAGAAAAGCAAGAAAAGGATCTGAAGTTTCTAAGTATTAGTTTGTGATTGTAACTGTGTAAATTCAATGCAGTTGTGTTAATAATTGAGTGTCAATTGTTGTTGCTCTGCTTGTGTGAACAACAATACTAATAACAACCGACATTTGTAGTTCAATTAGTTAGGAATTTACAGACATACAAGTAAAACCAGGAAGCAAGCAGCCATGGAGGAAAGCGAGTGACGTTTAGAAAAAATTTGTGCTTTTCGACAACAAAAAAAAAAAAAAACTACACGTTATACAACTACTGTTAAGTGCCATGGAAATTGAATTTATGATTACAAGCGGCTGCAGTTCAATTTCTTTGTCAGCTTCCTTTCTTCAGGTAAGTGTTTGCTTAAGTGTTAGTTGGATAATAGTTGGAGAATAAAGTGTACATATTTTTGTCAAATGCCATTCTTACAATGTACAATGGCTGATTTTAGTTACGGCGGGGGCTTTACGCTAATGAGAAACAGTTTATGACCTATGAAAAAACTATTTTTGGCTTTCAGCAAACATAAAGCTTAAAAAATCTCTGATATTTTAACATGAGAATTTTTGATTGAAAATTTTGAGTTTTTTATTTTCAGTTTAATGAGGTTTATTCCTCAACATTTAGAATAAATAAACCGTTTTAACTCTCAAAAATTAAAACATACTCTTCCTTTCTGTTTCTCGATCTCAGATAGAGCGGAAATAATTTTTTCTTCCAGTTTGGTAATTGTTTCTATCGTTTCCAATGGGTTTCAACTTACTATGAATTTCTTACTCTTTTCACCATTTTCAAAGGCTTTTGTACTGGCCTAATAAATATTTCTGAAATTTGTCTTCCTTCTTCAACAGTTCCTAAAAAGTTCGGTGGATCCTTCCTACTATGTCAATTGGTTGAGGAGGGAAAGCTGTTGCACTGTAACCCAAGTTCAATTGCTAAGACTTGCTATGGCAGGAAATCTATATAACACAATTCATAAGCTGTGAACAAATGATTTGAAGAAGAAAATCACTTTACGAACTATTAGTTTACAAAGTACATGAAAGCTTGGAGTTATCTCTTACAAAAATGTGTATCAACTATCGAGTCATTGCAGAGGAAGATTTGGGAAATCATTGTGGTTTTAATTTAAGAAACTTAGCAATATTTTCAACCAAACTACTGATAAATGTATGCAAGGTAATTAAATATTTTATTCTTAATTATTGCGGTTCCGAGACTGCTCCTCAAAATTCCTTCAATCCCCAAATAACAACCAGCGTAAATTGGTTTTGAATTCAATATGAAGGTGATGTGGGTGTTTATCAACGCTGTGCTTATGCATAATTTATCAGGTCACCTCCGGCCAATTAGTCGATTTTCCCACCTCAATGCACTTAACACCGCCAGTTGCAACTCTGCTAACAGTGCGAGTATACAAACACAATTGTTACTACAGATTTAGCCGTATTCAATTGGTTGTCCCCTACAGTCAAATTTACAAACACCAGACTCGTGTGCCACTAAACCTCAAATTAAATTCATTCAGGAAAAATATATGTATTTTATAGAATGGGTGTTTCTGAAATCCATTGAAGGTTTACCAGCTGGTTGAAACCAAATTCAATCATATTTGTATGTATTTTTGAAACACAATAATGTTCATAAATAGCAAAAGTTGGCTGGGCATTGATAAATACGGAAATTTTCGTGCCAATATTTGTACAAGGTGGGCTCCAAAGTAAACAGGACTTTTTGAATATAGCGCCCCATAGTAGCGCCACCTACATGTCGACTGGTGTGTTAGAATCTGCTATCTTTATCGACTGTCCAGTGAGAATTTCATGACATTTCATTGATTAGAAGTGAAGTTAATGTGTTATAAGTGCCAGTGCATTTGTGTTAATGGTGCGAAAATGAGCTTCGAATAAAGAGCCAACATTAAATTTTGTTTTAAAATTGGTAAAATTTTTACCAAAATGTTTCAATTGATGAAACAAGTTTATGGCGATGATTGCTTATCCCGTAGCAGAGTGCACGAGTGGTTTCAACGTTTTCAAAGTGGTCGTAAGGACATAAATGACGATCAACATGTGCGACAATCAAAATCCGTGATCACCGGAAATTCTATCGAAACTGTGCCGTTTCTTTAAAAGTCATCCGAAATTATCATTGAAATTCATGGAAATTGATCTCCATCTTCAAAACATCGATTTTTCGCATTTTGACCGAACATTTGGGTTTGCGAAAGATGTGTGCACGATTTGTTTCGCACAAATTGACTGACGACCAAAAATTGCTCAGAATCCAACATTTTACATTTTTTGGACGATTATTTGACCAAAAATCATATTATAACTATAAACTACTCCCCGTATTCACCTGATATGGCACCGTGCGACTTCTTCCTTTTCGGAAAAATGCATTTGCTAATGAAAGAAAACCGTTATGCAGACGTAGCGGCCATTCAAAAGGCTTGCACTGGCATACTGGCGCTCATACCGGCTAACGATCTAAAACACTCGTTCGACATGCATGCGACATGGACTGTGCAAGAAGCTGTATTGAAGCAGAAGCAAAGTAAATTGATTTTGTCGAAAAAGTAATTTGTTCCACCATTTTTTTTTAAGTCCTGTTTACTTTGGAACGCACGTTGTAGAATTATAATACGAGTATTCTACCTAGGATCGAAATTCGTGCTCGCGTAGGCATTTACTAATTTCACAGCCATCGTGTTTAAAATCTTTCGGATTATTATTTGTTGAATCGGTTAGTAATTAACATTTAGTTATACAATGAATGTGTTTGTACATATGTACGTATTCAAAAGTTAATTCAATTATATTTACATGTTCTTAAATATCTCCATGGCAAAGTTGCACTGGAAACAGTATTTAGAAAAATTGTATTGAAAATAATTATTTTTGGTTAATAGTTAATATCTTTATAATTAACTTTTTTCGTTCAAATGGCTTAAGTGCCAATATTCAAAAGACTTTAATAAATTTTAAGAGTCATTTATAAAAGTAGTTATTATTAATCCGTTATTAATATATTATAACCCAACGTTTACGCTCCTCCCGACCAACCGACGCGAGGGGTATATCCATATACGAGTCATGAAAAGAAAGATATCACTGGCCTACAAAAAAAATGTTTGATTTGGTGCAGCGCTGTGCGCATCACTAGTCGGTGTAGTAGGTAGGATGAACCACATTCCCGCTACTAGATGTCAGCTGACAGCTTTAGTTTCTCATTTTAATTTTCCCTATACTGTGTTTGCAAACACTTGCCCGCCACCGCATCGCGCATCACTCATACGTCCTGGCATTCACTAAGTAAAATAAACTTGTATGGTCCGGTACTGCATGAGCTCAGCAGTTTCAAATATTGGCTTCTGGAAATTTATGTGAATAAACCAATTACAGAATCAAAAATTTCAACAGCTAAGATATAAAATACGTTATAACCAACTGTTACGAATTTATTTATGAAGGGAAAGCAATAAAGACTTTTTAATTTAATTTTTTTTTTAATTAAATGTGCAGGAGTGATAATTAAAATATTGACATATGCGATGGAATGGTTCGTTAAGTTCAAAATTTGGTCTAAACTCTTTCGAAAAGCAGACCGGGATGTATATTAATCAGAACGACTAGTGTATGGAGGAATACTCAACCTAGAATACCAACCAAATAGTTTAAGTCTGTTTTGAACAGAAAATTTTCATCAATTGAAGTATATCATTTAAACAGCTTTACATCGTTGGCATATATTAAATATTTGAGAATTCTTTGAAAGAAGGGATATCGTTAATAAATAATAATAACAGAATCAGTACGAGATATTATTTATCCTTCGAAATACCTGAAGAGACATTAATTGAATTCGAAAAATTATTCTCAAATATCAATCGCTGTGTTCTATTATAAAGATAAGAAGAAACCCTTCGGAGAAATCTTAAGTGAAAGCCCAGAAGGTTTAGTTTATGTACGAGAGTCGAGAGATTTACTTTATCAAAATCTTTGCTAAAGTCAGTGTATGAAACATTCGTATACTTATGTTAACTAAAACCCAATGATACATGGTTTGCAATTTCAAGTAAATTTGTTAGAGCAGACTTCCCTTCACGGAATCCAAGAGAAACCGTCACAGACCTTATAAAATATATAAATAATCTGCTGGATGAGCATAGTCAAATTAGCCATGCCCATCTGTCAGTCCTTTTGTATATTCGCGTACTAGTCTTTCAGTTTTTTATATTCTGAAATTTAGCACCCGTCATTTTCTAAGTCAGAAAATGCTTATTTGTCGGAACTGCCAATATATAGCTGCCATACAAAGACCGATCAAACTCAAGTCATTGTATGGACATTTTTTTATTCGTTATTATTCATTTACATTTGAGGTCATTGACCCATTTTTTTACATTTTGTTTTATGTTTAGATATTATGAGGTCAGTGACCCATTTGTTTACATTTTACCGAGGTCAAAGACCGCTTTGTCTACTTTTGATGTCAATGAACTTTTTGTTTACATTCAAATAAGTCAACAACCCTTGTTTACATTTAGGGTCACTGACCCATTTGTTAAGCATTAGCTAGGCACGGTGCCTACTTTACTTATTTTGAGCCAAATGGCAGCAAGCTTCCTCTGAAGTCACCTTGTGACCATTTTTCTACAAAAATGATGCCGGTGCGAACGTAACCGTCAATGGCGACCGTTATCGCCCAAGATAACCGACTATTTGATGGCCACCAAGATCGTGTCACATTGTCAGACTTTCTCCTGTGGGGGATATGTAAAGTATAAATTTTATGCGTACAATCCGGCTTTGATTCAGGCCTTGGAGCAAAATATCACGCGAGTCATTCGTCAATAACCAGTCGAAATGCTCGATCGAGTGACCGGAAATTGGACTCAACGAATGGATTATCTGAGACGTTACCGCGGCCAACATTTGAAAGAGATAATCTTCAGAAAATAAGTGCCAAAGTATGTTCTTTAGATTGATAATAATGATTCCCCATTAAATTTGAAGTCTCTGTGTTTTTAAAAAAGTTGGGAATCTCGAAATTATTCACGCTCTACGTAGGAGAGGGAGAGTCTTTACCACAATTAATTCTTACAGAAACAGACACATATTGTTTTCGTCTAGAAAATTATATATTTTTGTGTGGAAGTTGAGCATTCTATAGTATATAACATATAAATTTGTGCATCCGAGGACGTATGCTTAAAATTTGCACTTTATTTAGTGAACTATCTTCCTTGCAACTACTCATTTCCTTCATGAGGTTCATGCAGTTAACTTTTAGCACATGAAAACAATTTTTGTCGCGTGTCTCCACTGCTCCATTCCTTCGGGGATCGAGCACGCAAATTAATGGAAAGCTGCACTATTATTTTGCTAACAACGCTTTGCATCTCTTCAAAAGGTAATTGTTGGTGTGAATGATGACTGCGGTTGCTTTGTACTCCGTTGTGCATTTACATAACAGTAATGCAAATTGTCGCGTTTTACACATTTTGTTATCTAAATAAGCATACTTGCCTTCCTAGCCGCTTTTCCGTTTGTTTATTCATTTACATGTACAATTGTTAACAATTACGCTTAGAAATTACTTTTTGTTAAAGATTTTTTTTTCATTCAGAACTAGAAAAAAAACAGAACATATGCAAATTGCGAAGCAAAGTACATGAAGTAACCAAATTCTTTTCACAAATTCGTCTGTGTATACATATGTACATGTATATTGCTTTTTCTTTACGAACTTGGTATGTATATAACCACATAATGTTTACTCAAAACCATACGTAGCATAACTCCAATTGCTGACAGCGTGAAACAGTAAAGACTACTGACAACAGGCGGCCATTTCATGCGGTCAGCTACCATTTCTCACTGCTAGGCAACATGGCCAGGTGTACGTTATGCACATCTGTTTCTTCCTACAAATGTTCCACGCTCCAACGTACAGTAAACATTATTGTATGGCACAAAGTAACCCACAAACATGCATTGTAAATGATATATAGAGTGTGCCTAGATATAAGTGTACGTACAAGTACAAAATAGTCATAGAATTGAGGAAGGACAGTAAAGCCAACTACGCCTTAAGGGATTTCCGGTCGTTGGTTGTCTTGTGTACTCGTATATGCTACTTTTCGCCAACTTTTCCAGCTCATAAAGAAATATTGTTTTAAATATCGAATTTGGTAACATTTTAAGACATTTACATGTTTCACTTTTTGATGTTTCGATAAAATTTTCAAATTCAAAAGGTTTAAATAATATTACTTAAACATTTAGCAATATATCATTTTCACTATTTTGGAGAAGTTGTACCTGCCTGTTTATCTCAAGTGGGCAAATGTCTTTCGTTTCTAGTAATAACCTTAAGCGGTTCGCCATTTTTATCTTCGATATCTATCTCTCATGTCAAAAATGTTATATTAGGTGGTCAAAAAAGTCTTGCGGTATTTTCGCTACTTGGCGCTGAAAGCGCGTAGTTCTAGTTTTATTCGTCGCATCGGGTCATGCTATACCTTTTTGGAAAGCTCATTTCACGCGCTAACACGTGTTTGATTGATTGTCGTTTTTTTTAAGTCGTTCGTGAGTTGTGGCGTCGCAAACAAGGAACAAAATAAAGAGAAAATACGGCATATTTTACAGTACTACTACGATAAAGGCAAATATGCATCTCAAGCCGCCAATAAAATTTGTGCAGTTTCTGGACCCGATGCAGTTTCCATTTCCACCGCACAACGATGGTTTCAACGTTTTCGTTCTGGTGTAGAGGTGGTCGAAGATGCGCCACGCTCCGGAAGGCCTGTCGTCGAAAATTGCGATAAAATCGCTGAATTGGTCGAAAGAGACCGGCATAGTAGTCATCAAACCGTTATAAACCATTTGAAGAAGCTTGGAGTCACTAAGAAGCTCGATGTATGGGTGTCACACAAATTAATTCAATAAAAATACCGCAAGACTTTTTTGACAATCCAATATTACTACCAAATAAGGGCCAGGTATCAAAAATGGTAAAAAGTACTTAGCACAAAAAAATAAAATCTTGAAAAATTTGCGATTTATTTCTCAACATGTCTCTTTAGAGCGTGATACATTTAATCTAGCTTAGTTCCAACTAAGACGACGAAGGTCTGCATAGAAGACGAAATCTAGAGAACAGCAAAGGGAGAGATGTGAGCTGATGAGTTTCTATGGTGGAGGAATATGTTTTTCCTCGTCAAATGGGTTAATTTGTGACCCACGCGATCTTTTAAGATATCTTCTATCTCATCTATCTCAGTCAAAGTTATTATCCTCCGTAATATTAGGTTGATCTTTTTCCATTTTTCTATCATACGTATATATAACGCCTACTTGAGCAAATAGCAAGTTTAGTATAAATAATAAAAAATATTCGAGTACTTTGACGAAAAAACACCCGGAAATTATAAATAGTTATTTAAGAAAAAACTGTCTTCTGCATATTCAGACTCCTAATGCTCGAAGTATCTTTAGTCAAAAAGTGCAATGAGTTTCAGCATTGTTAACAGTTGCCTTTTGGCTTTTTTAAAAGGTATATGTATGTTAACAATGGTAAAAAGAGTGTTTAAAAAGCAATAGAAATCTACTGACTTTTTGAATATTTATTATTTAAAGGCTTATAACTTAGTTAATAATAGAGTAGTCATTTGTACAGAAAATAATGATCGTTTTCGTGCTTTTGTCATATTTGGAAATTTTGTAGTCACACTAATTTGAAATTCTTCTGAGTTGAGTTTCCAGTTTGTGATGGTTAAGAACGCAGTTTTGTTTACTGCAAATGCTATATTTTGGTTAAGAAAAGTTCTATACCTTTATGACCACTGGCCAGATTTATAATTATGAAACTCTAGATGCAAGAACAGTTGGCATACCATTTGCACAATTGATGTAAGTACATATGTATGTGACGAGGCCTCTATCAATAAGCAAAATATGAGTTTTTGAGCACATACTAGTCTAGCTACAGGTAGAATAATTGGTCAACACTGGAATGCATATCAGCAATCCTTCTCTCTATAAAACAAAATGTTTAACTTTATCAACGTACTTAACATTATTAAGTATCAACGTACTTAACATTATTACTGTGAATGCAATGGACATTATTTTGATATTTTAGAAAGACAAATGTAAACAATGAGGAAAAATACTATAAGTAGTTTTAATTATGTTTAGAATTTTACTTATAATAAGTATAGAATTGAACAAAATAAATGTAATTTCGTTAAGTTGTAGAAGTAAATATGTATGCAAATTTCAAACAATATACCTTTTAAAACGTTAGGGTATTTTTTTAACTATTTTTTCAATCCCTTCAAGCAATTTTCTTGGAAATACTCTCAAAGACTTCCCTGAAAATTTGAGCCCTTAATACTAATATTAAGTACTCGACCAAACTACTTTTAATTATCAGACATCCAGTGCTTTCGAGACGTGTAAATTAAATCAAAGCTAATAAACGTCCTAATTTTTATTCTGTATAGCGAGTATATAACTTTTGGCAAGGCAACTACCGCCGGGTTCCACAGTATAACGTGGCTGATGGAATGAAATAATGAATGGGAATCAAACCATTATGCATATTGAAATATAATAATTTATCGTATAACACGAGAATAACCATTTAGTATTTTTATTCATTATTTCATTCCATCAGTGAAACCAAACTTTATGAATATTTATTATATACGTATTTGAGTAATTTGGATGTGAATATGAATTTTTATTAACGCTTTTCTGCACGCATGCAAATTATTTCCATTTAAACAATTTTGGTTTGAATAATTTGCGATTTGGAGCAAGGACGAGGGCAAAACTCGTAAATAAATATTCAAGTAGCAACAGAAAGGCTGCGAAAATATTCATAACAATTACTAATGTTTAAATGAAAATGACCAAATTTCAAAATGCTTACATACATAAATAGTTATACATAATGATATCGGTGTACCATAAAATCAAATAAAATAAAAAAAACAGGGCTAAAAGCAGAATATGTGCCAGATACATATGTATGTAATCATTTTGTTCCTGAAAGCAATAATAAATGGTGTCTGATTCATGAATTTCGATGAAATATTATTGCATCAGAAAATTAAGTTACATATGATGAGGTCTGTGAAATCAACATAAGTCACATATTGAAGTTGGTCAAAAATAAATAAATTTAATAATATAGAATATGTAATCTATATTATTGAAATTTTCCACATTTAACTTATAAAATAATTGTAATAAAAATCAGTATAATATAAAAGTTGTGAATGGAGTAAAAATATGTTCAATAACTTTGCTTAAAAAAATGGTAAACACTGAAATTGTTGAATGATTATTTATAAAAAAATAAATCGGACCGATTAGCTAATTTCAACATTAAAAAAATCGGGAAAATCAGTGATTTTTTGGAGGGTCACACTGAGGCGATCTTTCAAGACAAATTTTTTTTTAAGACAGAGTTTGCGATTTAGAATATTTTCTATATCGAGTATACCAAAAATGTTTTCAAATTTTTATCTACACTTTACAATTCTATTCTAATTTTCTCTTAAATTTTTAAAATGCAGTTTAACATAAATTCAGTTCTTAGTTTGATAAAAATTAATTTGTTAAAAATATGCAAATATGAATTCTTAAAAAATATTAAATTTACTTAAATGGTTTAAAGTAATTTGTATAAAAACACCCTTTACTCACCTTTAAGTCCTAGAGCAAAAAAGCTATTACTCTCCTGGATTGATATTGTTTGTTTGTTGTTTCATTCGAACGACGTTGTTGGTTAGTTAGAAATCGGCGATACACGAAGATCGTAAGAACGAACGCTTGACTTCACATTCAACGAAATAGATTTCAATGGAAACTAATTCACTCATTTTTCACAACACTATTTATGAACGATAAACAATATGGGATTTCCACTCACTTCACTTTCACTAACTCCATTAATAAAATATGCACAACATAGAAAACAAAATTACCTTTGCACACTATTTCATTACACTTTACACATTTTTTTCTACTTTCATCAGAACACTTACAACTTTTTACATAATTTTAACTTTATTTAATTTTCACAACACTAACTCAAATTTTTAAATAACACAAAGCACATTTGCTATTAATTTCTAACGCGTTTATTACTATTTTT
Source organism: Bactrocera zonata (assembly GCA_037783105.1). Lineage (NCBI taxonomy): Eukaryota > Metazoa > Arthropoda > Insecta > Diptera > Tephritidae > Bactrocera > Bactrocera zonata. The sequence continues at coordinate 498,049 of JBAWJQ010004462.1, read as the reverse complement.
TCCGCAACACGAACTGACGCGCAATTTGACCGATGACCGATCGCGATTGAAAAATTCCAATTGACTGACTCTGAGCAAGTGCATAGTGAGTGTGTAGAGTTCGTCACGACAGCGGTGGGTTTGTTGTATGTGGTGTAGTCAAAATGGGGAAAAGGTGTGCATTGTTTTTGTGCCTTGTGTCCTTTGAGACAACACATCGCAGCATACCGAAGGTGTAATCGCACATGGCTATTACATTTCGGCAGTTGTTGCTTCTCCTTGAAGTGTTGTTTTGTTTACAAAATTTTTGACTTAGCAACGATTTTGGGGACCTAGGGGAAAATGAAAAAAATATCATGCGATATTTTATATACTCTGAATATATAATAATAAAAAATATTATTTTAAAATGTTTATTGAATATAAAATGTAAATATTACATACACATATGTAAATGCTTTGAAAAATAATTACTTAAAATAATATAGATTTAATAAACATTCTGTTAAATGTAAAAAAAGTAAAAATTTTCTGTTATAATATTTATTTAAGTGCTTTGTCCATAACATACTTCTTACTTCTTTTGTATAAAAAAAAAATTAATAAAACGATTGTAATTTATGTTGTTATTTATAAGCACATGTTTTTATAAAGAAACAGAATAACACAAAAAGTGTTTGCTGAGGATTGTTCTCCATTTTAGAGTTTTCACTATGGTTTCTTCAGCGAAACATCCAAAGGAAAAATACAGTTTTACAAACGTAAAACTATTTATTGCTCAGTTATTCCAAACAAATCGAAGATAATATTAGTATTGTGGGCTGAAGTTATTTTCTAGGTTTAGGAAGATGTATTTTGACTTTTATGTAATAATACATATGAAGCAGTGACAATATTTTAACCGTGTCTAATGGTTCAAACAAATAAAAAAAATATCTCTTTGATAGGTTATGTAATTACATCATAATATTTGTAAGTATTTTGCGACTCTTCATCGCCTAGTTATTATGGTTGTATTATTGTCAAAAGACTTTAAAAAAGAAATATTTACGGCACAGTAGATTTATAATTTGACACCCTTCCTAATCGCAGAACACCTCAACCATGCTTGAGGTTTTGTTGCTCATTTCATATTTTCCTTTTGTTCATGCAAATATTTACATGAATAATTTAATTTCAAAAATGCAAATACAATGTATTGTAATTATTATATGTGTGTATTTATATGCACGCATGTAAAACCATATATTATATGTATTTTCAAAATTATTTATTATTAAAGGATATATGGTTTTTATTGTGTGTTCATTTCGTTTGTTATTTCTATGATGAATGAATTAGTTAACGAGCATTCAGGTAATTTATACCTTGTGGCACAAATGGTTTTATTCTGATTAAAAGGACGATGTTTTGTGAAGAACCGCCTAGTAGGAGTGACAGCTAATTTTATTGCCTCCTTATTTTCTCCACCCAATTATCTATTACTATTTAATATATAAACGCCAGTCATTATATATTTTAAGCGGAGATTTTTGTATTCTATTGGATTATTTAATTTTATATGATATGTTTTCGAATTAAACTAATATTGTTTCAAAAGTTTATTTATTGTTATATTCGAATATTACTTGTGGCATAGAATAATATTTAATAAGTACTTAACTGTATTCAATATTAACATTTAACTCCTACCTTAGGACATTAGGATATTTTTCCTTAAGATCCTCAGATCACTGGTGAGAGTTGAAGCATCTCGGTGTTCTGGAATTTAAATGTTAAGAAAATAACTTTAAAATTTCGTAAAGACATTTTTTTTTTTTTGTAATTGTGTGATCAGTGATATGGAACTATTCAAATAACTACGAGCATTTATCGTCGAAGATCGCCGAAACGTTTAGTAAAACGTTTAGGGAGTGAAAAATCTGCACACAAAGTACATTCCCTAATCAAATTATACGCAAAACACAAGCTAATTCATAATAATAGCCGATTTTTGTCCTGTTTATTGGACGGCGGTGATGTTAGTCTTTACTCTAACAAGAAGATACGTACATATGAGCAGCGTCACCTTCCCAATAAAGAAATCGGACATTCCAGCTACATGCCCTTAAATCATTATCCTTAATGAGTTCGCAGTGGTCGTCATCAAAAGAGGGGTTTTTCATCCGAGGCTGTTTTCTGGGCGTATCCCAAATCCAGCGCACAACCTTCAGGATGAGATGTTTCGCTTCTCACTTTACATTGGCTTCAAACGGATGTTTTTTGGCTACCCAGAGGATATTTGGTCTAAAACCGGAAGTCGTGAACTGCTTGAGCCATTTGTAGAAGAACCGATTCCGGCCACTCCCATATGCTTGAAAAAGGAAGGTAAAAGTATAAATATGCTCAAAAACTTTAACCCTTGAAAAAGTATGTGCAATTCTCTCCGAAACATATAACATTTTAAGGCAGTACTGGCAAAACTATTTAAAATCAATTACTGGGAATAACTATTCATTTTACGAGTATATATGTACATGAGAACAAATGTCTTGTATTCATGTATCTGCGTTCAATCAGTTATTCAGTGCTGCTTTCCACCGATTAGCCATCAAAATAGCTTTGATTTCCTCACACTAGCTAAAACATTGTTCAGAGAAATAAAAAATCATTGAAGTAAGCACTTGTGTGTAGCTGAGTCACGTCGCCAACTATTAGATAACCGGTGCGTGTCCATCATGTAAAAAAATGACAACATGGTCAACAAGCTAGTCCGTATCCAAGAGGCAAGGGAAGAGAAAACATAAATAACATAAAGAGTGCGTTTATATGTATGGATAAATGTCACAGATATCCTGATGGCACTACTCGTTGTTTATATGACGTGTCAGAAGGAAAAAGGCACAGAAAATTAAGAAAATAGTGAAAAAGAACATAAAAATATAAAATAAATTGAAACACGAACAGAAATGAAGATATAAAAAGTTATTTGTAAGTTTTTGGTTATAAAATTTATATTTGAAGTCAATATACTATAGGTACAGGACATTTACGTTAATTTATTTAAAAGCTTTATAATTCCTTATTTTTCCAATTGAAAGCATCTCCATTTTCGTATTCAACGATTAATTACAAATAATAGCAATTACTTCATGGAAACAAATTTTTTGTTTATAGTTAATAAGTCAAGTTTCGACCAACGAGTTAAAGCTGTGTTTCATTTGGAATGTGGTGTTGCTTTTATATGCGTCTTATTATTTTCCACTCTTCGCATTTCCTCTGCTCCATACTTTTTCCCAATCTCATTTCCATTAATTTTCGTACAATTGCCCGTACCATTAAATTCCATTGCTTCTTGCAAATTCGTGAAGCTTTGTTTTAGCGGCTCTCATAGCTGTTTATTCTTTGCGTGATGGCTTAATTTTAGCTGTGTAGATTTGCTCCTTCACCCCAATATTCAGCAGTGTTATACCGATTATACTTATAAATATTAATAAGAGCTCTCAGCATTTATTTTGCTAAAGGATTCCTTTCCGTTTTCAGCGAATTCTATCAAGAATAAGTAACCAATTATTTAACATTGTATTTGCCGATCATAAATGTTGAAAGTGATAAGCCTGGAGTCCTGGAGTCAACTCTTTACCATCTTTTAAATGACATTTTACTCAATGATATATATTTCAATCGATATTTGAAGGATGTTCCATATCGTTGCTGGCTAATCATGTGAATTTTTATTTCTCCTACTGGCAATACTCGTATGTTGCAGCACAGTATGTTCTCCATAATCTTTTAGAAACATTTTATTGACACATTGTCTTTGTGTTCCATTAAATGGGTCGAGTTGTTTGTGTAATTTTTGTACATTTAAGATGACACAATATGTGATTAAATTTTCCACCCTCTTGCAATTAAATAGTATTCCTTATATTGATATGAAATATAAATTTCCGTTAATATATTAGGTTGTCAAAAAAGTCTTGCGGTATTTTTATTGAATGATTTATTGAATTTATTGAAATGGTTTATAACGGTTTGATGACTCATGCCCAGCTCTTGACCGATGCTACGGCTGCTACTATGCCGGTCTCTTTCGACAAATTCAGCGATTTTGTCGCAATTTTAGATGACAGGCCTTCCGGAGCGTGACGTATCTTCGACCACCTCTACACCAGAAGGAAAACCTTGAAACCATCGTTGTGCGGTGGAAATGGAGACTGTATCGGGTCCATAAACTGCACAGATTTTATTGGCGACTTGAGATGCATTTTTGCCTTTATCGTAGTAGTACTGTAAAATATGCCGTATTTTCTCTTTATTTTGCTCCATGTTTGCGACGCTATAACTCACGAACGACTTAAAAGAAACGACAATCAATCAAACACGTGTTAGCGCGTGAAATGAGCTTTCCAAAAAGGTATAGCATGACCCGATGCGACGAATGAAACTAGAACTACGCGCTTTCAGCGCCAACAAGCGATAATACCGCAAGACTTTTTTGGCAACATAATATCTTAAGACACAGACGTTATTTAGCTTTATTGACCGAACCAAAAAATATCTGGAGCCTAATCGTTTTATATTTTTGTTCGAAAAATACTTTTTGTAAAAACTGATTCACACATTGTTATTTTACTGTTGTTGTTTCTACAAGCACTTATGCAAAAGATCGATACGAATCGCCTTCCACAGACCTACGAATAAGAAAAAGTGTGCAGAATCCAGTTGTTGCGCTTTGCAATGCAGTCTATATAAACGGCATCTGTGCCTCTTAGGCTGCTATTGTGCTATGCTCCTTTGGAGCTGCCTAGGCTATGGAAAAAGTTTGCCCGCACATTTGTTTGAGGTCTTTCAAAGCGCTTTGGCATAAAAAGCCAGTTGATTTGTGTCGCGCAGTGCTTCCTTTATATTGCTCATTCGATTTAGGCATTGTTTGCGGTTTTGTATGTTCCATTTTTCGTAAATGTATATAAATATATACTACATATGCGAGTAGAAATAGAGTTTAGTTTCGTAAAAAAGTGGGTGAGTGCATTTAATTGCTCTATTTCACAAGTAGCAATAACTAGAGGCAACCTATATTTTCCATGAATTGCATATGCTCTTTGGTTGAAGTGGTTCTAATGGCAACATACTGCTATAGATGACACCCTTTATTTTTGTTATCTACTTTCTCCCATTCTTTCTCTTAACCTGTTTCAATTTATTGTTTTAAAAAAAATATTAGATATAATGAATAAAGGTGCAATAAAACGTTGAGAACAATTGACAGATTTTGAATTTCAACACCGACTATCTAAATAAAAGCGGAATCGCATCTTAAATCAATAAATGTTTTCATAAAAATTCGTAAAAATCCGAACTGCAAGTGTGAATGAACTGACAAGTTTAAAGTAAACAAACTAATATTTTCCGTTTTCATGTTTTTATTTTCGCCAGTTCTTTTTGATTTATTTATGTAAGTTCATTCTACAGCCACAACTTTTGAAAGACCTGCTGACAAGTCCAAAATGTCTGCCATATTTTGCTCTGGTTATGTGTAGCTATGTGTGAATATTTCGACAAATGTATGTATGCCCGCGGCAAAATATAAAAAAAGAAGTTTCTTGCTGGTTTTAACTGCTCTCTTTATGGTTTTACGGAATCAGTTAAAAAGTATGTGCTCTTTTCGCTTGGATGAGCACAAATAATGAAACTATGGTAAACAAAACTGTTATGCGAGAGTGTGAAAATATATACATACAAAATATTTTTTTAACTGCAACCAGCCAATTTGAAGCCAATAAACGTATCATTCGTAGGAAGTTCTTTAAAAGTCATCTGGAAAAAATCATATAAGTACCTACACATACGAATGTGTATGTATATGAATTATTTAACTTCTATGTTAAAGCATTTAAATTTTTAAAAGTTCAGACTTATACTATATGTTTGCTAATTGAAATATTTAGTTTCTTTATAAATGAAAACGTATTTGATACAGTAAAAGTACTTGTTTTTACTTAACAGTGTTTAAGGATTTAAAGAAGACATGCACATTTTCTTTAGAATTGTTGGAAGCTGCTCATATTGATTTAAATCCCTGATTATGCAAATTTTATAGATAATGCCTTATGCAAATTGTTGGAAACGTTTTAAGACTTCTGCAGTCTTCTAAAGTTTTCAGAGAATTCTGCCTTTTTGGCACATCACTCCAATTTAGACGTCATAAAAAAACGATAATAACTTATTTTCCTTTTTTATCTTATAACACCGGTCAACACGATTTTTGGGTCTGACATCTACATGTTAAATTTTAGTTTCTCCTATGACAAAAATAAGGAAAATTTTTTTTTCCGGTTAAAGTTTGCTTTCGTAGAAATAAGAGCAATTTTTCGATCTTTGATTTATGAAATAAATTAAAATATACTTATCGATGTAGATCAGGCCAAAACAAACTTAAAGAACTAAAAATTCATATTTAAGTGTTTTTCAATGTCTAGAATCAGAATTCAAGCATGAGAACAGAAACCCCAAAAAAATATTTTTTCTCTTGACCGGTGTAATATATAAATGTTAAAAGTAATCGGTATAATTTTTTGGAAATAAATTTGGAATATTTAATATTAACCAATCCAAAACTTCTACAAATGCCACAACCGCCTTGTGATTGGAATAGTATGAGCACTAAGAAGGACAGGCAAACAGTCCACATATACTTATTTGTTAAATTTATATTATTTTTATTTTCTCCTCACATCAACACATACATAGTTACATATTTGCACTGCTCCCAAACACACTTGTCACAACGCAGACCTTTTTACCGTCTGTTACCACAACCCTACAGAGTCAAGTGCATTGATCATATGTTGACATTTGGTATGAAAAGAATGTTGCAACAAGGGCAAACGCATGAACGTTCAGAAGCATATTTATTTGTTTACATACATATATACATAAAATAAATAGGTATGTTTGTATTTTTCTGAATTTATACATAAACATATGTAACTTCTAACGCCAGACAACTGGTTGTACTGGTTAGAGGCACTAAGCCTCCTTTAAGTATGCTAGTAAGAAATGTTGTACATACTATAATACACATGCAGTCAGAAGTATGCATCTTAAAGTTGTGTTATGGACGCAGAAATAAAAAAAATATATATATATGTCCATAAGTTCTTAGTATATACCATAACATAACGTCTTCTTGTGAATGAGTTAAAATTTAGGTGCCTATGTTTTTACTGATTGAAAAATCTACTGCGTACATATTAAACAGACGTGAAAGGTCGTATCGATTGCATTAAACTCTTTCCAAATTCTGCATTTTTTATAAAATACTAAAAGCCAAAGAGGCGAATCCTTGCAATAATGGAGAAAAGTATCAACAACCACACTTACAAATCTTATTCTTAATAAGATATTTATTATAGTTCCTATATAACATTTGTTGAGCAGTCTATGCTCCTCATAAAAGCCGCAATCCACAAAATTAAGTTACCACATATTCTTCCAATACCAACTTAGGCAAATATTCTTTCCTAAATAGAAAGGGTTGTGCTCGTCAGAGTAAACTAAACGCTAACACTGTTATTTTTATAGCAAGTATAACTTGCTGGTATAATTTGCACGTATCAAGTATCTTTTAAAGCGCTTGAGTAATTCAATGAAAATTGCCGCAGCAACATTGATATCAACTACTTTCCCAATGGAGATAGCATAATGTAGGACAGGCAGGACAGGTTTAGCAGCTGAAGCTGGCAAGTGATGTGCATAATATGAACATGGAAAGGTAACGTCACCAGTCATATACTTGTATGTCTTTCATCCTTAGTCGCAGTTGCAACATCAATGCAGTGAGGTAAAATTAAGGCGAAGTGCAGACGTTTTTTTAGCATTTAGGGATTAATGCGGTCATAGATAGTAGAATATACAGGGAATTTAGCAGGAAGACAAACGGAAAGTTATGCAGTAGCTGAGCGCCTAATGCACTGACTTTCAAGAAAGTGAAATAAATAAAAGGAAGTTAGTTGGCAAAAACGAATGAGAAATATAAAATTATGCACAAAAGCTGAACGAACGTTCAAGCTAAAAGTTGTGAAAATCACCAAAGCAATCTAGTGTTAGCAGCAACTGGAACGATGCAGCAGCGGTGAATAGTTGCATACAGTAGCTTATATTTTATTCATGCCTTCATTAGTCGACTACAATGTGCGACGAAATTTAGTATAAACGTCTAGAAATTCATCTACGTGAGAAATACCTGCATGTTTTAGCCTTCATCTTACATGGGCACATCTCAGGTGATACAATGCAGCAACTTGCCAAAATTACCGCCGTCATATACAATGCAGTCTGAAGTACTGAATAGTAGTTTAGACTTTTGTATTAAAAGACGAAGAGCATATCGCAAAATATTCATTAATTTGTATTTGAACCGAATGCAAAGGGCATATTCACTCGTGTGATGAGGAAGAAAGAAAAACGGGCAGAAGACGTGCCAACGAACTGTGTCGTTTAAATTTAATCCTAAAAGTTTAAGTTTCAATCCTAAAAAATATTCAAAATAAACAAGTTTTTTATTTTCAATTTAAGTCGTGCCTAAATCATATTATTTTTCTTATCTATTTAACATAGGATTTTTAATCATTTGCATTCAAATGTTTATCTCCAAAGCAAATAAACCTATACCTCTGTAAAAATAGTGCTCTACATAAGAGGTCTTATTGGTTTTTCCTTGAAATATTTGCTTTAAAAGTTAGAAGCAGTTAAATTTATGCATGAAATGTAGCGAGGATTCTTATTGTACGTCATGCCGTATAAGCAACTCTGAATACACAGTACAACAGCTAATCTGGGGGGTGAGAAATTCCAAGTCAGGGTGATGGTACTAGGTCAGTATAGTAAAATTTAAAATTTAAAAGGTCATAAAAAAAAACTGACACATACGAACGCCAAACCCTTTGAGGGTTTTACTATACTGACCTAGTACCATCATCCTGACTTGGAATTTATCACCACCCAGACAATAATCCCAAAAATGTTCCACAGTGATATAGAAGGCACCTGTGTGAGTGCTCAGTGCATGTTCTACGTAATGTTGACTGCGTGTGACTTTTAAATTAATCTTTTTATGAAAAACAAAAAAAAAAAAACATTTTATAGACCGCAAAATTTGGAATATTTATTTTCAAAGTTGTTGGTTTAGTTGCTTAAAAGATAATGTCGCTTTTATTTGAAAATTCCATTCTTTTATCAAATGTAATCACATTTTCGTAGATATTTTACCAATTAATTTTGTTAAGTAATAGGAAACATCTGATACGATCGGAACATAAATAAAATGAGTCCTACAGAATTCCTTCATAATATAAAAAATCATATCACTATATAAAAAATATGATAAATATTTTTTTATATTTTCAGACGAGGGCAATATAGATAGATGCCAAGGCGAAAGTATACTATACTATCTTATGGGAAATATTATATTGAACTCTCTGATGGTTGAGCGCTAGTTGAATGGAAAGACAGCTGATGATAACGTGTAGCGGTCGGCAACACATTTAAGCGAAAAAGATGCAAGAGGGAAAAATGAGGTTGGCCTCTTGAAAGCCAAACGAGCGCACGTAGACTTTCAGCATTCAATACTATGTGCAGCAAACAGCAATACTTAGTATTACGCACTGAGACGACGAAATCTTCCTCATGCGAGAATTGAAAACTCAAAACTCTGGTATAGAACAGACCATTGGGTATTCATAGCTGCGATTCATTTGTGAACAATGGCGAGAAGCTCACATTAAGTTATGCCAGACGTTTGAATTGTTCACTGGTTCTACCTTCCTTCACAACCCACCACCTTTGCATAAGTCGGAAGTTGATAGATTCGCTACTCAAAGTAGGCTCACAGGCGTCGACCATAACCATAAATGGTGTGGAATGGCCCAGCCTTGTATATTGTAATGTAAAATAAATTCAACTCAAATAAAAAATTAGCTAATATACAAAATCTTTATGATCTTTATTTCTAAAGAAAACAGTCAAAGTAAGAAGCTGCACATAATAAGACTGAGTTTAAAAAGGCTAAATACTTAAAAACGAGTAGCCCTCAAGAAGACTACTCTCCTGCTATCTCAAAGCTATCCCGAAATCTCGGTAGGAGGCAGAACTGATTTACTGTTCACTGTTCACTAAAATATCAATTTAGATTTCCTTCCATGAAAAATTATAGAAAAAATGTAAATTTGTGAATTGTGGGTTTGATTGAAAGTCGATCTTTAATTGGAAATCAGTGACATAACATTAGACGACGACTGTCGCACAAAAAGTTTAATGTACAAGCCCACGAAAATTGCCTTTTTTTAGCCAAGGACATGTCAAAGCGCGGTCATAGTTTATCAAAAATCATTTATATTGGTCAATATCAACACGGCGTAATATCCCTTCTACAGATGAGTCCATACTGATCCTGTTTGGAGAAACAGGTTTAATACAGAATGTCCGTGAACCCCCAACTAAATAATATCTTCCAAATTATATGGTGAAGACAGTAAAGTATGGTGGCCTTAAGATTTTAATATGGGCTTGGTTAGTGGTGTGGGTTCAATACATTTACCGATGGCATCATGGATCACAATGTTGGGGGAATTGAAAAAAAAATTATGCTGCCAAAAGCCATTTGAAATATTCATCTAAAATGGATAATGGATAACGATACGAAAAATTGGTTTGATTAAGAAAATATTAATTTAATTCTATGGTCAGCCCAGTCCCCGGATCTCATTACCCTAGAAAACCTATATGGTTACAATAATCGCTATGTTTCAAAGCAATCCCCGTCTTCAATAGTCCAGTCATTTAAGCTTAAATGAGGTAAGAATCTCGGAATTCGATATAGGGTAGGGTATACCTACCATATGTAGGTTTTGAGACAACTTTAGGGTGTCAATTTACAAGTATTAACAGACATATAAATGGGTATATCGAATTCCGAGGTGAACTATTATAGTGTAGTAGGTGGACTACAAAGTCGCAACTTTGGCAGGTTGTGCAAGGGGTTGATTGGCTCCATGACGTATAGGTGCGCGGCTGTAATATCCGATAAATGATATACAAAAAAGTATTACGCCAATACCAAAATGTTGTTCAGTATTTACTATTCAATGAGTTATGTTGAATATGTGGACCCAGTGCTTATAGTTGATTTTATATCGAAAATATCGGTCATTGTGTGAGATATACAATTGAAATTCAGATGTAATCCATTTCTGATATTAGTATGTCTATGCGTTAAAAATGGGTAAAATCGGGTCAATACTTCCTTTATCCCTTACACACCAAATATACACATTTTTGCACTTCCAGGAGACTTTATACCGCATATATTGGCCAATATGTAGTTATCTTAATAAAATTGGGAGAATCTCTGTGCTTAGAATGAATAAAATCAAGTGAAAAGTATCTTTAGACCGTATATAACTAACAAAACATACGTACCTGAAGGTACTTCTCTGGCTTTAATAATTGCAAGTTGCAAGAGTATGAAATATTCGGATGCACCCGAAATTTGGTATTCCTTACTTTTTTATTTTGTTTATTTTTATTTTCTCAATTTCGTTCGTAACCTTCTGATGGCTTCTATTGCTTGGCAGTAATGGTGCCACAATGTCTGCTTTTGTGAGGCTGCACATGCAGTTTAGCATGTGCATTTTCCACTTGATGGCACTTTGTTTATTGCAAATATACTACTTTATATAACGTTCAAACCTGGAAAGATGTCTTTGCTATCTATGTAGGTGCACACAATAAATGTGACTCTGTTTGCAATCTGGTTTCAGAAAAATTCAAAATCTTTTTAAACGTTTTTCCTGGCAATCACAAGCAATCATCTTCTTTTCGTCTGTCGAATAAAAATGTCTATAAGCGTTTAATTATTTGAAACGAGGCAAAGTGAATGAAAGCTACTCAAGTCAGTACTGATATGAAACTCCATAAAAATTAAGGCTTTTATACAGCTGATAGAGCTCGTCGTTCCCTAATGCTATACTTAGTTATTGTTGCCAGCTTGTAAAGGCTACTAAAGCACTCGATTCAGGGGATAGCTTTAATTTTCAACCATGTCCATTAGGTACCATATACTGCAGTATTCAATCAGTGTCCTAGTTATCTTCTGCTTCTTCTACTTTCCCCTCATTTACCTTATATACTAAGAATCTTTCATTTGGGTTTGTTTATACCGAAGAATTGGATGCTATGTATACATACTTGTATTTTCAATGTAAAATTAAATGTAGCAAAGAAGCTAAGAGCTCATGAACTTTATATATATATTGACTTATATGTATATATAGGATAAGATATATAATATGTTTGTTATCGATAAATAAACGCGCAAATTCAACAATAGTAAAAATGTGAGCTATGTTTGACTTGATGCAAAAATCCCTAAAGCATTCCATCGTGCATTTTTCGTCTGATAATCTGAAGATTTCTTGTTGCCAAAAAGCTCCGTTAAAATTGATTTGTGGATTATTTCCACTTCCTTTTTTTCTTTCATTGCACTTCTCACTTTATTCAATTGGAAGAAATTATGCTATTGGTTTGCAAAACATTCTACCGGGTGTTGGCACTTCGTATGGGTACCGGAGGGGCAATCTTGAGTTTGTTGCCATTAAAAGAATTCGATCAGCACTCAGCACCTTGGTGCTTATTACTAGATGTATGAAAGTAGTTTTGCTGCCAACACTCAGCCTTGAGAACGCACGAACAATCAAATAACTTATTACCTTCAGTCTCTTGCTTTACTGTTTAAGCTATTATTAATAGTCTGTTCGAGTCAGCTCGAGTTTATTTGTAGTATTGTTACTTTGGATGTTAATATGTTGTCGCTTTGATTTCGGCAGTCGTAATATCAATGTACACTCAAAATTTTTATTGCTCAATTTCATCTCTAAGCATTTAATGCAATTTTTTCAATTGGCTGGGCTGCAGCTGAAGAAATTGAGCAAGCATACCATAACTTCAAGTACGGTTGTTCAAAGTTATGTGATACCTGAATTTTCATTGAAAAATAAGTTTTCTGGCAGTCGATTTTACTTATGAAAGAATTCGATATCTTAACTTGGCAAAAATCCAAGCCAAATTCAATTCTTAGCTACCTGATGAAGAAGTTTCCATTCCTACTGTATTTGTTCCGCTATTTGGCGCTTTATTTTTGACTTTTCGCTATAGTTGTTTGTAGATTATTTATTCAACAAAAAAGTTTTTTTCTACTACCAATAAAATGCATTGTCATTTCATTTCGGCGACGTTGTTCTACCGAATTTTATTTTTATGCGTTTTCCCGGACTCTATGCAAGAGCAAAATGTTTCAGTCAATTAAGTGAAAGTCATTTATACGTGTATGTAGCGATCGGTTGAAGCAGACGTAGACCAAAACATAGATGGATTGATGATGTGGACCAGGATATTAAAGCCCTGAAACCGCACTCCGTATTATATTATTTTATATGATTTAAATTTGCAAAATATTTCAACATGTGACTACGTAATCATCACTTCCCTCTTTGATGAATGTAGGTATATATGAGTTGTGAGGATGAAAAAGTGTTGTGAGTGAAAAGTAGTAAGGTTTTAATGTGTCAATATTATTTCAATGCTTTCTTTTTTGATAAATACACTTTGCATAAACATTTATTTTTTTACTATGACTCCACCGGGGAGAAGTAATTTCCGTTGCAAGAAAAAATTTTCAATAAAAAGCGGTACTAGGGAATACTAAATGGGAAAAATTAATTTTAATTTGTTTTATAGTTTTTTTACACTACATATTTATGACAGCGGATTTCGATTGCTGTTATTATTTTTAACAAACATGCTTGTCAATTCAGTGTGTGGCATAAAAGCTTAAAATTATTATTTTATTTTTATTGTTAGTGGTGAGAATTTGTATGCCAATAACATTGTAGCCCAATAACATTCCATTTCACATTCATCTGTATTATATTATATTAAAAATTTTAATTGTCTCGAATCAACCTTCAAAAAATGCAATTGAAATTACTTATAATATTGTATAATAGTTACACGATAGTCTAAAATAACACCGAAAAAATCATTTAAATAATATGCTCTACTCCATAAATGAAATGATTTTCGATGAACATCCAAGGTCGCCCTTCTGACTTTCTGTCTGCCTGTGAAAAACGCCGAAGAAATTAACGGTCGGCTAAGTTAGAGCCAAGATAAGTATGAAGTGTGTTCAGAAAATAACGAGAATTAATATTTCCAATTTCTTTGGTTTGGAAAGCGCAATTGCCAATATTTCATGTTACTGCTCCTGAAGTATGATAAAATTTTAATTTTGTTTGAGCCACTAAGGTGAGACATGTTTTTGTGAGCCTGAGTACACACCTGAAAGGAGTCTCTCATATCCAAATTGATGAGTAAACACTTACCGTACATTAGAAATCCCTGCACATCCAATACTGTCGTTTGCTTATTCTTTATTTTTAATTAACACTTAAAACTTGCACACCCTTTCTATTTGCAAATGCACTGCCACCACTCACTACCCCTACACACTTTCCTAAGGAACCTATAATTGCACGCTTTTCTAACAAATCTATCGAAAAACACTGCACTCACATTTATTTCACTTCACTACACACTTCCGACCACTAAACTTTCGGTTTTGAAACAAAAACTTTTATATTTTTTCACTATTTTTCACAAATTACCTAAATAAGCAAATTTCATCAGACGCGCACGGAACTTTATACTCAGTTGACTAAATGGCGGCGGATCATGTCAAAACACAGTGTTGCACTTTAGAGGTGAATTATTTTGCAGCTTTCAGTCAGAACTTAAATTTAAAAAATAGGTGTCGCTACAGTTTAATTATTATCCAAATATAAAAACGATTTGTAAAGTTTCGATTACATTTACTTATGTTTTGAAATCACATACATATGTATATGATATATAAATACTATAATATTCATAAATATAATATATGTAATTTATATTTTGTATCAAATTATCAGTTTTCGTAATATATGTATGCTCATGCAGTGAATGAGAGTCAATCTAAAAAAACCTCCGCTAGGTGGCACCAAAGGATATTAAGATATCACAAGTAGTCGATTTATATAGAAAAGTCCCCCAATTTCGCCTATTTGGTATTAATGTTCTTCATTTAATCATATCATATACATATGTACATATATTTAATTATATAAAATATTTGAAAATTTAAATTTTATTTTTTTTGTATAAAAATAATTATTTTATCACTTCATTGCGAATAGAATACGACACACAATTTGACAATAAATATAGCTCTGCACATTGGAAGCTTTCCGACGCCACTTTTCAGCTGCAAGCAGTTCCGAAACTATTTCCTAGACGCGTGTATTGAAATACGTGAATATTGTGAAAATCCTAAAAATCCTTGAATTTTGGTGCAATTTTAAGTGTTAGTGGTGGTGTTAATTTGTAACTAAAGTAGTTCTAGAAATTTTTATGCGGTTTTTCGGGAATTAAATAAAGTGCGTTCGTTTCATTGCGGTAAAAAGTATGCGCGAGAGATTAATTCGCGAAAAGTATGTTAAGCCAGAGAACTTAAAACTTTTAAGTTCTCTGGTTAAGCACTTGTTAACCTTTTCATAGAGCAATTTATTCATAACTTACAGTAAGATAAGGTTTTTGAGAGGATTATTATATTACATATTACCTACAAATGACAGAAATGAAATGTGTAAGGAGCACCAGATCAAAGTTTTTGCGACAGGCTGCAGTGCTTTATTCTTACCTCTTGTAGGCCCCAACCCTGCTGTTGTTGTTGGTAATTAAATTCCACATATCACAGGAATAATGTGTGCACAAATAAATATCTGCATACTTTTAGGCTGTTGATGGGGATGCCATTCTCGTCTGCTAATAATATTCTAATAAATAAAAATAAGCCTATAGAGATTTTAAAGTTGTGAGTACCCTGCTATGCAAATGATTTTCAGATTGAAATGACTCTCAGATTGAAATAAATAATTTTACAAAAGAACAAGTAAGGAAACGCTAAGTTCAGGTGTAACCGAATATTTTACACTCTTGCGAATTACAAGAAAAAAAGCCAGGAATATACTTTAAGCTGTTAACCCAGTGAATTAGAGTAAAGTCAGCTGGATGTTCGAAAATCCTGATATAAGTTATAAAGGACTGGCTTCATCGTGATATCTCAATTCTCAAGTTATAGCTTGCACGGACGGATGGATGGACAGATAGACAGTTAACCGGATTTCAACTTTTCTCGTCATCCTAATCATTTATATATATATGTATTATAATAAATTTGTCTCGATTAGTTTTAGGTGATACGTACAACCGTTAGATGAACAAAAAGAAAATAAATGTAACATAGTTATTCCGTCAGCAAAGTGTAATTGACTATCAAAAGTACTTACGTATGTATTTTGTGTGGGGAATTCTTCCCTCAAGTCTCGGAATATAGTTTTTTTTAATATATGTAAATGAATCAAAAAGTTATTAATCCTTCATTATAATATATAAATAAAACAGATTAATAAAAGCTTTTAATTTAAAACAAAATTATTAAATTCATCGCAAAGTCGGCTGATAGAACAATGAATGTAAATATCATATGGAAATTGTATGTTAAATACTTTTGGCATAAAGACCAAGTTTAATGGATTGTTGAAATAATATATACATATGTATACATATATAATTCTGTACAAAACGATTGCTATAGATGTAAAATGATACTGCCTGTGAGCATATTATTTACAAAATTTATTTATACTTGAAATTACCGACACCATTGGCGTTACTTAATGAATTAATGAGTGATTTACTCGTGTGATTGATGGCGGATAAAGCAAGTAATTTCACACTTTAATAGTCAATTACTGGTAGATAACTGCTGTTAATACTGAGTTGGCTTCTCATGCAGGTAATGAGTTTGTACATTTATTTATTCGGTGAAATTCAAGTAATTCGCGATTGGTCGGAAAATCATATTAAAATGATAAGCGTAGAAACGTGCGTGTGATCAAATTGAAAGGTGAATTTTGTCCATTTCATCTCCTTCAAAGTAATCCTCTCCCGCTGCAATATACTTATGCTAACAATTTTCCAGTCATCATAGCTTTTGGAAAAATTTTCCGTCGTGATGACCAACAGAGCCTTCTTCGATTCAGCTTTTATATTCTCTATTGAGTCAAAATGGTGTCCTCGGAGAGGTCATGTAAATTTGCTGAATAACCAGAAATTACACAAAGGTAAATCAGGCGAATGCGGTGGTTGCGGCATGATATTAGTTGAAAATGTGGCGAATTGATCACTAATAACCAATGCAGTATGAGATTGTGCATTATCGCACTTCTTTGCCCAATAAATTCAGACATAATAAAGGCGAAGAATTCACTTTTAGAGCCTCACAAAACGATGTGTATCTCAAATACTGATCAATATTTTGACGTGAAATTTAGAAAAGATGTCACTAATAGTACTACCAACTTACAGAAACATTTTTTTTCAATTTGATCACAGTAGTATATTATGAAGATATATTTCATAAGGACCAATAAAAACGGTCTACGCTGGCTGAGAAGACAAAGTGTATACGTGCTATTTCAATGTATATAGTTCGAGATTTCTTCTAATTCAATGTATTTACCCTTTGGTACAAAAGCACCTTTGAAACTACAAGCAAATATTCGATTAAGATTGTGTTCGCTTTGGTTGTGTTAACAAATGGCACGCAACTGTAGCCGGCGCTTTTATCCTTATCACGAGGCCATAAACTGCGATTTTCTCATATACCCCACTACTAAGACTTACGTAAGTACAACCCTTTTGTTTGCAAATAAATAATAAAAAAATTTACGTTATAAATACTAAATTCATTTTCTTCACAAAATGCCCGTCAAAAAATCTATCGAGTAGTTCATTATTTTTCTTTTTCACCTCTTCTTTATTGACTACTCATACTCGTACTTTGTAAGTACATTTGTGCCATTTATTGACCAAAATCTAGTCGACCCAACCAACAGTCGTTTACGGAAATTCCGCTCCGAAATGGACCTTTGAAACAGCCAATTTATTGTCTTACGTTTTACGGCCAGCAAG
The DNA here is from genome assembly GCA_037783105.1 of Bactrocera zonata. Classification (NCBI taxonomy): domain Eukaryota; kingdom Metazoa; phylum Arthropoda; class Insecta; order Diptera; family Tephritidae; genus Bactrocera; species Bactrocera zonata. Next base: position 479,956 of record JBAWJQ010004462.1, on the reverse strand, counting down.
ATTTTTCCTTTTGTTGGGTAATGGAGTGGAAAAAAAAATTTTGTAAAGCTAACCGTTACAGTTAAAGTTTCTACTGCTTCGCTGAGTGCTGTTCCCTCGTGACCAACTACATTTCTTTGTGAAATATTCTTCTTTATTTATCCTTTTATAATCTCGCACCTGTTGCTGCAGAGTATTAGAGTATGTTAGTTTTGTTTTAGTTCATATTATGCAAGTATATAAATGATCAGGATGACAAGAATCGGTCCACTAACATCTCACAAATCGCCAGTAACCGAAAACATATACGTATAAAGTGCCATAACTAAGCACTAAATTAAGATATAAAGTTGTAATTTGGTACAGAGAATCGCAGTAGCAAGGGGCACTTGTGGAAAATTTTCTTTTTAACGTAGGCGTGGCCCCTAACATTTATAATGTAAATATCTCCCAAAGCACATAAGCTGCAAAAATTAAATTTGTTGAGTACAAATCTTATAAGAACTTCTACGGACAGTGTGAAAATGGATGAAATCAAAGGATAATCTCTCCCAACTACTAAAAGCGCGATAAATCAATAAGTAAATACGCCTGAGACAAAAAATTTTACCTCCGAGATGGTTTGAGAAAGCTTTATAGCAGCCGGCGTGAAAATTGGCAGTGGGCGTGGTACCGCCCACTTTTAGTAAAGTCCCAAATCTCGGGAATCGGCCAACCGATTTCGACAAAATTTAGTGCGTGACACTTTTTCTTACATTCTTATGTCACATTGGGAAAATGGTCGAAATCGGACAACAACCACGCCTACTTCTCACAGCGCACAATTTTAAATTCCACTTGATTTGTTCAGTTTCCAGTACACAAATCAAGAAGCAATTTATTTAACGGGATAAAATTTTGCACGAATAATGTCTTTGGTGTGTGCCACGTTATAACCAAAATTGTTTAAGTCCAATAAAAACTGTTCAAGTCCATAGGTATCGAATAATTAGACCACGCTACAGATAGTTGACTTTTGTTAGAAAATAATATAATAAAATAATCAATGTCTTAGATATATAATTCAAATTCAGGGATAGTACTTCACTGACAATGTTAAGTCTGTATGTCAAAAAATGGGTTGAATCGGACCAATACATCCCTTAGCTTATGCTTAATATAATATAAATAATATAATATAAAGATTTTCTAACTTCGGGGTGACTTTGTGCCGCATATATCGGCATAAAACAATTTGAACGAAAACTTGGGCTAGCTCTTATCTATCTGATATCAGAATTTTCGAACGTCCGGCTAACTTTACACTATATGATTGGTTTTACACCTTAACGTATTTCCCTGACTTTGATTCTTGAAAGTTGTAAAAAAAATGTTCGGTTGCACCCGAAATAAGCACTTTCTTACTTGTTATTCTTTTTGTTTATACAAGTAGTAATAGCTGCGTGGGCTTTTTTATACTCGCTTTCTACTTTACTGGCAGTGAATGCACGAACTAGTCTCTCAGTTTATAGATATCAATTTGAAATTTTGCACATCTCCTTTTCTAAACAAAAAGCTGCTCACTTGTCGTAACCGATTTCGGAGAACTGTATTATATAGTTATAAAAACGAGATTAAGAGCGTGTAGGGAAAACTCTTTCAGTTCAAAAGGTGTCATAACAAAAGTTGCAATGGATTATTCTCCAAGGAAAAATACAATCTATACTAAAATTGTTCAGACCAAGATTCGAACTGATCGATCAAATCAAGGTAAATAAATTACATAAACATAAATGAATGTTAACGTTTTTTTCTTCTTTTAAATTTGTAATATGCATGCCGGTTGTAATAGCTACTGAAGATACCTATACATTCCTTTGATCTTTATTATTGCAAACTTATTTTATAGCAAAGTTGTTATCTTCACTCTCGATTTGATTTGAATGCAAATTGTTAGCAATTGGCAAATGCAAACAAGACGCCTTTAGGGCCTAAGTCGTGCGACTGTGTGGGTTCTACCATCGCCCAAGTTTGCTTGGCTGTACTTGCTATTCAATCTGCCAATGTTCAGTTTTCCAACTTTTACTTTAAGTGCTAATTAAACATGCCCAAAGGCTTCATTCATTATTGACTTTTTTATATGCTTAACTCTTATTCTATTGACCTATTTCAGTACGGTTTTGTTGTTCTTTTTTAGTGAAATCAATCAGGCTAATTGTGATTAGAATATATTTGATAGTAAATATTTCATATTTTGATTCCTCATTTTCATATTAAAATCGAATATTCACATTCCGTTCTACAGTACACTAAACATTATTATAAGCGATAGCACAAAGTTGTAACTTTTTGTACAAATATAAGGCTGGTGTGAGTCAATATTGCAACATTTCTCTATAAAATGTACTCGAGACAAAATCAAATAAGTTCTATATTTAGTCTAAGTTTACACCTTCAAGTCTAACTTTCAAATGTTGATCATTAGTAAGACTTACAATTGATCATACTACTTAACATTGGAAGTATGACATTCTTATATTATATATTTGGGATATACTCAAAAGTGGACACAATATTACTGGAGAGTGACGCTCTCTTAATTTCTTTAAGATGTTTATATAAGGTGCGATAAAGTAAGAAGTAACCCGATTTTGAGTTCAAGGGTAAATTATTATAAGGAGAATATTATTTCTGATTGTTATAGGTTCAAATGGATTGGTAGCTCAACCATCAATGCTCCAAATTATATATCATTCACAGGATATACGTAAAAATAGATACCTTGTTCATAAATTGACAGGAAACTATGACCATTATTAAGTACATTTCTGCGTGTAATGTTATTGTTATTATTATCATTAACACTCCCTAAAGGGACAACAGAATAGTTGAATAAAAGTGACTTCACAACCAATCGAATCAATATACTGCTAAGAATAAATATATGTTGTTTGCGGTTCATTAACCTTCGCCTTGCTCAACGTCGTAAAGTTTTGGCTTTCACTTAACTTTGTCAACTCAAAAGAAAAAATTGGTGACGGAAATATAGTATCAAATAACTAATTGGTGTAATAATAGGCATGATTTATCTGGTTATAGCCCTAATAACGTGAAGCGAATTAATATAAATAACAGATATACTAAATAAAAGCTTGCGTTTATTTTGCTTACTAATTGGCTTACTTCAGTGTAAATTATGCTAATAAAAACTTAAGATATGAATATGAATGAAAATCATATCGCATACTTAATTCATGGTACGTTAGAATGACGAAAGGGAAGAAATGACTGATGCAATACTCGATTCAGCCTAAGTGAATTATGTGAGATGAGGAAATAATACAGAAACGAATAGATTGGAGAATTTGCAAATTGGATGCTCTTGTGTTTAGTAGGCTTGTTTGCATTTATTACTCTTAGTAAGTTTATGAGTTCTTCGATAATTTAGATATGTATATATATATACATATATCTGTTTTCAAACTAACTTCTCAGATTTCCAATCTTTCAAGTATAACCATTTTGTGATTTGAATCAAAATTTTTTATATGCAATCATAGAATTTACAAAAGTGTTTTTAGTGAGTTTTTGAATTTATTTATTTCTAATACCTGAAATCTGTACAGGCTTAAAAGGCAAGCACTTTATCTACTTATTTAGGGGTTTCGGTCGGACCGAAGATATACTTGTAATACCATTCACATATACAAAATATTCCCTATAAGAACTTTGGTTGGTCAGTTGGATGGCATATATATACTATAGTGACTTGATCTGAACAGTATCTTCGGAAATTGTATCATTTTATATACTATAAGATTCCTTGACCTTTTACCATGTATATCAGTCAATATGTAAGATATCTTCGCAAAATTACCTGAACTTATAGTATTGGACATACTAAACTTTTATGCCGAAAATAAATGAATTTACTCTACGAATTACTCCATCTGTCAGGAATTTCAAATAACGAATCCGTTATTCTAGGAAGTCTTACGCCGAATTTGTTGTTCATTCTGTGAGTAATAAATTTATAAAATGCTTTAAAATATGATCTCAATTTTAATGTCTAACTTAATGCAATTAGCCCGTCTAATATACATACATATTTATATATCATGATGTATATACATATGTGACCTGGTCTACGAAAAGGGGGCTTAGGTGTCAAAAAAAAATCAATTTTCACTTTTTAGTTCACGTGAAAAAGCATCTCATCTTCCATCCGAATCAACTAAAAAGTGAAAATTGATTTTTTTGACACCTAAGCCCCCTTTTCGTAGACCAGGTCACATATAATGATTTCCGACTTTCTACTTGACTTTAAATCATTCAGTTTCGTAAAAAAGCAAGAAATCAGGGTATATGCCAATTTAATTAATTTCGGAAAATAGAAGATAGGAGACGAATTAAGTTGTTTTGTTTCAGTTGCTATTTGCGTTATAATTTTGATCAATTTGTCAAAATTTTGTGCGATCGTCAAACTTATAAGAAGAGTTTAATTTTTTCCATCGATATATTCAAATATATGCCAATTAATTATTGAAAACTTAGGGTGAATAAGCGCCAAATAATTTTGATATGAAGGTTATCTGTTATATACGTCAGCGATTCTATTAGTTTTCAAAAAAAAGCATTGAATGGCGCAAAGCAATAGCTGTAAGTTCAGTTCAGACTTTCGTACCATCCTTCCACAATCTTGAAAGTAAACTAATGTGTGTTCGTATATATATATAAGTTAATCTAGCATAGTGTCTGTTATTTCATGAGTTCATTGTGTGTTTGCAAACGCTCTCTGGTGTTTCTGTTTTGGCCCTAAAAAGAGATTCGATTTAAATCTGGGTTAACGCAGACTACTTTTTCCATATACTTTATATTTTATACTTTGATTTAGAAAAATTGTTTAAAAATTCGTTCAATAAACATCCTGTGTTACTCACACGACATTGAATAAAGTACATTTGATGTATAACATTAACTGCGTATAACTTTTTAAGAAATGTTTGTAAGAAAAACCAACAGGAGTCATTTTATTACTTTTTCAAAGTTTATTTTTATTAATTTGGAAAGAATGTATTGAAAAAATTTAAAAATTCCCAAAAAAAATATATGAGTAAAGTAAATCGACTTAGGCACGGATTCTTCTTTTCATGGCAAAAGCTGAAACTTCAGGTAACGTTTGAAATAAAAAAATCAACTCTTGGAATAACGAACACCCTTATGTAGCATATAAAGCAAACGAGTTACACTTTCTATTTTCCATTTGCTTTTGAACTACCGAAATCAAAGTCGACAAACTGATTGGACCATATCAGTGTGGCTTTAGACCTGGTAAATCAACCACCGACCAGATATTCACCATGCGCCAAATCTTGGAAAAGACCCGTGAAAGGAGAATCGACACACACCACCTCTTCGTCGATTTCAAAGCTGCTTTCGACAGCACGAAAAGGAGCTGCCTCTATGCCGCGATGTCTGAATTTGGTATCCCCGCAAAACTAATACGGCTGTGTAAACTGACGTTGAGCAACACTCAAAGCTCCGTCAGGATCGGGAAGGACCTCTCCGAGCCGTTCGATACCAAACGAGGTTTCAGACAAGGCGACTCCCTATCGTGCGACTTCTTCAACGCCGTTAGTTCTGCTTTCTCCAGACTGGATAAGGAAGCAAAAGAAATGGGTCTGGCAGTGAACGAGGGCAAGACGAAATATCTCCTGTCATCAAACAAACAGTCGTCGCACTCGCGACGTGGCACTCACGTCACTGTTGACAGTCATAACTTTGAAGTTGTAGATAATTTCGTCTATCTTGGAACCAGCGTAAACACCACCAACAATGTCAGCCTGGAAATCCAACGCAGGATTACTCTTGCCAACAGGTGCTTCTTTGGACTGAGTAGGCAATTGAAAAGTAAAGTCCTCTCTCGACGAACAAAAGCCAAACTCTATAAGTCGCTCATAATTCCCGTCCTGCTATACGGTGCAGAGGCTTGGACGATGACAACAACCGATGAGTCGACCTTAAGAGTTTTCGAGAGAAAAGTTCTGCGAAAGATTTATGGTCCTTTGCGCGTTGGCCACGGCGAATATCGCATTCGATGGAACGATGAGCTGTACGAGATATATGACGACATTGACATAGTTCAGCGAATTAAAAGACAGCGGCTACGCTGGCTAGGTCATGTTGTCCGGATGGATGAAAACACTCCAGCTCTGAAAGTATTCGACGCAGTACCCGCCGCGGGTAGCAGAGGAAGAGGAAGACCTCCACTCCGTTGGAAGGACCAAGTGAAGAAGGACCTGGCTTCGCTTGGAATATCCAATTGGCGCCAAGTAGCGAAGAGAAGAAACGACTGGCGCGCTGTTGTTGACTCGGCTATAATCGCGTAAGCGGTGCCTACGCCAGTAAAGAAGAAGAAGAGATTTACAAGATGCGATCTATATTAAGTACGAAACGGTCACACTGTACTACAATGGGAAATTAAGTGTGCTCTATACATACTAACAAAAGTGGTGGCAGTTGTATGTTAGGCCAAAAAAGTTAGCCGTCCAATATAAAGCCAAAGAATTGCAGCTAGTGTTTCGCCAACTCTCACTTGAGCAATTCCTTGGTCAAGCAGTTTGCCAAAGCTGTTCATGTCTAGTTGCTTCGCTTATTTTAATATTTGTTGTTGTTTCGTCGTTTAATTTACTTTAATAAAAACGTCGTGAAGCTAAAATGCTTTTATTGCTGGCTATAAAGCACGTATTAAAAATTCTTACTTCACAGATAAAAGAGTGGCAATGAAATAAGAATTGTTCACGTACGAAATCAAACAGACAAGCTTGTTGCAGTAAAAAAGTAGTTTAAAATTTACGGTTCACGCGTGAGGAAGCAACAGCCTGTGCCGGCCAAAAAAATTGTAATATCTAAAATGTTCATAAATTAATATTTATTCAGCAGAGTTAAGCCAGAAGATCATCGGTAGTGATGCCTGTAAGGTACCAGTAGTATGCCACAGTAAGTTTTGGAGAGTTATTATAAGATTTTGGAACTTAAAAGGGAGTATTGTTTTCGAAACTACTCGTTGGATTCATTAATAAAAGGCACTCAAAGCCTTTTTAACTTCAAATTTACTTTATATTTTTGAACTGTGAGCAAGTTCTTATATTGATTTTGCTTAATTAGCGTGTAAAAAGTAAATTAAAATGTTAAAATATCTGTCTGGATCTAGGTTGGACGTTAAGAGATCCAATACTAAAATTATGATGATCTTTATAGATAATGCAATGTTAGGTAACTACATAAGTTAGATTGAAAGGAAAAACGTGAAATAATATGACGCTGATATATTTTTTGTAATTAATAGCTATCTTTAAGTTATTCTCGTAAGAAGTACCGACAGGAAATTCCTTTTCATTTTGTGCTTTATGAATTCTGTGTTACTCATACGACAGGGCGTACTGTATGTATATAGTATACATTATAGTATGCTTAAACTATATGTATCTTTAACTACTCATAACATTCAGGAATTTTATGGTAAAAATATTGACACATTTGTGCAAAACGCTAGATTTTGTATTAGAGTATCTTGGTTTCAAAGTTGTAAAGGAATAACCTTTCAGCACCAAACTCCGGGTAAGTACTTGTGGAAGGAAGCATACATAGAACCCAATTTCATATGCAAAGGTGCCGGTTGTCAACAGCCGTTTCGGATTTGCTTTGTCAGGCCAATGTTTTACAGACAACAGTAATTATATGCTTAGTGAACTAGTTGACTGTAAAATGTGATAATTGCTTCCACGTGGCTCAAATACAGGTATATTGCACGGCATACTTATTTCAGAGAAAATTCAGAAACGCCTCCATATCTTTTCGATATACATTACTTTGTTGGAATAAAATAGTTGGCATAGCAGCAACATAGCGATGGATGCCATTAAAAATACATTTAGCAAAACAATAAAATATTTACTGCCATACATTCTACCACTGGGAATGTGGCAAAATTGCATTAGCTGTTACCATTCGCATTCAAGCAAAATTGTTCTGCTTTTTCGCGTCACATGGTTACATTACTTTTCCCGATAAGCGCATTAAAGGTTTATGTAATCTAACGTTCATACCATTTCCACTGATTTAAGATATTTTCAAAAATATGTGTACAAACAAATAACATAGAGTTCTGTAACCTAGCGGTGAAGTTCCAAATTGTGTTGAAATCTCACAAATTTCCTGTAATATAAAAACTTGGATCGAGATTTTATCAAACAACTAAATCATAACATACTTTCATTGGATAAAATGAAGAGCTAGTATCAAAACTGTAAATACAGATACGAAATAGTATAACGAAAGTTGGTGATAATTATGGTGTTCCAATGAATTCAAATTTCACTTCAATCAAGAAGTCGCTAACAACTGCTGAAACTAATTTGCTTCAAGCGCGATATCAGTAGAATTCCATTTAACCGACGGTAGGCTTTTATGGAGAGAGTCTCTCGAATAAGTCTTGCCGATTATATGGTCGAAATATCAATTTCCCTAGAAAAAATATTCTGTTTGATATAGAGATTCCTGGGAATGTTTGAAATATTTCATTACTCACTACAAATAGAATTGGACAGATAGGCATGCGATTGGGATTATCTCAATTAATATCGCCTCTGATCACTTATATTTATATTTGATTTTTAGATGCTACATTCACCCTTTGAGTAAATTACATTATTGTATTCCATGCAAAATGCAGTAAAATTTTGTTATTTTCTGTGTAATATTAATTTTAAACTTACACACTTATATCGTAATGACCTTACATGGGAAAGTTTATTGTGCTTGTCGCATATACAGAACTGCATTGCGGGCTGTTCTGTTGAGCTTGTGCAATGACAAATAAAGCTTGCAATAAAACACTGTTGTATTTATAGATATAATATATATGGACAAACTCGGAATGTCATGTTGTGAATTCACTTAACGAGATGAGTAAAATTGAAATAGAAGTTATAAGGAATTTTGAGTGTCAGTAAATATTTATTTAAAATAATATTCTTAAGGGTTTTTAGACATTGGGGTATCTGCTCTAAAGTTAAATGCAAACTCCCTTGCTAAAATTCTGTTATTTTTGTTGTGAATTTTCATTCAAACTTCTAATAGATATACAGGGCATGTGCAATACGACTATGAAATTCTATTATCTAATTAGGAAATATTTTTAAAAATATTAGGATTATGTCAAAATATAAAACTTTCAATTCTTGATAAGCATATTAATAAAATAATCAATATGTTAATGTGTTCCTTATAAAAGAAGACTTTTAAAAGTAATATTTCCACTATTGGGTAAATTTAACATATCAGAACTGATAAGGAAAACTAGGACAATCGATTTACTCAAGCTAAATCTGACATATCAGAACTGATAAGGAAAACTAGGACAATCGATTTACTCAAGCTTTTCTTGAGTTGAAATTTTTAATTTGCAATCGCAAGATCCGTACTTTAAGGAAGATTAATAAGAACTTTCCCACTAAGCTCCCAGACTTCGTGGGTATGTACATATCTTTACTTTATCCTGAGGCACATAATTCATCTCATATTGGCAGTACAGATTCGAATGAAGAATTTGGCTGTAGGCTGTTTGTACCACCAAAACATAGCCAAATTTTCATGACTATCAATCCTGTTCAACGTCTTTCGACCACGTAACTTTTCACTTGACGTTATCGTAAGTGAACCACTTTTCTTCACCAGTAACCATCGTCTTAAGAAACTGATCGGTTGTTTCCGATACAGCTACAGCATTATTAAAGTATTTTAAACAGTTTTTTTTGCAATTTCTAGCCTTTGGGCAACCAAACATCGCTTGTGTTATTATCGAACTAAAAGAATCGCATGATTTTATCGATATTATTCGTTGAGAACAATTTTTAATTCTAAATTCTATCATTTCAATGCCGTATACCCAACCCAATCTCACTTTCACAACACGAGATACCTATCATTAAAGCTATAAGGGAAACAAAAATAGTTTTAAAGTTATGAATTAAATCATTTTTATTGTTACAAATAGAAAAGCTGCTTAACTTTTAAATCGATGTCACAGAATTTGTATTGTTCAGAGCTTATGAGAGTGAAATTGCTTGTACCCGGAAGTTACTATGGTGTCAAGTTGGGGTTGAGCGATTTAAGTAAAGCTATGTACCAATACCTATTCTTGTTGGCGAATAGCCATTTTAGGAGATTTACCCTACTCTCAGTAGTAAATTACATTACTATTCTATGCCATATCGCCTCAAAAAAAGTTTCTGCAGCCCAAACTTTGATGATGTTTGTAACAACTTTCCATTGCGGTTTTAGTGGGTTTTCGTTTACAGGGACAAATTAAGTTAGACATGTTTGATGATTTTCCAACTTAATAAATGGAAATTTCTTGTAAATATATAGAAATAAATGGAAACATACATAAAGATATGTACACTAGAGCGGGGTGATTTAAAGGAAATAAAAAATTAAATAAACACATAATGGAAATGTCCTACGGCTCATTCTGAACAAATGAACACAGAGACTATGGGCTTAAAGTCGGTTTCGAGCCAGCGTTTTTATGCTTTAATAACTTTTGGTGAAATCAGATATCTCGAAACCGGATCGACAGATCTTCAGAGAAATATGCAGTCACAAGACCCAAAATTCTATGAAATTAAAAGCAGAGAAATAAATATCCACAAGAAAATGCGTCTACATATCTAGATACACATATGTATGTATAGTACATGCAACGTTTTCAACAAACGTTTCCGGCGTGCAAAATCATAGAGAAAATAAATAAAAAATATTCCAGACATTTTGCACTTTTCGGCGCGCCTTTAAAAAGTTTTGACTAGAAGTGGCCATAAATAAAGCAAGAAAAAATAAAGAAATTCAAAAATATGCAGTTGTTTACTTAGAACTTTTCGCCACTTCATTCACACTTCCTTCTGTGGCATTATTGGTTAACATAAAGATATTCATTCAATAGATAAATTTTCACAAAATACTTAGCTTCAGTGTGCTTATAACTTGCTATTTCGATAAAATAAAGCGTTTTTAGTGAACTCAATATCTAAGCACATATTTTAAGCCATTGGTTTGTTAAAGAGGTTTCTGCTCTTAATTCTTAAATGGAAACTATTAAGTACAATGAAAATAAAAATAAAATTTTAGTTGTAGAATATTAATTAAAAAAAAGCTTTAAGTTGTGCTCAATATAATTTGATTTATCGCCACAACAGTATATGAAACAAATATGCTTTTATCATCATGGTGGTGACATTAGGTTTTAACCACTTTATTGAACATGCCAAGTTAAGCCAAAAGCTGAACTAAAGAACAACGTATCTAAAAGCTAGCTTAGCAAATAATAACTATGCATAAAGAAATAACAAAACCTAAGAAAAAATTAACTATCTGAAAATCTGGGATGTGAAGTGAGTGGTGCTTTGAGATTCCAATAACATACTTATATACAAATCGACTGAGGGTACTGAGTGAAAATAACATAAGTTCGAGCGCTTAGGGCTGTAAAGTTATTCGCTAGCAGTAAAAGTTGTATTTTTTTTTCAATTATGTAGCGCTATTAGACGTGTACAAATTTGGATTATTAGTTCGAGAATTATATCAATTTGTGTGAAACACATTTTTTTATTGCAAAAAATATGGATAAAAAGGAATCTCCCATGTTAATAAAATATTGCTTTTTGAAGGGAAAAATACAGTTAAAACAAAAACATGGTTTGACGAGGAGTTTCCGTACATGTACTAGAAAAATCACCAATTAAGGATTGGTATGTTAAGTTTAAGCCTGGTGAAAAAAGCACCGAAGGCAATGAACGCAGTGGACGCCCAAAGAGGTTGTTATCGACGAAAACATCAAAAAACTCCACAAGAGAAATGTCGATGACTGTAAATACAAGTTCTTCGAGATATCAAACACTTCAATAATATAAACTGAACTTGTATAAAAAGTTTCAGGAAGTTTTCATTATTTAGAATCGCTCAATGCCATAGACAACTTAAACCTTAAAAATATTAAATATTAGAACAAAGCATAATCTGCAAATTTAGAATCGCAGTATGGAAGTAGTGCAAGCGCCGATCGCATTAGTTCATTTGAATGTAGAAACCAACAGAACCATCACATCTTTGTCTGTATGTATTCCTCAGTTGATGTCTCAAATGACGGCGTCAAGAGCATTGAGTTGGGAAAATGTGCTTATTGCCGCAGTTGACTGAGTAGAAGTGTCTAAAGCTAATTGTTGGTAATAAACACAGTGCTGTATCACACTACATTGATAAAAATTTAGTGATGTAGGGAAATTAGTGGTTTGAAAACCACACAATCGTGTGTGGTAACTTATTACCACTTACTTCAAGTACCACTAGTTGGTTCTTCAAACGACTATGCATAAGAAACTGACAAATATTTCAATTAATTTTGACATTAAGCAGCACCAAGTCTAACATCGCATGGATTTACTGCGGTGAAAGCGATTATAAAGCATGATTTGGGTATTAGTCCAGTCATTATAGTAAGTTCACCTCGGAATTCGATATACCCATTTAAATTTCTGTAAATACTTGTATATTGACACCCTAAAGTTGTATCAAAACCTACATATGGTAGGTATACCCTACCCTATATCGAATTCCGAGATTCTTACCTAATTTAAGCTTAAATGACTGGACTATATAAGTTTTTTGAAAAGTGCTAAAGTAAGAGAACTTATTGTAAAGTAAGAGAACTTATTGTCAATTCAATCTAAAATTCGTGGGATTAATTAATATGTAACTAAATACTTCCGGGTACAGTTACTTATACGCCATGTACACTAGTTTTGTAAAAGTTATTCACATGTAAGAAAAGAAGCATAATATGCGAAATGTCAATTTCTTTACAAGATTTTGAATATTTTATGACAAAGAACCAATTAGGCAACATGAAACTCGACGAATTCCTGAGGTTTCATGTGAGTAGAGAATAGAAGTTAAGCAAATATTGCCAACTTGCATGAAAAAATGAACAACCAAACAAGAAAAGATTAAACTTAATTTTACCGAAGCGATAATTTCTCAAATAAAAAAGTTTCCATACAAGAACTTGATCGAGCAGATAGTTATTTTTGAATATTATATTGAAATAAATATACAAAATTATCAATAGAATATCTCTAGTAACATTGTTTTAGAAATTATTCGTAGATGTTGTATAACTGACCACTGAATATTCCATTGTTATATAAAACAAAATACATTTTGTATTGATTGATTTTAATATAATATATGTTTACCATAGTTGATAAATAAACCATACGTTAAGATTTTCCTGCATCTTATTTGCTTTCACCAGAACTAAATACAAATAAATCTGACCATAAATAATATATTGGCAAAATGATAAAATGGCGAAATCTTTTTTTGGCATTTTTGCTTACTTGTTAATTACAAGAATGTCAAAAGCTGCAAATTACTTGGTTCAGAGATAAAACGATGTGTAATTAAAATTAAAAATAATTGAATTCCCCAATTATTTATGCCGCTTACACTTCAGTCGATTTCAATAAAACTTTGCGGTTATTGAAAATGCAGTATTATTTAATATAATTATTTCAGTGCTGTGCAGATTATATAAAACCAAGCAAGTGAGCCAATATTAACACATTTGACAAAAACTGTATATTATGAAGGATTTGTTGACCCACACAACATATGCAGTTTTTATACTTTCGCAACAAAGTTGCTAAGGAGAGTATTATAGTTTTCTTTTTTATATTTCATGCAAATCGGTATGCATTTAAATATTGTGCAATTGTAAATCCAACAAAGTTTTTAATCATTCACTTAACTTTTTAGTACTTTTATGAAATTTTAACATCAATTGAGCAACTTATTTATAGTTGCTTTTATGCGACAGTCTTAGAGTGTATAGTCGACATTACACATTAATAAATAAATAAAAATGGTGTATTTAGAATACACAGCAAACAAAATTCTAACGTTAAAATATATTTTCATATGAAAGACATTACAAAAATTATAAAATTCAATTAATAAGCGTTTGTAATTCATGGGTTACATAAAAAATTATACATAGCACAAAGTAATGCGAGAAGCAGCGTAATCAATTTTATGATTTTGGTGCTAATATGCAAGTAGTGCTTATAAAGAAGATGGACAACGATTAAAACAAAGTTAAAACTAACACTATATGTTAAGCCACAAGGCTGGGAGTAATATATGATCAACTTCATAAGTTGTAATAATTTTTTTCGGTACGTTTTTTAAATTTTCCAGTGAAAATATTCAAAACTGAGCAAATCATAAAGGAGCGAAGATACCTATAAATAGATCAACTTTTAATGTGTGTCATTTTCATGTGAATTTGCAATTAGGCATCTTTTGTTTCAATTAAACTAACAGATGAATTCATTTTATTTGACAGCATCAGACATAATATATTTTAAAAATTTGAAAACAAGTAAGCTTTACAAGCACATTAGGCATGTGCTAAATAATACAGTGTCAGTCTTATCATCCAGCAAATTGAATAATTTCTTTTCTGTCTACTGCATTTTGCCAATCACCTCTATAAATTTGCAAATCTGGCACAACATACAATGATAAGTTCCAACAATATTTTCACATGAAATTGTATTGACAACGTAAATTCTTGTTGTTGCTGACACTCTTACTTAACTTAAGTGTTGAAATTTGAATGCTATTAACAGTGCTTGTCGACAGTTTCTGGTCTTGTCCTTTTATGCCAACAGCTATTTTTTTGTAAACGAAGCTTGTGCTTGACACAGCTCGCATTTTGTTGTATTATTGATATATACGTAAACATACATATATATACATACGTACTCTCATTTGTATAACTTGTTTATAGTTCTAAAAGTGTTTTCACTTAAATAAATACATCGATACATGGAGGAAATATACAACCAGTAATATTAGAGCTTGTCAGTAATAGCCACAATTGATTGTAATACTTATCACATATTTTTTGATTAATATAATAAAATAATTCTGCAGTCATTTTCAAAAAATAATTTACGCCAAATATTTGAAAGAAGAATATTTCAACGCATTGAAAATTTTTGAAATTTAGTGCAATGTTTTCTGCTCATCTCTAGATATGATTTATGTACATTATGCTGATTCCCATTATTTGAATGAATATGCCAGAATGGTAAACTAGTAAGCTGTTAAGCATCCAACTATCAATCTGAATTTTGGCACTGGCACTAATCTAACCAAAATATGTAAAGACACCTCGGTTTTTAGGTTGTTGTTACTAATGTTTTCTGCCCATCCAATTAAGTAGGTTGCCTTTTATATTTCGGGATTAGAGAACAAAACGAAATATTAAGCATCGATAATCGCTGTATTCTATTTCAAAATAACACATCAACTGCTTCTTTAGTTGCCCAAAATACAATTGTTTCAGTTGCTGTGTGAGAGCTCGCATGGTCATGTTGAAAAGTGAGCCATCTTCGCCGGCTGGTTTTCCTAATTTCTTGAAAAACAACTGGCAAAAAATGGCTGTTTACCACGTTACCACCGTTCTGCGTTGTTTTAGTGGTATGATTGTGTCAGTTTCCGATTTTTTACATTTGGACTCGGCTCATTTCGAAATACCCGTACGGTCTACTGCTTTTTGTTTTCGGGCTCATACGTATAATTTCGCGATTCAACATCTGTCATGCTGTTATAGACGTGTTCCGAAGCACCAATTATTATAATAATTTCAATTTTATCAACCAATTGGCACCAGTCTTTAGTTTGCACGTAACATCAATAGTTAAAAAATTGTCAAACTTTACTATAAAGTTGAGAGTAACCAGATTGCATCACTAGATTGCCAATCCCAAAACATAAAAGGCAACCTACGTACCTGTGGTGATTAAACCTACATTTAATCCGATTTATTTTGTCCGGATGGGTAGGTGCTAAAGCAGAGTGAGTGCGTGCGATAAGTATCTTGGTAAATTCAAAAGTGGTTACTAAATTCAAGTTATGTCCATATTCATGGCTTAACATAAATACATAACAAATCCTTATATTGCAGTAAATCACAAAATAAATGATAGATATATTTATTCATGATACCATTCGCAAATTGTAGGCAAGTACTGTATGAAAATATTAAGTTCATGTTTTCCACTTCATGACTAAACAAATTTATTCGAGTAGCAACATCAACATTAAATAGTATGAGTTATGGAGGATGGAGTCATGTGTAGAAGTTTACGCAAGTAAGCAAACTTCTCTGATGGCCATTCACTTGGGAGTGGCCAGAAACGATTATTTTACATATGGTTCAAGCAGCTCACTCCTTCCGGTTTTAGACCAAGTATCCTCTGAGTGAGAAAGGTTGTGTACTGGGTTTGGGACCCGCCACTTAAAAAACGCCCCCAATTTGATGACGACCATGGCAAACGAAACAAGGATTATGATTTGAGGGCATGTACCTGGAATGTCCGGTCCCTTAATTGGAAAGGTGCCGCTGTCCAGCTGGTTGATGTCCTCGTGAAAATAAAGGCATCACCGCCGTTCATGAAATGAGATGGACGAGACAAGGACTGAGGCGAGTAGGTCCTTGTGACATTTACTACAGTTGCCATATATTCCGTGGATCAACGTCTAGACACAAACCGCATCAAAGCAAAGTTCTTCAACATATCACTGATTTGCGTCCACGCCCCGACGGAAGAGAAGGATGATGAGACTAAAGATGCCTTCTATGAAAGCTTGGAGGGCACCTATGAGAGCTGCCGCGCCACGATGTCAAAATTGTGCTTGGCGACTTTAACACCAGAGTGGGCAAAGAAGGTTTCATTGGCGCAACAGTCGGTAAATTCAGCCTCCACGAGGAAACATCCCCAAATGGGTTGAGGCAGATCGACTTCGCCGCGGTCCGAAATATGGTTATTTGTAGTATTAGATTCCAGCACAAGAAAATACATCAAGCTACTTGGCTGTTTCCGGACCGAAAATCCACCAACCAGATCGATCTTGTTGTGATAGACGGAAGACACGTCTCCATTGTTTTAGATATGCATTTGCTCCGAGGTTCTAACATCGACTCGGACCACTACCTTATTGCAGCCAAGACTCGCACCCGCCTATGTGCAGCAAAAAACGCACGTCAACCAACATAAGGAAGGCCACCGTCAACAAACTGATTGGCTTTAGACTTGGCAAATCAACAACCGACCAGATATTCACCATGCGCCAAATCTTGGAAAAGGCCCGTGAAAGCCGAATCGACACACACCACCTCCTCGTCGATTTCAAAGCTGCTTTCGACAGCACGAAAAGGAACTGCCTCTGAATTTGGTATCCCCGCAAAACTAATACGGCTGTGTAAACTGACGTTGAGCAACACCCAAAGCTCCGTCAGTATCGGGAAGGACCTCTCCGAGCCGTTGGACTCTTGGCTCTCACGTCAGTGTTGACAGTCATAACTTCGAAATTGTAGATAATTTCGTCTATTTAGGAACCAGCATCCAACACCAACAACAACGAGAGATATCCAACGCAGGATACCTCTTGCCAACAGGTGCTTCTTCGGGCTGAGTAGGCAATTGAGAAGTAAAGTCCTCTCTTGACGAACAAAACCAAACTTTATAAATCACTCATAATTTCCGTCCTGCTACATGGTGCAGAGGCTTGGACGATGACAACAACTGATGAGTCGACTTTTGCGAGTTTTTGAGAGAAAGGTTCTGCGAAAGATTTATGGTCCTTTGAGATGTATGAGACATACGACGAAATTGACATAGTTCAGCGAATTAAAAGACAGCGACTACGCTGGCTAGGTCATGTTGTCAGAAAGGACGAAAACACTCCTGTTCTTAAAATATTCGACGCAGTACCCGCCGGGGGAAACAGAGGAAGAGGAAGACCTCCACTCCGTTGGAAGAAGAAGAAGCAGGAATCTCTAACAGGCGCCACGTAGCGAAAAGAAGAAACGACTGGAGAGCTGTTGATAACTCGGCTATAATCGCGTAAGGGGTGGCTACGCCAATAAAGAATAAGAAAAAATATGAGTTATGTACTTTTATATGTTATTACTGAAGACTCACTGAGTGAAATCAGCTATTTGTTAGCTTATCCCTTACGGAACTGATTACAATACCTGCAATATATACCGGACAATATCTGCATTGCCGTCCTATAACCAGTACGCAGATTTCTGTATACACGGTATTCCAATTAGATGTATGTACTTAGTCTATAATATTTAGAACAATATAAGTATTGTCTAAGGATTGGGTTTTCTAATAGGGATGACATGATTTCTCAATGTCATTTCGGCCATTTTTTGTATTTCATGATCTGTAATTTTTTCCATTACATTCAGCAATGTTAACAAATTCCTCATTCATACGAAAAAACAACGTTTAGAAGTTATTCAATTTTATTAGCAAAATAATAACAAATAATTAAAAAATCATCTTCTCCGATGGAGCTCACTTTGATCTGAGAGGTGCGGTAAATAAACAAAACTGCCGATTCTTGTGCGAAGAAAATCCAAAAATTATTCATGAGTAATTATTACATTTACACAATTTGGTGTAGTTATGCGTTCTGTACTAATTTCTAAATAAAGCTGTTGACACCATTTCTGTTAATGGAGAGAATAATCTTGACAACATCTGGTTCCAACAAAACGAATTAATGCGAGAAAAGATTGAAGATTCGATTATTGGTATCATTTATTTTTTTTTTTTTTGCAATACCAGTATTTTTTGGAGCTTTCTTAGCAGGAGCGCACACTTTACTTTTATGTTTCGTCACATTTTAATTTCTCCATTTGTATGTACGAACACATCAAGTGGAAAAGCGAACAGCAGAATAAAATAAGTACATTCGTTAGCGACGTGATCTACCAGTGGGCATATTTGCACTCTTATGCTTACGAAGTGCTCAAGTGCAATGCGAGTTTTAGCAACAACACTTTCAACACAAAAGTCTTTTTGGCCTAATAAAGAACCCTCACTACTTTTCGTTAACCAGTTCAAAGGTCACGCAGCGGCCAATGTGAGCAACTGCACAAACTTTAACAAAGGCAATTGTCGTAAAAATTATTTTTTTTTTGCATTGCGTTTTTTTTGCATTGCATTTTTACGTAGCATTCCTGTAAACAGGTTGAATTTTTCGACTTTTGGCGCTTGCCTATCCATCTCTGAGTCAGTGAAGTTTTTATATAGTACATATGGAATGGTTTTTGCTCAACTCAACAGCCACTTTTCTAGCCTGCACCGCGAGTTGCTAGCTTTCCGACAAACTTTCACTTCCCTGTACAATGGCTTTTTGTTTTTACTATCGTCCTTAATCGTTTAGTATTCCTTAATGCTGAATGTCGTGAATGTCGTATTACTTGCAATGTTTTGTACGACTTTTGAATACTTTATATAGAATAATTAACTTCTCATTTTACAGAAAATATATTTGCATACACACATACACACGTCTGACTATTTTCTCGTTATATCTGTTATTTTCGTTATTTTCAAGAGTGGCTTCAAAAATTCTAAGTACTAAGTGAGTGAAAGTAGCACTAATATTCCAAAGTGTCATGTAATTAACCACTTCATACTTTAAGCCAATATTTAATTGATAAAACGAAGAGTCAAAACTTTACGTTAAATGCATCAGTCTCTTTTATAACGTAATTTGATACTCATTATTTCATATTCGCCTTACTTCTTTGTAGCATAAGGAAGTGAACAGGACCAAGTGAGAAGTTTGGAAAATGTAAGTTGGATTTGGTTCCAATACCAAGAACTGCTGACATAACATTAATAAAATAAATTTGAAAGTCAAGAAAAACAAACAAACGTTTAAAATGTAATCTAAAACATTACTAAGAATATACTATATTAAGCACCACTTAATGGTAGTTTGAAAAAAATAATTTTGGTACTTCCGGTGATAAGGGAATTTCAAACTTCTTGTATACCTTATACCGGTTCCTCTACGAGATATTCTAATGAAACTTAGAGGGCATCTTTACTGGTATCGATATATTGTAAGGTTCAAAATAAAAAAAGTAGGTAGGATAGTATTGACCTCCTATTTCACACATACCTAAATATTATCAGAATTTCAAACCTTCAGTTGTTTTTCTCAAAGATGTCTTACGGTAATGAATTCAACTTATAACACTGGGTTGACAAAAATGTGTGGAATCTGTCCACGAATTACCCCAGCTTCTATAATATATTCGTATGACAGTTGTCGTATCCATGCACACCTGAAAATATTACAAATTGAAAGAGTATGAAGTGTTCAGTTACAGTCGAATTCAGCCCGTCCTTACTTATTCCCCTTAATGTATTTGGAAAAGTTTCAAACTACTCACGAACTATCACTTAAATTTAATAGCATGGAAAACTTCGTGATTTGGCTAGAAGTCACATCGATGTGTGTAAATCAATGATTAAGCAATTTTCACAGGTAATGTCTTATTCAAACAGTTAGATACACTCCAGAACTTTTTTAATAGTCATTTAAAGTTTTCGGATGATTCGCTTTTTTTGGCGCAAAACTCTATTTATACGTCATAAAAAGTGATTCAATGAAATTAAGTGATCTCGTTGCTAAAAAATCCATTTTATTTTTTAAAAAAAGATAAGCAACGTGTTTACATACATTTACTTTAATTTGTAAATATTTTCGTATTTTTATTCTCATCCCACATCAAATCACAGTTATATATTTGCACTGTTCTCGAACACATGTCACACAGCAAACGTTTTGGTCGCCAGTTACCACGTTACCACAAACCAACAAAGTCTTGTCAAAGTGCTTTGATCATATAATATGTTGACACTTGGCGCAGTAAGCATGTGCCAAATAGTTAAAATTAGAGCTACTAATTATGCACAGCTATCATCTCCCACCTCAACTAAAATTTTTTTTGTACGTTTCCCATTGGCAGAATAAATTTTGTTGAAATTTTATTGGGCATACGTAAGCTATTCGAAGTAAAATTGAAGCAACCTTGATATCGTTTTCATTAATTTGTCGGCCGATTCATTGACTATATGAAACGACACTTACTATTGAAGTAATTGTCGGTAATTCAATGAAAATTGACGCAGCAGCCGTGCCATTTTCAAAACGGCGATAACACAACGCCGTAAGAAAGCTTTTAGCAGCTACCTTGTTAGTCAGCCAGCAGTCATGTACATACTACTACCTCATCCTTAATCATAGCTGCAACAGCAATGTATTGAGGTAAAATTAAGGCGAAGTGTGGACTCTGTTTAGCTTATTTGGGATTAATGCAGTCACAGATAGAAGTATATGAGGAATTTAGCAGGAAGACTGCAGCTGAGCTCCTAATGCACTGACTTTTAAGAAGACTATTGATAATTGTATTTTCCTGCAAGGAAAACAAATGGAAAATTGTTGGAAAAATGGTATGAGAAATAAAAGTTATGCTTAAAAACTGAACGAACGTTTAAGCTAAAAAAGTTATGAAAATCACCAGGATTGTTGCACACATAAAAGCAATCAAGTGTTGAGCAACTCAAAAGATGCAGCAGCGAATAATTTCGTACAAAAGCCGATTATTTATTCATGTCTTCATTAGACGACTACGAAGTTCAGTATAAACATATGGAAATTCCACTACCCGTAAAATATTTGCACCTTTCACTCCTGATCTTACATAGGCACATCTCAGATGATACAATTACTGCCGTCATCTATAATGCAATCTATGTTATAGTAGTAGTGATGGTAGTCGAGTACTTTGTGTAAAAAGCCAGAAAATTCTAAAAGATTCAATAATTTCTATTTAAACTGAATGCTAAGAAAACATTCATTCCAGTGATGGATAAGAAGAAAGAAAGCTTAAAATTGTAAATTTTACAGTTGAAGTTACGACTTTCTATCTCTCTAAACAATTTCTATATTTCATCACAAGACAAACGACTTTTGGCACATTAATAAAGTTTAATATGTCATACAACTATATTTATACATCATTTATTTCTTAACTTCCCATTTTCATTATTCCAAACCAACCTGTTCAATATCATATAAATTCATAGTTTGCGTCCTACGATCGGAGAATCACTCCAAAACGAGGAGGCTACCGACCCCAATTTTCACAAGTAATGGTTGAATGAGCACCTCAATTTCCAAAATTTTCGCATTTTAAGTGATAATAATTTACACGCCATTATGGCGTCGTACAAGGTCTGTCGCAAAAGAAACAGGACTGTTAAAAAAAACAACAAAAAATTAATATTTTTCAAAAGTTATATTTTTTATTCAAGGTAGTTTCCTTGTGCTTCGATACAGCGTTTAGCCCGGTCAATTAACATTTCAAATGAGTGTTTAAGGTCATTTTTCGGAATGCTCTTGAGAATATCGGTCGTCGCCTTTTGGATAGTTGAAATGTCCTGAAATCAGTGTCAGCAAATGAAGTTTTCCAAATAGGTAAAATTCACAGGATGCCAGATCAGGTGAATAGGGTGAGTGATTAATGGTTAATATGTAGTTTTTTGTCAAAAAATCAGTGACAAGCGTCGACCGATGACACGGCGCATTATCGTGCTACAAGCGCCAGGACCCTGCCTTACGGTATTGTGGTCGAGCACGACGAATGCGTGACAAAAGACGCTTCATAACACCAAGATAAAACACAGCATTAATCGTTTGGCTAGGTGGGACGAACTCTCGGTGTACAATACCCTCCGAATCGTAAAAACAAATCAGCATTGTCTTTATTTTTGACTTCTGAAGACAACTTTTTTTGGCCCGACTTCTGATCGTCACAGAGGTCCTCACGACCTTCTTGGAATCGCTTAAACCACTCATGCACATAACAAAGGGATAGGCACTGATCACCATACACTTTTTTCATAATTTGAAATGTTTCAGTAAATGTTTTCCCAAGTTTAAAACAAAATTTAATGTTTGCTCGTTGTTCAAAATGCATTTTACGACCGATAACCAAAAGCTGTTGTCACTTTTGATCGATAACATCGATTGTAGTTATCCAATTGTCTTAAAATTTTTACGAAATGTCAACAAGAGATCAAACTTTTTATTTCATATACCCACTAATAGGTGGCGCCACCAGAAACAGTTATATTTAAAAAGTTCTGTTTCTTTTGCGACAGACCTTGTATTACCTATTAGTTCCTATTTCTTCAAAAAGAAAGCCGGCCACAATATTATAGTCAATGGGGAACACTTCAAAGCCATGACTAATGATTTTTTCGTGTCTTAACTGAACTATAATTATGTAAATCTACCTTTTTCATGAAAACACATCACGCAAGGGTTTTTCGGTAACTCACATTTACTTAAGGTTATGTACCTTATATTGTCTCTTTTGTGAAAAAACCAAGCCAAAATTTTTTGCTGCACACCAGCTGTCATCTGTCATAATGTGTGCTTCAGAAATGCATTTGATACATATGGCTTTGTTTGGTTTCTGGCTATTACATCCTTCCAGTAATTAGAATATGAAAATGGCTTGTTGGGCAAAGTTTTTCTTGAAACAAGATACATTTGAGACTTAATGGCGTAGACATGGCGTCACATATGATAAAAACGAAAATAGCAAATAGTATGAGAAGCACTGGCTGGTTTGATGTGTTCTCAAAAATTCCATCTTTTCTTAGTCATAATGGTAATATTTGCCATTTGGTTACTATTTGCGACGTGGTCGTGCAATTAGAATAGGTATGAGTATGTAATGACAGTTAGTTCACTTGTATCAGTTAGGGCATAGTCTTTATTAGTTTAGAAGAGGCAAAAAAGGTCTAAATTTGATTTCTTAATTTATCACAAGCCTATGGATGTTTATGTGCCCAAAAGACCTATGTGGTAAGGCTCCTAGTAATATTAATTGTTAATTCCACAATTCTTCTGTCTTCGCAGCACTATATGAGCTCTCTGGCATCTGTTGACATATAACTTAAATCAAGTACTTAGTTACGAAAAATTTGAAAATGTTGAAAATTGCATTGAAATAAATGAGCAAAATTATTAAAAGAAATATTACACTATTTTTAATGTCTCAGAAAAATTTTTAAGTGGAACCATTCTTCAGTTTTTTTATATGCCAAAAATGTCAAGAAGGTATCTAACTTTTACCCTTTCAATGTGAACCTTTAGGATATGGTATTCGTATTATATGGTATTTGGGGAATGTATCAAATGACATTATACCAAATTTCGTATTGTCGTATAGTTTCATAAATTAAGCTATTGTTTTAACCTTGGAAGTTTGTTAGTATATCAAAATCATTTAAATTTATAATTAATAAATTAGCTTGCTATACCCAGAACAGGGTATATTAAGTTTGCGACGATCTTTGTAAAACCCAAAAGTGGTGTGTGCTATATATACGAACTAGCCTCACGGCTATCAATAGCTCATGATGCCATAAATTTTGGTAGCGGAAATTCATAAACTTACGTTACCGGACTAGATATAAAAAATAATAACTATAAATGGTTAGACAGATTGAAACGCTCACTTTATAACATTAGCTTAGTATCCAGCTCTCAAGAAATGTAAAAACTTCATATAAAAAAACGCTTTAGAAACGGTTAAGAAACTTCCCTGCGATAAATTTACTTGTGCTAGTATGCAGCTCTAAAGTAATCTAGTACTAATTTTTAATACTTTTTTTCAATAAAATGTGAATATGGCAAACCTAGTTTTGCGAAGAAACATCGAATCAACAATTGTTTCTTGAAGAACATTCAAAGTAATCGTTAAATTCGTCCTAAATTGGTTAAAATCATTATTATGAAGTATATTTCATTTTGAAATGTAATATAAAGCTTACCAATCATCAACAACATTCCTTAAATCGCAAGAAAAATATTTATGTTACTACACACATACATACATAACTACATATTACGCACAAAGTTTATTTTCTTTGTTTATTCTCTCTTGCTCTTCTAATGTGGATCATTCACAATACGTAACCAGCTGTCCAAACTACATGAAGAAATAATGTATTTTTTTTCTTGAGCAATTACATGAGACCTGGATACTAACCTTTATAAGTGTGGCAGGAAGAACAAGACTCTAAGAACCCCTTCTTAACATATAACACCACAATGTCTTATATCATTAAATGCAAGTATTTGTATCAACAGTCGCCCAAAAATAGTTTGACTAGTAGTTTTGGGGATTCATATGGAATGATTTTCATCAACAACCTTGAACTGACTAAAATATCAAAAATCAATAATACTGTGCATTTAATTTTTATCTCATGTATATATATATATATATTCGCCGAACATTTTCATCAAACATAGCCACATAAAACACATTCATTAGGTTTTGGCGCATGGAAGTAATGAGGAAATAAAGTTACGACAACAATATAGGATGAAATCCCATTTATTCGCGTGGTTATTGCATGAAAACCATAACCTTCCACTTTATTCCGCAGAGTTAACTATTGGAAGTTATTGGTTTGACTGAAGTCCGATTTTGCCTATTTCCGAACTGTTTACTGTTGAAAATTCTGATATTTATAGCCTATATTATACTCCGTGCAACCTGGTGCGAAAGGGTATAATAAAGCTTCTAAAATCCACCTTTTTACCATTTACCGAACTTTGTTCGCTGTTGAAATTTCTGAGGTAAGATCCCACAGTCTTAATAATCCCGTGTCTCGGATAAAGTGCTAAGAAACAATATTTCAATTCCCTATCTAACTCATATATTTATATACTCCATTTCTTTCACAAAGTTTAATGGAATATGAAAACGATTCAATTCTTGATTTATGTACCAGAAAAATTGAAAGTACTATAAGTCTCATTCGCATCAAGAATGAAAAGCACATTTATTCCCGACGGCCTATTCGGTGTTTGCCTGCATTTCATAGGCATTGTGCTGAAAATAATGATTAGTTTCGTGCTTTTGTCATGTATGCGAAATGCAATCAAAGCTGAGTGAGTGCTGTGGTCAAACAAACATCAAATGCCTTCGAGTTGATTGGATTTTCGGTAATTTTGCTATTCTGGACAATTCGATTATGGTGTGGATTGCACCTTCACTTAG
Source organism: Bactrocera zonata (assembly GCA_037783105.1). NCBI lineage: Eukaryota > Metazoa > Arthropoda > Insecta > Diptera > Tephritidae > Bactrocera > Bactrocera zonata. Next base: position 453,906 of record JBAWJQ010004462.1, on the reverse strand, counting down.
CATAAGCGCCAGTTTCCGGTTAATAAAGGTTAATAGTCAATGAAAAGCTACATTATGGCACAGACTTGGAATTATGAAAATTAGAATGCGTGCATTGTTGGCACACATGTTAATTAAAGGAAGTAACAATAAACCAAAACGAACTACGCATGTCTATTTAGAATAATTTGTTGGTTTAATTAACTTTTTTGATTAACCGTGCTTTCAATTACCAAGACTTAAGCCATGTTGTTAGGAAAAGTTAATAAGTTTTTATGCTCTCGCATAGCGGTTCGAATTATAAATATAAAAATGCTCAGGAGGAAAAGCCAACTTTAAATACGGTCCATCAATATATCCACCATCGGCGTGCACGCGATAAATTTAATTAAAATTTAATATTATCGTCAGAGTAAAATGGCATTAGCCCATTAGCCCAATCAAAATGGCTGTGCAAAATTAACTAAACATTCAAAATGCCCGACCTTGTCATAAATAAGGGATATGAGTATCAATATAGCGCAACAAAACAATCAAAAGCCGAATACATGCTATCATGCTATACCTGTTATGCCTATATACCGGTAAACATGTGAGATATCTTAAATAAATATCAAGAGGACATCTTGCTTTAATATTAGTATATATGTATTTGTGCCAAAAGTGGAAAGAATCCGGCTAATAATGACCCTAGCTATCACATATCCAATATTTCTATTTAAAAATTCAGGTTGAATTTATCGCCTACGTTTGGGTCAATAAATAATAAAAGTATTGGCAAAATTTGTGGACGATAATATGGGATGTACTACAGATTAATACCGAATACATAAGTGTACTGTTGTTATGAAATTAAGTACATTTTAGTTTATCTTAGTGGTTAAACGAAGTCAAAATCATATTCTCTTCGGCAAAATTGATCAGAACGATTCCTAGAATATATCCCGCATATGTGATTTTTTGGTTAGCTATAAATAAACCTACTCTAGTTTTATTATTATACATATATACATATACAATACTTTGGCTTTTATTTAAAATAATACCAAAGCTTACAGCTCCTTGATAATAATTTATAATTTAAAGGCCTTAATACTAAGTTTTAATAAAAAATAAAATCAAAGTTTCAGCTTCATTGATTCAGAATACTCAAGCATCTGTTCATTGAAGCATGAAGTCGTATAACATATGGAAATTGCAAACTAAATAATTTCAGCTTCCAGGCCAAGTTCAATGCAATGTTGAAAAATAAAAATATTTATGTATTGAACTATGGTATACAAAATGATGCAGCCTGCGAGCGCATACTCAATAATTATTCAGAACATTTATTTACAACTTAAATTACCGACACCATTGGCGTTAATTAATGCATTAATGATTGATTACTCATGTGATTGATGGCGGATGAAGCAAGTTATTTTATACTTCATTACTCAGTGACTGGTGAATATTTTCAGTAAATGCTGAGCTGACTTTCCATGCAAGTAATGAGTTTAATCATATCAATTTGTATTTTATATGCTTATTTGCATGTATATTTCTTTCGGTTGGATAAAGGTTTTCATTTCTTAAAAGTCTAATAATTTTAATATTTTTATTGTTGAAAAATAAATACTTATAAGTCAGAAAAGTTGGAGGTAGCTAGGAACATAATTACTTGAAGCTGCCCCAGCCCTTTAGGTCTTTCAAGCTTTGAAAAATGGATTCTGCGAAAGCAGAGACAAGACCCTGTATTAATGCACAGTTACCAAATTATTTTGATTTTATGTTTTGGGAAAAGTTTCTCTGTTTCTTTTCTTTTTCACTTTTTTATTAGCTTCTCACTAGTTTTTTAGGTACGGTTAAATTATTGTACGTGAGTAATTGAATAATCAGTGGTTGACCAAATCCATTTGACTAATTCATCCGTCGTTTACTCGAAAATCGGCACCAAAATGGTACAATGAGAGCTATTTCATTGTCTTACATTTTATCCATCTTACTTCTATCCAATTTTATAGTTACCATGTACTCCGTAAGTAAGATTCTTCTTTTTACCGGATAATAGATTGAACAAATGCTCGGAAAACATTTTTGTAAGGGTTCATGTAACCGTTCCATACATATTTTCTATTACATTGAGTTTTGTTGTTTTCTATTGCTTCACTGAGTACTATTCCCATCTGGCCAACTGCATTTCCTTCGTCGTTACTTATCTTTTTGTATTTGTGGTCGTAAGTTCATTTCAACCTTTTTGGCATTCGATATCTACTTTTGATTACCTTCTGTCTACACTAAGCTGTACATAACTATGATATGTAGATTTCAAATAAATAGTAGAATTATTTTTAGTTCAATCCTCAATTCTGAATAATTTTAGCTGTTTTGGCTTATGTTGAAACTAATACTCTACTCAGTATTAAATTTTTAGTCAATGATAAGGTTCTTAGTCTAGTTCTTCATAAGCTTATACTCACTTTCGAAAGGAAATTCTTTAAACAGTATACATGTCGTATGAGTAATATAATTTTCTTTTGATAAATAACTGTTGTGAAATATAAATAATTAGCATGATGTACTACAAAAGTAATTAAGAAGCGAAGAGGATAGTTAATAGTGATTCCAACATAAATATATGGCATTTAGTTAATCAATATTGAAGGCATTGGCAAATTAAAATGTTTGAAGGGGTGATCATTTAATAGCAAGTGTTTGAGCCAATAAATAAATAAATGCTGCATATCTCCCGTACAATCCGAAAAGTAATAGAGGCGTAATGCAGAGGGGATACAACCGCACCAACTTCACATCACAACATAATATATATGTATGTATATATACACTCAGAATGAAAAACAGGACCTATCCCAATCCACAACTAAACTAACATAGAATTGTACCCACAAAACATAACAATTAATCAATATTGCTTATGTACACCCAGATACATAAGTTTGTACACCCTTTCTAAAATTATACCCATTATAAATTATCATATTGAATTTTATTACGCTCACACAATATCTAAGTATTTTTCTTTAAACTGAAGGGCCCCTTCGTCGACATATCCCGTCAGCAAGATTAAGACAATTAGGCGAAGGCAATAAATAGTCCAAAGTAGAGGTGTTATATAAATGATCTCACGAGAATACTAGTTGTTCTATAAATTAATATAGTATACATGTTACTTTTAAGGAAATAATAATACATTTTCTTTGATCTGCTTTTACTTCACAGTTTTAACCACATAAAGGACTTGTGTTCGCCAATTACACAATTACTTCACTCTCTACCGTATAAACTATTTACACACACTATCTAGTACATTTTATTACTTTGCAATTGCTACAGCTTGCAATATTTTCCAATATACTAGAATTGCCCTAAGATGGAACCTAATTTGTATCATAAAATTATTACTTTTACTCTCGATTTGATTTGAATTCAAAGCCTTAGAAATGGGCAAATACAAACAAAATATGTGTGGGTACCACAACGTCGAAGTTTTCTAGGCTGCACTTACGCTCTTCTATTGAACAAAGTTCATCCTTCCAGCTTTTACTTCAAGTGCTAATTAAATATACCCAAAGGCTTCATCTATTATTGGCTTTTGTATTTGATTAACTCTTATTATATTGATCTATATCAGCGCTGTTGACTTACTTTTTTTAGTGAAATCAATCTCACTAATTGTGGTAAAAATACATTTACATTCGATTGACTTTCAAATTTCAATTAAACATTCACATCGCGTTATATTCTACCTGAAAAATTATTTGTGGACACATGTGTGAGAGCTCAAATTCTGAATTTTATGTAACTATGTAACTTGTATGAGTCAGCGTGATTCTTTTTCTCACCTGAAAATATTTGAAAAAAAGTCATGACTAGATTATTGTTAGACGAATTAGCATTCTAAAATTTCCGCAATTTGAATATACAATTTCAACTTTTGTTTCCAAGTTCAAACCTTCCATAATATTTCGATATAGAATCTTTACATTTAAGGGTCTTGTCAGGCACCTCGTGATGCTATTAAATAATATTTTTATATCGTTGCATATTTTAGCATTCCCTGCTTCAATATTTGTATTCAATTCTTGAGATACTACTGTGCTCAAAAAATAAGGTGACATTTGATTAAACTGCACGCGTCGAAGGATTTGGAGAATTATTTTTTTTTTAGGTTGGTAGTACTGTCAGTCACACTTATGTCAAATTTCATGTCAAAATATGCATTAGTGTTTGAGATACGTGTCGGTTTGTGAGCTGCTAAAAGTGAGTTTTTTTTTTTTTGCGATGTCGAAATTTGTTGAGCAAAGAATTTGCATTAAATTTTGTTTACGGAATCAATTTTCTGCTGCGGATACGTTGAGGATGGTGCAGAAAGTCTTTAGTGATGAGGTTATGTCTACAAAAAAAAAATGTTTACAAGTGGTATAGTGAGTTCCAAGCCGACCGTGAACGTGTCGAAGACGAAGAGCGTCCAGGGCGACCATCAACCTCAACCGACGAAGCTCACGTTCAACAAATCAAAGATTGGGTGTTGAAAAACCGTCGATTAACAATTAGAGACCTTGCTGATGAAGTTGGCATATCGAAAAGCTCAGCCAATACCATTTTGAAAGATGTTTTGGGCCTCAAGAGTGTCAAATCTCGACTGGTACCGAAAACATTGAATTTTTTGGAAAAAAGGCGTCGCGTTTAAGTGTATGAAACGATGCTTTCCGACTACCAGGGTGTCATGAAATGCATTATAACTGGCGATGAGACTTGGATCTATGCTTACGACCCCGAAACAACAGATCAATCGAGCGAATATCGTGCCAAAAGAGAGCCGAGAACAAAAAAATCGCGCCAAAGTCGCTCAAAAATCAAGGTCATGTTGACTGTTTTCTTCGATTATCGTGGTGTTGTGCATTATGAATTCCTTCCAACCGGTCAAACAGTCAACAAGGAATATTATTTGAACGTTATGCGTCATTTGCGTAACGCTATCCGCCTAAAAAGGCCGGAATTGTGAAAAGACAATTCTTGGTTTTTACACCACGATAATGCACCATTCCATACTGCCCTCGTAATTCGTGATCATTTCGCCAAAAACTCAACCCATATCGTTTCGCAACCACCGTATTCACCTCATCTGGCGCCGTGCGACTTCTGGCTGTTCACCAAGCTCAAAAGACTGCTCCGGGGACACCGTTTTTATATGATAGAGGAGATTCAAGTCGCAGCGAAGACGGAACTGAAGGCCATCCCGGAAAGTGACTACAACCAGTGTTTCGAAGATTGGAAAATCCGTTGGCATAAGTTCATTGCATTGGGAGGAGATTACTTTGAAGGGGATAAAATTGATTTGGAAGAATAAATAAAGAATTTTCAAAATAAATACCTTATTTTTTGGGCACAGTAGTGTATTATATCAATTCGGAAGGAATCGTTTTCTCATAATAGAATGCCTGTTTGTCAAAAATGAATCGGATCAAGAGGTGATTAGTGTGGTACTAATTTAGTAAAAATGCCAACAAAGTTTGCAATAAAATCAACTCAAAGTAAGCAACTCAACTCAAAGCTGTCTGAAAGAAGTTAATCTCGAAGTTTTTTCATGTGGATTTGGGCATTCAAATGAGCTTATTCAGTACAAGTCCCATCTGATTATCCCAAATCTATAGGCACTGCAATAGTAGCAAAAATGTAAGCATCGGAGCCAATTTCCGAAATTGGTTACAAATGATTGATTACACAATGATTAAATGAGACAATTTAGATAAATTATGAACTATTGAATACATATGGTAATCCGTCAAAATAGCACAAATCGGTCTTTATCTTAGTGAAGCATTATACAAATTTAAGTCCGTAAAATCGTCTAGATATCTCGAGGATTTATTATTCTTTGATATTTTCTAGAATCTCCGTAGGATTTCTGTTGAAACTGTTGCATTGTAAGTTTTAAGAAAGTAAGTGTAGGAGTGTTTAATATGTGTTCTTTATTTGTCAATCGTTCAATTTTAATCTGACGTTTAACAACTTTGATATTCTGTAGCTGTTCAGAAATGTTTAATAGGCTATTGGAAGTGAAAAAACTCCCATGCAAGAATATATGTTGAGTCTCTTATCATTTACTGATGTGAATTTTTTTGAACAAACTGATGGTTTTCACTTTAAATCGTGCCTAAATCATATGTCTTCTCATATGTATATAACGTGGGATCTTTTTATATATTGCATTAAGCAAGTAAATATGGAATTATGGAAGTGATATTCTGTGGAGGCCTTTTTTGTAAAGCAAACATTTTTGTTTTCGAGTATCACTCCTTTCAAAATTGTAGATTTATTTGCATTGGCGATAAAACATTTGTTGCGAATGATAAAAAAATCCCATATGTACGAAAATAAAATGATTTAGGCAAAATTTAAATTGAACATAAAGGACATATCTACATTGGCTGTTTCTAAGATCAAAACCAAGAAGCGTTTGCTGAGAAAATGAACTTGGCAAATAATGAGCACTCTACTGTACATACTCTTTTAGCTCAGTCAACTTAGATGCAAGCCAAATCTGTACCCAAATAAATAAAGTAAAAATAAATTGCCAAATTGCAATCATAATAGTAACACTGGTACACCGTAATGTATTGCGTAAGATTTTTTCCAAACTCGCCTTCTTTTAGGCATAGTTAAAGGGCAATATATATGTATAATTCGAATCATGAGGAACATTTTTATCTTATCCGAGAGGAGAGAAAATAAATTGCATTATCATAAAAATTCCACTAAAATTAGACCTATGGCTCAATTTTGTGTGCCAACCATGTTTCTTAATGACGATAATTTCGAAAAAGTTTAACAAATACTTATACTTAGAAATCATCGTGTTGGTATCACAGAGATATTAGCGAATTTGATCCATTCTTATGACTCAACTAATGGTTATTGTTTTGGTTATGAGGTCTGTATATACTTAGCTTGTTGAATTTTAGCCGGACTTGTGAATGACATACAAACTTTAAAAGTTATAGTATGTAAGACCTCACTCCTTATATTTAATTATGAAGAATTATAGAAAACAAACGTTGTTATTAAAAGGAATAGGTTAATTTAGGATAGACGCATCTTTTATACGAACTATGTAAGTGGAATATTATGATATGTTCTAAACAAAATACCTTTTTCGTATGTGTATATCATTGTACTCCTTACGCAGTTTAACCAACTGCACGTTGTCCTTCAAGTGCATAAAATTCACTATGAAGTGCAGTTGTAGTACTTTGTCAGGCCGTAAAAGCCATAATATTAACAAAACATTGCGAGTTTGTTGGAACAACCTTCTCTGTTGAAAGTTACTCTGTTTACTTTCTCGGTTGCTGTTTGTTCATTTAATGTACTCGAACACACATAGAGAGGTAGGAAAATGTGATGAAACATAACAGTAAAGTACGCGTTAGAGCGAAGATGCTTGTAAACAGAAAGTTAAAATGCGGAGAGTTAAAGTGCCACAGTGAAATAAAAAATCGCAACATAAACAAAAAAGGAACCATGACGGCTATTGACAATAAAATTCCATCTTTAAATTTCATGAAAATGTAGAAAGCTTTAGCGCATAAAGGCAAGTCTAGTAGGCAATTTCTGAAAACAATACGAACAATTTGTTAATAAAAGGAATTTTGACTTTATTACTACAAATTTCAATTATACCTATTTTCTAAGAGATAGAAAGGAGATTTTATGTGTGCTTTGAAAATGTTTGTCTTTAACGAAGCATATAATGTTTCCGCAACTGTTTGGATATGTTTTGGGCTTTTCAAGAAATGTGTGGTTGTAAACGCCAAAAATTATATTATGCTGATTTTTTTTTATGATATATGCTTACATGACTAGAATTTTTTAATGTTTATAAATTTACAAGTATAATGAGGCCATAGTACTGGTAATCAACTATATCTTTGAGTAATAGTTTATATTTTCAGGTGTGCATATACTAATCTTATGTATAAGGATGAAATGAACGTTGGTGTATGGATTTTAGTGAGGAGTTTGGATATCTTGTTTAACATTTCCAGGAGAAATAATTGGTTTTTAATACTGCAATGCAAAAAAAAATATATATATATTTGCAAACAAAACAAAATTTTTTCAACTATGAATGTAAGCGTAGGTGATAAATACGGAAATTTATGTCAAATTGTGCTGTTGAAACATAACAGGATACAAAGCAACCGCAGCTGTCATTTAAACAAATAACTCGCCAGCTAACAAGTTAAAGCTGTCACGTATTCCCATTTTTACCGCATTGAAGTGTTGACATGTCACAAATTTATTGCGCGACACCACGACCAATTTAGGAAAAATATTTTTGTCGATTTGGTTTGCGAGTGCAGTTTAAAGGAACACGTGCGAATTAACGTGTGTATTATATTTTTTCGATTGGAACACTGAATTCAAACCTATTGACCACAGTATTTATTTACATAAGTGCAACACATATCGCTTGTGGTAGAAAATATTGAATCTTGCAATCAACATATGCCCAGAGGAAACGAATGCTTGCTTTGGAGAATATAATGTCTTTAAGCGAAAATAATTTTTGCATCAACTATCGAAAGCGCCTCCACTCAATTCTGCTTTGAATTGTTAGTTGCAATTGAATAGCATAACAGTGAAATAGCGTTGGATGCTATTGAAAAAGCATTAAGCAAAACACCAAAATTAAACCGCTCAACATTTTAATGCGAAAACTGCCTATGTAATTGCAATACATAGTGCTTTCACATTCATACAAGATGATTTTGCTTTTTGGCGCTATATATACACTATTTCCTCTGACAAAAGCTTACAATATTGCTGATGATTTAAGCAATTTTGAATTTCGCCGAAGTCGTGTAATATTCACAAAAACTCGTAGGTGTAGTTGCGCAATCTTTTGTTGGGACAAAAATTGTCTTATTGCAGCAAAATCTATATATGTATAATTCTCAAGTAATAAATGCTTTCTGTGAAGTAAAATATGTTTAATTGATGTTAGCTTCGCTAAGTAAATGTCCAAGATCACTTTAGTTCTCGGCTTTGCAACTTGGCCAAATATTGTAAGCTTCTATACATAATATATATAATACCATTAATATGATTATATGATGGTCCCCAGGATCTCATTTTACATTCATTTTAAATAAGTACATGTGTATAAATAATAAATTTACAAACACTTTTCTCACTGTTTTACTACTTAGTGGTGTAAATTAATGATTTTAGTGAGGTTTTCTTAGCACAGTATTTATAGCTGAGCCAAGAGTTCTTTGTGAATTTCCATCCCCCATACTTACATACATATTTTCTATAGTAGTAAACGCCTGCTAGTTCACTTTTTAATTATTCATGCACGTTGTTCATCAAATAGTTGAACTGCTCCTTTGATGCTTTCTTGACTTTAATGAACATTAATAAGCATACACACTTTTTAGCTTCGCTCTCACACAAATATTTAGAATAGAATTAATGCTATAATGGCACGTGGGGTTTCGCAAATACCATATTGTCATACAGAAACTAATGCTGCGGTATTTTGGTAGTATATATTTAGGTGAAAGTATAAGTTGAAGCATGAGGGAATAATCACAAATTCCTTGCAGAAGGATATCATTTTTGTTTTTTCAATAAAACATAAGAGCAGGCTTATTTCGATTCATAATTTCATAAACATATTAGGTTGTCAAAAAAGTCTTGCGGTATTTTCGCTAGTTGGCACTGAAAGCGCGTAGTTCTAGTTTTATTCGTCGCGTTTCTTTCAAGTAGTTCGTGAGTTATAGCGTCGCAAACATGGAGCAAAATAAAGAGAAAATACGGCATATTTTACAGTACTACTACGATAAAGGCAAAAATGCATCTCAAGCCGCCAATAAAATTTGTGCAGTTTATGGACCCGACACAGTTTCCATTTCCACCGCACAACGATGGTTTCAACGTTTTCGTTCTGGTGTAGAGGTGGTCGAAGATGCGCCACGCTCCGGAAGGCCTGTCGTCGAAAATTGCGATAAAATTGCTGAATTGGTCGAAAAAGACCGGCATAGTAGTCATCAAACCGTTATAAACCATTTGAAGAAGCTTGGAGTCACTAAGAAGCTTGATGTATGGGTGCCACACGAATTGATTTAATAAAAATATCGCATGACTTTTTTAACAACCCATTATTAGCATAATATTCTAATTACTTCAAAGTCCCGAAACTAGTAAATATATAGTTTAGTTTCAACCATTAAAGCCAGGGAAAATTTAAATAACCTGCGTATGCAAACACAATTTGTCAAGTAAAAAACAAGTGTGTAGTTTGTTTGAAAGTCATTCCGTTGAGGACAGTGGAAATGTGTAAAACAGCTTTTATATTTAACTGGATTCCGTATGAAAGGCATACTTTTAATGATGGCAGCATTGAAATTCTTTATGTTTATACAATTCTCACTAGAATGAGCATGTACATCCTTATCCTTCAAAATTTCAAAAAATCCGTATGTAATTATGCAGTCTACGAGTATAACAGTTTTGCTATTTTGGCATTCTGGTACTCAAAAAGTTTAATGTGTCACATGTACAAAAACCTTTTTGCCACTTTGTCGTAACTGACAACGATAACATACATAAAGTTAAAATCCATTAAAAGCAGAAATACGTTTCGGTATTTCGCCATATTTCTGGTGAAGGGTTGAGCGACCACAACAATTTAGAGCCGATTAATTAACTGAAAGCAGTTTTGATAAGGAAGCGAGACAATTTGCCGCAAAGTGATAGTTTAAAACTGTTGTTTTATTTTAAAATTTTAATAGAGTCAGACAACTAGATTTACTACATTCTAGCAATAAGATGGAAAAAATCGCACATTTTGTGTTACATGAATGTATGCAGTCAAAAGGGGGAGAGCTACTTAGAATAACTTAAAGAGTTATATGTGTATTTAAAAATACGCGCAGAAAATGTCATATCGTTCCGTTGGATTTTGAAAAGACGATTCAGAGTACTTGAAAGTGCAGAGTCCTTGAAAGTGCATTTTCAGAGTACTTGAAAGTGCATTTCAAATTTTAAACGCGTTTCTCTCAAAATGGTTTTTTCCAAATCAGTGACCAGCACTACTCGATAAAGGCTAAGCCGATTAGTATCAAATTTTAACAGGAGCCTCTTTGTTTAATCAATAAATATTTTTACTTTATAAAAAATTTAAGTACGAAATTTTGGTCAAAAATTGATTTTTTTATAGAAACCGTCATTTTGTCAAATAATTTTATTTTGCTTATTATTACAATTAATTACTAAGTCTTCAAATATAGGGAAAGGATACTATAATTTTTGTAGAATTAATAAATTTAATAGTTTTCTCAGAAAAAAATCTGGAAAATTCGCGTTTTCGGCCTTCTAACTGTGTAGTATATAACCCCTTAAATGTATTATTTTAAATTGTCTGTCTGCCATATTTACAAATTATTCCGTCAAATTTTGATGCCGGTCGAGCAAGATGCATCAAAAAATGAATACACATACTCTTGCAACATTGCTTTGCACATACTCTTGCAACATCACGCTACAAGTATACTTTCTTCTTTCTTCCTGCTGTTGCACGTACACATGCATATGTAGTTATCCACTTAAAGCATTTGTCGCCTTCACAACGCAAAAGCATAACGTTAGTCATACATAAGCAGCAGATGCTTCCAAGTGATGCACATAAAAGCAACATGGAAAGGTAGCATTCAGTAGTCATATACCTAAAAGTGCCTCATCATTAATCCTAGCTACAATTGCAATGCATTGAGGGGAAGTGCAAACTTTTAAGCTTATTTGGTATTCCAGACGTCTTCGAGGGAAGTATGTAGGGAATTAAATGAAGACTGCTTAATTCGGTGACTTCCAAAAAACCCATTGAAAATTGTATTCGTCTATAATGCAAATAAATGGAATAAATTTTAAACAAAAAAGAAAGGGCTAATTTTTTGTAAATTTTTGGCGTAACCGAACATTTCATACTCTTGTAACATATAATACATGGATTACAGCCGTACCGTAAGACTTGTTGTTTCATCTAAGCACAAATATGCATGATATCTGGTACAAAATATAACATTGTGTTTGAAAACAATTTCAGTATTTATTTCAAACCTACTAGCCGTAGATATATATATGTACATATATGAATTTTAATTAGATATACATACATATGTACATATATGAATTTTAATTAACATGATCTTTCCCATTATGAATAAGCTTGCTTAGGTTTGACAAAACCTGAGATCTTTTCAATATGCATTGCTATAAGTAGACACACTCATACAACTACCTATTGATAAAGCTACTCATATCATAATCATCGAATTCAGTATAACTGCTGTTAGGTGAAAAGCAAAAAAAAACTGTAAAGTGAGCTGTAAAATTATCTACGTTAGGCCCAAGTAAAGCGCAGAAATGAATGAGACAGTTTTTATTGTAACTGATAAACAAATGACTTTTCTATAACATATTAATATGACAAGTGAAATTACTGAATGACATCTCAAACTGTATACATTTATTTGCTGCAATGTACTATAAGAGAGAGAAAGAAAGGGAGATAGAGCTACCTCAATTACAAGACAATACTGCAACAGGTGTTTCTGACAACGGAGTGTATATACGCATTCGTATAACAAATGAAAAATTCAACAATACTACTTGAATTGCCCACTCCTTGACAAGACTTTAAATGGTTCATAGTAAAAGCCCTTGCGTGATACACGAAATTTTCAATGCTTGAGAAGAGAAATAATTTAGTAGAATCGGCAACGAAACAGGAACAATAAAAAATGCGAATATCCGGTGCGAGCAATAATGGTGTACGGCTGAATTGAGTATTGTATTGGTTTGGTTGGTTCGGTTTGACAATGTATTCCGTCTTGTGGGAGATAATGTAACCTTGCAGCAAGTTTAATAAAATCGATGATGTTTTAAATTTAGTAAAGAACTGATAACAACATGTACGATAAAATAAAATTTAAAAAAATTTAACCCAATATACTGAAGTGAGATAAAGTAGCTAGCAAACAACCTTCCATGGGAGTACATATGTATTTGAAACTTCTCAGAAACATCTTATATCAATGTTATCCAAATAATAACAACAATAAAGTTGTTGGCTAAATGAGATAAGCCGCCTCCCCTATAATGCCACTACTTCAATACACCACACTATACAGAAGCCACATTCCACGGGACCCACACATCAACACCTCCCACACGCGAGAGTACATCCACATAAGCAAACACATATCACACTGGTCAAAAAGGGTCATCAACATAGTTTTTTTACCCAATCTCGTTTGGTCTGCATTTGAAGCCTGTGCATCGCTGTGATCCTCTCGCCTTTTCGATCGTCGTATCTCAGAATAGATAACATTTGCAAATTTAAAAAAACCGAATTAAAATCAACTTGTGATTCCGCAATTTTGTTGAAAATCTAAATTATTATTTGTTAAGATTTGTTAAATTGAATTGAAACCTCTTATAAGTTAAACGGGTGTATTATTTAAAGAAGTGGAAGTGGTAAGTGTGACAAATGGAAAAGTGAAGTGGGCTCCTACTCAAACAGCTGTAAATACCCATGATTTTTCCATATTTCTCTTATGATTACTGCAGCTTTCTATAATTCGCCCTAATGCATGCCACTTTCGAACTTGGCCAAACATCAATGTATATTTTTTCAAGTCATTGACGTGAGTGTTATAGCTTACATCTTCATGTGTACATCTGCCAATCAGGAAGGAGATAATATCTTTATCATGCTGTTAGTCCTTGGAGGTAATCGCTCATCGACACCAAGTAATTTCTTGGTTTTACATCCCCAATGTATTACCACACAACTAAAACATATTTACATGCATATATAAAGAATTTCAATGTTCATAACGGCAAGCAAGGAAATATAAAAAGTGACACAAGTTCGTTTGCAAAAGGATGTGGGTATATGCTTTAATATATATACAAACACATATAAACTACCTATATGAATGGTATATAACAAGAACTAAATTAGATGACATAAAGAAACCCCACGAGATATCGTCTCGCAGTAATCGAGAAAATTTATATTGACGTTCATTTCTCTATGTTAACGGCTATTAAATTTGACTGGAAATATATGGAAAGATGAGTGAGGAGTAAGGTAAAACAAGAAAAAAACGTTAACGTGAGTTGCATCACAGTTATCGTTTAGTTAAAATTTTAAAAATAAAAATTTTAGTATTAAGATTTATTTTTAACATTTTAGTTTGAATAACCTTAGAAGCTTTTCTGGTTCAATTAAAGTATACTTATTTTATTTTATGTGGATAGGACCTCGTAAAGCATAAATAAATATAACTTTTTTTAATTTTATGAAATCAATCATTAATTCATCTTATTATACTTTACAAATATTTTATTCAAAAATAATCAAATATATTTTAAGTAAACTTTAGCTTTTATTCTAATTTTTTCGGCCTTTTTTTTAATTTAAAAATATTTTTCTGAAATTAATGTAAATATGCAAATGATAAATTCTTAAAAAATATTTAACTCACTTTAAAAAAAAAAATAATAATAATTCGTACACAAACACCCTGTGCTCACCTTTAAGTTTTAAAGCAACACAATTATTACTCTCCAGGACTGATATAATTTGTTTGTTTATTCGAACGACGTTGTTAGTTAATTGGAAAACGACGCGAGACGGACATCGAAAGAACGAACGCTTGTCTTCACATTTTACGAAATATATTTAAATAGAAATTAATTCACTACAGCCCATTTATTCGTTTTCCACTCAATTTGCTATTAACACTATTAAAAAACATAAACACATAAATATCATATAAAACAAAATTGCCTATGCACACTATTTTATCTCACTTTACATACATATTTTGCTTTCACTTTAACACTTTGCGAACATTTTTTGCTTTTATTGGAACACTTACAGCTTTTCACACAATTTTTACTTTATTTAATTTGCACAGCTCTGGCTCAAGATTTTAAATTACACAGAATAATTTAAAAAACACTTTTACTTTTAATTTCTTACGGGCTTATTACTATTTTTCCCGCAACACGAACTGCGCGTACCTTGACCGCTGACCGATCGCAATTGAAAAATTCCAATTGACTGACTTTGCGTAAATGTGTAGTGAGTTTGTAGAGTTCTCCTCGACAGTGGGAATGCTGTTGTGTTTGTTGTATGTAGTGGAGTAGGAATGTGTTTTTATTCATCCTTCTTTTTGGTAGCACATCGTAGCACACCGACGGTAGCGGTTGCTTCTCCTTGAAATGATGTTTGTGAACTAGCAGCAATTTGTCAGTTGAGGCAGAGAACATAATTTTTTTTATGTTTTCTGATTGAAAGAACTCGTATGTGATTTTTTATATAATATTTATACTTTAGCGATAATTTATTTTTTACTTATTTTGCATAATTTTGAAGATAATGAAATAATTTCAATTTTTGAATAATAACAAAAAACATAGCAAAATGTGCTCGTTTAGCACTAAGCCATATTTTCTGCACAGAAAATGAAATATGGTATAAAAATAGCAGAAAATAATCAAATCACAAACTATATATTAAACTCCATGTTGTAAAGTCATAAAAAATGTATTCGATAAAAATATATACATACATATATTTCCAAACTGAGCATTCTGAAATCATTGGCCAAAACTATATTCTTGTTCAATATTAATATATGGCAATTTCAATGAACCTAAATTCAATTGATTTATAGTTTCCTAATGAGAATACGCTTTTAGTTATATATATGAAAATTTACATTGATATAAAATATTACTATTTAACCAATTTTTCAATGAGAAATTTACTTATCGCAAAGTTTTCAAATAAATATTCAAACACCAACAGAACAGCTGTTAGAATATTCATACCAGTTGAAATAATTTATGCCTTATTTATGAAATTTAATGTAAAATTGTATTCGTACCACGAAACCACTAGATACCGAACATTAATTGGAAATAATAATTTAAAAAATTATAATGATATTTGCTAACTTTTTAGAGAGAATGTTTTTTCTTCAGACAAGTAATTTGGAATGATAAAAAAACTCATGTAATTTAATGAAATGGTCAAAGATTGAACTTTGTTATAAAGATAAGGGTTCGCCATTATGTTCTGAAAATGATTTTGAGCAAGAGAACGCCACGGAAACCGTATTTTGTTTGTCTGTTCTTCTCTAACATCACTTTAGTGTGATACAAACTGAAAATACTTATCACTTAAAGAACATTAACAAATATTAACTTAAAACCATTAGATTAGAAGAATTGGAGGTTACATTATGTGCTATTGCTATGAAATAAATTTTAAGATGAAAAGGAATGCCGAATCGCGCTACATTAAGAAGAACAAGAACCCCACTTGGCTACCTTTGAACGTCGGGACGTTGTCTAAACTTATACAACTTGGAACGTTTGTACGTTGTCTTATCTAAAACATGTATATACCCAATACATAATTCTATCACTAATTTCTTGAGGGCTAAGCTATGATTGTAACCTTTACCTTGACAACAAGCAATAAATTAGGCGCCAATTCAGCTGCAAAAACTTACGAGTATATTATTTAGTGTGTGTAGAAAGCGACCGTGAATTTTAGAAGATGGTTTGGAAATGCTTACTCTCACTTAACTTCCTTCTGGGTAATTGCTTAACTTACTGTAAAACTATGCGGAAAAAATTTGGAATTGAATAATAAATTCCCTCCAAAAATATGCAGTATAATACGTATGAAATTTATTAACTTGTGCATATAATGTTAATCATACGCTCTGTATAACAGTTACAATATTTTACGAAACCTATCACTGATTAAAGGCTCTAGATATGTTTTGAAAAGGTAAATACTAGAAACACATCTTATATTTTTAATAGAGCTTATCATAAAATAACATTTTTAAAGCATGTTATCCTTGCCGATTAAGTGTGCTGATCATCTTTACTCTGTATGATATTTATACAAAAATCTTTTCCAAACAATATTCTTTATGAAACTTTGTCACAAAAAAGACAAAATATTTTAGTTTAAGTAACAGTCAAGAAATAAAATAGCTGTGACCTCTTGGTTGTAACTTTTTTTTTGTCGAACATAGAAACTTGCATTTCAGTGGTTTGTAGTACTAAGCGTTTTAATAATTGAACAGCATATTAACTATTAAAATACATGTGCCGCATATCATACTCATTTGCGATACAAAAAGCTACATATGTATAGAAATTAATGGTAATTAATAAAGAGCTACTTGACTTACAAATTATTAATAGCATTTTGCAGAAGGGCATATACAGTATAACTCAGTAGTTACAATCAAATACTGTTAATTGTATTTTGCAACAAATGAGAACATTATATATTAAGTTTCTTACTAGCATACTTTCTGCTTTGAAATAGGTTCTATTCATATTATGGAGTCGTTAATACCTATAATCAAGCGTCGAAAACCTTATAAAATATAATAATTTATCGACATGAGGAGTCTGAGTCAATTTAGCCTTGTTCTTCTGTGTCCGTCTGTCGTATATATGCGAAATAATTCTTTAGTTTTTAAGGTATGTATTTGAAATTTTGCACCAGTCCTTTTCTCTCCAAAAAGCTGCCCATATATCGGAACCGCCGATATCCGACCATTAAAACATATTGCAGCTTACAATCTGAACGATCGAAATCAAGTGCTTCTATGGAAAATTTTTTAATTTGACGATGTCTGGTTTATCTTTTCTGGTTTTATGATTTCCTTTTGATCCATTCACTACGGTATACGAGTATAGCTGCCATATAAACTGAAGAATCGAAATCAAGTTCTTATAAGGAATCTTGTGTATTGTGAAGTGTGTTATATCCATATAACCGGAGGTGTCTATAACTAGCAAGAACTACCCTGCAGAAAAAATTGTATCGATTTTTCAAATAGAAATTGAAAAAAATTTAATGTGTAACAAATTGAAACTTAAATAAATTTATTCAAGTGTTCTGCATTCATTCTTCCTTGTTATTGTTCAGCGAAAATAGACTAAACTTGCAAGTGTTTTCCTGGAAAATGCACAATCACCCTTATGCATAGGTGTATGCACGTCATAAGTGGAGCAGTTAGTTGGAAATGTTATAAATTATTAGCGTTTTGCAAACTCATTTAAATGGGCGATTTACACTATGCGTCCCTACGGATTGTATGTTATGGCTTTCTAGGAACCCGTCTACATAGCGGTCACTTTACTTGTAATTATTATTCTACTAGAAAATTCGTTTTGTTGTTGTGTTGCTAACTAACTCAATCGATTAATTTAAGTGATTTTCATACTTTATTGCTGGCGAAATTTACTTCACTGAGCATATGCAGTATGCAATTTCAAGGAAACCATGAAACATATAAACAGTTGCATTTATTTCAATTGGTTGAGTTAGCTTTCTGTAAATAAACCCCATTCATGATTTCAAACTCTTCCATATTTTATCTGCATGGCATACATCCTCGTATTGTTAGTTAATTTTTGCGATATTGGAATACCGACAAAAATAGCTTTTAGAAAAGAATCTCAATAAATTTTTTTTTATAGTTTATTGCACTAAGTCGTCTGCCAACGGCCGTTGGACCTAATTTCTAAATTAAATTTTCGCAAATACGAAATGGATTCTTTGACGCTATGCTTGATAAGACTATTCGTCCTTAAATTATGAAATACTGGTTGAACGTCTTATTTTGAATCAATTATTATTCAAGTTTAAGTTCAGATGGAAAATCAAAACGAATGAAAATTGCAATATGGCGTATATTGGGCATAGAGGAAGGTCAACTTTTGGATGCACTGAGATTAAGTTAAGATTATAAATTGAATAAATCTCTTTAATTCAATTTTGGTCTTATAAAAACAATGGATGGCGTCGTACGTTAATGCCAATATATATAATGTCAGCTAGTGTAGTTGTTTTAATCAATCATAGCTTGTTTGCGCTCCTTCATAAATACTTACGACAAATTGAATTTACAAGGTACCAATTAACCGTTCAACCATATTCCACTTGCAGCCTTTATGTACTTGTGCCAATATTGTACCAGTTTCATTTTCAACTACAAATGGTAATTAATGACTGTAATTGCATCGATATCCTATGCTTCAAGGAGTTTACACACAACAACGAGAATGATTTCATTAGACCTGAATGTGGAATACAAGAACAAACACTTTGTGTCAATGTTGTTATATTACAGTATGTTGAATAGCTTGTTTGATGCTGAAGGGCACTTAAGTCTCTTGCTATAAGCAAGGAAGATAATGAAGCGATTTGGCTCACAGGTAGTTCTTACCTCCCATTTTTATACTCTTGCAACATATTGATCGAGATAGATATAGAGTTACAAATATGTGTATTAATGTTCAGAATGGCGAAACATTTTGAATATGGTTTGATCAATGTAGAGACCGCTCTTAGTAAACCGAAATTGTTGAAATGATTTACATTATACTCCTTACCAATATCCAAAATATTATATGAAGTATGGCTTGGAATATGTAATAGAACAATATGGTAAGCTTTTGAAAGTGAAATGTACCGATATACCGCTGTTGACAGCTAATTAGAAACGACACCTATTATGAAGTAATTGATGTTATTTTTCAATAAATCACGTATATTTATTGTATTTTCACTTATTTTATTGAAACCTATGTTAAACTTTAACTGTAATAAAGAAAATTTTGTTTAAAATTCGTTTTTGTTTTGAAGATTTTAACCAAAAAATGTGGAATCAACGATTTGAGTGCGACAACTAATTAGAAACGAAAATATTTTATCAACAAAAAATAATGATATTGCAAAACTTACTTACTTTAAGTTAGTACTTTGTTGGTTATCTCTTTAACTTTAATATTGCTTCACATTGATTCCGAATTTTTGTTATAAGACTCTGAAAGTACACCAATGGCGTTCTAATTTCATCACAAAAAAACATTTATATTTGGGATATTTTTGATGTATACGGCTCTTTTCCAGAGCTCACGAATTTTAGTCAGAAGTGGGTTCCTGCTTGCTGCCCTGCCGTGAATTCCATATTCGACCAAACGACGGACAATTGTTTCATAGATATTTATGATGTCCAAATCGACTTGAATTTCATGTAAAATGTCAGTGGAACTCTTTTTTGGGTCTCTTCGCAAGATAGTATTAATTTTGAGGTCTATTTCTATTGCAGTTTTTCGAGTTTTTTTTTGCGCGCAATATGGAAAATAGTTTTAAAATTCTTTATATGCTTAAAAGGATTGAAAACAATTTTTGTTGAGCATTTGATATGATCCACAATTTATTTGTAAGTCTTTCGAGACTGAGGAAGATCAAAAATGTAACTAGGTAGGGCAGTAGGTGCATCTGCAGCTTTTTCTAATTAAAAAACTTGAATATTACATTTTAATATATTTTAAACCATAACTTTGAAGCACATCCTTACCAGAAATCAATAATATTGCAAATAAAAATTAACACCAGAAGGAATTTTAATTCTTTAAACAACCGTTTCTAGTTAGCTGTTGCACTTAATTCACCTTATACATATATCGTAACGCATTTACTGTTTGGGAAAAAACTAAAATAATTTTAACTACAGAACTACAAAACACAGTGAACTTAGTAGCAAATAGAGTAACACGAACAATGCAAGACTTTTAGGAATACAAGTAACGGTATAACAAAACTTTTTATCATTATACTCATCAGCCACTCACGAAAAATTGAACGTTTCTAATTAGCTGTAAACAGCTGTAGGTATGAAGCTGTTGACTTCTCGGTATACTTATAGTATACTAACGGATGAAGTTATTTATTTTGGCACTAGTTTGACGTGGAAAGCTTACTATATGAGCAGTAACTGTCAACTATAGCTACCTAACCTACTTTACCTTTCACTTTTATTGCAAATCAGCGGGATATCAATAAAGTAACTTAAGAGCTTAGAAATCTTCATAAAATGTCAGATGTCTAATCTTTTATTAAGGCTGGTCCTGGAATTTTAGACACCTTCAGATTTAAAATCTATTTTGTCATATTTTTACATTTTTCATAAATATATATTTGTTCAAATAGGTACTAAAGAACTTTTTTCCTAAAATTGAAGGCGTGAGCTTAAATGACATTTTCTTCATTTTACTATTGTATAATAGAAGTAATTGAAGACATCTATGTTAATTATAGTATTTGAATTATTGCAAAATTAAAAATATGATCTTCATATACCTTTTCCATGGGGTTTAATATTTCATAATATTATCAGACTTTAAAGGACCAAAAGCAGACCGTCAAAAAATTAAAAACTATTCATTTAATAATGGAAGGTGGGTGAAAGAGGTAGAATGGCGGCATAATTTGGGTTTATGTATTTTTGAACTTTTAGGTAAATTTTCATATTTCAACAACTACTCTATCATTTCCCTGACATCGTTTTCTCAAAGGTTGGAAATGGACAGAATCTCGGTATAACCATGCCTTTCATATAACATTATATTAAATTCCATAATAATATCTCACTTTGCAATATATAAACCAATATCAGAATAATACTTTGTACAAATTGTGTACTCAAAGAATGGACGCCAGTTAGTTAAAAACGGGCGAAATCGTATTTTAACTCTAGACATCGAAGGAGGATACATTTTATGGTATCTATTGCTCACTTTATAAGAATGTGCTGCATATTTACATAAAAGTTGCTAATAAAGGCAGTACCTTCTGTTCGAAATGTTTCTTTGTTTTAAGCTTTTAAGTAAAATATTTGCTTACTTCACACAACAAACTTCCCATTCAAATTTATATCACTCAACCAACAGCACAGACCTGCTAATAAATGAGCATGTAAAATAAACTATTTTAACGAGCAAGACAAATGAACCGTCACTAACTATCCTTTAGAGCTATGAGCGGACTCGTTTACAGTCCAAGGAGTCAATGATCATGACGCAAAGTGAATTTGTCATTCTGTCAACACAACCGAGAAACGAGTACTAACTTGTGCAACTGAATGTTTAAGTGGAAGTGGTGTTTAGGACGTGTGTTAGTTAGAGTAATGAAAGTTAATTTTTTGTTCTGAATGTAAAAATTTTATTTAGTTGCCAAAAGTCAGATTTTAAGCATGCCAGAAGAAAAGACTCAACCAGTTTTAGCTTTTGATGAAATTTCTTTATTTCAAATAATTAATTTGAACGCACAGATTAGGAGTGTCGATCTCGAGTCTGCTTAATATTCAGAAAAATATCACACATTTTTTAATATTTTGATTTAGTTGTGTCTGTAAATTTGGAATTAAAAATTCTTAAAATTCTAGCAATTAATTAAGTTGAAATAGTTGGGTGATATTTTAGTCCTCTGAGCAAATATTTAGTAGCTTTTGCAAACCAATCGTTATAACAGTTATTTTTTGTGAGTCAGCGCTTTTTGCAAATGTCCGAAGTACAATATAAACAAAACATATTGTTGGTGTTAGTATTGAAAGTATTCAATATCCTTTCCCCTTCAAGTTTACCCTATTGTGCTCTTAATATTACTCTACGTTTTTCTGTTCAGTTTTAATATTAGTTGATTGGCATTTCCATATGCAGCTACCCTTTTGAGTTCATGAACTAAACGATGACGGATAAAATGAACAGATTGTCATTGAACAATAAGCACTGGATTTAAAATTCATAACAAAGCAATAATAAAATTCTATATTTTACTTTATCAAACTGTGGTAGCTAATAGACATATACTTTTCTTTTTTTCCCTATGAGTCAGTCAGACAATGAAATATTTTTTCCACCGCTAGTTATAATTTCTTTTTGTGGCATAAAAGCTGACAAGTGGTATTATATTGAATGAAACACTCACATAATTTTGAAGAGCATTTACGTAGATATGCACGAAAGCTATTCGAAACAACATGTGCGGATGTTGTCAAAACTGTTAGATTAAGAGATTCAATGTCACAACCGCTGTCATAACCGGTATCACCACTGAACAAGAATATCTGACAAAGTCAATTGTCAAGGAGCACGCATGTTCATATTTATATGTATGCATATTACAAAAATGTACACAAGCTTTAACCGAATCGACCAAAATGCAGTTTTAACCATGTTTTGCATTGTAGGTTTTCAAATTCAGTTTTTCCATTTTCGGAATTCAATGGCATTATTTGGTCGATTGACTGATGGTTGAACCACTTGACATGTCTATCAATTTTTATACCATTAACACAACAATTATACTAGTCAGGGGCACTTACGCAAAAAGTTATGTATAATATATGGATCATAAATAGGAAATACTATACATACTTATATCGTAGGTATATTTGCACAGAAACAAATTTGAAATGACTATCAATTTATTTTTGTTTTTGTATTTTTAGGCCGTAAGGATGATTTAAAATGCCTTCTCACCATAAAGGGATCATTATCCTACGTGATTATACAAAAAAATCGCATGCTAGTTCTTTCATTTGACACCATAATCAGTGAACATAAAACAAAATTATGTTCTCTGCCTCAATCGTCAAATTACTGCTAATTCACAAACAAAACTTCAAGGAGAAGCAACAGCCACCGAAATGTTATAGGCATGCAGCGAGTGCATTACCCCTTCACTATGCTGCGATGTCCGACCTCAAACGAGGATGAATAGCAACAATTTACACCTTTTCCACATGCAGACTGCAAAACATACAACAACACACCGCTGTCGTGGCGAACTCTACACACTCACCATAAATTTGCTCAGATCCAGTCAATTGGAATTTTTCAGTCGCGATCGGTCAGCGGTTAAACTGCTCGTGGTTCGTGTTGCAGGAAAAATAGTAATAAATGCGTTACAAATTAAGTTAAAATTGTGTGAAAAGCTGTAAGTGTTCTAATAAAAGCAAAAAATGTGGGCAAAGTGTTCAAGTAAAAGCAAAATATGTGTGTAAAGTGAAATAAAATAATGTGGGAAGGTAATTTGTTTTCTGTGATATGTTCATGTTTGTTAATAGTGTTAATAGCGAGAGGACATCTAATATTATATATCACTCATAAACAGTGCTGTGCTGAATTAGTGAGTTAATTTCTAATTAAATATATTTCGTAAAATGTAAAGTCAGGCGTTCGTTCATTCGATGTTCGTCTATCGTTGTTTTCTAACCAACCAACAACGTCGTTCGACTAAACAAATAAATAATATCAGTCCAAGACAGTAATAATATTTTTACCCTGAACTTAAAGGTGAGTACAGGGTGTTTGTGTAAAATTTAATTTGTATTTTTATGTATATAATATATTCATATCCATTTGATAAAAAATTATTAAATTAAAAAACTGCCGAAAAATTTGAAATAAAATATAACAGTTTACTTAAAATAAATAAGAAATTTTTTGAAGATAAATTATTTAGTATTGTCACAAAATAAATTATTTTCTGACTTTATACATTTGGCAAGAAATGTACATATTTATGCTTTAAGGGGTTATATACACATTTGAAAGTAAAATAATTATAATTTACAGTTAAAAATAAATCTCAGTACTAAAAAAAATATATCTTTGCACAAAAAAGTTAAATATACATATATTTTCGTAAATAGGTATGCTAATTGTATATGGAACTGTATCAAATTAGCCACGTCATTTTTGAAATCCAGAAGAAAGCGCCGGATACTCTATAAATTATATATGTAAATGATCAGCATGACGAACTGAGTTGATTTAGCAATGTGTGTCCGTGCGTCCGTCTGTCTGTATATACACGAACTAATTTCTTAGTTTTTGAGATATCGGCAAGAATTTTGACACACATATGTACTTGTCTCTCCAAGAAGCCGCTTACTTGACGGAGTCATTATAGCACATACTATGTACTTGTAAATAGCAACGCTGAACGATCTGAATGAAGTCATTTTATGGGGATCTTTTATTATACGAGGTATCTTCACGAAGTAGGTTACCGTTTTACCAATACATTTAGTTCTTGTTGTATACAAGTGTATGTGTATACATTAAAGCATATACTCATATATTTTTTTCACTTCTTATGTTCCCTTGCTTTCTTTATTGGGCACGGAAATTCTTTACATATGTAAATATGTTTTCAATTGTGCAGCAATACACTGGGGATTCAAAAACAGGAAATTATTTGGTGTCGATGAGCGATTGGCTAAGCATCCTAACAGCGTGATAAAGCCATTATCAATTTGCTGATTGGCAGGTGTATACTTTACGTGAACATGTAAGCTATTTCTTCGCTACTACGAGTAAAAGGGCAGCACTCATATTGTGGGTACTTATAGCTTGACTTATTA
Organism: Bactrocera zonata; assembly: GCA_037783105.1. Lineage (NCBI taxonomy): Eukaryota > Metazoa > Arthropoda > Insecta > Diptera > Tephritidae > Bactrocera > Bactrocera zonata. The sequence continues at coordinate 428,593 of JBAWJQ010004462.1, read as the reverse complement.
ATGCTTCTGAGGACAACTTTCATTTCAAATATGTACTTCCATGGAGGGTTGTTCACTAGCTAATTTATGTCATTTCGTTATATTGCAATAAATTCTTGAAATTTGGTTTTATGGTATTTCTAGGTATAAGCTCATATTTACTAAATGTAAAACATCATAGCTTTTATTAAATTTGCTGCACAGTTACATCAACTGTCACAAGGCGAAATACACAGTCAAACCAAACCATCCAAACAAATACAATACTCAACTCTCCCGTACACCTATAAAACTCGCACCGGACACGATTATTTTTTCATTGTGCCTGTTTCATTGCCGATTGGCAAAAGTCAGAAGTTCTACTAAATTACATATTTATTCTCTCTTCAAGCGTCGAAAATCTTGTATATCGCGCATGGGCTCTTACTATGAATTATTTAAAGTCATGTCAAGGAATGGGCTTGTTGATTTTTCCACTTGTTATACGAGTACCAACACTCCCTTGTCATTAATACATGTTGCAGTAATGTCCTACAATTTTTAAAGAAATTGGTCTATCTCTCTTTCTTTCTCTCTCTCTCTCTTATAATACTTTGCATCAAATAAATTTTGAGAATTTGAAATGTCATTTGGTAATTTGGTCCATCGCATTAATATGTTAATCAAAAGTCATAATTACTCAGCAGTTGCAATAAAAAATGTCTCATTCATTTCTCTGCTTTACTTGGACTTTACGTAGACAATTTTACATTTAACTTTAAATTTTTTTCTAGTGTTTGCATAGAAACTAGAAAACGTCATTTTAACAAAAGTTCATTTATCTGTATAAATCTAAGGCTAGAAGGTTTGAAAAAAATAAATAATTCTTTTTAACATAACACAGCCAGATAACTACTTATTTTAATTTCGTTTAAATATTTTTCACATAGCAAAATTCGCTCATTCAAATACTTTTTACGTTAGAACATACAAGAGTATGAAATGTTCTGTTGCATCTGAGTTTAGCCATTCCTTTCTTGCTTTAAATATTTTCCATATATCTTCATTGCAGACGAATACAATTTACATTGGGTTTCTTTGTAGTCAATGAACTAGGCGCTTAACTGCTACAAAAGCTGTCTTCGCAATTTTCCTTTTAATTTCCTATATACTCGTATTTCCATATATGACCTCTTTAGTACCAAGTAAGCTGAATAAGTTTGCACTTCGCCTGAATTTTTTCTTAAAATATTTCTGTTGCAGCTACGTTTAAGGATACCTTGCCATAATCGTGTCGCTTGGTAGCATCTGCTGCCAAATGCCTTTGCCTTTCCGTTGTGAAGGTGACAAATGTTCTAAATTATAACTACATATGTGTACGTGCAACATGCAACAGCAAGCTACATTTGCCATTAAAGATAGTCGTTTGCGCGTAATTCCTTCTGTGCATCCCGTTTATTTGTATAGTTAAGTAACGAATACATGTATCGTGATGTTGCAAGAGTATGTGTATGTGGCAACATTCATTTCTGGGTTGCATCTTGGGTGACCGTCATAAAAACTGGCGGACTAATTTGCGATTGTACAGACAATTTAAAATATTTAATTTATATTGTTTTAAAGGACCAACCCACTTTTGACCGCATACTTTGATATAACATAAATTGTGCGATTAATTTCCATCTTTTTGCTAATAAGTAGTATGTAATATAAACAAATAAACTTCGTGGCAAAATATTTTACTTTCTCTCCAAAACATTTGTCAGTTAGTTAATTAGTCGGCTCTAATTGCTGTGGTCTCTCAACTCTTACCGGAAATACGTGAAATACCGAAACGCTTTTCTGCTGCTAATGGTTGATAACTGGGAATTCAACTTTATGTGTGTTGGCCGTTGTCAGTTACGACAAAGTAGCAATAAAGTTTTTGAATATGTAACACATTAAACTTTTTGAGTACTGCTATGCCAAAATAATCCTTTCTATCAAAATGTCACAAAACTGTCATAGATTACATAATTACATGAGGATTTATTCAAATTGTGCAATATAAAGATGAGCATGCTTATTCTAATAGGAATAGTATAACCAAAAAAGTTATAAATAATTTCAGAGCAGCCATCATTAAAGGTATTGCTTTGAATCTCGAATTTTTCAGTTGTTTTACAAATTTCCACTATCTTCAAACAAACTACGCATTTTTTTTTTGTAATTTTTTGTAATTTTTTGTTTTTGGATTTTTAGCATTTCGAAATGAAAACCAAAACCAAGACTTTGCAAGATTCGAATATCCAAATGACTTATGAAAGGCGCTCACGCATTCATTTCTAGCAAGCCTTTGCAATCATAATACTCGTACGACACGCAGCAAAGCATGTCTTAAAATACTCATTGCAGCCAGTATGTAGTTACGGTAGGACAGAGAGAGAGTAAGCAGATTCTGACGTAATAGATAAGTGTTTAAAATATTTTAATAATGCCAAGAATAGAAAATATCCAGTCAATACTATCCCTTTCGCTTGCATACCTAAAATAAGATATAAAAACTTCTAGGAAATTTAAGATATCTTGGCAAACTAACTCAACATATAGTATAACACTAGAACTATAGTATGCTTAATGTCGAAAGTATGGAAAATTTTATTGTACTACATACATATATGGAGGATCGTTATTTTAACAAACCTTATGCCGAAGTATACCTGGGTCTCCGAATTTTTATCTGAGTTTAACCCACTCAGGTTGTGTCATTTGATAATGTTTTTAATATTATTTTAGTTGAAGCGAAGTAAATTATTGCAATTTATGTACCTAAGTGAGTCTTACGAAAATACCAAATTTGATTGTAATCCATTTTTGATTTTTTGGAATAATATGTTGAATTCTTTTGCAAGATTTCTAAATAGATAATGCACAATTTTCACAATTTTTATCTTTGCGGGTTGCGGAAATACTCTAACTAACTTATCACAAATAAAGACTGACTTAATTTTGTTAAATTTTTCTTAGATTTTAAAGTTGATAATATATATGTATATACTAGTTTGGAAAATTTCAAGTAAATAATACTATACACATGAATTGCAAGTACGTAGTGATGCATCCCTCATGCTTTCACTTATGTATACTTTCACCTAAAACTACCAAATAACATCAAGATTAAATTTTGTATAACACTAGGGTATTTGCTGAACCCCAAGTGCCATTATAACATTATTGCTGAAGTACTTGTGTGAGAACAAAGGTGAAAAGTGTGTATGCTTATTTATGCTCATTAAAGTCGGGAAGGCATCAACGGAGCAGTTCAACTATTTGATGAGCAACGAGCATGAATAATTAAAAAGTGAACTAACAGGCTTTTACTGCTAAACTTGTTAGAAAATATTTATGTATGTATGAGGAATAGAGATTCATTAAGAATTTGCAACACTCAGCTGTGAGTCCTGTGTTAAGAAAACCTCACTAAAAGCATTAATTTACCCTACAAAGTTGTAAAACTGTGGAAAAAGCGTATGTAAATTAATAATTTATACAAATGTACTTATTTAAATTGTATGTTACATGAGTTTCTGGGAACCATCATGTAATCATATTAATGTTGACATACTATGTATGTATAGGGGCACACAAATTTTTGCCCTGTTTGCTATTTCAACAACCAAAAGATTCCAAAACTACACCAAAGAGTACTCATGAATATTATATGACTTCGGTGGGCTGTTTCAAAAGTGAAATTAAGGAATAATAATTTCATTGTGATTAGAAAATTTTCAGCGATGTTCGCCTGAAGGTGTTTGACTTTCTGTTTCTGTTTTCTCTGTTCCAAAAGCAAAATTTTTTTCTCAACAAAAAGCGGCTCATTTATTGGAACCGCCAATATCGAACCATGCTTTATGCTATAAGGCGCCGATCTGAAGTGCTTGTTTGGAAAGTTCTTTCATTCGAAAAAAAATTTCTTGGAGTAATTTGGCATGGTAGCACTCTCCAAAGAAATTGTTCAGATAGAATCACTAAAGGGCATAGCTGTCATTAAAATTTACCGGTCGAAATAAAGTTTTTTAAAGAATATTTTGTATTTGTGAAAATTGTTTTAGCTTCGATACATCCAAAGTTAATGTTTTTTCTTGTTTCTGTATTTATTTAGTCGCTATCACTTTCTTCATATGTTTTACGAAATATGCTCAAAAAGAATAATAAGTGTATAAGAAGCGTTAGAATTCCACCATTTAGCAATGTATTAGACAAAACGAGTATTTTAGAACACCATTTGTAATTAAACCACAGGTTCCAGAAATTCTAAATTGTATAAATCACCGAAAATGTTGTCCGCCTTAGGTTTATATATTTAATGCGCTAACCAGGGTAAACAATGCGCATAAATAGTACCGAAACGCAAAAACACCTTTCATGAATGTGAAAGCAAACAGCTAGTATTGCAATTAGGCAGTTTTCGCGTTAGAATGTTGGGAAGTTTAGTTTTGGTGTTTTGCTGAATGCTGTTTCTATAGCATCCATCGCTATGTCGCTGCTAGGCTATTTAATTGCAGCAAGACAATGCGAATCGAAATGCAATGCAGGCAGAGCCATAATTTATTTCATTTACATATTTTCTTCTATTTTCTATCATCAACAATATGTGTTCTGCATGTATATATGTATATTGAGTTCTATAGTTTTGAATAATACACTTTTAAAAAATTCCATTTCGCATAGTACAGGGTAGTGCACGAATGTGTCACAAAAAAATGCCGTAATAAAATTTTTTTAATCAATGTGTTACATTAATTTTTTTATTGTGCTGAAAATGGTATTTTATTTTAAATACTTTATTTTTAAAAATTATGCAGCTGCGCTCCTCCCGTGTCGTTCTGTTTAGATCAAAATCGACCTCATCAAACATAAACAGGCAGTTTATCAAAGGAAAATTTCAATAATTTTTTAGTAAAATTCCAGGCGAATATGTAAATCTCGAGGGTTAAGCCCTCTAGGTTTGTTATTTGATCTTTGTACGAAAATATATTTATGTCATCATGAACTATTCGTTGTAGCCTCTGCTAACTTCAAGTTGCGTCGATAAGGTGTGACCCTTTACCACCATTTAACCTGCGCTCGCTAACCGAATCAACCAATATTTTTTCTATATATTGGTCGTGGTTTCGTGCAATAAATCGTGACACATCCACTCTTGAATGCAGTGACAATGTGAATACTTGTCAGCTATAACTATTTTACTGACAAGTTATTTGTGTAAATGACAGCTGCGGTTGCTTTGCATCATATCATATTATAGCAACACGAATCTGCACACATATACATATCTATTAGCATATTGAAATTTGTAGTAATAAAGTTTAAATTCCGTGTACTAATAAATCTTTCGTATTGTTTTCAGAAATTTCGTACCAGTCTTGTCTTTTATGCGCTGAAGCCTTACTTTTACGAAATTTGGAAATGGAATTTTATTGTTATTCATTGGTCGTCGTGTCTCCTTTTTTGCGTATGTTTAAATGTTTTCGTTCACTGCGGCACTTTGATTTTCTGCATTATAACTTACTGTACACAAACATCTTCGCTCCAACGTGCACTTTACGTTTACATTTCGTCATATTTTCTTACCTATGTGTGTATGGTACGAGTACGTTAAATGAACAAACAGTAACAGAGAAAGTAAACAGAATAACATTCATGAGAGCAAGTTGCTACAACAAAACTCTTAATGTTTTGTTAATTTTATGCTAGGCGGATGCATTTTACGGCCTAACAAAGTATTAAAACTGCACTTAACAAATTTATGAACTTGAAGGACATTGGATACAAAGATATACATACTTGTCTACATATGAAATAAAAATTTGTTTGGATCATCTCATCATACCCCAACGCAATTTTCCATATAAAATGTAGTTGCGGTTTATCCAAAATTAACTTATTCCCTTTAAAAACGGCGTTTGATTTCTGTAACCCTTAATAACTAAATATATGAGGTGAGGTCTTATGTATAACTTTTAAAGTTTTATTCCTGCGTTGTTATTCACAAGATTGGCTAAAATACCCAAAGTCTAGTTTTTACACGCCTGATAACCAAACCAAAATAGTTGAGTCAATCCATAAGAGATGAATTAAAAATCTATACCTTCCTTGCGATACCAACCTGTTGATTTCCAAGTACTATTTCTTAAACTTTTTCGAAGTTATCGCCATTAAGAAAGGTGGTTGGCACAATGCTACACATTAAAGACATTATTTTTGTAAAGTTTTATAGTGTTATATTAATTGCTTCTTGTCTTGTATACAGGAAACTGAACGAATTGGAATTTAAAATTTTATGGTATGGGCTTCCATTAAGCTTTCTCTGGCGTTTAGTTATTGATTTATCGCGTCTTTATCAAATTTCATCAATTTTCACACTGTTGGTAAAAGTTTTTCTGGTATTTTCATTCAATACTGTCTTCAGTGGTTTTTATACTCTTGCAACACGTTGCTTCAGAGTATAATTATTTGTTGATCTAATGGCCATTTATGTCACCTAAAATTAATCGATATATATATGTATATACACAGTTGTTACCGCTTGTTATTGTTTTTATTTAAAAAAGGGTTTTCCAGATAAAGTTTTGTACGCAATGTATGATCCTGAGAGAAATCTAAAAAAATTTGTGGACTACTATTTTTCAGTTATTGTCCAGAAGGTACCTTAGTAGTAGGAACTTAGACGGCCGCATTTAACCATCATTAGACTCATTGTGTTCCCGGTGGGTAACCAAATTAAGCAACACTGATTTTTGCCACTTATGCCGTCCTATATCTCTTAAGGGGTGACTTAGAATATACCCCGTCTCATTCGGCCAAAGGCTGGGTATTTGAGTAGATAATATTCCAGCCTCTCATCATCGACCGCGCATGCTCTGGTTTCCGGCGAATCCACTTTTCCAATTTTCTGAAGATGAAATTTTAAGGGTATATACCCTATGATGTTATGCCTACAGTATTACTAAGTTCCCTTTTACTTTGAAGGAAAGGTTTTGGCTTTCACACCATTACGATTACTCCAAAGTAATTTTTTGGTATGCCCTGTGTTTCTAGTGTTGTAAGAGATATTCCTTTATTATCGATTGTCTCAAAAACACTTGAAATAGCTAAATGGTCTGGAGCAGCTTTGGGTAATTGTGTTCACAGCTGCCTCCGAGCGGGCCAGCTCGTCTGACTCATCTTTATTTATTACTCACATGTAAAAATTTGCAATCATTAAAGTTTACCGAATGATAAATGTTATTCGATCGAAAGAAATTTACATAAAAATAAACATATTAAATACATACTGGCTTGATTAAACTTATTACTTGCATGAAAAGCTAACTCACAATTTACTGAAAATATTCACCAGTCATTGACTAGTGAAGTATGAAATGACTTGCTTCATCCGTCATCAACCACACGAGAAATCACTCATTAATGCATTAATTAACGCCAACGGTGTCGGTAATTTAAGGTGTAAATAAATGTTCTCAATAAATATTAAGCACCATTTTATATCTATAGCAATAGTTCTATACAGAATTATATGTATGTATGAACATAAGTACATATTTTTTAACAATCCATTGCCCTGGAAGCTGAATGTATTTAGAATCAATTATTCTGAATAAATGAAGCTGAAAATTTGTTTTATTTTTAATTAAATGTTAGTATTAAATTGTTTAAACTATATGTTTTCTAGAAAAAGATGCTTTCTAACTTTAATTCGTTTTTGTTTTCTTTCTTTGCAAAGCTATACTGGTATTTTGATATCGTAATTGGCTCTCGATTTATATAATTTATAGATATTCACGCTTTCTGATTTTCATAATTGCAAGCCTGTGCCAGAGTGCAACTCTTCATTGGCTATAAACCTTTATTAACTGAACCCTGGCATATTTGTTAGATAAAAGCGCAATCCTAACCATGTTCTGGATTTCAAAATCGCCAAAAAATTCAATCGACTCGAAGGCATTTTATGTTTGTTTGGCCACAGCATTACCACACATCTGCTCAGCAGTGATTGCACTGCGCTTACCTGACAAAAGCACGAAACTAATCATTATTTTCAGCACAATACCTATGAAATGCAGGCAAACACCGATTAGGCCGTTGGCAATAAATGAGCTTTCTATTCTTGGTAGGAATGAGATTTGCTTTCAATTTCTGCCGGTACGTAAATTAAGAATTGCATCGATTTCATACTCCATTAAACTTTGTGAAAGAAATATATATGAAATGGAGTTTGTATAGCTATGAGTAAGGTAGAGAATAGAAAAATTGTTTTTGGTCACTTTATTCTTCCATACGGTAATGCTATACTTATATTTGGTTTGACTGAATTATAACTTATTTTTCGCAACAAATAGTTAAAACATTTATAAATTTGGTTATAGACGTTATGTTGAACACGAAAACATATTTTGTTAATTTTTACAACGTCTATTATTACTTCTTACAAGTAGCTTAACACATACCGTTTCATGTAATACCTCTCTTACCGTGTATATGAACCTACACATATTATATAACAAACTCAAGAAGACACTACAAACAACATTAATACTTAGTAGTACTCAAGTTCATGAAAACACTCTCAAGCTTATTCAGGTGTAGTAAATCAACAAATGCATAGGATTATTAGGACTGCGGAATCCCAACTCAGAAATTACTACAGCGAACAAAGTAAGGTAAATACTAAAAGAAAAGCTGGGTTTTAAAAACTTTTTTATACTCTCTCACAACAGGCTGCACAGAATATAATAAAAGCTATAAATATCAGACATTCCTCTCTGAAATGAAAATGCGTTAAACGAACATCTGCAGAAGAATTAAGTTTGATATTACAGTAGATCTGCGTGGTTTAATGAAAAGTAAACTATGGGCTTGGCAGCTCGCAATTTTCATCAAAGTTTAAAGAATACATGAGTATTGTTCGTAAAACAAGTCGAAGGTCTACTATAACAAGATATCATTGAAAGCTAAATGAATTCAAAAGGCAGTTGGATTAAAGAGCAATCGCAATATATAGTATAAATATATTTATTAAAGCATTGCAAACCAATTAAACAAGTATCCTTGAACATATTTTTTAGTATGAAGAATAAAAATTTAAGATTAATCCAGTAAATTTGTACGCGATTCCTACCCAAAGCTAAAGTATACAAAATGCAAACCTATAATGTGGTTAATTCTGCGGAATAAAGCGGAAGGTTATGAAATGTAAAGCATTCAACGATGAATGAAATTTATTCTGTTAAAATGCTGAGCTGCAAGAAGACTGTGCAGTTGAGCCAGAAATAAAACACTGTCCTACATAAGCAGGGATAAAATTTGAAAGTCAACTAATACCGTAATCGTATTAAGTTATTGATCTATTTCTATGTATTACTTTATTGCCTTTTTATGACACGATAGAGGGTCGGTCGTCTAGTCATCGTAATCATATCTATCTCAATTAAACTCGACCAAGAAGTCAATAACCACACACTTTTACGAAGTTCACATATCCTTACTTACTGAAAATCATAAGTAAAGAGCACAATATGCGGATACATAAAAGAGCAGCGAAAGGACATTAGAAATGAAAACAGTCAAATCACATACTTAATTATAGAATTTGGCTTGCCTTTTTTTATAAAAGGGAATGCCGAATTCCTTCATGAGTAAAATTTTTTGCCAGTAAACTTGTTCCTCAATGGAAGTTCTTCTATACCTTGACTTGGATTATTTCTTTATGCATTTTGATATAACTACTCTCCATTGCAATAGCCAACACCTTGTGGATTGGTTTGCAAAAGCGATGTACAATTTCTTCCAATTCAATAAGTTGAGAAATGCAATAAAATAAACAAAATATTGGTGAAGTCAATCAATTGCTGCAGCATGAAAACTGTGGGTTATCAGAAAAGCATTGAACATTTTGGGGACTTGTGTATCAGAACTAAAAGCAAAGTCATAGTTCAAATATTTGTTCTTCTATCAACAGGTTTTGGCGTAATTGGTTGCAATCATACGGGTGAAACGAGGCCAGCAACTTGAGCCGAGTTTTCTATTTATTATTTTCACATAATTTTCGCAAATGTATGGTCCTCTCAGCTGGAGTTTATTTGGGGCAGCTTCGGCGCTAACTTACCCGAAATAATTAATAAAATATAATGGCAACTCCTTATCTCTATAATAAAGCTAAATTTTTGACCATACTATCAAACTATTAGGTCTACAACTTTGCTTCCACCGTTTTCCAATATATGTGTCTAGGGTCAAGCACAGGTCGATTAAATCGTTTTATTTCGATCTTGGACATTTGTGTCAACATTAACCCAACAAAATATTTGTAGAGATCTGTTTGCATCCCAAACTTATTCTCAACTGAAAATGTCACTTTTTGAGCCGAGTTCTCGACATTTACGGGAAATTTTGCTTTTCTTTTTTAATTCCAGAAAAGTGCGGCTGAGGCCCCGTCCACACTTTACTGAGGCTGACACAAACATATGAAGATAATACTGTTACTCTACTACTACCATCTATATGATTTCTATTAGGTATTAAAAAGATATAGAATTTTTGTAAAGCAACTTGTTTTAGTTTACAAAAAATGGATCATAAAGCATTTCGTGTGTTAATTAAGCATTGTTTTTTGAGGGAATAAGGAAAAAAAAAAGACCGTTTTTATACAATAAAGCCTTAAATTTACAAAAAAAAAAAAAAACGGCGGAGGCAAAGTAGACCTAATATATTTTTATATTATCTGTATATTTGATCATCCTTATGACATGTAATTTTTGACTTCATTAGTTTTCAAATATAAATATATATTGATATTAACTACAAGTATATTTTATACCTTTATCATTACAGGTAAGCGCTTAAATTATCACCTAATTTGCAGTATTGGCAAATATAAATTTAAAGTATAGAGCCGTTGTAAAAATTGGATAATGCACACGTTTAGGTTAAGGTACAACTTGGGAATTACCTGATCAATATTTACAAAATTTTGAGTTTGACTTTATAGCAAATTGAGCATATTAGCACCCAATTCAACAAAATCAGAAGTAAAGTATAAAAAAGAAAACTGAGGATTGCCAGTAACGGAAGTTGACATAAGGTAAAAACATGTTTATTCGATGCTGATAGTCTCAGCTTCTTACGAGGTATAATTGCATTGTCGAGCACAATCTTTCAAATGCAACAATTCTAGGAGTATGATACACATACGAAGTGCCAACACCTAGTTAAGTACTTTGAAAAAGTAATGTACAATAAATTGAAAGTATTTTTGTCAAATACAATGCTATTTGCATGTTTATTATGCACATCATATCACACTAACACCCAGAGTTTTAATTTCCGAACGATATCCTCATAAGGCAGATCAAAAATAATCTTCGATGCAAACAAACTCAAAGGAATGACATTTTATAGTATTGTGCATTGGAAGGGAAGGTCTGAATAGATTTATTTTACTTTTGCTATGAAACAAAAGTATGCTTAAAAAAATATTTGTACCCAATATAAGGATAGTTAAGGCATTGAAATTTGAACTCTATGCCACAAATTCACTCTAATGCATTACCATCAGCTGGAATAACACTTTCAACATTATATACGTATATAGATATACCAACAAGTATTTATATGCAAAATTGTAATACACGAATCTTTTATAAGCTACGTCGACTAGATTGTGGCGACAACTTGCATTCTATTTAGTGACGTACGCAATTGAGAACAGTGCAAATAATTGCAATCTACTTTGCTGTCGGCTGGAATAAGAATTTAATATACTAGACATAATAATAGACAGATGATAAAATGCTGCTGAAATAAAATATGGTGATGAATTGTTAACAAAAGTAAATCATATGAAGTATTTGGACACATGAATACTTATGGACAAGCACATGATGCAAATTAAATCTTGGTAAATATGTGATACTGTCAAATCAAGTTGTATAAAAAAATAACTCAACAAATATAAATTTTCTTCAAAACCAGAACGAAATAGAAACATTAATTCACTTTATTGTGAAACAGAAATAGACAACATGCGTAATTACCTCAAATTATTTAAGTATATACTATTTATAATGTCAATAACATTTTATTTAAAATGTGATTTCTTGCCCGGGATGAGTTTGACTTTCGGTTTGCACTCAATAGAAAACTGAATCAAATGTTTAAGGCTAATTTTAAATTTAAAAATTTGAATATTATATGTTTATCCACCCTGCTTTTATGAAAGTGTGTACCTGTGACTTTAAATTAGTTGTGTTGAACATTTATACACCAAGGCGTGTGAGAAACTTGTTGAAAACTGGAAGAAGAGTTTGTTAAACAGATTTTAAAAGAGCACACGAAAGCCAAGGTAGACTGTCTCTGAAAACAATGATCTAAATTTGCTGATACAAAGTGAATTAGTTTATATGCGAATTTAGGCAGTATTTGAAAAATGTTAATATTTTTAGGCAGGTTAATAATTAGTGTACCAGCATTAAAAAGATGTTTTAATTACGATTGACGGCGCTAAAAACCTTGCGGAGAACAGTTCTCTACAATACTCTAAGTGCTTTGTCATCTCGGTTCGTCATGTTCTTCGCCGCATAATTAACAGCAATAACGGGAGACCTTTCGATCGTAATGTTTAGTCGTCAAAACTTCAATTGTATTACCTTCACATTTTACGCGTTTAAGCATAACGTAATATGTAACTTTACATATTTTTGTCACTTTTATTATTATAATTATACATGCTTTATTTATAAAATGAAATGATAATATGAGATTTGGAATAATGTCATTTGGTAGTGTCCCCAAATTTCATAGAGTACGTATACCATATCTCAATGTTTCACATTAAAAGGGTACAAAACGGATAACTTATTAACATATTTGGCACATGAAAAAGCTATCCTAAAAAAGCTTGATATAGGTTATGTCCCTACTCCTACTCAGTGAACTACATTATGTACTCATTTCCCTTTTTATTGTACAATCACGCCTCGACTAGAAACCAAATATCATATATTACCATTAAGACTAAAAAAATGGAATTTTTGAGAACACATTAAACCAGACAGTGCTTCTCGTACAATTTGCCGTTTTCATTTTTATCATATGTGACGCCATGTCTACGCCATTATGTCACAGGTATATCTTGTTTCTAGATTGCCCAAAAAGCCATTTGCATGTTCTAATTACTGGAAGGTAGTAATAGTCAGAAAGCAAACAAAAGCAAATGTACGAGTATTAAATGTATTTCTGAAGCTCACTGGATGACAGCTGGTGTGCAGCAAAAATGCCTAACTTAAATTTGAGTTACCTACAAAACTGATAGGATGTGTTATTGTGAAAAAAGCAGTGACTCAACACTGGCTTGTGGATTATCATCACTTCAAATGCGACAGTTTTGGTAATTAGGGTGCCCATTCAAGCATTTCTTGTAAAAATTAGGCCTCCTCTTTTTGGGGTGATTCACTGAATGTACGACGCGATCTATAAATTTATATGATATTGAGTAAGTTGGATTGGAATAATGAAAATGAGTGATTAAGAAATAAATTATTTATAAATATGGTCTCATGATATATTAAATTTTATTGTTATGTCTAAGGTGGTTTGTCATGAAATATAGAAATTGTTTAGAGAGATAGAAATCGTAATGTCAACTCTAAATTGCAATTTGAAGCTTCTTCTTATTGATCACAAGAAAGAATGTTCTGGATCGACTACCCTCTCTCGATTGCCATCACTACTACTATACCAAGGGTTTTATTGTAGATGGCGGCAATAACTGCTATGTATCACCTGAGATATGCCTATATAAAGAAGGTGGACATATTTTAAGGTAGTTGAATTTCTATATGTTTATATTAAACTTCGCCGCACATTGCAGTCGGATAATGAAGACATGAATAAACTATTAGCTCCTGTGTGCAACTATTCTATCTTCTCAACGCTTGATTGATTTTAAGTGTGCCATCCTTTTGGCGATTTCCAAAACTTTTAAACATAAACGTTCGTTGAGCTGTTGCGCATAACTTAATATTTCTCATTCTTGTTTTCCAAGTATTTTTCATTTCTTTTGCTGGTAGGCGAATACAATTTCCAATGGGTTTTTTAAAAGTCAGTGTATTAGGCGCTCAGTTGCTGCATAACTTTCCATTGCAGTCTTCTCGCTTAATCCATACATACTTGTATCTCTGACCGCATTAATTCCAAATAATCTAAAAAAAAAGCTTTAATTTCACTTCAATGCATTTCTGTTGCAGCTAGGATTAGGGATAAGGATAAGGTATGTGTGTGACTGCTGGCTCTTCCCTTTGCACCTGTATGTCCGTGTTATGTGCATAACAAAGTAGCAGCAGCTACTAAGCTGAAAATGGTTGATGGCACTGCTGTTGCGTGAATTTTCATTGAATTACCGACAAATGCTTTAAGTAATACTTCATACGTGCCACATGCAACATGCTTGCCGTAAAAATAACAGTGTTTGAGCTTAGCTAATTCTTTGTTTGTCAAACCTTTCATTGAATATTACTAAGTAGCTTAATTGTTAAACTTCACTGCGTAACAGACTGCAGACCAAATGTGACTATAAAAAATATCTTTTTAAGAAACTGGCTTTTATCTGTAATATTTTTTAATTTAGTTTTTTTTTGTTTTTTGCACTATGTACTGTTAACTCAGAACATATTCGGACTTTTGCGTCGACATGAAAGGGAGACCGTGGCTCGATCGTCTCTTATTTTCACCAATACAATGGAATAATTTTCTTCGACTATCTTAAGAAAGTAAAAGTTGTCGACAGTAACTTCATTAAGCTGTATTGAAACTTTTGAATGATAATATAGAGAGAAAGCTGTTTCATAGAGTCAGTGAAGGTTGCTTGAATCTTACTTCGAATAGCTTACGTATCGCCAGTATTCTCTGCAATACTTATTACTAATACTTATAGAATTTTTGCAGACAATATAAAGGTTAACGCCGAATTTTAAATCAAAAGACATGCTTACTAAAAATGTTTTAGAATAGGTGAAAGATGATAACTGTGCACAAGTGGTTCTTATATTAAATATTTTCCATTGACAAGTGTGTTCGAGACCAGTGCAAATGAATGCAAATAAGAAATTTTTAACAAATATATGCAAGTAAATGAAAGCACGTTTTTCTTGTCCTTTTACATCTCATTCTATTACTATTTGACTTTGATTCGTTAATAACTCAAAAAATAAAATTGTTTTTCCAACAACGAATTCCCTTAATTTCATTTAATTACTTTTTTATGACTTATAAATGGAATTTTGCGTCATAAAAGAAAATCCTGTGAAAACTTTAAAGACTACTAAAACATTCTGAAATTTATCCAACCGTTCGGATAAGACATTAACTATGAAAATTACGGAATCATTGATTAGCCAACTCACGAAGTTTTACATGCCATTGAACATAAATAGTTCGTGAATAGTTTGAAACTTTTACAAACATAATACATTATAAATAATAAGTAAGGATGGGTTAAGTTCGTATATATATATGGGTGATAGGAGAATTTTTATATTCTTGCAACCTGTAAGTAACAATTGAGATACATATATTGATGATATGCGCGTTCATTCGTTAAGCAAAATTACCAGTTGGTAGATGGGCGTAATTGGACCACTGCCACGCCCACAAAATGCCATTAACCGAAAACCAATAAAGTGCCGTAACAAAGCACTAAATTAAAGTATAAAAGTGCAATTTGGCACAGGGCACCGCAGTAGCAAGAGGCACTCTTAGGTAAAAAATTAAAAAAAAAAATTTAAGAAGTTAATTGTTTTATATAAAGTATTAAGAAGTTGAATAAAACATTGGAAGTAATATTTTGAAAGTCGCGATATTTACCATTAACGAATACTAAACAATTAAGGAAGAAAGTAGAATCAAAAAGTCATCGGAACTTTACAGTGTAAGCTATAATAATGCCATGCCGAGTTAAGCTAAAGCCATTCCTTATGTAAAATATAACAACTCCGTCTACTTAAAGGTGATTATGCAAGCGCCAGCAGTGAAGAAAAACAACCTGCTTATGGGAATGTTATGTAAAAATGCAATGCAAACTAAAGTACTTTTTACGACAATTGCCTTTGTTAAAGTTTATGCAGTTGCTCACATTGCCTGCTACTTGTCCTGACAATTGGTTAACGAAGTGTCGTGAGGGTTCTTTATTAGGCCAGAAAGACTTTTGTGTTGAACGTGTTGTTGCTGAAATACTAATTGCGCTTGAGCAATTCGTAAGCATAAGAGTGCAAATATGCCCACTGGTAGATCATCGCTGTCGCTGTTGAATGTTCTCATTTTATTCTGCTGTTTAACTTCCCCTTATTGTGCTCGTACATACAAATGAAAAAATCAAAATGTAACGAAACATAAACGTTGAGTGTGCGCTCATGCTAAGTAAGATCCAGATAATTCTGGTATTGCAATAATAACGCTAGTAGACACAAAATAATAAATGACATTAATATATCATATTAGGGGAGTGATAGGTAGGCAGAGAGGTCGTCTAATGTACATGAAACATGTGTTACGTGGAACTTTATAGAATTAGGTGTAAAAAAAGCGTAGCACAAGAACTACTTCATATTTGTACACTTAATCCGGCTTGCAAAATTTATTACTCTAACGCTTTAATTGAAAACAATGTTGTAAGTTACCATATTCGAGTTAGGTATTAATTTAAATAATGTGTAAGAAATAAATAAATTTCTGTCAGTTAGGACATTGTATATTAACTTGAATTTGTACGCATAAGTACCCTCTACGCAGAATATATTTCCTAGTATAATATATATGAGCCGAATTTATTAGTTTCGTGTCGATAGTTCAACACACAATAAATCACTTATATATCTGTGCATAAATTGTAATTTATCATATGACTGAATAACCGTTTTTAAGCAGTGTAAATATTAATAACTCGCACGTTATCATATATTTTTGATATAATACTATGACTAAAACTGATAGTAGGAAAAAAAAACAGAAACATACTGCAGAGAAGTTTGGAATTAATTGTAAATTAAAGTATGGTCATAGAAATTGCATACGTATGTATATATGCCTTTTTACCTAATAATATGTAATATGTAACAAGTTTGAAAATGCGTGCTCAAAAGTAACGAATTCAGGTATACGTGTAGTTTTCAACTATTCTTAAACTCTGACAAGAACAATTGTTGTTTAAAAGTTTGCAAAGTGCAGTCTTAAATAAAAGGCAATCCTGAATGGGTACGTAAATAGTGCATATAAGGAGCGTAAAGTGGGACGCTTGGGAGGAACCGAATATTTTATTTGAAAATAAATCAGAGTAAATTCGCTTATTTTTTGCATTTTAGTATGTCCAATACAATAAGTTAAGTTAATTTTGCGAAGATGTCTTATAGTTATATTGGCTTATATAGATAGTAATAAGGAAGTTTCTCATGGTACGAGGTGTGTTTAAAAAGTATCGCAAATTTTGTGTTTTTTCAAAAATTATTTATTTATTCATGAATATCTATTTTGTTCCCTTCAAAGTAACCCCCATGAGATATTATAAACTTGTGCCAGCGGTTTTTCGAAGCACTTCAAAAAATCATTTTTTTTTTATCTTCTTCAGCTCCTCCTTCGATGCCGTCTTCATCTCGTCAAGAGAAGCGTAACGTCGTCCTTTCATGGGTCTCTTCAGTTTAGGGAACAAGAAAAAGTCACAGGGTGCCAGATCTGGGGAATACGGTGGCTGTGGCATCATTAGTGTGTTGTTTTTGGCCAAAAAGTCGCGCACAAGCAACGATGTGTATGAGCAGGGGCGTTATCGTGGTGCAAAAGCCAATTTTTGTTCTTCCACAAATCCGGGCGTTTCTGGCGGATTGCTTCGCGCAAATTGCGCATAACTGGCAGGTAATATTCCTTATTGACCGTTCTTCCCTGTGGCAAGAACTCATGATGCACCACGCCCCTGCAATCGAAGAAAACTGTCAGTTACGATTCGCGGTACATTTTGAACACACCTCGTATATTAGACATTTGGGAGACAAGATTTGTATTGACCCCATTTTTATTATTTTTAGCAATGACACATACTGTTAACAGTATAAAATACTCCCCGAGTTCCAATAATCTACCTCACATACCATCAGTATTATACTATAGGTATTTAGAGTAGGGTCCGCAGGATATTCGAAAATCTTGATATTAATCATATTTTTTAAGTTTAGAACAGATTTTATCTATTTTACACACAAATATTTACTGTGTTTGAAAAACGAGGTTTTCTATTAAGTACATGGGGCCTAAGGGGAGTATTGACTCGATTTCATCCATTTTTGACATACAGACATGTGTCACGCCACAAAAATGCGCCTCTTTGTACTGCTCATGTGTATCGTGTCAACATTCAAAAGTAATCGCATCATTGCGCTTAAATGTGCATGTGACACATGTGTTCAAGTTTCATGAATATATCTCAATTTTTAGTGAAGTTATCGTTTGCTTGGTCGGACAGACTGACAGTCAATTGTCTGTGAACTCGTCTCTTCATTCTGATTATTATAAATAACAGTTAAGCGAACAAAACTATTGTACCCTGTGCACTAGTAAGACTATAAAATTAGCTCAGTTAGCGATTAATGCTCGAGGAATTTTAAAATATTACTCACACGTTTCATTCTTGTGCTCAAACCTTCTGGTGCTTTCAATAAATCTACTTAACTCAGCTATGCTTTTTCTGGGCAGCCATTAAAGCTGGACTAGAAAACGATGCCCTTGTTCTTTGACTCGCAGCGACGGCCAATATTCTTATATATACAAATTCTAAAACGATAAATAAGACAAGTCCAATTTAATATATGTATATACATGGCGTATACGTAATTTTCGTCATGAGAAATATTAAGTTACTCACACAGCCACCAGGCTCTTCCGAAAAGTAAAAGTTAACCACTTCATGCCTAGTGATTCCCATAGAAGAAACTTAAGCAGCAAGTAAGATTAACGATAATTCAGACAAAAGCGTAGGTGCAAAGTAGAGTGAAAAAAAACTAATTACATGAGAATTTTTCTTTAAACAAAAATTTCAGGAAAGTAGTTTGTCATTCAAGGACATTCATATAAAGAGGTTACTGTAATTATTCACAAATGTATATGAAAATATGAAATTTTATAGCTGCGCTAGGTAATTTATGTGAAGCGCAAGGAAATGAATCTCTTAGAAAGTGAGGACAATTCACTTGACAAGTATCTTTGTTATACCACTTTTTAAGTTCATATGTCTTACAACTTCTGAAGCAAGTAGACTTTCAAAATTGTTATTAGTGCATATCTTAAGGAGTATTTACCTAGACGAAATTAGATTTTCTCTCACTTTTCAATTTGTTTTAATTTACTCAGGGGTTGGTTGCGAAAGTAAATTGCGGGAGCAAGTGAGCACACAATATTGAAGCAACTTGATGTATTAGGAAGACAATTTTCTTAAAAAAATCGTTATCATTTCCAAGTTGTTCTGAAGCAAAATCGCTAAATTAACGACGCTTATGGTGGTCCGATGGCTCAAGTTCTTGGGTGATCCCAAAGCTTTTCTCAAAATCCGCTAGTCTTGAGCACGTCTTGGAATCAACTAATTGTGGTCTTCAAAGACACTTACCGGAACGGCAGCAATATTTTTATTACTTCGAACGGTTATTTGCTTATAGGCACTTGAATATTATTTAAAGAAAATGTAAGCTCGAAATTTTTTATAATTCAACGAAAAGCGAGCACAATTGGACGATTATTACGACCATTAAATGGCAAAAGCGTACGAAATGTTGAAATTGAAGAACAATTATTTTTATAATAAAATCGAATAATTTGTTCTTTTGTATATCTTTTCATTATGAAATTGTGCATCCTACTGAATACAATGAAAAAAGACAGATCATGACACACTAAGAATGACTGAAAAGACCCTTAGAAATCATATCACCACTATTGACCCGGTATTACAATAACACTGCACTTTCAACTGATTCTTTGTAGTATATTTTTGATATTAAACTATAAGACATACATTTAATGCTGAATTTTTTTAACTTTATAACTACAGTTCTAATTAAATAAGAACTAAGTGCTGGCATCAGATTAAAAAAATTCATTCAATGTATCATAAAATGGTTTCCATGACGTATAAGCGATGCCATGTCACTATCCAAATGTCTTATTCTTGCTACCGTATACACAATTGCAATTATTTTGCTTCTCCAATAACATACTTATCTTTATTAGGTATTATAACTGCCACGCATTTGTGTATAATGCAAACTTAAAACAAGAAAACAACGTTAACTTCAGCTGTTATCCTTTAAAGGCTTTTCGAAACTTTAGCGCTGCATATAATTCAGTATTTTGAAGATAATACAAATATCCTCCTTTTTCGATGTATAGTTCAAAGCAGTTAAAACTGCTGACCTATTATAATAGGTTGTCAAAAAAGTTTTTCGCTAGTTGGCGCTGAAAGCGCGTAGTTTTAGTTTTATTCGTCGCATCGGGTCATCTATACCTTTTTGGAAAGCTCATTTCACGCGCTAACACGTGTTTGATTGATTGTCGTTTCTTTTAAATCGTTCGTGAGTTACAGCGTCGCAAACATGGAGCAAAATAAATAGAAAATATGGCATATTTTACAGTACTACTACGATAAAGGCAAAAACGCTTCTCAAGCCGCCAATAAAATTTGTGCAGTTTATGGACCCGATACAGTTTCCATTTCCACCGCACAACGATGGTTTCAACGTTTTCGCTCTGGTGTAGAGGTGGTCGAAGATGCGCCACGCTCCGGAAGGCCTGTCGTCGAAAATTGCGATAAAATCGCTGAATTGGTCGAAAGAGACCGGCATAGTAGCAGCCGTAGTATCGGTCAAGAGCTGGGCATGACTCATCAAACCGTTATAAACTATTTCAATAAATTCAATAAATCATTCAATAAAAATACCGCAAGACTTTTTTGACAATCCAATTTATTAAACATCCCGGTATAAATATTGCAATCACTTGAATTTCACCGAATAAATAAATGTACAAGCTCGTTACGTGCATGAGAAGCCAAATCAATATTAACAGCAATTATCCACCAGTTATTGACTTGTAAAGTGTAAACTGACTTGCTTCATCAGCCATCAATTACACAAGTATTTAATCACTCATAAATTCATCAATTAATGCCAATGGTGTCCGTAATTTAAGATGTAGAGAAATTTTCTGAATAATTATTAATTATATGCTCGCAGGCTATATTATATACTATATTTACAATCAACAATCCATTGAACTGTTGACTGTGAAATGGAATGTTATTGAGCAAGGACACAGAAATCCTCACCACTAAAAAACAAAAATCAATATAATAATTTTATCTTTTATGCCACAAAGAGAATTTTCCAAGTATTTTTATTGAACACAATAACAACAATCAAAGCCTGCTGACATAAATATGTAGAATCAAAAAATTATGAAACATATTAAAATTAATTTTCCTAGTTTTTCCCCACTGCCGTTGTTTATTGAACGTTTTTGTTGAAACGGAAATTACTTCGCCCATATTGAGTCATGGTAAAAAAATAATAAATGTTTATGCAATGTGTATTTGTAAAAACAAAACGGCATTGAAATAATATTGGCATGTTTAATTCTCACGTGGTGCAATTCATAATTCATTCGTGGTGTAAAAACCAAGAGTTGTCGGCCCATAATTCCGGCATCTTTTTACGAATAGCTTTGCACAAATGACGCATAAAACTCAAACAGTATTCTTTGTTGACAGTTGTCTGTTGTCTGGTCGGATGAATTCAGAGTACACCACACCTAGCCAATCGAAGAAAATTGAAACCTTGATTTTGGTCCAGCTTTGACGTAGTTTCTTCGGCTTCGGCCAATTTTCGATATTCGGCTGATTGATCGTCTGTTTCAGGGTCGTAAGCATAGATCCAGGACTCATCGCCACTGATCTTTCAAAATGGTTTTCACTGACTCCGACTGACTGACCTCCGATATTCCAACGATGCCAGTAAGATCTCTGGTTTTAAAATCCAGTAAAATTTCAAAATTTATTCATGGGTATCTCACTGTGTACTACTTACTACAACCTATATTTTTTTATGACACTATATGCATTTCCTAAACGAGATATCTTTGCTCTATATAGCACTATTTTATTGAAAGCTTTTTGCTGATATAGTACAGACTAAACTGCACAGCAAAACTTAATTAAAGGTATTTCGTAATATTATATACTGATCCTATAAGAATATTTTAATAAAACATATGACATTTAAAAAAAAATTAAATCAGCTAACTTTAACCTTTCATTAAGATAAACAAGAGGTATTTGTTATAATTTCTGCGGTTTTGCAGATTTGGACTATGGAATTGTAGTATTTGGTTAAATTAATTTAAATCTACATTGATCTCATTATTGCTATGCGTTGTCATCACCCACCGCCACATATACGAAAAATTCGGAAAAGAAGTATGAAAATAAAAAGTAAAAAATGACGATACATTTCATTGGAGAAGGAAAAAGTTTTGAATATAAGTATATGTAGGTAATCTACACACAAATTTATCGAAGAGAGAGACATAAAGTACATACTATGTTGCAAATAGTGCAGCAAATGCAGGAGAAATGAAATCTCCTACATCAGATACCAAAAGCTTGAATTTGCCTTGGATTTTTGCCAAGTTGAGATGTCGAATTCTCCCGTAAATAAAATTGACTGCCAGAAAACTTGTTTCTCAATAAAAATTCTATATATGTACCATAAAAAGTACAAACATCTATCGGAGTGTTTTGTAAAAGAGATGCACAATTTCTTCCAATTAAATAAAGTGAAATGAACAAAAAAGCAAGTGAAAATAATCCACATGTCAATTTTTGCCAACATGAAATCTTGAGATTATCAAATGAGTAATGCATGATGGAGGCTTTGAGGATTTGTGAATCAATGTCAGAAAGCATCTAGGCATACATTGTTAAAATTTTTGCTGTTCTTGTTAAATTTAGAAATCGATAACTATCATATATGGTAATCTTTTAGTATGTAAATACATCTTCTTAACTACATTTTACCTTATTTAGAATTTTAACTTACCTTTGATGTAAAGCCAATCCAAGTATTCGCGATAAATACAAACCCAAAAGATCAAAATTTAATATATTGGGTATATAGGTTAAATATAAAATTACTAATAAAATAATAAAATTACTAGAATTGGAATATTACATCCATTACTAAGATAATCCAAACTCAATCATTTAAACGCTTATAAAAGTATTTAATTGAGAAACGGCAAGTGGATGTTTAACTGCGCTTTCCAAGAAAAACGTTTACTAAGATTTTTTCTGGCACCTGTCCTGACACCAGATTCAATTGCAAACAGAGTCACACATTGAGTGTGCACCTAAACAGATAGCAGAGATATCATTCGAGTGTAACTCTTGTTATAAACATGATATCAAGTAATATAGTTGCAGTGAACAAAGTGCTATCAAGTGGAAAATGCACATGCAAAAGCGCTTGTACAACCTCTCCAAATCAGCCATTGTGGCACCATTACTGCAAAGCAATCGAAGGGATCAGAAGAAGGTTTCGTACGAAATTGAGAAATTCCCCCATGATAGCTACATAAAGCGTGCATTATGGATATGCAAAAGAGATGGTCGAGAAAATACAAAGCTCAGTAAAATGGGTAGATTAAATGCTTGGGATTAGTCTTCATGCCACCATAACGTACTTTGTAATTATAGTATTATTCATATTTGTAGACTCAATTATTTAAGGTTATATATACCTCTATTTTCCTATATACCTATACTGTGGGGAAAAAATATTAAATTTCTCTTTCTAAAAAACATAAACTGCATTCGGCGATTTTTGCTATGAGTGAAATTATTCAGCAAAGAACTTCCATTAAATTTGGTGTGTGGAATCAAATTTCTGTTTCCAAAATGTTCAGAATGTTGGAGAAAGCCTTCAGTGATAATTTTTTGTCTCCTGCAAGTGTTTTTAAGTAGTACGTTGAGGGTAACCTTAGTATTTTTTGCTTATTATTACCAATAATATATAAGAAAATGCAACGTTTGCAAACACGTGGAACGTGGCAGTTTTTCTCACCATTCTCTGCATATTTCATTTCCATCATATGTGATGCCATGTGTAGGCTATTATATCTGTATCTGTTCTGGAAAAATATTGTCCGTAAAGTCATTTCATGATCTAATTACCGGAAGAAAGTAATAGCCAGTACCAAACAACAGCAATCAATGAAGATCGGAGACTCTTCTCTAAATATAGGGTAATACTAAATATTAGTTATCCTCATGAAAATAAATTCCGATAGGTGCCATCAGGTTATCATTATAACCAGAGTACATAAGTTGAAAGCAGTTTGTCGAAGTATATTATATTACGAACTAGTGCTACTTCCAATTGAGATTGTTTTAGGAAAGTTTTGAGATAGAAAGTAGAGTATCAGTGGGGTCTTATTGAGGGCTATACTTTAAGCCTATTTCTTGGAATGTTTAGCTTTTTAAACTTAATCAATTTATGTGCAGTTTTTTACCTTCATTTATTTCTTTAGAAGTAAAGATCACTCAGATTTTGTTTTACTGTTTTAGCTCGCTTTTTTATTTCAGTTGAAATAACTTTACAATAATTTTGATTTTGTTAGCATTGGCTTAACACATAAAGTTAACGAAGAAGATTACATTTTCACTAAATAATTAAATAGTAATATTATACCAAGTTTTTCTAACTACACATAGCGACAATACTGGGTCATTCCACATTATTTATGGTTGTAGTCTTTGTAGAGTACCGATGTAATGCAGAATGTTCGCCTCTTAGAGCGTGTTTACCACATGTGAGCCCATTTTGAGTACTGAACCTCTTCACTTCCAGCTTTTGCTAAAAGTTGGTCAGTCTAGTTGCCAGGTCCATACATACTTATGGATTTCCTTGTGAAGGAAGCTGCCAATAAACAACTTAAAAGTATGACACAACTTGATGTTAGCTTCTCGATATTATTGTCACAAGAATCTCAGCCATGAATACTAATACAGAATATTTTTGTTTCTATTCTCGCATGAGGAAAGTTGTGTCGTCTGATGTTAGCTGCACACATTATTTAACGATGAAAATTTACCCGCGCAGGTTTGACTTTCCTGAGGCCAAACTCATTTTCCCCTTTAGCAAATTTCCCACTGAACAGTAAACAATGTGTTGTCGAATGCAGATGCCAAAATATATTTGTGGTCTTTTGAACATAGAAGTATTTTCTACAAATCTTCAGCAATAAGAGTTAAACCGAAGTTCAAACCTTTTTGCGTTGCTTGGTTGAAAACTTAGTTTTCCTCCCACAACGTTTGCAATAATTGAGTGCAGTATCCTTTACACGTTTCCTCTCACTAAATTGCCACCGTCTGAAATTATTGAAATATGAAAAATATTTGTTATTTATTGTTATGATTTTTTTACTTATAATATATAAGAATTGTGTAGGAATCAATTTGTTGATATTCCGATTTTATTGATTTTCACAGCCTAGTTTGGATGAAAAAATGAAACTGCAGATAAAGGCGACTTCGTTTTAGAATTTCCAAGAAAGTCAAATTGAACACATTACTTCATAAAGCATATTAGATTTCAAATATCTTAACTTTAAATTTAAACTTTTATTGACCAAACCATGCACCTATATATTATATATAGCTGGCAATTATACATATGTTATCATTTGTTTATTTGGGTGGGTAATTTGAACAATATTCTAACATCTTTTTATAAATTTAACATATTATTTGATGATGTTTCGCATTAAAATTTGCATACAAAAAGTTATTAAACCAACAACTTAAAAAAATAGTATTCCAAACCAAAATTTATCGTTATATAAACTGAGCTTTCATACAAGTGCTTTATAAATTTTATGTTGCTCATACGGCATGGTGTACTGTTTGAATCCTTACTACATTTGATGCATGACTGTAATTGCGTAAACATTTTAAAGGCATGTTTTCATGGAAAAAGCCAGTCAGACTTGTTTTTCTAGAGTGCTAAATGGTGTAATTTTTTCAAAGTTGCAGGTTTATTTGCTTTGGACAAAGAAAATTTAATACCAAAAATCGTAAAACGTTACGTTAATACACAAGAAAAGTAGCATGATATACCATAGGCACGGTTTAATTTGAAAACATGGAGCTTATTATATAAATTTTTAAACATAGAAATTGAAATTTAAGGGCGTCAGAAAAATCAGTTTGGGAAACAAACACCCTAATACAGATAGATATAATATATGTTGTGTTCAAGATTTATGTTGAGCTCTATGAATTTAAATAATATTAAACGGTTGAAAAGTTGAGATTAAGAATGAAATGCTGTATAAATACAGTTGTAAGAAATTATCAATTCAATCAAATCACTACATATTTTGTGAACTTCTTTTCGGCTTTCAACACAAAAGACTCTACTACTAGGTATTCAGTACTGCAGCTTGTATTGTAGATGACAGCGGTAATTGTGGCCAGTTACTGTTGTATATCAATTGAGATGATAGGCACATCTAACATGAGGTGAGAAAGGTGCTGGTGTTTAACGCGTAGGCGAATTTCTGTACGTTTATACTAAACTTCATCGCACATTTTAGTCGACTAATGAAGATATGAATAAAATATAAGATCCTGTATGCAACCATTCGCTGCTGTGGCATTGTGCCAGTTGCTTCTCAACACTTGATTGCTTTTATGTGTGCCATCATCCTAGCGATTTTCACAACTTTTTAGCTTAAACGCTTTTGCGCTTCGTTCAGCTTTTGTGCATAATTTTATATTTCACATTTCTTCTCGCCAAATATTTTCCATTTATTTTCCTTGCAGGCGAACACAATGTTCAATGAGTTCCTTAAAAGTCAGTGCATTAGGCGCTCAGCTGCTGCACAACTTTCCTTGGCAGTATTCATGCTAAATTTCTTATGTACTGCTACCTATGCTCATATTAATCCCAGATAATCTACAAAAATGTTTCACTTCGCCTTAATTTCATCCATTGCATTTCTGTTGCAGCTGCTATTAGGAATAAAGCACTTTAAAGGGTCAGTAGGGTCATCTTTTTTTCAATTGTTTATGTTTTTTTTACATTTTCTCTTCGTTCATACCATTAGAATTAATGTTGAAATTCACTTTACTATTGGAAGGTTTCGAAAAAGACCCAATAATTTTTTATAATTTATTTACAATGTTATGACAAAATTTATGTAAAAAACAAGGAAAAAAAAAAACTACTTTTTTATTTATCAACATTTTTTCATGATTCTAGTAGGGAGCATAACCATTTACGTACTTTTTAAGAATAAATTGGGTTTTTGTGTTTGAGATGATCCAAACATGAGAAATCGTGTCCGCCAGTGAAAAACGCATCTCATTCACCTAGCCATTTCTCCGACAGATGTCTTCAAAAAATTCCGAAAAAATTTGTTTATACACTCAACGATATCATGTGGTAGATATGTGAAAAAGTTCTATTATAGAATAAAAATTTCTATGAAAAAAAAATTCAAGAAAACAGGCCAGATTACCCTACTGACACTTTAATGCTGCAGTTGCCTTTCTATGTTCGTGTTATGCGCACCATTTGGTAGCTTCAGCTGCTAAACGTTCGGCCTGCTTAACGTAATGTCATCTCCATTGCGAAAGTAGTTGATGCCACTGTTGTTGCAGCAATTTCCTTTGCTGTAAATGATAGTTGATACATGCAACATGCGCCAGCAGACTATGTTTGCCACAAAATTAACAGCGTTAGAGTGAACTAAACACTCTTTGTCTAACCAGCACAGAGTGCTCAACAAGTGTGATATAATGACTATAGTAAATATCTTATTAAAAATGAAATTATTGTGGAGTGTGATGCATTTGTTCATTATCGCAAGAGTCATTCGTCTCTTTAGCTTTTGCTTGAGTAGCTTTTAAGAAAATAGTACAATTGGGAAAGTGTTTAAGACAGATGGAAATAAATCTGTTTGATCCTACAATCACTGTATGCGTCCACATACTATTTTTGCTCGTTCTCAAAAAGTCCTTATGTTATTTACTATATACTAACAAATAAACAAACTTCTGAACGTTCATGCGTTTGCCCTTGTTCCAACATTCTTTTCATACCAAATGTCAATATAAGTATGATAAATGCGCTTGACTCTGTAAGATTGACGATAAAAAGGTCTGCGTTGTGACAAATGTGTTCGAGAGCATTGTATGTAAATATTTTACTATGCTTTACTGTGGATTTAAAACAAAAATACCATAATATTTAAAAAATATATGTATGGAATTTTTGCCTGTCTTTAACCTTACTGCTCAGAAAGAAATTTAATGATGATCCGATTACGTGTCTTTGAGTTATCAGTGCAGCAAATTCGAAAAATGCTGTTGTAAGAAAATTTCAGTTCAGAGTCGAGTCGAGTTTTATACCCAAAATACCCATCAAAATCATTCGATCGAAGTCGCGAGAGATGCCGAGCTCTCTTGTCAGACGATTTTCAACCACCATATATTTTACTTTTTTAAGGCATGCCTTCAACGATCTATCGACCTTTAGTCTACTAATAGACAAAGTTTTCATGTCGCCGTTTTGAAAACAGGTATTAATAAATTAAAATTTTTGACGATATAAAATTTTGTAATATTCGGCAATATGGTAAAAATAAATATATTTACCTAACATACGTTACGCACATGACTTAATGTGTCAGCTGTCTCATAAGAATTTATAAAATTACAACTGTGATTTACTACCTTCCTTAGAAATATTTTACATAATTTTCCTTGGTATAGGACCAGAAAAATTTTGCAATGTAAATTTCAGCAACTCCACTCTTAGCATGGCTGGTATCCAAAAATTTCATTAACCATAAAAATATGATATATAAACAGATGGTAAATGAAATCTAAGAAAATGGGACGCAATACATTAGCTACCAAAGGCGGAACAGTTGTTGAAAACAACACCCGCTGATGATGTTGATGAGTTACGGTCTTGGCACTCAAAAAAAGTGCACTTATGAAGGCATTAGCATTGCAATTCTGGCTCACACGTTTCACTTTCTGACGGCTTTCAAAGCACACACTGTGATTTAACCAAACATTGGTTTTAGTTATGCTACACTAAAAATAAATGCTAACGTTGGCCCTTACCGCTGTCATGAATGCCGTAATTGGCTGTCAACAAGTAGTTTCTTTATTGGATTGTAATAACACGATAATCAGTGATTTTATTACCAAGTTGTAGGGATCTGTGCAACCACTTAATTAAAACAAAAATGTAAATTTGCTGTAATGTTCAAAAAATTTCAAAAGTAAAAAAAAAGTAAATTAGGATGCAACCGAACATATTATACGCTTGCAACTTGAAAGAATCAAAGCCAGACCTTAAGATGTAAACTTGTGTGCATAAATAATTAGTTGACCACAGTTTTTCTATTGTTTTTGTAGCTGTTGAAAGTTGAAAAATTAGCAGCATTAGTAACTTGCCACACGCATTTCAACAAACTTCTTGTCTCTGGACGGTAGCTGTTGAGTCGGCTTGAACTTGCACTTGCCCTCGGAATGGGGCTTTGAAACACTTATCGTATGAAGCACACTTTTCAATCGATTTTGCTCTACATGCTGGCTTTTACGAGTTAGATTGTAGACTGTCGCTGCGGTCTCTTTGTCAGTTTTTGGCATAATTTCGCATGGTTTTATTAATTCCAACGGAATGGGTTCTCACATCTTTGGTGTGACGTTATTTTAACTACATACATATATATGTATATATTATACAAGCACCTGTGCTTTGGACGACATACTAGTTTGTTGAGATGTGCATGCATATACTTCTGCCTTCAGTTCAAGCAAAATAGTTGAGCAACGGTAGGATTATCGGTGATTATTCACATTTTGTGATATATGCCTTCCAACTTTCATCATGACTTGTGCAAATGGATGTTGAAAATTTCCAAGTTTTGATGATTCATTTCACAGTCTAAGCGGATTTTGCATCATTTTTTGGAATTTGTAAATATATAATAAGAATCTTTAGTTTTAATTTAGGTTTACTTTCCGTTTGATTCACATAAAAATTTTTTAATTTTTTTGGCGTAAACTATTACCGAACATGTTTCAGTCATTGTTCCCAGAAAAGTGTGAATTACGTTTGCCTCGAAGTTTGTAGAACCAGGAAGGAAACGACTGAGACCCTATAAAAATATATATATATATAAATGCGTGAGAACTGAGTCGATGTAGCCATGGTTGTCTATCCGTCGGACTGTTTATAAAATTGTCGAACTAGTTCCCTGGTTTTTCAAATATTTTTCCGAAATTTTGCTCACGCTTTAACCTCCATTAACCTCCGCATTTGGCGGAAACGCCATAATTAAACTGGTAAAAGATGTAGATGTAATGCAAGCTGATCGATTAAATCAAGTCTTTTTATGAAAAACGTTCTAAAGCTTGCCATACAGCTGACCGATATTTGCAAACTACATTTTGCACTTTATTTCGTAAATTTTCCATTGTTAGTGTAAATTCTGGTTCCTTAGAAATATTTAGAGCAAGTGAGAAAATATTCGTTGAGTTAACATACCTAACTAAACAATGCACCATAACGACATACACATGTTGTATAAATAAACTCGTTTATATGCTAAAAATTATAATTATTCATAAGGCTAGCATACATTTTATGAACGCGTATTTACATATGTATGTGCGTAGGTGTAATTATTGTCAGAGTTGAAGTCTTATCTCACATACTGCAGCACTACCATGTTGTTGTTCATCGTCATTAACAATGTCCAGCGGATAGCATTTGGCACAAATTTCTAAACTTGTCTGCTTTAAGCGGCAAAAGGGCTACTAAACGACCGCAACATGCGTCCAGTTAATTAAAATGGAAGAAACAATTACTTCAATTACACAGCCTAGCTTGGTCTTCTTGATATACTTGTATGTGCATAGGTATGTACATACTATATATGCATTCTCAAACATAAAATTACCACAACCCAAATGAAGAAAGCATTTAAATTAAGATGAATACTTGCTTGTAACGCAAGTGCTGCTATCGCAATGGAGAAACGACTATGTGTTATAGTCGTCCACTATTGTCGATTGCAACAAATGATAAAGTTTAGATCAAAAACTGAGGGAATAGTTCTCGTATATTTAGTCCTGCCATAAGTTCTGTTACAATTTGAGATCTTTCAAAAATATATATTTGTACCTTCTTAATTGAGTCAATTTTATTTAATAATAGTACATTATAATTCGATCGACAAAATGGTCACCTTTTGCTTTCACACAAGTCCTCAAACAATAAACGGACCAAAGGTTTTTTAATTATTTGAATTCCTATGAGGTATTCTACAGGTCATGTTCTCCAATTCTGGCCACAAAATATAGTTTAATGGATTTAAATCTGGATTTCCAGGCGGCCGATCATCTGTAGCTTTGATACGAAGAATATTGCCTTTGGCCACTGCTGGAAAATTTTTGTCTTGTGTATTGATGCATAATATTGTTGAATGTTGCTCGATTGCTATACCACTTTCTAAAATATCCTTTTCGTTACGCTGTTCATTTATTTAAATAATTTGTAGGGATTTCGACGTTTCCTTCAAGGCGTTACAAAATTCCTAGCAAACTTATTGCTTTTTTGGATATATTTATAGAATATTTCTTTAAGCCACATTTGAAAACAAGTAAATATTATTCGGTATACCAAATAGTTTCTTTACTAACTTATTTTTAAACATAGATAGATAGTAAAATTGAGGTTTATCATGGCTATATAGGAGTGCCCTTCCCTATATCACATAAGGCATCCTGAACAATTTCCGGAGCCTACTGGGAGTGACTGAGGTGATGTGATCCCTGTCCACGCAGATGGAACCTAGGGTCTTGAGCCTGCTTGTGCAAATTGCTCTGTAATTCAGAATCAGATGTTCTTTGCTCAAGAGACTATGGCCATATTGGACAAATGCTTCCTGAGCCTGTAGTCCCTGTATATGTAGAGCGCGACAAGGAGGTGGAATTTGTCTCGGAGGAGATTGATCATTTCCTTAAGCACGTTAACGACAAACCATCATGCAATGAGTCAACAACACTGAGAGCTAGTGAAAAAAAGCTTAACGAATCCGCAAGAATTTACGAAACTCAGCAGTACGATAAGTCGTACCATAATTAATAAAAAGCGAAATTGTACAAATCGTATGGAGCTGAGGAAATGCGAACGGTGGAAGTAGAGAATGCTGCTTAACTCGTTGGCCAGTGTCGGACAACCTTTGAGGTGAACACATATATATGTTGTTATATTATATGTATGTACATATCTGTAAGTGGACTTTTGAGCTTGTACTTCTTGGCTTGTAATTTTCTTATAACCGTCGTTGTACGTTGCACGCTGCACTTTTTAGTTATTGTTTGAGCAGCAAGCAAGCACTGAGGTCATATCAGGTGTCCAGTGGTGATTATCTCGCGTGCTTTCACTAGCTCTGCACATTTACTCTTCTTTTCCTTGTTTCGGCAGATTCTCCGTTGCCTCGAAGCAATCAGCCTGCCCTAGAGATTTGATAAACAATTGTTTCTGTGTGTTGTGAGTAAAAAATACACTCCCTAATTCTCCCAAGAATTTAATTTGTTTACTTCGTTGACTGTTCGTTAATATTTACATTTTTTAATGTACTGTAATTGACGATATGTAACAGCAAGTGCAACAGAACAATATATTTTTACATTTTGAGAATTACTTTTAATCTGCGAAGTTCGCCACAAGAGCTTAGTTATATTATAAATTACCGTCCAATTATTATATTTATGTGAAGGATATTAATTTAATGAACTGTGTCTCCTTTTTTATTAATGAACCACAACTACGCAAAAGAATGAAAAGCCGAAATAATGATTTAATCTATGTATATATCCAAACATTTAGAGCAGTTATTAAATATCTTCACTTCGAAACGAAAATTTTTCATATTTTAAACTCCATAACTGATTTTTTACCTCATTTTTTGAGGATCAATAAACTCATAGTCATACCAGAAAATCACAACATTCTGCGAATTCTACTTTCTCAATTGAAGTAATTATGTTTTAAAAACCAGTTATTACTTTTTTATTTATTCTTCTAGTGATTAAAAGCATACAACTTTGATGAACTCAGAGTATTAAAACAAACAAATAAACTCATCAAAAAAATCTTGGGATTTTTTAAAAATATTTGTTATTAAGGGGTTAGGGGTAGTCACAGGCACGAAAAATGAGAATTTTCAATATTTTTTTTTGCTATTAAATCGTGTTATTTTACAAAAGTAGTAATATGGCATTAATATATACTCGTCAACACATTGACTTGAAGTCACAAAAATTTCAAAAAAAAAAAATTAATTTCCAAAGTTATAGTTGTTTGTGTTGACCCAGTTCCAAAAACAGATACTTGCGGTGACAACCATAAGTCTTTGGAGATTCATCTGAAATCAATCGGACAAAATAATTAGATTTATAAATAGATAAACTCGGGCCTGATCGAAGGATTTTTTTTTTTTCAAAACTTAACAAAATGGCGGCCTCGGGAAATATTTTTTCTAAATTTTTGAGAAAAAATCAACAAAATCGAAATTTTTGAAAATACAAAAATCCTTCGATCAGGCCCGAGTTTATTATGTATTCTAAAAGCTGTATAAATTTCATTAAAACCTACTGAGCGGTTTTGGAGTTACAGTTGTCACCACATAGTTATGATAAAAACGCGTTTAAAGTTTAACACCAGCGCTTTGAAGTGCCCGAGATCTCTTCGTTATTTCTCCAATAATTCAAAAACTAATTATCGGATCAACGTGAAATTTTCAGAGAATATTTTTAAGATATTACACTTAACGAAAATGCAAAAAAATATAGTTTTTTGAAAATTTTAACTACCGCTATACCCCTTAAATAATAAAATATACTTCCAATGGCGTTGAAAGGTGGAAAGTTGCATTCCTCTCTAAAACATGATTTCATGCAATTTCAAATATTGACTCTACCACGATTTCAACTCTTGAACTACATATTAGCAGTCACGAACTAACACACAATCAATCTGCATATATGAGTATGTGGTAAGAATATGAATTAGTTTAAAAGGAAAGAACATGAAAAATGTGTAAGAAAGGTTTCGTACGCACGCGAACAATTTTGTTGCGCAAGCTTGCAGTTTGTAGGCGAGAGAGCGACTTTTTTCATTTTTTATGAAAATAATATAATATAATACAATGGATATATGTAAAAGAATAGTGCATAAGGATAAAAATTAACTATTTAAAAATATCTTTGTATACTGCCAAATTAAATAGCACAAGAAATCGAGAATTTGATATGAAAGGTAATGTAGAAGAATGTTTTTTGTAATCACAACAGTATGAGTTTTGAATTAGGTAAAAATGCACATTTGAAGGGTATTATATTGAAGTTACTACTTCCTCCTGTTTCTGGTTTTGTTTTAGTTTTTCAAATGAGTACAAGTGTTTGTATAATGTAATCGTAACAATGAATAAATATGTATATAAAACCACTTATATGGGGTGCATTGTATTCAAAATCGGCAAAATTATAACTAAAAAGCTATTTGGAAATTTGAACTTGGCCGAACATGGAAACTCTAAACTTTAACATTTAAACACTGTACCTGTACTTTTCAACTCTTAACGTATCTCATTAATCTTCCAATTCACAGCTTATTTCAACTCTTTCGTAGAAGCAACTGTCTTCTTGATTTGTGACTTGACTAAAGTTTCACTGCTATTTGCACTTTACTTCCGGGATTTTCACAATTAGTCAACCTCGTTTGCCGTTAATGCTTCTTGGTACCAAGCGAAAGTGATGAATGTGCAGGCACACAACATATTATACAAATTAATGGCAACAGACGCAGATATGTTCGAATATTTGCGAGTGTGGGATTTTATGCAGTAAGCCAAAAGATAACTTGAACCACCATGTAGCGTTGATAAATACCAGTATATGCCAGTGTAGGGATATGAACATTTCTAAGAAACTGTAACTAGACCTGTTGAACCAAATTGTCGATTTTGTGAGGTAGATGCAAACGCGAAAGAGAATGCACTCAAGACGAGACATCGAGAGAAAAGTAGTTTCATCGTCCCTTTTGTATTCATTGGCGTTTGCGCAAAGAAAGAAGTTCCTTGGAATTTACAAAAAACTGCCATGATTGTTTTAAGAGCAGTACAATTTTTTAAGAAAAAATCAAATATTTTTAGAGTTACAAGCTATCATCGAGGGCACTGCTGCAGATGTTCATCCCTTTTCAGTGGATAAAGCCTAATAACACTAGAAAAGACGTTAATTTAGATTGCAGGGAGCCGAAGATATCTTGTCAAATAAAAAGCTATTTGTTTTGATTGTTCAGTTTGT
Source organism: Bactrocera zonata (assembly GCA_037783105.1). Lineage (NCBI taxonomy): Eukaryota > Metazoa > Arthropoda > Insecta > Diptera > Tephritidae > Bactrocera > Bactrocera zonata. Next base: position 393,117 of record JBAWJQ010004462.1, on the reverse strand, counting down.
ATAGCTGTTCTAATAAATGGAAAGCTTTTTGGAGAAAATGTGTAAAATTTCAGGTCGATATTTCCAAAAATGAAGGAATATATCTTATACAGACGGATATGGATAAATCGATTCAGCTTTAATTTTTTCGAGGTTTAGGTGTCCCCTTTAATTTAGAGGCATAATAATAATAACGGATCTCGTTTTGCACACGTTTTAGATATACATTTATGATCTGTAGATAATGCTCTGAAAGCTCGTTTGTATTCTCAATGAAGTTAAAAACCAATAAGATTTTGCGAAATCTGAATTTTCGCAATATTTGAGATAATCGTTGTCAAACCTTTAGAACTTCACTTCACTCAATGAAATGTAACATATTACTTTCGTACGAACGTGGAGAATGATTATGCAAAAATGTTAGAATATCGTAAAAGTTATTCAAAGCTGGCAGAAGCATAGCGGGTAAGAGCAATAAACACATTGTAGTCAGTTACTGGGGCATATGTGTATAACCGACTGCAAAATCTCTTGCTGAGTAGCATATTCAATTGCCCTAGACAATGATGATGACAATGACTTAGTCGCTTTTATTCAATGCTTCCATTATGTCTGCTGTAAGAGGTGTAAAAACACCAACTGTATTGGTCTTTCTCACTTTGCGGTTTTTGTTATGAGAGTAATGAAATGCATTTAAAGATATGTTTTGTGCCTTTAAGCACATTTGCTTATACACCATCACGTATTCTAGTTAATCACTAGTGCTCTTACATACCTTTTTTGGAATTTGAAAAATCTTTGCACATACTAGCGCAGAACTCGTTTTCTGTTTTTTTTTTATCTAACAACTCCACCAAGATTTTTTTTATAAAAATCTCACAGAGTATAACAGAGCTTGGGCTGATTTAAATACACTAATTACAAAAAGCAAGTGCCCCTACGCTAACCAAGTGCATATCGGATGTGCCCGTATGAAGCTTATTTCAGTTCACCTGTCACCGTCGAGACATCGCTCTGCTGTACAAAAGCAATTTCCCTCAGCTCAATGTTCAGAGTTTACTTTCTTTACAGATACTTCTCTACTCCCTTGAATTTTTTATGTATAGTATATCTACCGTTTGAAGAGTCTGCTCTTTTGTTTATGAATGTGAAATTAAAAGCGTGGAAGTCATCCCGGAAGACCATAAAGTGGCTAGAACAATTGCTCTTAATTCCCATATAAGAGTGGATATCTTTTGTGAATAGATAAACAAACCTGCAAAGAATGTAAAAAATTTTAATATTTTAGTCAATGTTTATTGTTGTTTTTCATATGAGGGAAAGATAATATTTTAAACTTATGAAAGAGTAAACAAAAATATACCATATACTATACTAATAGTTAAAATTGAGAAGCAAAAACTTCTTTTTTGAACTTATTATTGGCACTCAAATTAAATCAACGCGAAATGTATGGCCAAAAATGGTTCAAATGATTAATCTTTTTGTAATGAAAAAGTAGAAAAAAGTATATAAAAGTATATAAGGGTAAATTTTTAACTAAGCCTACTCAGTTTAATTTAGTTAGAGTTTTGGTTCATTAGAGCATCTTGATTGTCGATCCAGTCTGATGCCCACATGCAACATGAATGTCTCAAATTATTAATTTATTTTACTATAAGTATATGGCAGTGCTGTTTCGCATTACTCACTTGTCACATTTCTTTTAATTTCTACGATTTTCCAAGAATAATATACTAATTTTCATGAAACACTACGTCCAAGGCAATTAAATCAATTTAACTGGAATTGTTTTGCATGAATTTTGATATTTTCTCTCTGGTGAATTTGTCTAGATACAAGTACGTATTTTGATTTACAATAATTTTTATTTCACAAGGCACTTGTAACTGCATCACTTCTCTAATTCAAGTGTTTAGAATACTATATGTACGTTCAATTTCCTACAAAAATAATTCGGTGCCGCAGCAATGTATCAATTGGTTTCGCAAAGAAAAAATTAATAGCAAAAAGTACGAAAACCCCTTGTTATTTATATGAGAAATAAATCGTCGTTGCGGTACGGCTTATTATCAATATTAGGAGCTCATATGGGTTTCATAATTTTTTTAGGGCATTTACTAAAAATTTTGAGGGCGCTGCAGACTCAAAAATAAATTTGGGAAATAACGGACACTCTAATGAATATATATAAAAACATAAATTTTCTTATGTTGTTGACAGCTTAAACAACAGTAAGGAATGCTTTGTGTATGCAACTTGTCTTGAAGCAATTCTGGGATTCTCATAGTCGACGACGATAGCACGGTGTCTTTTGGAAAATAAAAACAATCTAACAACAACCCATGAACTAGATGGAAACAAGTATGGATAAAATTTAAATGGTAACAGAAAAACAAGTAGCAAGCGAATAATGCTAAAGAGAAGCGCCCTCAAAAGGTAAACTATAACAAATCTGAAATAAAATAAAAAAGAAATACGATTAAACATGAAACAATGCAGAAAAAGGAGAGGCAAATAAAAATAAAAACATTTTATTATTACAAGACACGATAATTCATAGTTTGCACTGTTTTAGTACTGCTATAACAAAAAAACACCACTCGATTTTTATATGAATATCTGAGCTGACGATAAAGTAGTTTAAAACAACTTGCCATGCATGATATATATACATCAGCTATAAAATGATTAATTTATTAGTAATGCTATACAAGTTTTAAATATCTTGAATACTTAACATACATATCCCAAAAAAAATATATTGCATTGAAGTATAAATTATCTAAAATCTTTTTATTTTCATTTGCTTTTGTACATATTACGGACCACTGTTTAACGCGTTGCCAGTCTACGCAAAATGTCTGCTAAACGCAGTTCAAGCTCTTTTTTATTTTCAAGTTCTTTTCCACTATTTTCCATGTTTTTTTCTTCTGGCTTGTTAAAATCGAATAAACAATGAGTGGCGGGAGCGTTATCATGTCCTTTCCGACTATTCTACAAACATAGGTACGAACGCACTTTTTCCGTTACTTTTGTCTCCGTTCTTCCCTTCCCATGTGTTTAATGTGGACTCGTTATTGGCGATGTCGCTATTCTCTTAGGTGATAGCCAAGCACTGGTTATTTAATAGTTAGCAATGTTATAAGGCTACACATGAGAACTTACATCAATGTTTTGTTTTTTCTTTTCTCTGCACATTGTTTTAGCTTGTGTGAGGAAATCAAACCTCTTGTGATAGCTAATCGGTGGAAAGCAGTGCTGAATCACTGATTAAACGCAGATGCAGACACCTGTATATATTCACAAAACTTTTGTTATATACATGTAATATTATTGAATAGTTACTCCTATTCATTGATCTTCAAAAGCCTTAGAATTGCTGCGATAACATTTTATGTTTTACAAAAGAAATTGCAGAAGTGTATAGTTTTAATTTTGTATTCTGTGGTACAACTTTTCCTTAATGTTTAATTGAAAATAAATTTAATTGAATTTGGCGTTCTATCTGGGCTTTGTAATTGTATTTTCTTAAGACTGTGATACGTAGCCATATGTAAGGTGTGTCTTTCAAGATATGTGATTTTCAAGAGGACATGTGGTCACTCCACAGCCCCATCACACGGTATTATTCGCTCCCCAGTTTTCTTAAATAAATTGATTGTCTCGTTGGCTGTAAGCATGTGGAGCCGTCATGTTGGAACCACATGTCATCCATTAATCCCGGTACTATAGCATTCCCCATTGACAGCAGCATTATGCTCAGCTTAACAATGAATTGTGGATTATCATCATTTCAAATGCGACGATTTTATTTATTAACGTACTCCTTCAACTAAAGGTAAACTTAATGGATTTTCAACATTTTTTTGAGAAAATTGGGATTAGTGGCCATCTCGTTTTGGGTTTATTGACTCACTTGATGGCCCTTCGATATTGATATTTTGAACTAACGTAGCATTCAAACAGTAATTAGTGACGATATATCCACTTCTTTCTGAAACAATGCAGTCACAGGAAACCTTTACACAAAATATATAAAAAAAGACATAAAAAAAATCTGTCTTCTACGGAATATAATGATATTCATACAGAATTATGATATCGCCTATAAATAACAAACGCGGTTCTTTATTGAATTCAATTGCAATGGAAGCAGTTGGTGAGGTACTGTATAATCCTTAATTTCAATTGACTTTCTAATAAAAAAAAGTAAATCAAATAAAAAATACTTCAACCAATCGTTATTCTCGACATGTGACATTATTCCATCACAAAGGCACTGGAACAATACAATCGTTATAAAAAAGATAAGAAAACTAAAGCAATAAATAGTTGATATAGCATCATAAAAAATAGTTGGACACTATAAAATGCTGTTTTAAATTTATTTGCATTTTTTTTAACTAAGAATTTCTTTAAACTTCGAACTAGGGGAAAAATAAGTTTGGGCAAAAAGAAATATTAGTAAATGATTGATGGTGAGTCGACTTAGCCATGCCCGTCCATCTGTCTATAAGTATATACGCGAATAAGTCGTTTAGATATCGATCTGAAATTTCGTGCATATTCTTTTCGCACGTGTTTCGTCTGAACCACCGATATCAGACCACTATAGCATTTAGTTGGCATATAAACTGACATTTGATGAGATATTTTCACGAAATCTGGCATAGCTTATTTTCCAAAGCAATAATGCAATCCCCGAAGAAATTACTCAGATCAGATCACTATATCCTTCTGCTGCCAAACAAACATAATTTTTTAAGGAACCTTTTTTATATGTGAAGGGAATCATATCTACGGTGAAAGATTTTTGAAACAAAATAAAAAATTGTATGTATGTGTATCTTGAAATATACACATGTTCATTGACTTTTTGGAAGTGATGAAATATTGATATCAATTGCCCATTGTTTACTTTGACTTATTTTTAACAAAACTGTATGCTTACAATTGGAACTAAGAAATTTCCTTTATAGTTGCGCCACAATTATGGTATATAGCAATAGAGAAGAATACAAAAGGTTCCGCTTAATACCATGGTATAATAATGGTATATGTAATAAGCGGTTTGCACATAATAAATGTTAAAAAGGTGGAGAAAGTAAGGAGCAAACTAATAATGTGCAAAACTACAAAACAATAAGCAAATTATGCAATGTGCTTTTCAACAACCGAAGATACTCTTGAATAAAATACTCCAATGGAAGTTTGCCAAACAAAAATCAACTAATAAGCGTCCGTAAGAACTTTAATAAAAGGACAAATTCGTACGAATTATTAAACACGATGAGGCATTGGACAGAGCAAACTTACTTTCATGTATATGACTAAAATTATAAATACTACGAAAAAACTGCATTGGTTACATATTTTATTTCGGAGCCACCTTCACGCAAAAAACAAAAAAAAACTAATTTTTTCAGAGCTCTGATCTTCTTATAGATAATGTGAGTTTAACTATCACTATTATGATATCTTTAGAGACTGCATGATATTAGCTATTACTACGAGCCAATAATTCATAGAGGTGGTAGTTCGTTGTGCAATAATGTTTTAAACACTTTTTAAGTGTCGTATCCTCTTCATATAATTTCGCATAAATATGGAAAATTATGGTACTTGTACTACATGCCGTACTCTTTAAACGAATAATTTCAGCAATCACTCATAGACTTAATTAACTGATTATCGAATCATAACAATGAGGGTTTTAGGTTACTCGACGATAAAAGTGATATCATATTTCAAAATATGTACTAATTAGTGGAATTTCGCTGTTATTTCCAGTGGGCAATGCGGCGGAGAATACCGTCCTCTTCGTGAGAATGAAAACCATTAGTGCCACTGAGCATAAATTGCCTGAAAACGCTTGCTAAGTAATTAATTCATAAGCTAAATAACAAACGCGCACACAATAAAATTCACAAAATATTATATTGCCTAACAATAAATTTTTGTGAAAATATATTCTACGTATTATCACTTTTTTCTCTTTACACCAATTAAACCGGTTGAAATAACCTTACTTCTCCATATGCTTATTTTGTATTCATAAATTATGTGTAAATATCACAGCTGCTACTACCGATTAGAATTATCAACACATTGGAAAAGATTGTTGTCATACATACCATATGCATACGTAGATATATGTACAAGTAAATGGTTATGAGTTGTAATGAGTTTTTATAATTATATGTAAACATTTAAAAATGTTTATTTGGCGATATTAAACAATTCATAATGAATACAAGTATATGGTATGTAAATATTTTCAGCGTATAATAATAACAGAAGCTGTCTTCGATTCACCATTTCTCTGCTCAATTCTGCTCTCTTCTCAAAAAACATCTTTCAAAGCGACATTAAACGCGAAATCAATTGTAGTCACCCTTTGGTGTACTTTATGGGTAGAGGCCATATTTTTTCAAAAATGAGACTTGCAAAAATGTTGCAGTCAACCGGGAACTGTATAGAGATACTATACATATTTTTTTTTGTTCCTGAATGGGAGGATATTGAAGAGGATGTTGATTGGACGACATTTGGTAAAAAACGAATCTTCGATACATAATATACAGATCACAAAACCATCAATTTAATGAAGGAAACTTTAGCAGCCAAGATATGGGCTACTTTTTGATGGGTTATGTGAAGTCACTTGTCTACGCAGATAACCCAGAGTTGGTTGATACCTTGAATGAACATATTTGGGATATTATTTATGCAAAAAGTGGGCCCCTCGACCGAAATTTATTTAAGCTACATGCTTGAAGTCAATCTTAAAATGTAATATACATTTTATGTTTTTAATACGCTTTTATTAGCTTCACTTGTATGTATGAATGTATGTATGTTTGTAACTTGTTTAAGTGGTACTGCAACCTAGAATACTTGAGCGAGTAAGTTTAAGCAGCTCACCAAAAAGATACGCTTAAAAGTATGCAACATCTATATAAAACTAGTTTTGGTGACATTTAAATAGCATACTGAGTTGGGCGTCGACCGTTCATAACATGCAAGGTTGTACAGTAGAACATGCAGCAATTTATCTCGGCTCTCGACTGTTTGCTGCTGGACAAGCTTATGTAGCACTTAGTCGTTGTAGATCTTTGGACGGTATTCGAATTGAAGAACTAGACTGTTCAAAGTTGACAGGTAAAACCCCATGTAACAGTGAAGCTTTAGAAGAAATGATTCGATTAAGAAGTAATAATTCGTAAAGTCGTCAATAGAACTTGGTCGCAAATAATGTAACAATTAATCATGAAAGGTTGCCAGTAGATATTAAGTGCTGCCTAATTATTGATTTACTTAACCAATACTACATGTCATAGTTCATATTTTAACAAATTTGGGGTTTCTCACATCTAACTAAAAAACAAAAAAAAATATAGTTTAAAAAAACTAAAAAACACGCTTTTAAAGCATATAAAACTAAAAAGTGAAAAATAATTCTTTGTATAAACTAACAATAATAATGAAGAAAAAATTAATGCATTATTGTGAGAAAAGCGTGGGGTGCTTTGTGACATATTTTTCATATATCGAGCATGCCACGCTTTTCTCACAATAATGCAGAAATTTTTCCTTCATTATTATCTAACAATAATAAAGGGTGATTTTTTAAGAGCTTGATAACTTTTTTAAAAAAAAAAACGCATAAAATTTGCAAAATCTCATCGGTTCTTTATTTGAAACGTTAGATTGGTTCATGACATTTACTTTTTGAAGATAAATTCATTTAAATGTTGACCGCGGCTGCGTCTTAGGTGGTCCATTCGGAAAGTCCAATTTTGGGCAACTTTTTCGAGCATTTCGGCCGGAATAGCCCGAATTTCTTCGGAAATGTTGTCTTCCAAAGCTGGAATAGTTGCTGGCTTATTTCTGTAGACTTTAGACTTGACGTAGCCCCACAAAAAATAGTCTAAAGGCGTTAAATCGCATGATCTTGGTGGCCAACTTACGGGTCCATTTCTTGAGATGAATTGTTGTCCGAAGTTTTCCCTCAAAATGGCCATAGAATCGCGAGCTGTGTGGCATGTAGCGCCATCTTGTTGAAACCACATGTCAACCAAGTTCAGTTCTTCCATTTTTGGCAACAAAAAGTTTGTTAGCATCGAACGATAGCGATCGCCATTCACCGTAACGTTGCGTCCAACAGCATCTTTGAAAAAATACGGTCCAATGATTCCACCAGCGTACAAACCACACCAAACAGTGCATTTTTCGGGATGCATGGGCAGTTCTTGAACGGCTTCTGGTTGCTCTTCACCCCAAATGCGGCAATTTTGCTTATTTACGTAGCCATTCAACCAGAAATGAGCCTCATCGCTCATCGGACACGGACGCGAAACACATTTCGAACCGAACACTGATTTTGGTAATAAAATTCAATGATTTGCAAGCGTTGCTCGTTAGTAAGTCTATTCATGATGAAATGTCAAAGCATACTGAGCATCTTTCTCTTTGACACCATGTCTGACATCCCACGTGATCTGTCAAATACTACTGCATGAAAATCCTAACCTCAAAAAAATCACCCGTTATATTATACAAAAAATTATTTTTCACTTTTTAGTTTGATATGCTTTAAAAGTGTGTTTTTTAGTTTTTTTAAACTATGTTTATTTTGTTACTGCGAACTTTAGTGTAGTAGTAATTTGTTTTATTTCTGTCTGACATAATCATACAAAAATGTGTCTATATAGAGATATATATAAGTATATGGAACAATTATTTCATCTGTTGCTCAATTTATATTGTTAATGGTTAACCTATAAATGAGTAGATTTCTATATTTCTGATAAAGTGGAGGGCAAAATTGATAGTTGTTTGCGCTGCTTCCATATCATGTATACCATACGTATATGCCTTTAGAAGGCAAAATACATACAATATACATTCATGACTGGAATATCATTCAATGCTTATCTATACTTAAACCAAACTTTATATTTATTTGCGTCGGAAGATTGAGCAGACGAAACTTATATGCGTCAAATAGGCGGGATGGTAACGTGCCGAGAACATCTGCTGTGCAATTAGGTCAATTTACTTATTAAAATAATTATTTGATTTAAAAAGGTTGTTGGACAATATTTATAAGAAATGGAAAATTATTTTGTCTCATAACTAAACCAATTAGGACATACATCTGTTAATAATATATATAATATATTAGTTAATGGTTATCATTTTTTTTTTTTTTGAAACGTTACATGATACAGGTACGTTGTTAGCCTTTTATATTTCGGGATTAGAGAACAAAAACAATTGTTTTTTTTCGAATATTTTCAATTAAGTTCTATACACTTACTATACATATGCTTTACCTAACTATGGAAGCACTTTTGCCAATTTGATTGCAGCATCTCCAAAATATGCGTTCTAAACGAATAACCCGCCTCTGCAGGTGACGCAAATGTTGACTTCTTGGTTCATTTTATTCGTACAGGAAGAAAAAGAAGAAGCTTTTGGTTAATGGTTGTGTTCCACTCAGGATTTCTAAAAAACCAGGCAACGATTTGCTTGGAAATGATTCATCCCCTGTCACGTTGTCATAGACCGTTATCGCTTTTTTGAGCGATTGAAAAATTGTGTGAAATCTACCGAGAACAAAATTTTTCTGCAATGAAATGTCCATAAAATATTTAATGTATGCTAGTCCCACTAATGCCTATAGTTGTCTAAATCTCACGATAGGTCACATAATGATCTAGCAATACAAAAATACTTGTATTACTGTGCGCACCGCATCAATAGTTTCCGAAACCACAATTGATTTGGAACTAACTTCAAGAAATTCTTCTTGGAGTAATTTATGATCTCGATTGGATTCACCATATCATTAATAAACACTGGTCCTTGATGGATCTTCATTGCCCAAAATTGAATTAAGTTCATCGATGCACTATTGTTGAGATAATCCACGACGAAAGGTGTAAAAAATAATCGCGCGAAAATGTTTGAGATCTAATTCTATTTATTGGTCGAGATGAATATTTTCAGTTACTATAAACAACACAAGTAGCGTTTGTAAAAATATTCTGAGTATCTATAACATCAGAAATGGCAAACTTTACGATACAGTTGTGAATTTCCCGATTGTAATACCAGGGTCGTCCAAGTCCGAAATATGAAATGCAACCGACGAATTCAAGAAAAGCAGTTTCAATAATTCTTAGGGCCTTCCTTTATCACTGAATAACACTGAAAAATAATAATTTAGACAGATTCACATAAATTTTCTGTATACGAGTACGATTTTCAATGTTATCAATATTTAACGGTGACATGCCTCTGCTTAATTCAACAGGTAACACTGTGACAAGCAACACCGAAGCCATTTTAAACTATATTTAGCTTTCTTGAATATAAAGTGATAAATTAATTACAGGGAAGTGTCAAATAAATTTTGCAAATAATATTTCAGCTCAATTTACCGAATGCTCAATCATTAAAACCGAAAGTAGGAGCAAAAAGGCATTATACGGGTAAAATAGTGTGACAGTTAGCAATTTCACAGTGCAGGGTAGGATAATGGCATGAACATGTTGAGTTGAGTTGAGCAAATACATAAAGTCACTGCATTAACTCAGTGGAGATGGCTAGGCAAACGGACGGACCCAAGAAATTCAAGTTGTTTATAGGAATACTAAGTAAAAATGCAAAGCAAAGTCAATTTTGCTTTACGACAAGATCTTTTGTTACTATTGCTACAGTGCGTTACTCGTATAAACTGTTATGTGTTCTCTAAAATTGTCAACTTGCAGTGGTGGTAGTTTCTTAGGCAACAAATGTCAGATGCCTAGCATAAAGCCTGTTAAGGTGTAATATTCCATTCCAATTGCACTCGAGTACCTTTTTATTATAGCAGTGTGAATATGTCCACTGGTAGGTCACGTCGTTGAAAGTTGTTTTAATCATTTGCCTTTTCTTTTTTTTTTTTTTGCTTAAAGTAGTACGACAACAAATGGGCATATGAAAATGTGTCGAAACACGTGGATGGACGTGTATAATACTTCAAAAGAAAAGCAAATATGCGTTCTTGTAAACCAAATGCAAACTCCAGGCAATAAAAGTTGTAGTCGGTAAGATGTAATGTTTGCGAAGCGATATATGGACAAAGAAAGAAAGAAAGCCACAAAACCCTATCTTTATCAATTTTTTTCAATAAGTTCGCCTCGGGTGGATGGGGACGTACCCGCTGATTGTGAAAAATCTTCATATGGTGAAGAAAGAAGTGCTCTTCTACTAAAATATAACAAGGCATCAGCTCACATCTCCGCCGTTGCCATGACAGAATTGGTTGAATAAGCTATGAACTTCTGTAACATTTACCGTATTCTCCAGATGGTCTGCATAGTAGACCTCCAGAGAACGTACATATTTTTTAGACGGGTTAGAGAAGTTGGAGAATAGTTTACATCAAACTGGTTTATGCTGATCGCTGTCGTGTTTAAATACATATATTCCTATAAAATTGATTAAAAAGTCGATATTTTCATATTTTTTGCTTTCATGAGATCGAATTTGTAAACAATGAAAATTGCTAACCTGGTGTCTGCTTTAATATGAAATTATTTGACAAGAAGAATAGTAATCCATTGACGCTATTATTAAAAATGAAAGACATTTACACATTTGTCATAAACGGTCAGGTTCAATTCCTTCAGAAATAGGGAAAAGTGTATAATCTCTCTGCTAAATTTTTGAAAAATTCCTTAATTTGATCGCTGAGCCGAAATTTTTGAATTGTCATTATTCCCTTATGTGCTGAAAAAATGAAAAATATCTCTCATAAGTTATTCACTACACAAAAAACAATCGGAAATACCTGAAGGCGCAATTGGTTGCACTATCCTTCGTCAATTCTACGACTCCTTCCTACAAACACATATACCTAGATACATATGTATGTTTTTCACAATGCATGCTTGTGAGTTTCTTTGTGTCATACGATAATGTTCACTTCACATTTGAGCGTGGAATATTTGTAGTAAGAAACTGATGTGCCAATCGTGCACCTGGCCATGTTGAGTAGCTACAAGAAATGGTTCCTGACTGCATGAAAATCAAACGGAAATGGGCGCCGGTTGTCAGTAGTCGTTACTGCTTCGCACTGTCAGCAATAGGAGTTATGCAACGTTTGGTTTCAAGTACATATTACTGTGAAGAAGGTTTAGGTACGAAGTTCGTGAAGACCAAGGAATATTTACTTACGAATATCCATACGAATTTTTAAGAAGAATTAGATTATTTTATGTACTTCTATTTTTTAATGGTAAAAAATGTGTACAAAAAAGTATGTAGTTTCCTAATGCGATTTTGAATAATAGTGCTTGTGAGAAAGTAACTAAGTGGAAAAGTGTTTGGAAGTCATTTACTTAGGTGACAAATCCTTTAGTTTCGCATTACTGTGACATAAGACTACAACAATACAGAGCAACCACAGCCATCATTCATACCAGGAATTGCCATTTGAAGAGACGCCAAAGTGCTGTCAGTTAAGTAGTTAGAGCCTTCAATTAATTTTCGTGCACAAAGAGTGGCAGGTATAGTATATGTGACAATTTCAAAATTCATCTTTTGCCATGCGGCACGAGAGCTTTTACATAAAGGAAATGAAATGTGCATACATATGTGCAAAGCAACTATTTCACAAAATGATTTACACAAATGCATATATTTATATATGGTAGTATGCTCAATTTCCAAGAAAAACAAGAGGAAAGGCTAAGTTCGGTTTTACCGAAGCTATAATACCCTTCACAGGTGCATTTATTTATTATTAAATATGCCAATGGTCTGCGTGAATATCTTCGTTTTGATTTGGTCGGTTAGTTTGAACTGTTGCTATATTGGTCCAATCTGAACAATGTATTCCAAGATTGTAGCGATGCCTGGTATAATAATATGTACTAAATTCCCTGATTCAACTTTGTCAATTGAAGTAGTTTTCCATACAAGGACTTGATTTTGAACGTTCAATTTGTGTGGATGATATATGCTATAGTGCTCCGATCTCGGCGCTACGACAGATAAGTAGCTGTAGAGATCGATATTTCAAAACTGAATACAGGTTGCAGGAGTAAAAAAAGATATTGTAAATAATGACTAAGTGAGAAACATTTCTTTTTTGCACATAGGAAGGGAAAATTTAGTATTTTAAAGCAAGTCATTGCAATAATTTATTTTTTACGGAAACAGACACATATTGTTTTCTGCTTGAGAATTATACGAAATATGTTTACTCTGAATATGGTATACTAAGTTTTGCTTGAAATTTGTAAAACACAGAAGGAAACGTCTATCACCTTTTAGATTTACATATAAAATATCAGCGTTATGAGCTGATACGATTTATCCCGTGCCCGTGAATTTGTTCGCTTGTCTGTCTGTATACAAGTATATTTATTCGAGCTAGCAAATAAAATTTCCTAAAAGTCTGTCATTTACAATTTTTCTATAGTTCTTGTCATTTACGAGATATATCCAAAAAAAATGCGAAATTCGTGGAAAATCAGGTTTAGACCACTGTATTATACCTTACTGTTTGCGGATTTATTTTTTTGTGTACATTTAAAAAATGGGTAAACAAAAGTTTTTGAACATTTTAACAAAATAATTTAATTTTAAGTGTGCTTAACCACAGAAACAAAACACACACACACTTATCTTGTACGTGCAGGGTTGTTATGAAATTAAAAATAACTCCATAGGTCCAGCAATCACTAGCCATTAGTCCTATTCAAAATATCTGGAACTTTTTTAAAACCGTATTCGAAAACATAAAATTTCATCAAAATAAGACCAAAAAGCTGGATCATGCACTTAGTGGATCAAAATATCCGGAAATAATACTAAAAATTGAGTGGGGAGCATACAACGATGTCTAGGGACAATAAAGCAACAAATAAGACCAAAAACCGCTAAAAATATTGTAATTACTTTTGATTTATATAAATAATCAATAGTGTACGTAAACTTTTTTTTGATATGAATTAGGTGCATTTTAAGCTTTAGCATTAATTTTTTTTTTATTTGTGTAAAAAAAAATGTGTTGATATGCTATATTAAATGTCAAATATGCATATTTTGAAATGGATAGATAAAAACCACGAATTTATTCATTTTGAAACAAATAAACGTGTCGTAATTTAATAGAATTAGGTGTATGTAAACTTTGTTGGTCCACTGTATATACTTATGCTTAGAATTCGATCCTCTGGTTAACGTTTTGTACCTTAAAGTATTTCCCTGGCCGTTTTTCCTGCAACAGAATTTACTAAGTTTTTCCGCTGTTGTGGGTTGCTCTAAATAATAGGAGCAAACTTGTGTATATACATATGTATATGATATACATATTCTTACAATTTACAATTCACTTTTAATGAAGGATTTTCTTTTCAATTGCAGTTACTAAAATATTAAGGTTTTGTAGAGGTGTTAAACAAGAATAATGGGCACTTAACCTTTTGTGATTATCACCCAGTAATAGTATTTAATGCGCTTAATGATTTTTGTGGATTTGACGAATTTTGGAATTAAAAATATCATATGGGTATTAACGAAAATATTTTAATCCAGCACAAAAAACTTTCAATATTATATTTATATTTCACTACTCCAAAAACATACAAACATTTTTATTTCTATTAATAAATGAAAATTATTATAATTTAACCCGTTTGAACAATTAGTAATCCGCAAAATTTTAACACGAATTAAGGTGCTGGGTAGAATGTTCGTATTATTGTTTTACAATGCTAAAATGAAAATTATTGTGCTAATGCACAGCTTTTGGCATTAATGAACATTTTTCCAACATTAGCGCATTATTTATTTTTGTACATTCAAATATCATTGCGTTCGGTAAACCTTCAATGGCTTTCAGAAAATCCTAGTTTTATAAAATATATTTTTTACCTACAAAATGAATTTAATTTGTATTTTAGTGGTAGTGGTGTGCGTTTGTTGTTTGCTTTTTTGAAAGGAACAAGCAACTGTACAATGTTAGATTTGTTAATACATGTGTGCATGTACTTGTAGTATTAGCAGTGTTGCCGATGGCGGCGTTAAGTGTATTGAGGTAGGAAAATCGGCTAATTTGCGGGTGGTGCGCGAGTAAATGAGTCAAAGGCATACCGTTGGTAAACACAACACCCATATCATCTTCATACCGAATACAACCACAATTTTCACTGATTGTAATTTGTGGTTGGAAGGCATTTTCAGATTGGATCAATTATCCTTTTGAATTGGTATCTGTATTTTAAAGTAGGTACATGCTAAGATGCTTTATAAACATAGAAGAATGTATATGTCATGCAAATAAAATATCAGATATTGTCAAAGGAATTGGAAATTTAATTGGAACTATGGAGGAAGTTAATATTAACAAAAAAAAAAATAAATATATGTAATACTTCGCCATATC
The DNA here is from genome assembly GCA_037783105.1 of Bactrocera zonata. Taxonomy (NCBI): domain Eukaryota; kingdom Metazoa; phylum Arthropoda; class Insecta; order Diptera; family Tephritidae; genus Bactrocera; species Bactrocera zonata. Next base: position 377,690 of record JBAWJQ010004462.1, on the reverse strand, counting down.
AACTTATACACAAAACGGAGTGCCCAAAAAATAAGGTGACATTTGAATTTAAACTGCGCGCGTCAAAGGATGTGACGAATTATTTTTTTTTTTAGTTTGGTAGTACTGTCAGTCACATTTATGTCAAAATATTCATTAGTGTTTGAGATACGTGTCGTTTTGTGAGCTGTTAAAAGTGAGTTTTTCGTTTTTTGCGATGTCAAAATTTGTTGAGCAAAGAATTTGCATTAAATTTTTTTTACGGAATCAATTTTCTGTTGCGGATACGAGTACGTTGAGGATGGTGCAGAAAGCCTTTGGTGTTGAGGCTATGTCTAAAAAAATGTTTACAAGTGGTATAGTGAGTTCCAAGCCGGCCGTGAACGTGTCGAAGACGAAGAGCGTCCATGGCGACCATCAATTTCAACCGACGAAGCTCACGTTCAACAAATCAAAGATTTGGTGTTGAAAACCCGTCGATTAACAATTAGAGACCTTGCTGATAAAGTTGGCATGTTGAAAGGCTCAGCCAATACCATTTTGAAGGATGTTTTGGGCCTCAAGCGCGTCAAATCTCGACTGGTACCGAAAACATTGAATTTTTTCGAAAAAAGGCGTCGCGTTGAAGTGTGTGAAAGGATGCTTTCCGACTACCAGGATGTCATGAAATGCATTATAACTGGCGATGAGACATGGATTTATGCCTACGACCCCGAAACAACCGATCAATCGAGCGAATGTCATGCCAAAAGAGAACCGAGACCAAAAAAATCGCGCCAAAGTCGCTCAAAAACCAAGGTCATGTTGGCAGTTTTCTTCGATTAGCGTGGTGTTGTGCATTATGAATTCCTTCCAACCGGTCAAACACTCCACAAGAAATATTATTTGAATGTTTTTACACCACGATCCCATCCCATACTGCCCCCGTAATTCGTGATTATTTCGCCAAAAACTCAACCCATATCGTTCCGCAACCACCGCATTCACCTGATCTGGCGCCGTGCGACTTCTGGCTGTTCACCAAGCTCAAAAGACCGCTCCGGGGACACCGTTTTTATACGATAGAGGAAATTCAAGCCGCAGCGAAGACGGAACTGAAGGCCATCCGGGAAAGTGACTACAACCAGTGTTTCGAATAAATAATAAAGAGTTTTCAAAATTATATATATAAGTCAATATACTGTGATTTTTAAAATATTTGTATAAGAATACGCCTGTAGAGGAAAATTAATTACTCTATCTTGCAGGAACCATATTAGTTAATTGCTTAAAATTAGCATGCTTAGGATAATAATTGAAGTGAAAACTCTCGGAAGTAGTAGGAGTTTTGTTGAGTTCCCTTTATTACTAGACAGCTTGAAAATCAGCCATATTAGGGAAAGGAAATCATGTAAAACATGGTTTTGATAAAATCTAGATCTCTAATATTTGTCAATTATTCAATAACTACGACCTTGCACTGTGAAGCAAAAACTGGTTTTAAAATTCAAATAGTGCATATCAATTTTGGAAACCATTTGCTATTTTTCTTCTATCCTTACATAAAGTATCATTAAATCAATTCTAAATTCAGTTTTTATTAACTATAATTTACTAATGCAAATTGACCAACCTAAGCCAGATGCTCAAATAAGCAGCACTTGTGGAGTAACCAAAAAACTAATGTAACAAGTGCAATGAAAAACTTGTTAGCATTAAAGATAACAGCTATACCTCTTTAATGAGGTATCACTATACCCGCTTGTACGAATTAACACGATAACTTTGCCATTGCTTTTACATGTAATTTTTTTTGACTAGAGCGCAGAATCGTACGATTACTTGCTTATTGTTGTTATGTGTGTTCACATTTATATGAAAGTATAGTATATCACAGAAACAAATATCGATTAATTTTTTTTGCTTCAGAAGTGAGAAGGAAAATAGTTTCGCTAAGTGCAGTTTATATAATTTGTGTACCTGTTCGAACCTTTATTAGATGTAATATTCTGCATGTATAAATATTTGGAAATACTTTTGTCTGATTCATGGCGACGCAGTCCAATAAATATGACATCTAACTTATTGCTGCGCAAAGTAACCAAAAACAGCCACAGTGTTTTGTTGAACCGGCAGTTTGTTTTCCAACAAACACTCATGTCTGTACAAAAAAAAAACTCACACACACATACCTGAACAATAGCAGCTACCAATGAGGCCAGACACAGCTTAGAAAACATAAATTCAATTTAGATGACACTTTACAGCGACTATATGTCGTGTAGTTTTTGTTGTTGTGGAAAAGCACTGGATTGGATTTTTCTAAATGTCGCTCGTATTCCTCCATGACTGTTTAATTCTTGGTTTCGTGTTTGTTTGAATTTATCGAACTGCTAACGTCAATTGCTGTTTTGTTGTGTCTGCTGCACTTAGCAATGTGACAGAGGTGAAGGTGTTGTGAACTTGGAAAAGGGGTTATTTCAATTCTATTGCATTATGGATTCAGACCACAAAACAAATGTACTATATATGTTAGGCTGGAGAGGCATTCAACTTTTATATTTCTGATTATTTCGAATTTCTTGTTTTCTTATTTTTTATACACTCAAGCACAAATTTCGTTCACAATTTAATTGCTGCTGCGTATAATCCAAGCATTTAAAAATAGTCATCAAAGCATTTTTATTAGATACCATTTGTCGATAGTTTTGAATTTGTGGGTTTTCGTTGATACTTTTAGAGTTAAAACAACTTCCACTTATTCAATATTTATATTTCCATTTGTGCACTCTTAACATCTTGCATTTTCAAAACACACCGAACGAAAAATTTGAAAAAAATCCACTATTAAACCGTCGGTGAGCGTAACTTTCGACAGCACACGTATTTCGCACAGCACAGCACAACGAATTCTATTCACCACTAGCGCAACGAAGAAGACAAGAACTCCAGCGTGCGCTACATTCACTGTTCAATAACTCAACTAGGACACCCACCACTATATTTTTATTTTAAAACGAAATATACTCAGTATTGAGTGAGAGATGATGGGTTTCGCTCAAAGTTCATTTAAGATTTAAATTTTATTTTAAGTTTTATATATGTATATGTTTATTTATGAGTGGTGGAAGTTGCATCAACATTGACTAGAATCTTGAAGATTTCCACCACATTGTATGAATGGTTGTGGTATTCAGAAAATTATGCTTTTTCAGTTACATACTTACATATATAAGAGTAGATGGTTGCGCATTATCGCACACTGATCGCAACAGGTCCGTTCAAGTTCACCATAAGAAACATTGAATACTACAATAAAAATTGTTTACAATTTTCTCTTTTAAATTGCTTTGAAAAAATATTTGATATTTTAAATATCAAAATCACCAGTTTATGACCAAAGAGTCACCAATTTTTTAATCAATGAAATAATTATTTTCAAAACAAGTTTTACAGGGACTTGGTCTCCATAAAATACTGTAATGCAAGGTGTTTAAATAATTCAAATTATTCATTTTATTTAGTATTTTTGTGTTCAAAAAATATATTGTAAGGGGCGATAGTTCGTTTAAAGGTGAGTCCTTGAAGAGGAGGGAAAATAAGGCCGTGTCCTCGTAGTCATGATTCCAGTCCTAGTCGTCAATTGAAATATAAAACCATTATGGTTTATTGATTAGTACGAAAGTCGTTGCCTCAAGAAACTTTAAAAAATGTTTTCCTAAATTTTGCTTTATATCATAGAGAGATACTTAAAGAATATTCACGACATATTTTTCTCCAGGAACTACTACTTTTTTGTAAAATGTATGACCATACATTTTTAAGTACAGCATCAAGTCAAATGTTGCTTTGATATATCTGTTTTTGTAGTCTTAAACGTTTTGACTTGAGTAAAGGTGTGTCAAAAAATAATTTCAAGGAAAATTTTGTATTTTCAAGTGACTATTGTGAAAATAGTAATAATTAATTAGTGCTGAAAATTTGGAATCTTCATAGTTATTATAATATTATTTTAAGTAAGTGTTGATAGCAAATTTACAAATTTAAATTTAAATTTTATGAAATAAAATATAAATGGTCCCTTGAGGTGTCTGAATGAACCGTCAGGCGTATAAGGGTTGTTGTTGCTGTCGTCCGCTAACGACTCTAAAACGGCTATAACTATAATATAATTTGAATTTTGAAAAGTCTTTTAGCGAAATATTTTTGAATATTTAAAATATCGAAATTGCTTTTAAGATCTTTCTAAAAAAAGAATTTAATATCCAACTAAAAAATGTTGTGAGCCGTTTTCATGGGGTTGTGCCAGCAAAACAAAAATGTTGTTAAAACTAATATTGGAACTTCTGGCTTATGGCCTATAGCCTATGGCTTCTAATTATTAATTCAAACACAAAAAATCACTTACAAACTTTAAAATCAAGGCAGGAGAATTTTTCCTGGAACCGTTATATTTTTTCTTCTATGATCAGTAGTACTTGAGTCACAGAGTGGTGTTATATTATAATTGTTTCATGTAGTTCTATATTACTTTCCAAATATTTTCTACATATTAAATTTTTATACATTACTGACGAGTTGATAAATTTCGTAGTATATGAAATTTAATTCTTTGAAATTTCATGTTATCATACGTTCAGCCATGATACCTAAATAAATAAGTAATACCTATCAAACGATTGGACTTAGTCTGAGTATTAGTTCTTTAATTCGGAAAATAGTTTGGAGGAAAATATTATATTAGCTTGTCGCATTCGTTCACATAAGGAAATTATGCAAAAAAAATGTCAAAAAAGATATAAATAATAACTAAGTTTATAATAAGCCTAAAGTCAGACATTTGCAAAAGCTGAAGCAAAACGAAGGATAAAGTTCAAGACAAATAAATCATCTTTTATACAAGATGTGAATGCCTTTGTTATTCATTACTCTTCTGCATATCCAATTGTTTAATTTAACGGCGATGAATAAAAATTGAGTAAAATGAGCCTGCTATAAATTTGCATAATAACAATTGCAATCAACTGTTGGATAATAATGCGAGCGAAACATAATAAAAGGTTATATAAAAGAACATGGATCGCTGTGATGCGAGTAAGCGTGGAAAGCGTCCAAAACTATGTATAGTATACATGCAAGTATATTAACATTTATGCATGCATTCAATTTATTTGCGGACTTTCAGAGTTTAAATGTATTTTCTTTAATTTCGCAAACTCTTCACTCGCTTACCGCATTCGTTAAAAGGTGCTTGACAAAAGTACAATATAGTGATGATAACAAATTCGCCCCACATTGTTATATGCGTATACAGATAGCATTAAAGAAACTAATTAAATTGTTTAAAAATTTTATTGTTCGAGTACATATTGTGTTCTGATCTATCTTATGCTCGGTTTTACAGTTAATACTGAAGTTATGCATAAGTGCTGAAAATCGGAGACTTAAGCAGTGCTTAAGTATCAGCTGATTTTTGTATTGAATTGTTTTGACTTTTCAATTATTTGTAAAGAGAACAATAATATGAAATTATTTTTTTGTGAAAAAATATGGAATCGGATTTGTATTTCCACCAGTTCTAATAGGTGCTTTGACTTGCCAGCGGTGAAATTCGGGGTTCTTTTGTTGTCTTCATCCAATTTCGATATAATTTTCCCTGCTAATTTATGTATTGTCAGTTATAATTTAAATACTTCAAACATATTTTTATGGATGACATTTGTAAAACATTTGTTGCCCATAACGTTGTTATATGTCTTAATAAAGTTGTATAGAAATTAAGCATTGACTGTGAAACTGTGACTACTCAGTCTGCAACAATGCTTAGCTGAGATTTTATTTGGGCACAACTTAAGTATGGACTGGGAAACCGGGCATTATTCTCATTGAAACTTGTGTGTGCTCTGACTGTACGATAACATCTAGGTCTATGGGTTAAAATCACAACTGACGCTAAAAAAAACTTCGCTAAAATTACTTGGGTATCGCACCTGAGATGTTTCAACCTGAGTCTTGCAAATGTTGAACATTGTAGGAGAAAGTATTCTGCCTCATACAACTTTGAAAACTTGCGTCCGACAAGATTTGTAGCCTTACCGCATGATTGTCTATTGCGAAATGCCTATATGGTTGCGGCAAGTAGTTCAGTAGATCTTCTGCGTTGTACTCTTTCCAAAAGATTCTTCTCACAAAGGAGCTTGCTAAGCGCACGCGAGGTCCACTGATCCAGTGCTAGAACACAAGATGCTAATGGAGATTCAACTCGGTCCCGTTCCTATGTGAGCGGGACAAGGGTACTTTCTCTGCCTAAGTTATTGCCTTCGCAGTTACTAGCGATTCTGCTATGACCAGACACCCAAACGAGTATCATAATGAAATAGCTTCAAGCTGTTTCTAGTGAGGACAAAGACTCCTTGACTAGCTTCATGCGAGCTCAGCACTGGTATTGCCGCCACTGTGCCACTTCTGTGAAAGAAGTTGCACTTCGCAGCAGTATGTCTACTGTTACCTTAATAACTATAAGTTCCGCATTAAAACACTACCACGGTCCGGTAATCTAAAGCTAAGACGGAGAACTTTTTTCATCATAAGAATACACCAAGGAACATTATTGGCTTGACTACAGCGTAGATCCAAAGTCTCACCTTGTTCCCTATAGTTGGTTTACAAAAATATAAGTAAGTAAGTTCGTATTTTGTTAATAGATGTCGTTGCTGTCGTGTATCTCCAATGCTACAAATGACATTGCATCAACATGTAGTGTTGCAAAGGTGAAATTTTAAGTTTCATTTAACCAAAAAAAAATTTAAATTCAGGGAAAGATAAAAGAAAGTTACAACTGTTCAAAAATGAATGAAAATAATGAAGAAATTCGCTATATTTTGAAATTTTTGCAAAAAAAGGGGAAGAATGCCACCCAAGCCTCTAGTGGAATTTGAGAATTTTACAAAGACGATGCTATAAGTTCGTGTATCATAACAATGGTTCGCTCGCTTCTGTTCTGGAATTATTGCAGGCAAAATACTCTTTGTGATTGTTTCAGTACATAGTTAACGTCGATTGCAACGTTTCTAATGTTGTTTAGTATGTAAAAATAAGATATCGAATTACTCAATAATTGTAATATGCTACGATTTAAAGAAGGCAACTTGATAAGGCAAAATTATAATTTGCGAAATATTCAGAAATAGTGAAAACCTGTTTTGCGCTTTGATAATGCTTCAATGTCAAGCGAGTCCTTCATTATGGCATATAAAAAATGATGCTTACAAAAACTCGGTCTATGCAAACAGCTATAGCAATATTGATGAAAATAAAAAACTTGGTTATTTTAATTTTTCAAATAATTTTGTGATTATATGAAGAAAGTCTGTGCACAAAAGTGCATAACCTACAACATTGATAAAAACCTTTTTTCTATAGCACTCTTATGTTTTCTGGAAATCAATATAAACCGTTTTACCTTTCAACCACGACCATGCCATTCCTTTTCACGATCGCCCGTAAATTATTTGAATTTTTGTCATATTATCTTTCGTTGAATGAATTTCTTTCTGTTTTTTTTTTATAATTTTCAAAGGCATTTCGATGTCGCAAATCAATAAATGATGTGCAAAATATACAATAATTCTTTTTTAATTCAATGAAGTTAGTAGATACATACCATAAGTCGCTTTGTTGAATGAGTGTAAAAAAATCTAAAGTATATACGTAAATGCATGATATTTGTGAATTAATATATTTAAAATGTATTTTCACTACAAGGTTTAAATTATTTAAGTCAACATAGATTGCACGAACTTTCAAACAATAATATTGCAAAAACTCCCATAACTTTCTCAACAAAAATATTTGTAAAGAATGCTTTACCGAAAATAAAAATGCATTTATACTTGTATGTGCATTCATTTATCGAATATCCGTTGAATATTTATTTCTACAGGAATTCCATTCGTTCATGTAGTATGCTATGTGCAAAACAAATAAGAATTTTCGTCACTTTGAGTGTGAATCTATGTTAGTAGCTTTAAGCTCAGCAGTGTTCGATGGTGTCAAATACAAATTCTTGCATGAATTTACAATTAGAAATAGTTTATTCATTCATAGCAGTGAAAGATAGTTCCACCTAACGTTTGTCTATAACTCGCCAAACTAATAAAGATAGATAAAGGTACTCTGAGGAGGTTGATAATCAGAAGGGCGAACAGCATTTCCGGAGTGTGACAATCGTCCTATGTCACACTCCGAAAATTCAGTTGATCAAAAACGTATAAAGTGTTGGAACTTAGCAAAAAATTAATATTCTAAACTCCTATTTATTACAGCAAATCGCAGAAAGGAAGGACTTTTGTGATTCAAAAATTGTAAATGTAACCAGTAAATCTGCATTAGCTAAACTAGCTTACAACAAATCTTTCTAGCGCCTCTTTCTGTTATGTGAAAATGGCTGAAATGGGATAATAATCATTTCCCATTCCATGCTAAATTTCATTAAACTCGCCACAGAAGCACGTATTAAATTTCACAGTATAGGTATCACGGAAAGGTTGTATGGGAATCTCTTAGAAATTAGACAATGCGAGTGGCAATGTATACTTTCAGATGGAATACCATATCTCATGAACTACTCGATCAATATCCAAATAATTTGGTAAATACTATTATTTACTAACATCTCACGAAAATGGTATCAAAGTGGGAAAATGGCACCATAACCACGCTTATTTTTCCCATAAAGCAATTTTAAATTTCGTTTCATTACTATTCATTATCAAATAATGATCTTCATGTACAATTCTGTTTTCTTGTGTCCTCGTGTGCGAAGTTTTATCAAAACCATTGGCTAATTTGCGATATATCTCTACAAAATGCAGAGAAAATCTTTTCTTGCAATTGATTAGGTAAATCTGTATTTATTTATTTAGTTGATGTTAACAAAATTGTAGAGATTTTAATATACCACATATTGATTTGTCATAATGGTTAATTAGGGCATTTTCTGTGAAAACTCTATAAATTTGTGAAAAGGCATAAGCCCATGGGTCCATTCCGGTTACGTAGACCCGACTGTCATGGGTACGGTTAGCTCTTTTCGTCTAAGCAATTATCTAATATATATTTATTGGGCTCTCTATTAATTAGTAATACTAAGTATTTATTTGAACCTCAATTTTTTCGTTAATAAAAGCGCTTTTTATATAACATGACATCATTGTATAACCTTGATATTGAATGTTGTTGTTCGTCGGAAGATCTATAGTAGTAAGTCATCTTCTACTAGATTCCTTAGAAGATGTGATAGTACTTCTCCTGAGGGGCATCCATTTTTCGTTCTCGGAATAATTCTGAATAGTTTCTTTGTCTACTACAGTTCCCGTTGTTAAGCATAAAGCTATTTAAAATTTTAATTGGTACTTTCACGCATTTCTTCTGTAGGATTCTATGGACAGTCTCATGAAGGGTGTTGTCAAATGTGCCTTCAATATCTACATGTCTCTATTGTATTCTATTGTATGTATCACATATAAGAAATAGTGAAAAAATTAACAATATGACAGCTTCTGGACAAGCCAATGAATATCTTAAGGCCATTAGCTATGCACTGGCCATAACCACGTAAGCGGTTTCTACGCCAATAAAGAAAAAGAAGATAAGCCATGCATGATACATGAAACACCATGAGATTTTCGACGCTAAAGAAACGAATAAATAATTTAGTACAACTTTTATCTTTTGCCAGTTGGCAACGATGAAGGAACAATGCACAAATTGGCAACTCCTGTGCGAGGAGGAATGGTGTATAAGTAAGCTGAGCATTGCTTTGTTTGGATGGATACTACATCTGTATTTACTCAAGAGGTAGATGCAATAATACTGCAACGTAGAGACAAGTGGCCTATAGTGGTGTTAAATGAAACCGAAAGGCTAGTGCTAAATTAAAGATTCATTTACGAAATTTTAACAACCGGGGATGTAAGATGTAAGTTCAAACCAAATTTTTCACAGTATTGTTGTATTTTCCTTCGACCTTTAGCAAGAAATCAAATACTATGAATTTCACTTTTATGTCACTTTTGTAATTTTCTAGATATTCACTAAACTTCTAAAGAATTAGTTACCGTAAATCAAGTGAAGAATGTTAGAAGGAAGAAAATGACCTTAGATAAATACTTAATTACTATTTGCAATTAAAACTTTAACCTTTAAGTTGAATCGGAGTCAATAGCTGAGTATAGTTGACAAACTTCGATGCGCTGACAGGCAAACGTAGTACATAAGGATGTTTTCAATCGTAGCAGACCTCTCTAGTAAGGCACACACTGGGTGTAAAAAGTTAACTAATGCAATGGTAATGCGCCAATTTGTTTTACCTATCAACTATGAAAAATACTAATAAAATTTCCTTAGATTGAATGGAAAATAATTGGCATGATAAAATTTTTGTATGTACTCAAGGACGATTACAAAATGCAATTTGTTCACTAAGCGATAACACAACAATCCATGTCAAATGCATAAGTCTTCCATACAAGAACTTGATTCCGATCGTTCGGTTTGTATGGCAGCTATATGTTATAGTGGTCCAATATCAGCAGTTCCGACAAATGAGCAGCTTTTTGAAGAGAAAATGACGTTTGCAAAATTTCAAAGCGATATCTTAAAAACTGAGGGACTAGTTCGTATATATACAGACAGACGGACAGACTGATTTTTTTTATACATATATACTTTATAGGGTTTCCAACGCTTCCTTCTGGGTGTTACAAACTTCGCGACAAACTTAATATACCCCGTTAAGGGTATAAAAATGGTAAACACCGAAAATCTTAATATTTACATGATATTTAAAAAAATTGTTAGGTTCTTACCTGCAGAAAACAATTTAAACGGCCAACTCCATTTTATAATGCCTATTTAAGTTTCACTTGTACGTTTGGATGTGTATATTTGTATGTATGTATGTATGTATGTGTTCAACTTATTTCAATGGCTCTACAGCTGAATGACATTAATGAAAGACTAAACTTCTGGTTAAAAAGTGAAAAATTTCTTACCCTAAAATAATTCAACTAAAAGTACCGAGTATCCATACTGTCATATAAATAACAAATTTATTTAAACTCATCTTAAATTAAGTGAAAACACCTAAACTATAATTCTATATTTCATTTCCAATGAGTTTTAGCCTACTGTGATTTTTTGTTTCAAAAATTTTCTACACTGGTCCATATTTCAATTTTCGGTGTAAAAAATATAGGTCCAACTCTGAAAGGCAGAAGGCTCCTCAACATTTTTTTTCTTTATTTGTGGTGGTTATTACTTACTTATAAAAACATAATATTTATTTAATCAATATTGTTTAATATCGTCCTTTTTCAAAGCACTTACAAAAGTATGTATGTGTAACTAAATACTTAATTTTATTCATTTAGCATTTTAAAATATTTTGAGAGTATATAAAAATCGCATGAGAGTTCTCTCATTTGACAGAAAATATTAGAATGGAATTGAAAAGTGTAGATGAAATATTTAAAAAAACATTTTTGGTGTACTCGATATCTAAAATCTCAATTTCCTAAAAAGTTCCTAAATAAAATGCTTGCAAAGTGCTATAAGATTTCTGTTAACTGAATTGGTAATCTTTTTTGCATTTAATTTTCGGGCTTTAATGTGGGTCTATTTAATTCTCGAACAATGCTGTTAAATGTAATGGTAACATTCAACAATTTCAACGTTTACCATTGTTTTAAACAAAGTTATTGAAAATACATATTTTTACCACATACAAAACTTTTATTTTATACTAACATTGTATTACAATTATTTCATCAGTTAAATTTTTTTAAACAGAATATTTGGGAACTTTCACATATTTAATACATACTATATTGTATATAATACCATATATTATAAAATTAATTTGTGTATATGTGATCATTTGTTACATTTTGTTTATTTTACATTATTATACTAACTTTGATATCTGACTTATATTCATTTTACAGATCTCATCATGTGAATCTTAATTTTCTCACATAATAATACTTCATTAAAATTCATGAAGCTGGCACCATTTATTCGACCATCTATTCTTGCTTTCGGGAGCAATATGATTTCATGCATACATATGTATGTAGCAAATAAGGTACCTTGCTCTTATCCATTTATTATATATCTCATTTCATTTTACATCAACGTACATATATCACTATGTATGAAAGCATTTTGAATTTTGGATTTTCATTTAAACATTAGTAATTGTTATGAATATTTCCCAGCCTTTCCATTATTATTTCAATATTTATTTACGAGTTTGGCCCTCGTCCTTGTTGCAATTCGCAAATTATTAATTCCAGAATTGGTTAAATGGTGATAATTTGCATGTGTGCAAAACAGCAATAATAAAAATTCACATTCACATCAAATTGAATGAAATTGTGTTATACAGTTTTCAGCATATGTTTCCATATACATTGTGTCAAAAGATTAGTATTATTCATCAATATTTACTTTGTGGCCTTCGAAGTAATCCTCGCCAAATGTAATACAATAATACTAACGATGTTTCCAGTCCTCCAAACACTTTTTATAAGTGCTTTTTGGGAAGGCCTTTAGCTCCTTAAGCGAACTATGTTTATCTCTTCGATCGATTGAAAACGGGTTGCACGAGCCATCATTCATTGCGCTTTTGCCTGAAATTCGGTCTTAATTGCACTTTTTTTGAAACAAATTCAGCTTTATCAGAACGAGTCGAGAAAGGACGCGTTTCAAACCCAAAATACTCACCAATATCAGTCGAACTGACTTGAGAGAGGTGTCGAGATTTCTGGCCACCTCTCTAACAAATGCCAAACGATTTTCAAGCACCATGTCTTTCATTTTCTTTTTGTATTTTCACCAGTTGAAGAGGTTGGAGGAGGTCCAGAACGAGGCATGTCTTCAACAAATCTCTCGACCGTTTGGCTTGTGTTTTTGATAAAACTAAATATCCATAAGATTTTGCCAACATTCGCAATGATTTCTCATACAAAATTTCGTTTGCAATACACAATTTTAGAGAAATTATTTTTTCAATATTTTTATCTATTGTAAAAATCGCAACGCACTACTTTACCGACTTACAGCTGCTGTCGTACCAACTTAGCCAAACACTTTTTTTTGAAATATTATTTATCCGGGGAACTCAAATTACATTTTTGTCAGAATGCATGTATTGCAATATGTATAATGATTTCATCTGCTATGTTATACTGGGGAACCCGGCAGTAGTTCCCTTGCCAAAAGTACAAGTAGTATACTCGCTAGATAGATTAAAAGTCGGTATGCTTGGTAGCATTGATTTAATTTATAGGAGTTCGTATATTACATTTTCTCATACAATTTACATATTATGTATATATAAATGCATATATAAACAAAGGCTGTATTTTTTCAAGCAAAAAAATTAAGTAATTTACGAACAGTATATTTTTGTTCGTTCGTAAATGGTTTGAGAAGTAGTAATTGAACATAATTTTGTATATGTAACTATTATCATATATCCACTGTTACTAAATGTTTTAAAGATCATCCTTTTTATTAAATTTTTCGCAACCTTTTTCACCGTAACTGACTTTATCGCACTACTAATTCGATCCGATTATTGTCACTCCCTCACTAATACTTTTAAATGATTCGCCAGCTTAGACCAAAATATATTATAGTGTTTCATAAGCTCATTTCTTTATGTTATTCAGTTTCCAAGAATTCATCCCTAGAAAGTGATATTTTGTACTGCTCTAATTGATGTGAGCTCTTCTACGCTGGCAAATGATCGTCATAACTCACATATGGCTCATATTTTAACTTACTACTTGGTAAATTATTACTACTGATACCGAAATTGAACTTACAATACAGTATTTCAAATAATACAATATTTCAAATATGTATGACTTAACCACAAATAACCGTAAAAGTTTGTTGAAACTGAAACTGAAAAAGCTTGCGATTACGCTCACTTATTGAAATTGCAATGAAAATGATAGTAATAATGCTAAAGAGTTCACACGCTCTTGAGTGCAGCGTGTTAAATTTGCAATTTTTAGCAAGTGTTTTCAAGCGTGCTATATACACATTGGTTCGACACCGTAGTTTTAATAGGTATACTGCTTCAAATTTGCATACATATGCAACTTTACAACTTTATTATGTATTTTCCTTGAACATTCCTATACTAATTTTAAGTACTTTATTTCAACTACTGATAGTGTTGCATTCGCAATCATTTTGGCTGAACATCCAAGCAAATCTTTGTAAGAATTTCCTTCCGTCTACATTTTTTTTAATGAGATTTCATTCTTCTTTAGAACAATATTTGACTGGGCCCATTTTTTACAAAAGAAATATATTTTAAAATTTAAAGAGAGATCTATTCACTAATGAACTCTTGTTTGAATTAACTTTAATTAAAATTTTCGCATTTCAGTCAAATTCTTTGAAACAACATACCGAATCAGAACTGTTCAAGCCCCTACCGAATATGCCGACCACAGTACTTATAATTGACTTGCGACCGAAAAAATGCGTCAATGTGTAAGGTATATACTATACTTGAACGTTGCAAGAGTATAAATGAACTTAGCTTTTCCATACTTCTTTATACATGTTTAACACATTTGTTTACTCGGCTCACTGTATGTCAATTTATGTTCTCTTCAAAGATTCTTATACTAAATTTTTGTTTTTCAAAAACAAAACATTGCATTACCTTTCCGAGAATGTAGTATATCCAGCAGAAGTCCTTCCTTTAAGTCATCAAGTACTATAATTAAATGTAATTGTCTAAAAGACACACGCCTTTCACATTGGTTGATTTAAGAAACAACACGAAAAGTAATTACTTCATTAATTAATTAGAATAATCCCATCACACAGCTGACGATTTTATTACTTTAATTAAGCACATATAAATTATATATGCAGTTTCAATATGCTTGTGTGATGAATTAAGAAATATATAATAATGTAGTAATATAATAATATTTGCTCACTCAGCACGTGTGACTATCATTGTTAAGTTATGCATATGATTCGAGTATTGTGCTGCTGCAATCATCTGGATATTTAACATTGAGTGCTTCTGTATTTGCGTACCAATAGAACAACTGTAACACTCCAGATAAGAGTTTTGTTTCTTATGTTTTGGAAATATTAGTTATACCCTGAACAGATTGTATTAAGTTTGCCACGATGGATGAAATGACGGAACCTTATAAAATACAAATCTAAATTATCAACCTGACGAGGTGAGTTGATTTAGGCATGCCCGTTTGTCTGTTCCTCTGATTGTTTATACGCCAACAAGCTCCTTCGTTTCTAATACATTAATCTGATATTGTGCACTCGTCGTTTTCTTCTCAATGAGCTCCGAACCCATAGACATCGAACTACTTTAGTTTATAGCTGTCATACAAACTGCACAATCGGATTCAAGTGTTTATGCAGCATGTTTTCATTTACCGTAATATCTTCACCCAATTTGGCATAGATTATTGTTCAAAGCATGTGTGAAATCTTCGAAGAAATTGTTTAGATCGGATTAGTATAACTTAGGACTGCCGTACAAAATAAACCATCGAAATCAATTTCATAGTATATTATTTATTGTAATATTGTTTGAAAATTAACCCACATATCAAATTTACCATTGGCACAAAACTAATTAAAATCACAAACAAAATTAGTAAAAACAATATAATTTGGGCTAGAGAAATTTAGTTGAAAAGGTGAATGGCATACAAATTTTTATTTTAATTGTCGTTTTACTTCAAACATTCTACCTTAATCACTAATTGACAGACCAGTGACTATACAACTATACTATACTATAACTATACTGTATTTCCATTAACCAATAAAATGAATAGACAAAAAAATATCATACATCAATTTAAAAGTATTTAGCAGTTTTTCTATTTTCAGAAAAACTTTTAACAAGTTGTGCCTCAAAAACATTTTATTTTCCCGGCAGGTAACTGAGCATAAGATATGTTTATATACTGGTTTTATTATTTATGGTTATATTATTATTGCTCAGCAAACTGCTCGTTTCTGTTCAGGCTGCGGAAAAAACTAGTGCTTGTACCTATCACTATGATAGTTTTTCTCTTTCTTTCTAACTTCAATTGCTTTATATGTTTAAAGTAAACACACATACATTGTAAACCAAACTTAATTTCAGTTTCCATTTTGTGTGTTTTAAATAACTAGATTACGTTCTGTGTTCCGGTATGAGGTGAGCGTTTTTTTTGTGAAAATGAAATACTGATTTTAAATGGGAAAGTAACTAAACATTATTCAAAGTATTGACCATTGTTTTTTTACACATTTTGACCACCACCAATGTTTTGAAACTAACCAATCACACACCCATTTTTCGATTTCTACATAGGCAATCGAATGCTATTCAGCCAAAGTCTATCCTATCGATGAATAGGCGGGTTAGGTAACAGCTTACAGGCATCTTTGCCTTAACCTGTACTTTATTTTTATATTTCGCAACTTTTTCCCGCTCTTATAAAAGTAAATTAAATGAGCAAAAAGCTAACAATAAAGTAAGAAGAGCAACTTGCGACTACACAACTAAACAAGGCCCTTATTTACAATGCGAGGGGAGTGCTTAAGGGCATTGAGACCTGCACTTTCATAAACTCTATGTGAGACGCCTGATACCTGTGGCCTACGCACGGAAGATGAAATTACCATACTCTCTTGAAATGAATTCTTAAATTTACCGCAAATTTTTTTACACAAAGTATGCAATCTGTTAAAAGAATGTTGTTTTCAATTTTTATATCTAAATTTAAATTAAATTTAACGTTGTCTAATCCAATTTCCTTTGCTTTTAAACTAGACAGACTTATAAGCTTCAGTTTAGTTAAAGGCGCAAATTAAGGTATTTGGCAATTGAAGAGCATTTAAATCAAAGCGAAATGGAAGAGGGGGAAAGCATCACAGAATGAAATGGAAGGGGAATGAAAGCTTACAAGTTATCTTTGATTTTGGTAGTTGAATTTCTAATACAAATACTTAACTAAATAATATATTTGAAGATCATAAAATAATAATCTGAACCAAATTTCATATGTATAGTATATCTTGTCAAATTTCATACAAGAAATTGATTTTGATAGATCAGTTTATAGGGCAGCCATATTCTATAGCTATTTCTTGCATACATATATGACAGACAGGCAGATACGCCAAAATCAGCTCAGATTGTTAGGCTGATAATTTTTATATATGTACTTATATAATGTTTTCTTCCGAAAAAATCGAATGATTTCATTTTTATCTACAACTTCGAATTATGCTATTAACTTCTTCAATATTATATAAGTATATCAAATGTGTTGTCAGTTAACCCTATGGATATTCATATCCTTGTGTTTTTTTTTTTTTGTTTCACTGCTTTAGTGCGGGAAAAAGAAATCGCGTGCAACAAACTGAGCGAAAACCAAGGTCGTATTTTTATCAAAATTTCTATTTTGCCACTGTTCTCGTTAACACTCCTTAAAAGAAACGTTCGTTAATTGAAAATGATGTCACAACCATTCAAATCTATAAACTGCTGGCCAACGTGTTGTTTGCGAGTTCACTAACCCCTGTTTGCATCAATAACAATAACTTTTAATTTTGCCTTAACTTTGTTACTAATAGAGCAATAAATTGAAAGAGGAACGGAACTGCAAACAAAAATTTCAAATGTATAAACGCTTGAGAAACGCGCCAAACAACTAAATAGTATAAACAATCTCACATGAAAACTTTTTAATGTGGAGGGTTTGAATTTAAATACTTCGTCACACAATAAATTATTTGTGATATTTTTCAGTGGCAAAATATGATCATTTTGAAGCCTACCAAAGTTATACACAAAGTAAATGTTATGTGAATACTCAATAAAAAACGGTGTTACTATTTTTCTATCGAGTGATTAAAATTAGACATTGATATTTTTTAAAAAAGTCAGCCTGATTGATTTAAATAAAAGATAACATGAATTTAGCAACAAAACAATACTGAAATAGTCCAGCCCAATAGAAAAAGAGTTAAGCAAATACAAACGCTAATAATAGATGAAACCTTAAGGCATATTTGGTTAAAACTTAAAGTAAAAAACGCAAGGTTGATTTGAGTCAAACTGAATAGTCTAAGTATTGTCAAGCAGACATCCGTGGTATCCACACAGATGCATACCTTAGTGTCCACAGTTATTAAGCTCACACTTTGAATTCAAGTCAAATCGAAAGTAATAGTGATAACTTTGTCATACAATTAATGTTGTAGCTGAGGGCGATTGTAATATATTGGAAAATATTGCGAGATTCAGCGATTGTGAAAAAATGGAAAGTAAAATGAGCAAAGCGTACGAGTATATGTAAACCGTTTAAGATGGTGGTAGTAAAGTAACGCGGCTGTTCAACAAAGTAGGTCTTTTCTACCTATTATATATATAACTAAGTTATAACCAAACTCAGTATGCATTTCATATGTCTTATACATCTATATAAGTTAGATTTATAGTAAGTAATGTAATTGTCTATGTGAGCTGCTCTTATCCTACATATAGATGTATACTCAAGCGCAAGCAGGTGATTTACTCAATTAAATGATACTTAAGGAAGAGGAATGAATAGTTACCATATTTTTCTCCCCTTTTCAGCCACTTTGCACATTTTATGTTATTACACGTGAATGTCTTATTCTTGCTATTAAATGGACACCACATATTTTGCTTTGCTACGCCCTATATACCTTCAATACTAAATTGCCATTTCTTTATTTTGCATGCACTAACTATACTCTTTGTATTTTTAATTGCTTTTTACTTAGCATTTGCAGTACATTATGCTAACGTGTTATATGTCTTATATGTTCTTTTTGCAACGGAATAAAAATGTAGCAAAATATATAACTCATACGCCATGGTCACTGGTTAGTGTTTTTATTTTGGATATAATTTTAAAACATATGGCCTCAGAAGTGCCTATGAACTTTCAAACGACTATTAACATACAAATATTTTAAATGAATCTTAACATTGGTCATAAATGCACCACACTGCTAAGAAACAGAAGATGAATGAAGTTATGTTAATAATAGCATGAACAGTAATAAAGATAAAAGTTTACTTTGAAATTCTTTACTGAAATCATTTTGAAATGTCTAGTTTCATTTCATGAACAATAATTGCGATTATTTGAAGTCAAATAAGGCAAAATTATTATTTATTGTATTGTAAAGTTGCCATGATTAAATGTAGGCTTATGGCTATCGTTAAATTGAATAATAAAGAACATATTTCAAAGTTAAGGAAGTCTTCCATCTGTTAGTTATTTGAGTAGCTTTCATTGTACATGTAGATACACATATAAATAAATTTATCAATTCCTTAATTCTTCATTCAATTTTAGCCGAATATCCTTTATTTTGTATGAAAATAAAACTGACGGTAATAAAGCGTCAATCAATAAACAAGAGAAAGTGATTTTCGGTTAATACTTTCAAACATTTAAAAAAAAAAAAACACTTCGCTACCTTACACTGTATTAGTACCCCCACGGTTTCTCTTTACATCTGTTTGGAATAATATATTTTTTCTTACCGAATATATTAATTTCAGTGAACGCCTCTGGCTGTATAAAAAAATACTTTGTTCAATAAAAATAAATCAACACGTTATCCGGTCACAAAATTAAAGATTGAACTTAAAACATTTCCACTGCTTATTTCAAACCAAACTTATCCCAAATAACCATAAGAGAATATGGAATATCGAAAAGACTGCAACATAAACTCCAAAGGATTAAAAGATAAATAACAAAGAATCCTTTGCAAGGAAAAATAGTTGCCATGTTTGCAACAGCATTCTGCAAGCAGTAGCAAGCAATAAAAACTGAGAGGCAACATATACTGAATAGTAAGGCTTCCTGGTATAACAAATTGTTAATTTTCCATTCCATTATCCTTCAAAGGAAACTATCTCGAATATTACTATGAAAGGGTAAAGATCTAAAATTGCCACTACCGAAAGTTAATGAAAATAGCTCTGTAATCGAACCATTCCGGTGGGGAATTTCCGTAAACGATTGTTGGTTTGTCGTCTTGATATTGGTCAACTAATGGCTAGTCGCGTTTGACACAATAAATGCGGCCTTGATATAAGTATACAGACACATATTTACAAACCACGAATGAGCAGTTAACAGGTGAAAGAAAAGAGCATTAAATATTAAAGAGAAATTTCTGAAGTAAATTTTCTGAAGGATATGAATTATTTATAATGACAACTTTGCTACATATTTCTTTACAAAAAGGGTTGTCCATACCTAAGACTGATCAATGTGGAATATATATTTTTGGGACCACAGCAAAATCTTCGTGATAAACGTAAAACGTGACGCCACGTATGAGCCAACAACACGAAATGGGACTTAAAATTAAGAGCATATTGTTTTGATATTCTGATAGTGTTTTGTTAACGAAATACATAATTTTAAGCAAGCTCTGAATTTTTTTGTTTGATAAAAAGAAAAATAAAAAACTCTAAAGTGGGCAATTTTCCCGTTATACTAACTAAGAACTCATACTTGGGCGAACTTTCTTAGAGATGCCTGAGGACCTATTTTTTTAGTGTACAAAGCGAAAAAAATATTCTTTCAATGACCCACCCCATTGTTCTTTTCTTGCTAATCACTTTTCATAAATGATGAATAAAGCCAGAAAGTACTTAATTTATACGGTGCAGCACTACTATCGCATTACTCAGCATGCAGTTTTACTGTTTCGATGTGTTGGAAATTTTGTCGTCTATGATACCTGTTGAGACATTTAATACACTCACACAAACAAAGTTTTCCAATTATATGAGAAAATATGCCTTTCTTAAGCTTGTGTAAAAACGTAAAAGCGTACGTATTTTTAGTTAATACTCAATAGTGCTTCTCTATAGCTACTAATCGATAAGGGGATAATCCTTTCTATTCTTCTAGTGTGAAATTAATACAGTTGAAATATATTAGAGCCTTATTTTATGTAATATAATAGTTATATATGTTATGTATATAGAAGTGAAAACATATGTAATTAAAATTGCAACAATGCAGAGTCCTGTTTCAAAATGCCTTTTATTAGTGTTCGTGAATAGATTTTCAGTGAATTATCTGCAACTTCGAAGTGTTTCTTTTCGCCCATGCTACGGATAATATACTACGAGTATAGGTAAGCACAAGCTACATACCTACGTTTTTTGTAATGAGACATTTTGAATATGCATATAAGTGTACATACAAATAGTGCAGCCACTTATTAATTAAATTACTTATGTACATGCGTAAAAGATTTAATTATGTTCAAAGTCTTTTGAAAATGCAAACTTCAAAGGACAGGAAGAAAGTATGAATTTTCTTTAAGAGTGCAATGTAAAATTAACTATTTATCTATTCTAACTACTAAATTTTTAAGATTTATCTCTACCAAATTAATAAGAAGGACCAAATTACCGAACGTGAAAAGTTATCGACATCAATTTGTTTCAAAATAAGTAAAAAAAAAAAAAATTTGTAAATTCTTTAAAAAGTAAAGAACAATTCTGCAACAGGTATTAACTACAAAGGAGTGCGAATGCAAAAATGAACAATAAGCTTTAAGTGGCAATTTCTTGAGAAAGCTGTGAATAGTTCATGGCCAAAAGGCACCATAAAAGAGAATAAATAATTAAGTAGAACTTTTGACTTTTGTCAACTGGCAATGGAATAGAAATGATGAAAGAGTTGGAGTGTACCATGAGAGAATGAATGGTGTATAAGGGAATTGAGTGCTGTATTTGTTTGGTAAGATTATGTGTATTCTCACTTGTACCTGTGGCGCGATGATATAACTGCGGAAGTTTAATAAAACCGCATGCAGCAACAAGTAAGGAAGGACTACCTTCGTGTATTTCCGAACATTTAAACTCTTGAATCTTGCAAAAATCAAAAACTGTTTGGTTGGTATTAATTGATTTATATTGGAAAAACAAGTAATATGTCTCAGACTAAAAAAAAAGTCTTGGGTTTTATCAAGGCACCAATGTTCGAAAATCCTTACATTATTTATAAAGTTTTTGCCTAATTTTATCTATTTTGCCACTGTTATGAATAAAACACGCTTTCTCATTTTAATTGAGATTACTCACATATTGGTCGGTGTATAAGGTATAAAGTCAACCTGTATTTCGAAAAACTTTATAACTATTAGGTATATGGAGGCTAAGGGAACTATTCAATTATAAATCTCACACAATGACAGATATTTGCGTTAAAATGTCAACTATAGAATCTTGAGTCCATATATTCGGTACCTAGGTGCTTCAACAGATCTGATCTGAGTCGGATCTGGTCATAAAGGAACATATTTCAAGTCTCTATTTGTGCAAAGTTTTATCTCGTTGTATTAATTGCTTCTTCATGTGCATACCGAAAAGTGAAATCCTTCAATTTTTTTAAGTGACACACAAACAAAAAATATTATTAACTTTTATATCTATATTAGCTAGAGTTGCTAAATGTCATGGCATGGTCGAATGGATTTTTAAAAATTAATGATATTTCTATATGCTTTGAAACAAGGTTAGACAAATCTCTGCCTAATCCTGGTCCAAACGATTCAAATATTTAAAAAAAAAACGCACGTCTAAGATTATTTTTTAATAACGTTTCTATTAAAATTGTGAAATAATTTTTTGATTTATCTCTGATTTCGAACATACTTTGCACATATTGGAATAATGGATTTGAACATATTTACTAGCCTTCAGCTTGTTGTAAAATTTTGTAACCTTGTTTGTCGATTTTGTCCGAACTGGGAATTTTGAAAATTATCTTACATTTACATTAATAAGCACAGTATACTCCAAACATATATATGCCAAAATACTTCATTTTCCAACGCTTAGACCATTCATATAATGTCAAACACTTTTACACTCCAATTTTCACAACAAACGGTGTAAGCTGTTCGAATTGAAAAGTTCCAGGTGTTTAATTGCTTGTTAAAATGTTTGCTATTTTTTTCTATGACAGCAAATGGTAGTCATAACCCAAATCAGAATATTACTACAGCTTGCTAAATAGTAAATACTGAACTATTAGCCTCAATACGCAGCCATAAATCTTATAAAGCACAACAAAATTGGGCTTATAAGTTTGGGAAAACCACAAATAACCAGCAAACAACTATAAAGCAGTGTTTAATGTATTTCAGTGTGAAGTTGTGGTAGACATCAGTGCACCTCATTCAATCTGAATGTTTTTAGCATGTACAAATATACATATGAATGCGCCACATTCCGGGTAAATATGGGCTCAGAAAATCATTAAATTTGAACTTGTATGAGTATGATGTACCTTCTAAACTGAACTAAAATTATTACTTACGTCTAGTAACACGAATCGAGTTCGAAAATTTACTCCAATTTCAAAAATGTGTGTTTGTGATTTTATCATGGTGTACTATACATGTCGTATGAGTATCATTATTATATGTACATATAGAATATGTGGAACGAGTATATGTACCATATATATTTACACATGTCATAGAAATAAAAATACTTGCATAAAGTTTAAAATTCAATACTAAATTATAAACATGTTTTTATGTTACATTTACAATAAAACGTAGATTATTACTGAATTATAAAACAGTTACAGTCTCTGTTACAGTCATATCATTTGATTTTCTACAATACAGGATTTGTCCGGAAAGTATTAGGACTGATTTTCTTCCACCGCGACTATACTTCGGAGCGTGCGCGAGTTAAAGAACGTATAAAATGTTTTTTAAAATGCTATGAAATTTGTAAGAAATAGGTAAAAATTTCAGAATTCTTGCACTAAACTTCCATTCCTTTGATAGAGCTCTCAAATTATCGTCAATACCCCCATCTTAAACGCTTAAGACTTTTTAATGTATAAACATTATTTTACATACAGAATAATTATATAATTTACATATGTATACTTTATATGTGTACTATATGTAACGTGTGTTAATAACCGATAAATTTGTTTTTCACATATTCCAGGTAACTTCGCAGGCCTTTGCGCTGGCATTTAGAAGTTCTGATCGACTCCATATACACATTCGTGGAACAGTATAAAGTAGAGAATACTGTATTGACAAACGCGAGCCTCCCAGCACAACTAATTTTATCAAAATTGGTAGTCAAGTGTATATAAGGCGGGTCGGGGGAACACAATCATGAAAAGCGATTTTGATGAGTTTTCCACTCGTGCGCTCACAAGGTTTGCGCCATTGACGAAAGTATCGTCATCTCATGCCCGGATCCAGCTCCCCACACTCGCTTATACAAGTGTGAAGAAGGGCTGCAGCACGCTAATTTATTCATTATTAATTGTACATGTACATGTCTACATTAAATTGTAATCAATACTTTTTTTAAATAAACAATGAGAAAATAAAAAGTAAAAAAAAAGATAATGAAAACAGTCGAAAGACATACCTGATTTTACTGAATATAATGCAAAATAACAGAAATGAGCAACTATTGTAGAAATTACGTATTTTTTAGTAAAAATATCTAAATATATGGTACTCGTATGTCAAAATAAAAATTATTGAAATAAGAAAAAATATTTTTATTTAACTGAATTTTTTGTTTACAATGTTTCCTTAGTTTCGCAAATTCCTTTATTTCATTTTTTTTTTTTTAATTTGACACCAAAATCTTCAAAGTCGGTTAAGAATTGCCTAGATTACGAAGAATCGCAATTTGACAACAAAGTCATCAAAATTGGTTAAGAATTGTCGAATTTAGGAATTTTATTTTTCATTTTGTTCAATTTTCCAAAACTCCAAAACTTCCAAAACCACCAAAATCGGTTAAGATTTGTCGAATTTACGAATTTGGGAATTTTATTTTCCTTTTTGACTAATTTTCCAAAACCCCTCTCAAATACCGGTAATTTGACACCAAAATCATTAAAATCGGTTAAGAATTGCCGAATTTACGAATTTAGGAATTTTATTTTTCTTTTTGTCTAATTTTCCAAAACTCCTCTCAAATCCCTTCAATTTGACACCACAATCATCAAAATCGGCCAAGATTTGCACAAATTACGAAAAAAAAATCACTTCTCGTCCAATTCTGGTTACTTTGGGCACGTTTCCTCAATTTTTCTCAAATTCACAAACATCCAATTCTACCAGGCGACCATAAGCACCCAGTAGGTAGCTGCCGTAAAAAAAAAATTTTTCCTGTAGCCTACCTCAAAGGCGCAATATGAACTGCGTTACCGCCATATGCAGGACAACCGGAACTGAAAGCTGATGCCTCGTTTACGTAAATAACTTCCATAATTCAGCACCGATTTCGATCTTTCAAGCACCAAATGAAAGGGCAAGCGTGCAGCTACACAATCAAATACTAACAAATTATAACAAACTACAAATAGGAGATATTTTTTAAAGCAAATGCATCGAAGCAGCTCTATGATAAAATACTGAAAATTTCATATCAATAAAGTGAGATGAAAGGATCTTCGTGTTACGAATCACTAGAAATACTCTTCATAGGTATATTTTCTTAACGACTACATTTCAACTTCAACACATTCGTAGTTAATGCATGCTTTTGAATAACTTCTTCCTAGCTGAATTTCTATCCTTACGTAACAGATGAAGGTAAGTGCATACACGTATGTGTTCTAGAAGCGATCACCTTTCATTTGCCACCAAAATCACTGAAATCCACTGGGTTTTACCAAAGTGCTTATCGCGCACGCTAAACAGGAAATGGTGGATAATGCAGTACTAATGCAGAATATGCGATCGATAATGCATATTCGCTATAACTTTGCTAAAACCCAACCGATTTCAATGATTTTGGTGGCAAACGAAAGGTGATCGCTTCTGGAAAATATAAATGTTATGCACTTACTTTCATCTATTACGTAACGACGGCAATTTAGCTAGAAAGAAGCTATTCAAAAACATGCATTAAATACGAATTTGTTGAAGTTGAAATGTAGTCATTAAGAGAATATATTTATGAAGAGCATTTCTAGTGATTCGTAACACGAAGATCCTTTCATCTTACTTCATTAATATAAAATTTTCAGCTTTTTATCATAGAGTTCCTTCCAGACATTTGCTTCAAAATAATATCTTCTATTTGCAGTTTGTTATCATTCGTTAGTATTTGATTGTGTAGCTGCACGCTTGCTCTTTCATTTGGTGCTTGAATGATCGAAATCTGTGCTGAATTATGGAAGTTATTTACGTAAACAAGGCATCAGCCTTCAGATCCGGTTGTCCTGCATATGCCGGTAACGCAGTCCATATTGCGCCTTTGAGGTATGCTACAAAAAAGTAAAATTTTTTCCCGCAGCGACCTTCTGGCTGGTTATGGTCGCCTGGTAGAATTGGATGTTTGTGAATTTGGGAAAAATTGAGGAAACGTGCCCAAAGTAACCAGAAGCGGACCAGAAGTGGTTTTTTTTTCGTAATTTTGGCAAATATTAACCGATTTTAATGATTTTGGTGTCAAAATGACGGGATTGAAGTGGAGTTTTGGAAAATTGAACAAAATGAAAAATAAAATTCCAAAATTCGTAAATTCGACAAATCTGAAACGATTTTAATAATTTTGGTGTCAAGTTGAAAAAATTGAAGACGAGTTTTGAAAAATTTGGAAAATATGAAGAAAATATTGTTTTTTCGTTAAATCCATCATATCTTAACCGATTTTGATGATTTTTGTATCAAATTAAAGGGATTTGAGAGGAGTTTTGAAAAATTGGTAGATATTAAGAAAATAGCAACTATTCGGAAAATCACCAATTTTTAATTTTTTTTGATGCTGATGATTTTGGTGTTGAGTTTTTGGTTGCGTGAATTATGGAAATTGTATATTAAAGGTTTACAAATATTTAGATATACTTACTATATTATTTATGTGCACATTCTCCAATTTTAATATAGATTTTGCCCAAATTTTTAAATGAATAACAATTTTATGCTTTTTACTTGTGTTCATAGAAACTATGCTCTTAAACCCTACCTTTGAGATAAGCTTTTTATTTACATTCTAAAATAGATACTATATTTGTCAGAGGCGTCGGCAATACTTTGAGTATTTCTTGTTTATTGGTTATACTTACACCTACTTAATTTCTTCTTGCAGGAATTAAAAAACCCTCTTTTAATTAGTTGTAATTACACTATTAAATATTTATTTAAGTAATTTTTGAGTATATTGATAATAATACATATGTATATTTCTTTTATAATCGTTCGTTTTTATATAAATTAACTTAGTATTAAATATGACATTTGCCCAGATGGTTTTTGGGTTCTTAGACATGCATTTGCTTAAAACTAACTTTCTAAGTAGTATATGAAGAATATAGTTGTCGTATAATTGTACATTTATTTGTTGTATTATAGTTATATTAATATACAAATAATCATATTTTTTAACTAAAGAACAACGTATGGGTCGCTTTCAATATTCAAAATACTTAAACACAATCATGCCATTTTTGCCGCTGCATTTTTATACTTTAAACAGGGTATATCAAGTTCATAGCAGTTTGACACCCATATGCAAATACCGGAGACCCTGTGAAGTATATATGTATATTGGTAGTCCAAAAAGGCTTTTCGTATTTTGTCTATAGATGTCGTTGTAGTCCTATATCTCCAGTGCTACCAATCACATTGTGCCATGTCATATAGTGATGAAAAGGCGAAACTTTAAGCTTTATTTAGACAAAAAATTAAATTCGGGGAAGTTGGGAAAAGTTACAGTTGTTTAAAATTAGTGAAAATAATGAAGAAATTCGCTATATTTTGAAATTTTTATTTAAATAAAAGTGAAGAATGCCATGCAAGCCACCAATGAAATTCGCAAAGTTTACGGAGACGATGCTGTATCAGCTCGTGTAGCATAACAATGGTTCGCTCAATTCCGTTCTGGAAATTTCATTGTGAAAAATGCATCTCGCTCTAGTCGACCTATCTTTGAAAAAGTCGATGAAATTATGGAAAATATTGACCAGGACCAGAACATAAACAGCTATGACATCGCCAAGGAACTTAACATTCATCATCAAATGGTTCTGAACCATTTAAAAAAGGCTGGCTACAAAAAGAAGCTCGATGTTTGGGTACCACATGAATTGTCTGTGAAAAATTTAAAGGATCGAATTAAGATCTGAAACGAAGTAAAGTCGAACCATTTCTGAAGCGAATCAAGCAACGAAGTTGTATATTGCTACAGTTATAGTAAGCCCTACATTATACGGAATATTAAGATATGAATTTATAACCTAAACTACATAAATAGTCCTTGACGGGATGAGAATTCCGATCACCACTGATACACTTGAAAACTTTAAGGGGTTAAATCCATGTTCAAATTAGAAAAATCATCATTCTTCGTTTTTTTTTTATTTGAATATGCAATTTTGCAACAAATAAATAAAACTAGTTTACATACACAGAACTTGATGTACTTTAGTAATCGGTGATTCATTTTGAAAATTTTTTTATTCCCTTGATTCCATAACAGATCTCCAGTGGAATCTCTAAAAACAAGTGTCTGGCAGTGGGAAAGATTTCCCTGCTGAAATTTACCCCACAAGAAAAATAAAAATTTAACAATAGATTATTACAGGTAATGCTCGTAAGATTAGTTACAATTTAAATTTTTGACAAAATTCTGCTTTCCAAGTCTTTTTCGTGAAACAATTTACAATTCAGAGTAGCTTAAAAAATTAAATGATGATCAAAAATCTAATTTCTCGGATCATTAATTAACAAATATATATAGCATGGTCATCTGAAAATTTCAAGTTGATCGCTCCAGCTTTTCAGGTAAATTTTGCTACCCAACTCTGAAAAAAACGTTTCGAGTTTAAAGTTTTGGAACCCAACTTCAGTAAGTTGTTTGTTTACAATTACGCTCATGCATTCGAAACTATTTGCCGGATCAAGTTTTTGCAGTATTCTTTCATATATTAGTTTGTCAAAAAAGTCTTGCGGTATTTGTATTGAATGATTTATTGAATTTATTGAAATGGTTTATAACGGTTTGATGACTCATGACTAGCTCTTGACCGATGCTACGGCTGCTACTATGCCGGTCTCTTTCGATCTATTCAGCGATTTTATCGCAATTTTCGACGACAGGCCTTCCGGAGCGTGGCGCATCTTCGACCACCTCTACACCAGAACGAAAACGTTGAAACCATCGTTGTGCGGTGGCAATGGAAACTGTATCGGGTCCATAAACTGCACAAATTTTATTGGCGGCTTGAGATGCATTTTTGCCTTTATCGTAGTAGTACTGTAAAATATGCCGTATTTCCTCTTTATTTTGCTCCATGTTTGCGACGCTGTAACTCACATACGACTTAAAAGAAACGACAATCCATCAAACACGTGTTAGCACGTGAAATGAGCTTTCCAAAAAGGTATAGCATGACCCGATGGGACGAATAAAACTAGAACTACGCGCTCTCAGCGCCAACTAGCGAAAATACTGCAAGACTTTTTTGACAACCTATTATATTACATTCGATATATGAGCAAGAAAAAACCCATTTCGCAGAAGGTATGATCATAACCAGGGATGGGTACCAAATGACAGATAGGATCACTTACACTCTGATGTTTTTCCTAGTCCTGATCATAATAACTTTATTAATTAAATTAACTTCTTCTCCGTCTAAATAACATTTTCAAGCCCGAAAACAAAAAAATATCGTAAGAAGTTGACAGAAAAGCTTGTCATCTCTTGACCGCTTTGATTTTTCTTGCTTCCGCATCTATTTATCCTCAAGAAGAAAATCACATTAAATGCATAAGCACGGAAATTAGAAAGCGACTCAATAGAACGATGCTAAGTAGCGAGAGCAGTGTAACATTGCGTTTAGTTTCGTCGTCTCGCATAAAATATTCAAAATCAGATGGTCGCTAATTAATAGCATTGTAGCTATGAATAACAATTTCGAGTCGTGGATTGACTTTTCTTAGAGTTCTTGGAGTTGAGTTGTCTACGTTACAGGTGCATAATTATTTCGTTCCTAGAAGCAAAACTTCTTGCATCGGACATATATAGTACATATTTGTAGGTAGATAAAATAAATTAGTTTAGATATTTCATATACTTAAAGATTTACTTGTCTTGAGTTATAGGAAAAGAAGTCAGTTTTGGGAAATTTATTCCGTTCAAAGAATTTTTGTTTCAAATACTTATGTTCGATAGTGGAGAAGCTTTCGACGTATGGAACGCTAGCTACGATGTAATTTTAAACGACGAAAATCCAGACGACTGCTAACTTGTGGGTTAATAATGCAGACTTAGCCGCACAAACTTAAACAAGTCATGCTACGAACTCAGAAAGGCTGAACTCACACGGCCTTAGATTAGTCCCAAAAAACCGAGCTGATTCTGCTTATTAGAAGACATATTCCGCAGGATGTGAACACGCAAGTTCATACAGAAACTATTTAAATGACGAAAATCTTAAAATACTTATGTATAAGGATGGAGAGTAAACTAACGTATTGGGCTTAAATTCAGCAAGTTGTGAAAAAGTCAGCCAATATAACCATGACGCTTTCAAGACTTATGGCAAATACCGGAGATTCGCTGGAGGGTAGAAGGAAACTGCTTATGGATGCAAGACAGTATGTATTATTACATGATGATATATATATATATAGGTAGATATGTTAAATGTGAAACACAGGCAAAAAGTGCTTGCTAATATTCAGAGGATGGCAGCCCTGAGAGTCGCCTCGGCGTACCGCACTCTAATCGAATTCATGGTGTGAGGAATAAGCGGCGTCATTTCAATAGATCTACTCGCAAATAAGAGTAGACTCCTATGGTTATTGAAGAAGGAATTGAAATACTCATGACCATAAGATAATAGGCGAGGAAGCAAACATATGAAAGCTAACAAACTCGGTAGATAAGGGAATCTTATAAAACAAGCGAAAAAGCAACGAAAACTGGCAGCAAATAGCCTCTTATGTAGAATATGTAATACAATGAAAAGTGAGCCAAATAGCTTGAGTTTAAATTTTCCTGCAATAAGTCCAGCCTGGAAACTTGGCTCTGAAGAAAGGCAAAAGCGGTAGCGGGCCAAAGGCAAATAACAATGAAGAAAAAGGGTGGGTTTCGGAGGTGAACCACTGAAGTTAACCATCCCTATATAATGCGAAGGCATTTTAAACCATCCTTGCGGCCTAAAAAATAATTGTATAATTAATTTTTAACTCATATACTATAACTCTTAAGACTTTAACATTAAACGTCTAAGCTGAAAAAGTGCCTATTCCTGAGTTAATGGTGTAAAAACTGATGAGATCTTAAGTGGTTCAACCATCACTCAATCGACTAATTCATGCCATTTAGTTTCGAAAATGAAGAGTATAATTCGAACACCTTCCATGCGAAATTGGTTTCAAATTACGGTTTGGTTGATTCAGTGAAAGCTTGTGTACATTTATGTAATATGTAAATATGAACAAGCGAGCTCCTTCACAATTGACTCCTGTTACTTATCCTTTTTCACTGATGATACTGGTTATGACAGCGATTAGAAAATTTTAAAAACTCCACAATCTAGCGCACCTAACTTAAATATTTACTAATAATATCATGTTACCCACATTCGATATTTGGATAATATTTTATTTGAATGGAGATTCTATTTCCATATTCATATTTGTATTTAATGTGCATGTGCCTAATAGTTAGCGCAGTTTAATAAAGTGGTTACGAATTCCGTCATACTCAAATCAGTGCTTTGTTATTTTAAACTCAGCAGTATTTACTATGTAATGACAATCATTTTATACATTCTTACATTCGGTGGTAGATTAAGTCACATCGACAGCTGCATAAGTAAATGTCAGTCAACATTTATACGGGTTGACAGGACAGAACGATTTAACGTTTAATGTTAAGAGCACAATAAAGTAAAGAAAGACGAAATTCAATTGAAGAGAAAGGGCAATGAACTTTGTCAATATTAACACCAACGAAATGTTTTATTCATTTGACATTTCTGACGTTTCTAAAAAGCACCGACCCAAATTATACAATTTTTATTTATTTTGACTATTTATGTCTTAATCGATCGATTTGCTAAAAAGCTACTAAATGTTTGCTCAGATGATAAAAATACCGGCGAACTATTACAACTTAGTTGATTGCTAAATCTTTGTGAAATTTATATTCCAAATTGAAAGAAAGGTAAATTCGGACCAATTTCATTCGTACGCAGACAGCTAAACTAAAATGTGTGAAAAATGTGTGCTCTGTCGGAACAATACAGGAACAAGCATTAGAAACAACATGTTTGTTGCATAATAAAATTGCAGACCATTAACTAACACGAGTTAGTCTCATGCTTCTAACACTTATACTTCCAGCTACAAAAGTTAGTACTTGTTTTTCTGCCTTTTGTCAGTTGAGTTGACAGAATGACAAATTCACTTTGAGTCATTATCGTTGACTCTTTTGAGTGAAAAGGAGTCCTTTCATAGCCCTAAAGGCTAGTTAGTGACAGTTCATTTGTCCTGTTCGTTAAAATAGTTTATAACATGTAGTTCATTCATTTGCATGAAGAGGGATCTGTGTTGTTGAATGAGAAGTTTGTTGTGTTAAGTAATTAAGAAATATCTATCACGTCAAAACTTAAAACAAAGAAGAATTTCAAACGGAAGGTACTGCCAACATGTATGTAAATGTAGAGCATATTCTTATAACGTCAGCCATAGGTAAATAGTCCCTCACTTTGGATATCTGGAGTTAAAGTATGATTTCGTCTATTTTTAACTAATATACATATTGTGAAGCGAGATATTCTTATGGAATTTAATATTATATGATATGAAAGGCGAATATACATATATATGTAGCCAGTTATCGCCCATTTATTAGGGCTCTCTCTGCCTCTGTCATCCACCATTAGTTATTAAATTATTATTATTTTTATACCCTGAACAGGGTATATTAAGTTTGTCACGATGTTTGTAACACCCAGAAGGAAGCGTCGGAGATCCTATAAAGTGTATATATAAATGATCAGTATGTTGAGCTGAGTCGATTTAACCATGTCCGTCTGTCTGTCTGTCTGTCCGTCTGTCCGTCCGTCCTTTTAAAATTTTCCTTTTGAAATTTTGCAACCGTCATTTTCTCTTCAAGAAGCTGCTCATTTGTCGGAACGGCCGATATCGGACCACTATAACATATAGCTGCCATATAAACTGAACGATCGGAATCAAGTTCTCATATGGAAAACTCTCGCATTTGACAATGTATCTTCACCAAATTTGGTATAGATTATTTTCTAGGGCAAAAATGTAATATCCGAAAAAATTGTTCAGATCGGTTAACTATAGCATATAGCTACCATACAAACTGAGCGATCGGAATCAAGTTCTTGTGTGGACAACTTTCACATTTGACAAGATATATTCACGAAATTTGGTATAGATTATTTTTTAAGGCAGCAATGTTATTTCCGAAGAAATTGTTCAGATCGGTTAACTATAGCATATAACTGCTATACAAACTGAACGATCGGAATCAAGTTCTTGTATGGACAACTTTCACATTTGACAAGATATATTTAAGAAATTTGGTATAGATTATTTTTTAAGGCAACAGTGTAATCTCTAAAAAATTTGTTCAGAACGGGTTACTATAGCACATAGCTTCCATACAAACTGGACACATAGTTACTAACAGAAATACACCTGTGAAGGGTATTTAGCTTCGGTGCAACCGAAGTTAACGTTTTTTCTTGTTTTTTTTTAATTTTTTTAAGGTGAAACCTTGGTCCTTTATAGCATGTTTCATATAAGTCTGACAACAAATTATTATACCCCATTGAAAACGTAAATTATGTTCATATTATATTTCTAATCTTCTAGTAATTCAAATACATAGATGTTCCGAAATTCAAATATAAGTATTACGACATTGGAGGATATCACAGTAAAACGAAAGATATGCCGATTTCGCCGTGTAATGTTATTAAGCATATGCCTTCAATTTTAGAAAAAAAAATCGTTAGAACCTAATTGAAAAAATTTATAATTGTTATAAATGTAACAATATGACAAAACAGATTTTAAATCTGCTGTTGATCTTAGAAAATGTCAATAATTTTAGGACTGCTTAAATCAAAGATAAGCGAGCTATTTATTGCTTACAAGGGCAAATTTTGTTACGTAAAATTTGAGCATATATCCCGCTGTAGGATATTATTTTTTGATTAAGATTTTGATTTTGATAAAAACGAAAGATAAACCAGTATAGATAGCTGTAGTTGGCAGACTACTCTTATAGTAAACTTTCCACGTCAAACTAGTACCAAAATATCTTCAACCGTTTACATAAGTTAACAGCTTCGCACCTAAATCAGTACATTTCACTCTCAAAAGCTTTTCATACTATTCTTATACTTGTTATAAGTAATATCTGATAAAATATTTTTGATATTGGTAGTGGAGTATGATAAAAATAAGGGTAACCACCAATTCGTTTCATCATTTTTACAACTTCGGATAATTAGTAGCCGTCTCACCACTTATCAAACCATATTCAACATATTTCGCCATTCTGATAATTAATACACATAACTCTATATCTACATCGATCAGTTTTGTGTTTTACAAAGAGTTGTTAGGTAAACAAAATTATTATGGTCTGTAGCAATATGTTGCGAAAGTATAAAAAGGTGGTAAGAAATACATGTGAGTCAATATCGCTTTATTATCTTTTTTGCTAACAGCAAGAGACTTAAGTGCCCTTCAGCATCAAAACAACTCAACATACTGTAATATGGCATTGTTGACAGAAACTTATTGTTGTTGTATTCCACATTGAGCTCTAATTTGCATTGAAATCATTCTCGTTGTTGAGTGGAAACTCCTTGAAGCTTATGACATAGTAGACGCAATTACAGTCTTTAATTACTATTTGTTGTTGAAAGGAAGCCCCATACAATATAGGCACAACTACATAATGGCTGCAAGTGGAATATTTGGTACACGGTTGATAGATACCTTGTAAATTCAATGACTGGTTTAACTTCACTAACTGACATTCAATAAATTAGGATTAACGATGGACGCCATCCTTTGTTTCCATACCACTGAATGTAGGTAAATACATTTATTTAATCAATAATTTAAATTTATAATATTAAGCCATTTCTCTATTTTTAGTTTTTAAGACTGTTAAAAATATTTTAAAATTTTCTCACGCATTTCTATCGAAGAAGTCATTACTTTAATTCATATCAACTTCTTTCATAGCACTTTAATATAAATATAATATTTAACACTACATAAAAACAAAAAAAAAACAAAAACAAAATCCCCGTACTATGAAGCTAGTCATAAAGCTTTTGAAATTACGAAACCAAAATCTCTATTTTTTATTCTTTGAATATTAGGTTCTTCATGTTAGGTTTAACAGGATATTTGTGACGCACAAGAGATCATGTCAGATCAGTGTGACGAGGTAAGTCGATATATATATAAGTCTGTATACTATACATGCGAAATAGTCCCTCAGTTTTAGAGATATTGATCTGAAATTTTGCATGTAGGAAGGAGATAATGTAGTAAATAAAAATGTTTAATAAAACATTAACTTGTCTTAAAAAAAGAAACTGTGTAATCCTTCATACATTAGTTATATAAGCTGAACAATCAGAATAAACTTATTCATTTGACGAAGTCCCTTCACGAAATTCGACATGACCTAAAACAGTGAAGTAATCTCCGAGTCACTATCGAGTCTCTGTACCATATAGCTGCCATACAAACTGAACGATCACAGTCCTTGAAAGAAATGTTATCACCCTTTTCTTATCAGTTTTTGGATTCTGCACTTTACCGAACAGATGGCCTCTACCGATGAAGCTTTGACATAATACAAATAAGTCTATTCTCCTTTACATCGTTTTAACCTCTTCTGTAAACTTGTGAAAAGAGATGTGAGTATAATAATTTTTTTCACCAAACGGTTGTTTGTAAAACTTAGTTAGTCCCGAAATAGAAAACAAAACTTAACTTATTACATCGCAATCATAGTTAAATAATTTGGTTTAGGTTGGGAATAAAATTACATAAGCAAATCACTGCATATTTTCAATAACTACTTACCGATAAAGTTACTCATACGCCATGTACGTCAGTTAGTAAATTTTACTATGAAATACTAGTGAAATGTAGATAGACATATTTATGGGGACTAATATTACATAGAATGACAACTCCTTGGCAAGACTTTGAATGGTTTATGGCAAACAAACGAGCAGGCCACATAGTGTAATTTACAGAGGTTAATGATGGGAAGTGAATAGAAGTTAAGTAAAGTTTTGAATGTTAGTAATTTAAGTGAATTGAGAAACAATTGAAGGAATTATACCTTTTGTGGCAATAAATTGGGCAAAAGTGACAAGAGTGTTTTATTTCATTATAATAGAAGTTACATACGCAATCATATGGTAAATAATTTAGTATGTACAGAAGATGGTATTCAGTACCATTGTCGTTTCATTTAAATATATTAGCAGCTTATACCTGCAAAACAAAAATGAAAAAAAATATTACCAGCCAAACTTGTTTTTTTAGTATGTTAATTGCTAAATTGAAAAGGCGATCAATTATTTGTATAACACCTCCTAATATAATACAAGGACTTTTTATAATAACGCGAATGTGAACGTTGCAAAAACTAACCTGCCAATCAACCCCAATTCAGTTTTTGCTATTATAAGCAAGAAGACAAATGCAGAAGCAATGTCGTCGCCCCTGTTAGCGCTTAGTAGTATTTTCTAAAATATTTTTTTTTAATACTTTTTCAGCCTTTTTATTGCTATGAATTTAACAGATACAATTTATATAGAAAATGAAGTATAATCCTATTGAAAACTTCTTATGAGGAATGAAAATGACGATTTTTTAAAGGAATACACACACATCAAAACAAAATATTAGGAATTATATGGAAATGTGTTTTTAAACCAATTGCTTTTGTAGTTGGATAATAGTGCCATGTGTTGTTGATACATACAGATTAGTTTTTTAATAATTCAAAATTTACAATATGTTAAAACATTACTTAGATTCCTTAAAGATATTCATTCAGAGTTCAATTTACAACCAAACATTATTTCCTTATTACATTAAAACTCGAAAAATATTCAGTTTCGAAATTTGCCAAAGGGTATACCAATCTATTCAAGAGCTTTAAAAATTGCAACAGTGTGTTTTCCTGTTCGCTGATGAAAAATACAAAAATGTGTCTAACGACAATTATTTATTTTGGAATATAATGTACTGAAATTTGTATACAAATTGATAAGATGTTTGTTATTAAATGCCAAAAATAGACATAAAGAGCTATTCAAGTTGTTATTGATATGTGCATTTGCATAACAGAGCACACATATTATTCAAATTGGTGTAGTGTTTGTATGTATATGTGGGTGCAGTATTATGCTTTCAACGCTGACAGTTGAAATATTTACCAAAATTAATATTATTCTATATTTATTTTACTCTTATTTAATTGGAGCATTCTAGAAGATTAGGTACGAATCAGTATCGTTCAAATTTAAGAAGATTATGCAAGTCTTCTTTGGAACCATAGGGAGAATGGAATTTTCATAAATTTTTTTATTACAAACTATCTATGAAAATTCTATACATCTCGAGCAGTATTAATTATAGCGATTTTGACCTCGGACCTTTTATGTAGTGCATTTGCATTTTAGCATGTACATTTTTTCTATAGCTCTTGTCATACACAAAAAAATGCAGGTTTAGAGCCCCGTACTAGCTCGCCGGCGTGAGTTTCGACTTTGTCGCAATGGCCACTTTTGTAAAGTGTTCAATTCTGAGCAATATGTGTCCAAAGTCAAAGCGACGCCCTCTGAGCTATAGAAATTTAAAGATAAAAATCACGACTGTTGTGTATGGAAAATTTTTACGTGCCTTGGTCCAGTCCTTAATGTTAATATTAAGGGCATAAATTTTCAGGGAATTTTTTTTTAGGCTATTTCCAAGGAAATTTCGTAATGGGACACATTAAGGGGGTAGTAAGGTTAATTCGAGCGAAAAAACGAAAATTTTCAAAATTTTTTTTTTAAGTATGCAATCAATATTTATTTATTTGTATAATTATATTTTATGATATTTAAAGAATATTTTGTGAAAGCTTCATAGAAAAATATTAAAAAATGAGCCGCTGACAGAAAATCTTCGCAGACGTTCCAAAAAAAAATTTATTCGCGGTGAACGGCAAAACTCATGACTGGATCATGTGAAATTAAGAAAACCAAATTGATGTGATTAGTTAATAAGTTTCCTCGGGTAACGCTGTCGAGTTTTTTTTTTTCTTTTAATGATTTTTCAATTTCTTACAACGCTCGGAACTCAAAATACTGATTATTCATCAAAAAAATCAGAAATTTTGTTGTTTAAAAATAAGTTAAAATAAAAAAAAACAAAAAAAACTAGACAGCGTTACCTCACTATTTATGTAACGAAAGACTGTGCAAAATTTCAAAAGGATCGGTCCAGTAGATTTTAAGCTACGTGTGAGAAAAACACGTTTAAAGTTTCACTGCCGCTCACAATCAAATCGGAGGGCGGAGACTTACAAGTGCATCTCTCCGCTACTACCCCATTAATGTACACACATATATCTCTAATATAAGAATTTTAAAAAAATTTAAGAAATTTAAATTTTGGCTTTACATACTATATACCACATATATTGAACAATATGTAAGATTTCTTAGCAACATTAAGGGAACGTAAAATAATTTGTAAATTATATATTGACGAAATGTGAAATATACGAATACCTACTGCTCTCAAATGCGCATTATTATTGTTATTCGGGCAGACTTTTTGCCTAATATATCGGTCAGTACGTGAGTAATATTATCCGGATTAATAAACAAGAAAATAATTTTCATCGTATGACACGTAGTACTTCATGAATTTACGGAGTGATTTTACTATTTGATCAGGTATTTCGCGAAACTCATCAGCAATTCAATAATAGCCATTCCAAAATCAAAAATCAATTATTTTGGTATGGTTCTACAGTAAATTATGCAATTACCCAACTAGCCAAAAGCCGAAAAGTAAAGTTCATACCAGTCTAAAAAACAAAGTGAAGGCAAGTATACTAATTGCAGAAGCGCAAATATTTTAAACAGAACCGGACTGACTCGGCTATAATCGCGTAAGCGGTGTCTACGCCAGTAAAGAAGAAGAAGAAGAACTGCGAGCAAA
Organism: Bactrocera zonata; assembly: GCA_037783105.1. Lineage (NCBI taxonomy): Eukaryota > Metazoa > Arthropoda > Insecta > Diptera > Tephritidae > Bactrocera > Bactrocera zonata. The sequence goes on along the minus strand of JBAWJQ010004462.1, from coordinate 338,339 downwards.
CATATGAAAAGGACGATATTAGTAATTAACTACTTAAATCAGAGACAAAAATTTCACATAGTTAATTTAAAAATTATTAAGAACAAACAAAAATAAAATTTGCAACCAAACTTTTTTAAGAGCACAGATCGAAAATTTTCCAAACTGATTGACCTATATGTGCATATAAAAAATAAATGAAAATAAGTTTATTTCAACAATAATCTTCAAAAGACGCTTCAGTGTGTAGTGGTAGTAAATTGATAAATATTTGGAAGAAATTCGTTAACTCTTCTTAAGCAAATTCAACTTCTAGGCAAATAACAGTGTACACAATTCAGAGTATTTTGTACAAATGTTCTCTACACGTCACCACAGTAATATGGTATACACTTCTATGAGAGGACACTTCCATTGTGCTGAACTGTCTTCTATATTTGCAACTTAGAATGCATTAAAGCGAGTGAAAATAGGTGTATTGAATCTTTCATATAAATAGGGAAGTCTTTCAGAGTCCTCTTATTATATTTTTCATCCGTGAGAATTTAAAATCAGACTTGTTTTGTATTCTCTATTGACTGTACTTGCCTAATCAAAATATGAATAAAATATACGGAGTTCCACACAGCTGACTTGTGCATATATTTTTTACTACTGTAGTTGTCATTCTACTTTCCACGTGCTGCATTACTGTGGATGATTTTCACGTGCTTTACAGTTTTGTATTCAAACCACTTGTCATTTTTTAATATAACATATTCCTTATTTATTTAGCTACTGGTATACTTACATACACATTTCACTACTAGAAACACCCTGCACTTTATTCTTAAATGTGGAAAATATCAACAAATTTTTTTCTAAAAGTGAAAAAATGTTGCTGAATTTCATTATATGCCATGAGTTAATAAATGATTTCAAGTATTCAGCATATTAAGCTAACAACATAATTCAATTAACAACAAGCTTTTATTTAATAATCAAAACGATTGATATATTCAGCAATGAGTCAAGGTTTTCTGTGGCAATACTACTATATATAATATTTGACTGTAACTTTAACTGTAATGAAAAATTATAGCAGTTTGCAACTTAGCTTATATCAGCACAATCCAGCTAAAACAAAATAAAAATGGGGAAATGGGGCAGTTTGTAACGTACATTTTTTCATATATATAGTGTTTACATCACCACAAAACATCCATTAACATTGCTTAAAATTAATGGTTGCAATAAGCGAGTAAAGAATTTGTGGAATTAAAGAAAACGCAGGGGAACTCAGAATGTCCGCAAATTCAGTAAATACACATAGCCATAAACACATACGAACTTTTACCTCGGCGACTCCTATATTATCCTTAGCTCGCACTATTATTCAGCAGTTGGTTGCAGTTATTATTATGCAAATTTATGGCATGCACTTTTTAACCAATTTTTATTCATCGCCAATAAATGAAGCAATTGCACATACTCTTCTTAACCACTCCCCGTATTCACCGGCATATTGGCGGCCATACCAGCCAACGAGCTAAAACACTCGTTCGACATGCTTTTGGACCGTGCAAAGAGCTGTATTGAAGTAGAAGGAGACTATTTTGAATAAGATTTTGCCGAAAAACCATTTTTTTTGTAAGTCCTGTTTAATTTTGAAAACACATTGTATTATTCCAAAAAGCACAAACATGTTAAAAAACTTCAGGATTCCCCTCATAGTTTTTTTACAACTAAATTATTGTTGTAGCCGCTCTTGCGAACTTGGTAAGTCACTGTAACTGACTAGTGTGTGTGTGTTTGTGATGTGAATCCAAAATATAATAGAATTTCAATAACCACTCTTAACGTGCAATACCCATTCGTCTTTGCCATATTGCCAACTAAAGCAGCAGCAATAACCAGAATAATACTAACAGCAATCCGGATTGGCTTTTTTATAATTCCAAAAAACGCGAGACCAAAATGCGAATGCAAGCGAAATTTAGAAATATCAAAGCTTTTGATTTTCCATAACAACAAAAGCAACAAGACGCTTCAAATTTACGTCAAAATGAATTTATGTGCTACTCATACTGGAATAACAATAAATTTATAGCTCAAATACTTTAAGTCCAATAATTAGGGAAACATTCATGCGAAATTAGCAGTATCTATAATTATTGAGAGGAGTTTGCCCGAAATTTACCAGAATTCACTTTGCATCCAATGATTTTCGCAATGTTTTAGAAATTATCTTAAATTCCTTTGCAGTATTACTTTACCTTACAGAGAAAAGTGGGATTGCGGTGAGGCGAACAACGACAAAGCGTTAAGACCTCCGCATGGTCTAAAGTGGATAGCCAAGTGGGAGGTGGAGTTTTCCAGGAAAATTGAATTGCAGAAACCTCTTCCAACTACCATACTACTGCAGTGTCTTCCAACAGAGATCATAGGAATTAAAGAAATCCTTCTTGATCTGGCACAGTTGTAATCACCCTTAAAAAATATATTTATATATACAGATGATCAAGTGGTTGTGAAATCAATAAAGGCCCTTAGGGCCTAGTGAAATAATGTCTTTTTCTCTTAGTGTATCTAAAATACTCTTTCACTATGGGTTCAAAGTCAGTGATAGAGTGAGGGAATTGTAGTCCTTATTGGTTCACAATGGTCCTCCTAAAGGCCATCCACCTTAACTACTCACGTACTTTGGTAAAATTGCAGCATACCTATATCTGATATTTATTACACTCTCGTAACTTGTTTATTTTTCAAAAGAGCGACAATAGCTAAAACGATAATTGACCCAACATCGAAATTCCTCCCACTCTCCAATGACAATCAGATTAATTCGGTTTTAGAACAGATTGGCTCTTTCGGTACAAATACCAAACTACAGACCACTAATACTCAAATTAATTTCATTTGGAGGTGAAAAATATATCTTAAAGAACCAATATTTTCTGAAAGCTATTAAATGTTTACCTGTGGGTTGAAACCGAACCTAATGCACGTTTGGATATGAGGATGTGTGCTCAAAAATTTGCTATTCATTTTGTGTTCTTATTTCATTCCCTCCAAAGAAAGAGGGCCCGTGCAGTTATTTTTTACCGCATGGCAACAAATGAATAATGTTGAAATAGTCACGCATGCCTCAGACTGCTCCGCTTCTGCAGAGCTCTCGCACGCAAATTAATTAAAGGCTTTAACCACTTAACTCTTGCGTCTCTTGAAATGGTAGTTCCTGGTGTGAATGAAGTCTGCGGTTTCTTTGTACGCAATAACGCGTTTTCGCGTTTTTGTTTTTTAAATAAGCATGCAAGCATTCTAAGCACTACGTTTGCGCCACCTGAAAAGGCGGGCGAGGCATTTCGAACGCATGTTTTGGAGATACCACACTCTAAGTGGTAAGAGTGCTTCAAAAATTTGTTAAAACGCATACGAAGGTACACATCATAATTGAGAATATTTTAAAAAATCTACCTCTACATGAACTGGACCATCAGTTTGCACATGTACTTTGCTCTTCAAGAAGCTACTCACTTGTCGGAACGCCGATATCGGACCACTATAACATATAACTGCCTTACAAACTGAAGGATCAGAATCAACTGCCTGTATGGAAAACTTTTTCCTTTAACGAGATATCTTATAGTACATAAGGTCGAAGAATTGAGGTAGGGTATTGTAACAAATTGCCCATTAAAGTATTTCCGTGCGTATTTTTTCTGGTGAAGAACTGGGTGATATGGTACTTATCGGCTTTAGAACACATGAGAGAATGATAACAAAAATATGAACTTCTGTAAGATCTAAAGAAATTTGAAAGTCGAAGATATCGAGGATTTGATGAAATTACTGAATTGGTAGAAATTTGGTAAGAAACTAGAGGAGTCCGATGATGCTTTGCTGTGGATAAGGTATACATTAATTATAAGGTATTCAATACACAAAATTTTTTATATAGGATTTAAAAGTAAGAAAGGCGTAAATTCGGATATAACCAAAGTTTTCAGATAAAATTCAATATTATTATAAACACACAATCTCTCAATTTTATTACAATAAGTCAAATGCATATATGCATTAATAAGGTCGCAACTGGAACTTTAATCCACATGTTCGGTATTCTGAATAGTTTCTAAAATATGAATATATGTTTATTTTTCAATATGTTGATAACTGTAATCGGTAATAGCGGGTGAGATATTTTCACATGACAAAATCATAATATCTGTATGTATTTTGCGACCTCACCCTCGCCTAATTATTATGCTTGAATTATAGTCAAATGACATTAAACAAACACCTACACCGTTGTGGACATGTAATTTGCCATGACTCTCATTTTTTTAAAACCTCAACTGTGGTTTTAACTTTGTATATTTAACAAAATTGCTTTCAATTCAGTACAAATATGCGATCAAATATTTACACTAAAAGTTTAATTCTGCAAATGTAAATACAATGTGGGTTTATAGTATTCCCGCATCTAAAATTATATATTCTATGCGTTTTAACAACTATTTATTGTTAGGCAATACAATATTTTGTGGTTTCTATCGCTAAGTGTTTGCCTAATTAATTAATTAGTTCACAATCATTTGCAGGGAAGTAAATTCAAGTACATTAGGCCTATTTGTTATGTTTGGTCTAGGTCGAGTTTTCACCAGTTTTTGTTTATTTTAAGCACAAATATTTACTTTCATAAGAAAAACATACTCTCTCAATTTTATTCAGATAACTCACATTGTGGCCGATATATGTGGTATAAAGGAAGTTCGAAAATCATATTAGGTACGTGATAGGCATACTACTAGTAAGAAAGGATTCTCTCAGAATATCAAATAAAAAGCTAACACATTGTCCAATATTTTCGGTAAAAAGTCAATCATAGGTACTGATGTCCAAATATTCGGTACCTAGGGAAAGTTTGTGTTGAATGAATTATAGTTTTATATCTTAAATTCGTGCTTGGTTTTAGCACCTTATAGATTTACAGTTAGTGGCGTTTTGTGTACGTGGCAGTGGTCCGATTGCGGTCTTTTACAAACAAATAGTTTTTAGCCAAGGAACACGCATACCAAGTTTCATCAAGATATCTTAATTTGTAGTCAAATCACAGCTTGTACGGATGGACGATCGGATAGACATCTAGTTCAATTGTTGATATCGTGGTAAAAATAATATTTAAAATAGCATGAGATCATTTTGATAGGGATAATTTCAAGTCCCTAGCTTCTAGCCCAACTAAGAAACTACTTCATATTTAATTTTCTGGTATTACATCGAGTTAAATGACCTTTAATTTAAATATTATAAAAATGGGGAATTTTTATTTGTTTATAAACAAAGTCGTGAAGTACAAAAGATTTAATTTCTTTAAAAATAATAAATTTTGAGTTTGAGAATGTTGACTAACCACTGCAAAATGAGTAAAACTGTTGCATTTGCAGTTGTAGGTTGCAAAACCAGCAATTATAGTCTATAAAAAATACAAATATATTAACATTCAACAAAACAAGAAAATTGCATTCTTGGGAAATTTAGGGACTTGGTCTTTTAACCGCAACACACAGAAGCAATTGTTTGCCAAACCTCTGGGCTACGCTCTTTGCTTGGAGGCAACAGCGGAATCTGCAAAAACAAAAGAAAGAAGGATGTAACTAAAAATAGTGGAATGCTGTAAATTTGTAGAGATAGTGAAAGCACGGGGGATAATCGCCATTGGACATCCGATATGACCTCAGAACTTTCTTCCTATAGGGCACTATTCGAATATTAATATTCGATTTGCAGTATCTGGATAGTTGTAAGTCGTGCGACATACACATTGTCTTTACGCACTGAAAACATATTGCACAGCGTATATTCTCCATAATATTTGATTTGATTCATTGTGTTTGTATTTCATTATGTGGGTAAATTTAATTTATGTACTTTTTGTACGCTTCATTCAACCAAAAGTGAGCTTCATCACAAAATTTTGTTGTAAAAACTAGTCGGTTTATTATGAAATGACAATCGAAACTGATTATAAATGCTGTCAAAACGACCACCCCTGAAAACGTACTGCCGCACTAAACCTCTAGTTAAAAAATACACCCGTTATAATAAATAAGTCCGTGCCAAAGATCTTAAATGGAATTTTTTTTTTATAAAAGTTCTTTGAATGATCAGTGGAAATTCTTGGAACTTACATTAAGCTCGTATCAATCATATTAGCTTAAACTTTTTCCCCTCTAATAGGTAAATAGTATCATTAAATCCTATCTTATTTAATACTTATTTACATATGCATAAGTAAAGTTAGCGTGTATTTGTCCTACTATATATACTTGAAATGACAGTTCCTAAGTAGATAAAAACGTCTTAGCTTCCTCTGATCACAGATATGTGCAATTTCAAGAACAAAACAGCTGACATAGTTTCCGATAAAATACTCCTACTCGTTTGTCACCCAAGATTTCAGAAAGGCAGAAAATAATTTAGGTTGATAATGCCGTTGTTAACAGGGAACATAAATTAGATCATTCCTAAAAAGCTAAGAAGCATTTCGTGTTATACATCTAAAGTCTAGAAAATGATTGCAGTCTGGAGACTGACATACTGTACTTTAATTGTTGTTCGAAACAAATCGCCTTTGTTTATCGGCCCGCATACCAACAGGAAAAAGTATGCCAAAAGCAATACAGAAAACACACAAACAAAAGTTTGGAAAGCAACGAAAGTGTTTTCGTATCTTTGCAATCAACGATATGCAATCGTCGCATTGCAACTGCTGCAGCATCCGGCTTTTGCGCTTTTCATTGCACTCTGTGGTTGCTTCTGTGTAACCCTCTTTTCTGCCTCTTCGGCTGCTATTGTTATACTTTATGTATATAAATTACAAATAACCGTCTTGTTTTTTGTTATTATTGCTTTATTGATCAGACCATCCTGTCTGATGAGTTCTCTGTTAAAAACTAAAACTTACATTCTAAATGTCTTAAACCTGCACCTGTCTCAGTTGCTGTGGAGTTATTGCAGCGAATACGACGCCGACGCTTGCGTTGGCAGTTTGCCGCTACCGCTGTGCCTTACCTGTCAGCGTGAGAATGTGAATTCGCTGACTCAGGCCACGCGCGGACTTTGTTGTTGACAAAGTGCTGCTTATGTTGACTGCTAGCTGCCAGCGTGAGAATGTGGATTCGCTGACTCAGGCCACGCGCGGACTTTATTGTTAACAAAGGGCAGCTTATGTTAACTCCTCCCCTTCTAAATGAAGGCCGTCCACGGACTTCTTAAGACTGTTTATGACGTTCTGAAGATTCTGGGATTTGAGTCTTCTTTTTCGCTCTCGGTATAGTTTAATTAGACCGTAACAGGTAATTAGTATGACAATGCTAGTGAGACCTGATATCGTTGGTCCCATCATAGTCTTCCCTTCGATTTTCCCGATAAAACGCAGGTTTTCCATACTCATCTTGTGAAGGTATGGAAGACTCAAAATCTCTTGATGACTGGTGATATTGAGGAGCGCCGTCGTTGCTGATCCTGGTAATTTTTTAAACATGCCGTTAACGTTTTTGAAGTAGGATCCATTAATTCGAATTTCATTTTCGAAGGTAAGTAAATAAGTTCCCTTTATGGTCTTCTCGGTGTCTGCGGTAGTCTTGACTAAAGCGGTATTATCGTTAATGATGATTATGCCATCATCGACCACCATGATTGGTTCAAGGTGGCTAGGGCGAGTGCTGCAGTGGGCAACATTACCAGAATGAAGCTGCTGCGCGCACGTTGGATGCTGTAATTTTTTGCAAAACGTTGATGTGAGCGTTGCGCTGCAATTGCCAATCGCCAAAATTTGATTATGACAATCGGCAACATTGTTGTCATTCCCAAGGTGCAGGATTGTTCCGTTGTGTTGGACAGGAAAAATAATAATTTTCTTACAAACTAATACTGGCTTAGGATATTTGATAACAAAATGTAGAAGATTACCATCTAACAGAACCTTAATATATGATACCTCCATTAAATCAGTGATAGTTGTGTTTGTAGAGTGCATTTCAATAATGTTTTTTATATCATTTGAGTTTAACAACATGGGATTTATTATCCCTATCTTTGCAAGGGTAGTAGTTGAAATTAAAGTTTCAATTTCATTTATAATGATCCTATTTCTTGCAAGCAACATTTCATACAAGTGACCAGTGTCGATCTGTCCAGCTTTTGAGTTTTTAATGATGTGGTTAACCGTTTCCGTCAGTTCATTTATCTTTTCTTGTATCTTTGTGTTTATTTCTACCTGATGTCGTTCTGAGTCTACGAGTTGCTGTTGTCGGAACTTTAAGTTTTCGAAATCGTCAAAGTCAGGCGTACCTGCGATAACCTTTAGGGCAGTACCCAAAACGTTAATGCTCCTAGCCTGCCTGTGATGGATGTCCAGTGTTGTCAGAAGCACCTTTATATGTGCAATGTCAGCGTCGAGTAACATTCTCATATGGGATAGAGGGAATTGCGTTGTTAAGCCTTTGGTTTCCTCAACTATTCCCTTGTATACTGTAAGATTAGTTGTATGCCTTAGATAGCCAAATTCCTCCCAAATCGTCGCGTCACCATCCTGAATCGGTATGTAGTCGGAAGTCGAATAGTCGGTCAATTTTGCCGTCGTCGTTTGAATAAGAAGTATCGCAATCAGTATCCTGAAAGATAGTGTGAAGGAAGCTTAAATAATTTACCCTATGCTATTTAAAGAATTCTAGAATATGCTAAGAATTTTCCCTTACTTTAGGTTGTCCTTGTGGACCACCCTCCCTTTTATGAGAACCGTGGTTCCCAAGTCTGCTTCAACTTCCTCCTCAACATATAAAGGAGTTAATTTATTTCCGAGTCGTCTGTTAGTCTTTACCAATACTCTTTCCCCCACGTCGAATACTCTATTCCGTCTGGAGGGGTTATTCCTATCCATTTGTACTTGTTGAGCCTTCATTATTTTCATGGTAATCTCATTCCTCAGTTCGGGTGGGTTGGCGTGAAGTATTTCGATTGGCTTCATATTGGTCACCGAGTGAATCGTTCGATTGTATTTAGTTGTTGCCATTAATATGAGGTCTGTCGTCTCGTTAATTTTCCTGTCCAGTTTCAAACATCTGGCTATCTCCAAAAGTGTACTATGGAGGCGTTCAACCTGCCCGTTCGAGGTGCTATGAAGGGGTGGTGCGTTTACGATGTCCACACCAAAACTATTCCTCAACAATGTGGTTATCGTTTCAGAATTTAGAGAAGCTTCATTATCACAATAAATTGTTTTTGTGTTTGGAAATATGTTCATTAACTGAATGATTGGAACCTTTACATCCACAATTGTTCGAGAAGGTATAGGCTGCACCACCGCAAATTTTGAGAATTTGTCCAGACAGGTAAGAAAGTACTTTCTATCTGTCGAAAAGATATCAATGTGCAACATTTCCCCGGTATAGGAGGGGATTGGAGTTACACCATGTTCCTGCTTACGTGGGTGTCTATCGTATTTGGCCTTACCACAGATCCTACAATTCGCGACAACTTCATTCGCCAAATTTGTCATCTTTGGGAAATAGTAATCGCAGAGGATTTGTTTAATATTCTCCTGGGCTGCTCTGTGAGCTCGATTGTGCTCAGCAACAACAATCTCCCTCTGTTCGTTTTTGTTGACAATGTCAGACACCATGTTTTTGCAGTGCCAAAACTTTGTTGACGGAAAACTCCTTACTAATTCATCTTGTATGCTGGCCAATGTTGGTAGATCGCAATGTATGGCATTTACCACATTTGGGTTTACAGCTATTTTTATCTCTTCAATAAGGTGCTTCCTATTTGTAAATTGAATTATATGACGAGTTTTATTGCCAAAGTATATGAAATTCCGTCTTAAAGTCATGTCTGCTTCTTCTAAAACGATTTGGTTTCGGAAGCAATTTAATGGTTTCTCAGTTCCTTCTATCGTATAGGATAGTGACATTTCGCTGTGGACTGTAGCCAAATCTGATTGGGCATCCTCCTCTAGAGCGTGGATGTTCTGTCGTGATAGCGCGTCAGCAACATGATTTTCCTTGCCCGGTTTGTAAAAAATTTTAGCGTTGTGTTCATCGATAAACGCTTTCCAGCGTTTAATTTTGGCATTTGGGTTTCGGTCTGAAACCGCAAACGTAAGTGGCTGATGGTCTGTAAAAATGTTTAAATTCTTAACGCCATAGAGATAGATTCTAAGGCTTTTTAGAGCCCAGACTATGGCAAGTAACTCGCGTTCGTTAGTTGCAAAGTTTTTCTCACGATCTTTCAAAGTCCTTGAAATAAAGGTGATTGGCCTATTTTCTTGTGACAGTACTGCCCCTATACCCAAAGATGAAGCGTCTGTCGTTAGATCAAATGGCTTCCTGAAGTCTGGGTAAAGTAACATAACATCCTCCGATGTAAGGACTTCCTTCAATTTGTTAAAAGCAAGTGATTGATTTTCGTCTAATTCCACTTTAATCTTTTTCGATTGTGTGGCGCTAACCTTGCCGTTTTCTCCTTTCAAAATATCTGTTAAAGGCTTTGCTATTGCCGCAAAGTCCTTAATAAAGCAACGATAGTAGCTCGCTAAACCTAGAAAGGATCTGACATTGAAAAGAGTGGCGGGCTTCTCGTAGTTATGTATAGCATCTACTTTGCTGCGGCTCGTTTTAATGCCTCCCCTAGACACAACAAAGCCTAAGTATTCAACGCTTTCCTTAAAAAATTGTGATTTCTCGCGCGAAATTCTCATATTAGCTTCATGTAACCTCTTTAACACCCACTCGATATGCTCGACATGTTTTTCTTCGGTTTCTGAAAAGATAATAACGTCATCGACGTAAACGTAACAGGACTTTCCTATTTGTTCTCTCAGTACATCGTCGATAGCCCTTTGAAAAATGCTGGGCGCATTCTTCAATCCAAAAGGAAGCCTGCAGAATTCGTATTTTCCGTTGCCTACCGAGAAAGCGGTCTTTTCCCTATCAGATTCTGCGAGAGTTATTTGGTGGAAGCCCGATTTCAGGTCGAGTGTTGTGAAATACTTGGCCTTTCCTAGATTTGATAGTATTACGGTTACATTGGGGATGGGATATTTGTCATCGATGGTTTTTTCGTTTAATTTTCTGAAGTCTATTACAAGACGTTTCTTCACATTGCCTTGTGCGTCCATTCCTTTTTTATCTACAACCCATATTGGGTTGTTGTATGGTGACCTAGACGGTCGGATAATACCATTTCTTAGTAAATCGCGAATTTCAGTATTCACGAATTCCGCTACACCCATTGGATAAGGGTATAGCTTAGAATACACCGGGTCGTCACTTTCGGTGCGAATAGTGGCGACAATATTTGTGTTAAATGGTAGGGCCTCATTAGGATCAGAAAAAACGCGTAATAAATTCTTCACCATTTTCTGAAATTTGCTCTTTACAACCTCGGGGACTTCTATGTCCTCTACTCGTGTGAAATTCACATTTGCACACTTTAAAAACTTTATTTCTTCTGAGCCATTATTAGTTATTATTCTTTTTGATTTTAGATCTATTGTTGCGTTTGTTTGCGTTAGCAAATCCAGACCTACTATTCCGTCGAACGTTGAAAGAGACGGGAGAATAAAAAAGGTACTGTTTGTGTCGAAAAGGCTTACCGTGCATTTTTCTTTAATGTGAGTAAAGCCATGGATTGACTTTACCAAGAAAGAATTTTCGACAGGTTCTATGTGCTTAAGCACTTTTAGAGGCTTTATATAGTTCTTTGATGCCCCCGTATCAATCAATAATTTTAGTTTTCTCCCTGCAACTGTTCTTTCAATGAACGGTAGCAAGGAGTCCTGTCTAAAAAATTTAACTGGTTAGGTTCAGTAAGGTCGTCTTCGATTGATGAGGCCTCTGAGTTTGCTACCTCATGATACGTCGTATCTTCTTGATTAGAAGTAGAATTTACGTTTGGCAGGTAGTTAACCCGTTGTTGTTTTGGTCCTGTGAATTTTGCAGAATCATTACTTGGTCTCTTTACTGTCTGTCCGTATTTTTGATTTTGATTATTAGGATATCGAGATGAGTATCCACTATTTTTCTGTTGTGCTGAAGGTTCTCTGAAGCGTTGCGAGGTATCAACGTCCATTGGCTGTACTGGCTCTAGTTTCGGCGGAGTCCTGCTGTTGAAGTCCCGCGTTCTGTTAAAATGGGGATTTTTCGCAAGATATGTGTCATTCGTCTGATATCTACTACTTGTACCTTTTTGCCTAGATTGCTCTATATTTAGCCTTTGGGATTTGTCTTCCAGGCTCCTGGCATATGTGCTTGCGAACTGGTATCGCTCATGGTTAGATTCCACCTCCTGTGCTAACGCTAGAGCCGAAGGTAGATCTTTAGGCCGGGCTGAGAATAACACATCACTAAGGGGTTTCTTAGTCCCTGAAATAAATACACGTAATGCATCCATTCTGTATTTTTCGTTCAGTGATGCAGCAATTGATTTTTCGTAAGTCATTATCGTTTTGTTAGTTAAAAGGGTTAACTTTTTCTCTACCTCGTCGTAATATTGTAGTAGTGACAAACTTCCTTGGCGGAGAGTTGACATCTCCTGTTCGATCAAGTAAATTGGTCGTTTGTCGGAATAACTAAAATCGAGTCGATTAATTATGGCCTTAAAATTTAGAACGGTATTAAATGAGGCCAGAACCATGTCGGCCGGGCCTTTAACTTTATTCCTAATGATGGCAACAGCCTGATAATGTTTGCTGCTACCCTCATAGCCCTCAAAAACTTTGTAGGCGGTGTGTGCCGCCTGCCGCCACGATACATAATTCTCCTGCTTACCGTCGAAGTCCGGTAAGGACTTTACAATATCGAGTGGCTCCTCACATCTAATCCCGGGTACAATTTCTGTTTCCCTATATGTTTCTATGTTTGGTGTGTCGATTTTAACGTCATTTAGTCGTTGATTAATAATTGCAAGCTTTTGTTCAAAATTTTCTCTTTGAGTGGCAAGTGCACTACAAACTGCACTTTCCACTAATGCCCTTAATTGATCTGGTTCCAGCGCCATTTCTTGTCTTTCGTCTGCCACTCTATATTCTGTCCACCAATTTTCAGTATTATCCCTATTGTTGCACTGTTTTTTACTAACTTCTATTCCGTTAAGTCTCTCAAATATTTTGTCCAGGTCCTGATCACTCATGAGCTTGAAGTAAAACCGATACCAATAAGCTGGCCTGCGCAAAATTTATTTCTCAAAAACTCGTGCAAAGATTTACAGTTATATTTAACATAAGTTTTCTTTTTTATCTACTTTTTTTATTAGAGCAATTCAACATACTATATTTTTTGCACAGTTATATTTAACACAAGTTTTCTTTTTTATCTACTTTTTTTATTAGAGCAATTCAACATACTATATTTTTTGCACAGTTATATTTAACACAAGTTTTCTTTTTTATCTACTTTTTTTATTAGAGCAATTCAACATATTATATTTTTTGCACTCTACTTACATATTTTTGAATCTTAATTCTATTTTTCAATTTTTGTAGAAATTTTCGATCCCCTTTGGTCCGTGATTCCTTTTTTTGTGACGTCTCCTCCTTGATGGTCCGTACAATTATTCCCGAATAGTTTTTTCCTATTTTTGAACTTTAATTTTTGTTCCCGAATAGCTTTTACTATTTTTTATTGAACTTTAACTTTTGTTCCCGAATAGTTTTTACTATTTTTTAACGAACTTTAATTTCTTTTATTCCCATATAGTTGGGCGCCAATTACAAATAACCGTCTTGTTTTTTGTTATTATTGCTTTATTGATCAGACCATCCTGTCTGATGAGTTCTCTGTTAAAAACTAAAACTTACATTCTAAATGTCTTAAACCTGCACCTGTCTCAGTTGCTGTGGAGTTATTGCAGCGAATACGACGCCGACGCTTGCGTTGGCAGTTTGCCGCTACCGCTGTGCCTTACCTGTCAGCGTGAGAATGTGAATTCGCTGACTCAGGCCACGCGCGGACTTTGTTGTTGACAAAGTGCTGCTTATGTTGACTGCTAGCTGCCAGCGTGAGAATGTGGATTCGCTGACTCAGGCCACGCGCGGACTTTATTGTTAACAAAGGGCAGCTTATGTTAACTTATATGTATGTTCTTTTAGAGCTGCCTAGGCCCGCACATTTGTTTGAGGTCATTCAAAGTGCTTTATCATTTTTTAAGCATAAAAAGTAAGTCAGTTGATTTGTGTCGGCAGTGTTTCCGATATGCTGCTCATTCGACTTAGGCATTGTTGGGGGTTTTGTATGCTCTGTATGTATATTAATATGTATGCAATACCGCGAAAAAGTCTTTATCAGTTTCGATAGTGAGTGAAGGGTGAAGTATCATGCCCTATGTAAGTACTGGCCACCTGAACAGGCCATTATAACCGTTAACAGCTTTTGGAAATGCTATTTTGTCTTGAAAACCAAACGCGCACCGACAGATTTCCATCGTACAATATTATGCACAACTAACAACAAAATTTTTTGTTATCCACTTAGATGGCATAAATCTCCTCATGGCTAACTTAATTGCAGAAATTGGAAACACAAAACTTCGGTAAGATCGGATTATTGGTATTCATGACTGCGATTCATGCAAAAATAATGGCGCCAGACTTATCAAATTATGTCAGATGTTTCAGTTGTCCATTGGCGATTCTACCTTCCCTCAGAAGGAAATTTACAAGTACATATGGATTTCGCCCAGTGAACTAACTCACAATCTGATTGACCACCTTTGCGTAAGTCGAAAGTGATATAAGTATCTTGTTCGATGTCATCCTGTGGCATTGCACGATGAAAACAGCCCTCCATAGTAAGAAACACAATATATGCTAAGTGTATTATTATGTTAAACCAATGCTAACAATAAAATAATATAAGGTGAATTAAAATGAAATAAAAACGAGTTGAAGCAGTAATACGTATATTTAATACTAGAATCTCGAATTTTTTTAATATGTAATTAAAAAAATCAGTCATGTTTTGCAAATGAACAATTAAACTTGTCGCATCCGATTTCGTACACACAGCTTGTATTCGATCGTCTGCATCACCGGCTTAAAAGTTAGCAGTGTAATATTTAAATAAAATACACGTTAGTGAACGATTTTCGGAATTGTTTTGAGAAAAAAATGATAGACCAACAAAATAAAAAAATATTGATTACCGTATGTAAAAATAAAGTTTAAAACAAATCGTATTTAAATTTATTTATTGTGTTCAATTGATTTAATAGAAAATTTTCACCAACCGAAGAATACATTAACTCTTTGTGTCACAATTGTTATAAGTTGAGTCACTTATTGCTGTTTCAGCAAAACCTATTGTGTATTACCAAGTAAGCCGAAAAAATATTGGGCTTACTAAATAAGGGATGTGCTTTTACGTATCAGACTCGAGCAAGTGACGACATTGTATGCTTTCAACTGATGTATTCCAGTTATAAAGGTGCCATAATGTCACCTATCCGAATTTACTTTCCTGATAATAACAAATGTTTAGGACTACTTCATATTAAGAAAAGTGTGACCGATATTCACTATCTGTTTTTTAATGATATTGCCTAACTGATTGATCAAGCTAGTACTTATTGCCTGAGATTAAATCAATCTATTACTCATTCCACCATAAGTAATTTGTTACCTTATGGTGTAAATAAAATATTCGTTGACATATACATAATTATGTAAAGCTTCTTCAGGAAAGCAACTTTTTTATGTCAACATACTCTTACATCCCGTATAGATTCATTTCATCCTTTTGTAACAGAAGCTTTCGTTTGGTTAAAATGGCCTCACATACATAGCTGGTATTTTTGTTGTACATCATATGTCCTAATATGTATTTTTGAATTACATTTGTGTTTGTGTAGTTTCTGGATATTATTTGCTTCCAGTAATTAGAAGACGCAAATGACTTTTTGGGCAATAATTTTCCGATACAAAATATGCCCTAACATAATGGCGGAGACAAGGCGTGGTATAATGGTGTAATGAAAATGAAAATGGCAAAGTGCGAGAAAAACTGTCTGGTTGGACGAGTTTGCAAAAATTCAATTTTCTCTACTGTTAATTGAAATACTTGCCATTTGGCGACTAGTCGAAATGTGCTCATACGAGTGGATTTGAAAGAGGAATGAGTTTGTAAGTTAAATTAATTGTATGAGTACATGTTAACCAATATTATTGATTAGAAAACGCAAACGACGGACTGAATTTAATCGTCTCGTTTAGATAAAATTAGAAAGTGATGTAAATGACTCTAAGATTTATTTTATGAATACTAGAACTTTCGCATATAACCTCTTCTATATACTATCTCTTTTGCTAGAAGCTTCGGATAGGATGAACTTAAAGGTCTTCAGCGATATCCGTATTAGCTTAAGTTTAGAGAACATGTAAAGTGTCAAGTATTTTTTAAAACATATTGTGCCCAATAATGTACAAAAGGTCCGAATAAAATTACTCAACCCATATTTAAGAAATAAATTCGCAAAAAAAGTTTTTTTTACCCACTGAGCTTAGTATCATTGTGAAAAAAACTTAAAATTCTTAATATTAATTTCGGGGAGTGCTGACTTACATACATACTTTCATGTTGTTGATTTCAAAACTTTACATTTTGCAATGCTTTTATCTTTGTTTGTGGATTTGAATTATAATTGAGAACCTGCAGAAATTGTCCAGCCACAGCTTTAGTATCCCTTTGGAAAACGTGTAAAATATTTTAAAAATGTTACTAAATAGGAAAAACTTTATCTAAACGGGAGATTATAATATACGCATATCAATACATACATATGTATGAGAAAATATGAAACAATTTTATTCACAGCGACAATCCTGATGTCAGTGAAACTTATTCGATTTATTATAATACTTAACTAACAAATATGTGATTATTCTAATTTCTGATATGATCCTTACTTTCAGTAGTATGCCAATTATTCGGCTCAAAAAATCTACTTTATATCCAAAACATCCGCCTTAGAGTCAAGACGACCAATATATCTATAGAACTCAAAATAATCATTAGTGCTGAGAGCATATTGAAATTAACTAATTAATAGGATTATCTGTATTTACTTCCTAAGCAATCCTTACCCATTACTGCCATAGAGCGTAGAAACCATCGCAATTATAGAGACAATGTCATTTCGTTGGCAAACATGCCATGTTGCGTGTGGCACGTATGAGACATCAGTTGAAGTTGCCGCCGTAAGCAAAATATATAGCTATAATGGTTGGTAGTTTAATGGATAACTAAGTATAGAAAGGTAATAGCAACAGCCGCATGTATGCAATTACCTTTAATTGTAACTGCAACAGAAATGACTGCATTGAGATAAATTGAGAACAAGCTAGCTGAGATTTTTGCTGCACAACAGGTGTTGTGTCGTGTGCTTCACATATACATTCGATACATTTGCCTTTGTGTGGACTCTGACCATTACTTTCTTCCAGTAATTGGAACATGTAAATGTTTAGGCAACATTTCTTTCAGAAACAATATACACTTTTGACATAATGGCGTAGACATGGCGTCACATATGACGAAAAGGAAAATGTCAATTAGTATGAGAAAAACTGTCTGGAGACGAAGAGAATATCAGAGTAATGTCAATCATCATACGTATTTAAGAGCTTGGAAGATGTAAATGAAAGTCGAAATTTAATTGCTTCAATTATACAAATTTAAAAGTGCACTAAAACTCGTACCTCAAACCTATGTGTATTTGTATGTGGTTTATTGGTTATATTTCTACTCCAGTTAAAAAATGTGACATTAAACATACGTTGAGTACTTTTAAGTATCACAAATAAAATTTTAATCGTTCAAAGCTGTAATTTTTTTAACCTTTTTTTTATACATTTGTTAATACGCGAAAGTCGACAGTTGCAAATCCCTTGATTCAAGTATTGAAAAACGCGGTACTAAAAAATAAAATAGTTGCTATTACCTTAATTACTTTTAACGTTTAAAGTTCAATCCATTTTAACAACACTTTGCGGTTATTGATAACATCGTTTATATAATATTTAATTCCCTACTGTGTAAATTATATAAAAACCAGCAACTATGCCAACATGAAAACACATTTACACAAAACCGTCGATTTATCGACCCATAAAACATTTACGCTGTTTTTTCCTTTTGTATATTTTATACTTAAAAGTTTTGCAAATGT
This sequence comes from Bactrocera zonata, assembly GCA_037783105.1. Taxonomy (NCBI): domain Eukaryota; kingdom Metazoa; phylum Arthropoda; class Insecta; order Diptera; family Tephritidae; genus Bactrocera; species Bactrocera zonata. Next base: position 320,153 of record JBAWJQ010004462.1, on the reverse strand, counting down.
AATTCCAACAATTTGTTACGACTTAATTAAGTGAATGTATTTTTCCTACTTTCATGAAATTTAAACACGAGTTGAGTAAATTATTTGTGGCTAACATTAAGTGTTACTTGTGGTTTTTACACAACTATTACAGAGTTAGAGAAACAACATTTAAATTAAAAATGGATAAGACAACAAAAACATACAAATTGAATAAAAGGCATTGATACTACACCTTTAAGAAAAAGATTGCGTAAAAGATAGGGTTAAGTTTATAAGTCGGTTCTTATTATTATTTACAGAACAATAAAAATTCATAACATAAAGTATTGCTATAAACAATAAAACCTCTTATTTTTTCCACTAAATAATTGGCTTTATCAAATACTCAGGGACTCGTTATTGTAGATAGACTACTACTCTATTAACCGGATTTTCCAAACCCTTCCAATTTACAATAAGTTACTCATACGCCTTGGAGTACCAATGTTTTCTCATATAAACCCTAAGAAACTAAACCAAAGTTACAAATGTATGCCTATTTCATAAAATAACCGCATATATGTAACATTTATTATATTTAATGAACGACAGATTATATAATTATAAATTATTATATTACATAATTATTGAACCTTTAAAAGAATGCTTATCAGGATGTGAATGATGTGGCCGTCATTTCGCCAATTCTAACTTATGGAGCACTGGTTTAGTAGCCATCATCAAAGAAACCAATTCAGGAAATTAAATGAAACACAAAGAGCAGCCTGTGCAGAGGTATCTGGGACCACGAAGTCATGTCTGACCGATCAGCTAGTATCTCCTAAGCGGAAGTAGAGAAGGTCTGTGGAGTTGTACAAAATAACCGAGAAATGGTAAAAGCAAACACACAAGGTGTGTTTCAAAGTAAACTGGATTTAAAAAAAACCAGACCAAATGACTTTCCCAAAATCAATTTATTTTATTCAAAATAGTCTATTTCTGCTTTAATACAGCTTTTTGCACGGTGCATAAGCATGTCGAACGAGTGTTTTAGCTCGTTGGCCGGTATAGCTGCCAGTATGCCGGTGCAAGCCTTTTGAATGGCATCTACGTCTGCATAACGATTTCCTTCCATGGGCAAATGCATATTTCCGAAAAGGAAGAAGTCGCACGGTACCATATCAGGTGAATACGGGGAGTGGTTGATGGTTAAAATGTGATTTTTGGTCAAATAATCTTCCTTCGAATGTTGGATTCTGAGCAACCATTGGTCGTCAGTCAGTTTGTGCGGAACAAATCGTGCACACATCTTTCGTAAGCCCAAATGCTCGGTCAAAATGCGATAAATCGATGTTTTGGAGATGTTCAATTCCATTTCCATGAATTTCAATGATGATTTCGGCTGAGTTTTAATGAATTCGCGCACAGTTTCGATGGATTTTCCGGTGATCACGGATTTTGATTGGCCCCATTTTAAAACAAAATTTAATGTTGGCTCTTTGTTCGAAGCTCATTTTCGCACCGATAACGCAGACATACTGATACTTAAAATGCAATAACTTCACTTCCAATCGAATCCAATGAAATATCCAGAAATTCTCACTGGATTCAAAAAGTCCTGTTTACTTTGGAACGCACCTTGTATACCAGGCGACATTGCTGGTCCTGTCGACGACACTGATTATTTCTAACTTAGTCAACAACTGCAGGAAAGCGTTAAGCACGCTGGTAGGTCTACTCCACTTGACAAAAATTCTGGAGTTAACACAATGCCCGTTATAAGCGATCAAAGTGAGCTTTATATGCATTTTGTACAAATAGCTAAGAGCAGATAGAAATAAATAACAAATTGGAAGATAGCAAAGCAGATATGACCAAAGAATGACGGGAATAGAACCAATGACTTATGAAATAGTTCCGGAAATATTATATACAGATGTACAGCTAATATAACCGGGCACTGGCCCTTTGTGAGGCATGCGCCAAAAACGGGCTTTCCTTATAACAGTATTTACCGCAGCTGCAAGATAGCTGTTAATACGAAAACTGCTTTTCATCTTCTCTTTGAATGACTAGCTTAATCAAAAGCTCGATACAAAATAGTTTTCCTTGAAAGCACTAAGTAATTTGAGCTAAATAATATGGTTTTTGCGCATCCAGCGCTAATATAGCTAATGGTGTCGGCACTACTATCTACCTATATGTTATTTAAGCTGGCTAACTTTAATTAAACTAGTAAATAGTTTTACAATTTGAAACGAGTACAATATCAACTATTTCGAAACGAAATTGTAAAGTTGGCCATTATCTTGTTACTTAACGTAATAATTTAAGATTCACTGCCCTAAAATGCCTTGCCTTAAAGTCGCTCCCTAATATTTGCTTGGAAAATTCAGCAGTATTTTAATATTATTCGCCTGTAATATCTGATATTTGCTCAAGGCTCTCATACCAATAGAAATTTTCACACTTTTATGTATCATTTACTTTCTTTACACACATTCTTATTTATTTTATTTTATTTTGATTCGGTCACAAATAGTGCTAAAGAACTTTTATATAAATATTATTTATTTTCAGCATTTAAAACAGCGTTAAACATCATATTTTGTGGTTAAGCCAAAAAGTGTGCAATACGAGTATAATCAACTCATTAAACTGCAGAGTTGCCTGATAAATCAGTACGTTTCATAAACTTTACAGCAGATGTATCGGAAGCTTTAATTGCTTCAATTGATTATAAATTATCACAGTTCAATTCTTGTGAAAATTGAAAACAAACAAGCTTTCACAACCATGTGCTAAATGTCTAAAATCGAGATAATTGAAATATTAGGAATTTCTTTTTTGTCTGCTACATTTTGTCAACTGCCTCCGGCACTCTGCAAGGCAGGTTGTAATTCACACACTTGTAAACGGATCACTTGCAAAAATATTTGCACATTAAATCTTATTGATGATGTCAGTTTTTACTGTTACTGATTGTCCTACTCCTATGTTCTGTAATTTTAATGCAGTTAGCACAGTTAGTTGATAGTTTACCATTTTTGCCCTTTTGTGTTATGTGTTCTTTTCTTGCACCAAAAGCTACAGACAACCCACAGTGTCGTGCAGTGTAACCCATTTTACGCCAAGCAATATGCTTAACATATATGCTTGTATCTATAATACAGTGGTCTTACTTCTAAAATTATATAATAGATAGATGTATGAAGAAAATATTTCACAGATTAGATCAGCTGAGATGTTGCAAAAGAAGTTAGTGGACACCCTGTCTCTTGGCTCGTTGGGACCATAAAGAACAAATAGTTTGCAGTGGAGACCTTCTTCGATATTGAGGGGGCATCCAGCAACGTTTTGTCGGAAGCAGTCATTGGAGCTTTCAATAAGTTTGGAGTTGAATTGAACCTTAAGCATCTCATCTTCAAACTTCTCTGTGATAGCACGTGATGGAATAATTGACCGAACAAGCACTACGTAATGCGAGTAAGGGCTGCTGAAAACGGCCTTTCCACAACGCCTAGCCAGACCAAAATTTTATTCTCGAAGAAAAAAGTACCTACAATAAGAGGAACGCGTCTTCTGGATGCCGACAGAGTTAAGTTCCTTTGGCTCATCCTAGGAAAGAAGCTATAATGAAAACCCAACATCGAGGTAAGAGCAAGGCAGCTATCCGTTGCCATGTATTGCTACGGGATAGCCATTGCCAAAAGGTGGCACTCTAACCAAAGATAGTGTTTTGGCTCTATGAAACCATATCTAAGCCTCTATGTTCGACCGATTGTTTTTTTTTTTGTTTTTGTTGAAAGGCGCTGTAAAAAAATACATAAACGAAAAAATTTGAGTAGATGTGTCTGGATATACTCGAACTCACTCACTTTTTAAGATTGGTCAGAAAATTTACAAGAAACTACCCGATCGTTGGAACCGGCAATATCGGACAACTAATTGTATAGCTCATAGCTGTTATACAAACACACTGAACCAACTCAAGTTCTTGTATGGAAAACTTTTTTCAAACTCAAATCCTTGTATCAAAGACTTTATATTTGACAGAAATGAACTTGCGTGAAACATTGTTTGTTTTCTATATTATTTAAAATTTATAAATTCATCCCATACTAAAAATCTAACTGTGATTGGGTTATTTCACTCAATTTTTCTTTAAAAGTATTATAAAGCTATCCACAAATACCAACGATTTTGTATCAGTTACACAAAATACCCTCAGACATGAAGAACACTTAATCGATACATTATGCGAAGTATTGTATTTTCATAACACTTCTATTTATTGATAATGCAGACATTAAATCGCAACCATGTGGGCTTTGCAAAGCAATATACTTGAGCTGTACTGCAGCATGCTTTATTATTGATGAAAGCTTGTTTGCATTCGATTGCTTTACAATAGTGCTATCACAATGGCTGCTGTGGTCAGTCTGTACACGGGCTCTGCGTGTGCATTTTCTACTAAATTGCACTTTGTTTACAGCAAATACATTATTTCATGTATTTCATGTTTCATTTATTACTTAGGTTGCACTGAAATGATGTAGCTGTTATCTGTTTAGGTACACATTCAAAGTGTTACTCTGTTTCAATTGAATCTGATTTGTTTAACACAAACGAAAATGAAATCTGCATCTATATGTCTACTACATATATATTAAAATTAATTTCTTTAAATCTGTTTGTATCGCAAAATATTTTAATTGGTTTTATATCAATAAAATTATAGATATTGGTATGATATAAGTAGTTACTTGCTTTAGTTAAATTATATTTAAAATAAAGATTTTTGATGTAAAATAAAATTTAGTACTGAAGCCAAGAGAGTGTATATATGTAAGTTTATTAATAAAATGCCAAATATGATTGTAATCGATTCGTAAATTCAACAACAACAGTGAAACTTTAAACTATACATGACTATTTTTTTTTTTGACTTTGATAAAAAATTTCTAAATATTCTTTTATGTATTGCTCGCCTGACATTCCGAAGTTTTCGTACAACCAGAAATCTCAATTGATTTTAGTTAAGTTCATTGCACTTCGCACTTTACTCAATTCGAAGAAGTTCTGCACTTCCTTTGCACTCCACTAGGAGTTGACACTTTATAAGTGTATCGTAGTAAATAGGAAGTGAGTTTATTGACATTAAAAGTATTTCTTGGACAGTCAAAACCCTGGCAGTTACACTATGTATACACTTGAACAATATATGAACAAATGTTTACTTCAAACTATCAGCATCAACAACCTAAGAAGAATCAAATATATTTTACCTTCAGTTTATTTCGTTGCTGTGTATGCAATTATTATTAGTCATTTTTACTTCGAATTTATTTGCAATATTGTTCTATTGTGTGGCAAATTTAACTTTTTTTATACCAAAACTGTTATTTTTTTACTACGTACGAGTGTTCGCTATTTCTGTGATAAATAACTGTATGAAAATATTCTTTGTATTTGTTGCTTTCTTGGCCTTTACATGCCATAAACTTGAGGAAAAGCAAATGAACGAAACTTATTTATATGTTTTGTTTGTATAAATAAATCAAATATTGGTTAAGGTTTGCTATTTTATTTTTCAACAAGTTTTCCTAAATACATGCAAAATTCCTTAAATATCCAGTAGAAATAAAATACAAAGCTTTTTCCAATTTAATTTAACTCTAACTTTTATTTGAATATAAAAAACTTCCAATTGATAAAGAAAAGAGAAGAAGAGAAGAAAAGAAGAAAAGAAAAGAAACTGGAAGAGTAGAAAATTGAAGCCTTCCGTGGATACTTGTGTGTAGTATTAGAGGTCTGAATAACTCCAATACTTAAATTTAATACATTTTAAATTCAGTATCTTGTTTCAATATATCACAAAACCACTTTGCTATAAGTGTCAGAGTATTGCGTATGTGTGCTTGAAATATATATATTAATTCTGAACATATTTTTTTATTGTTGAAAGTTTATCCTGCTAAAATCAATTGTTATGTTAAACGGACAGACCAATGCGTATTGGCGACCTTGACTAGGCGTATACCATATATAGTTTCGAAACTTGTGCTAAGTTTGATATGATAATCACCTTTTTAGCTATCCATTTAGTAACTATAATGAGTAATAAATAGTTTAGATTTCAGAAGTACTTCGAATCCTAAGATTCTTAAAATAAGTCCTTAATCTTCGTATACTACAATATATTAGTAGTATACCGTAACAAATCAGATATTATTGTAAAAATGAAGTTCACATTTAACATTCAAGAATATACTCGGTTTAATTTTATAAGATTTGAATTTTCGAATTAATTCCAGATATGTTTGTTAAGGCATTCATCATCACAGCATCAAACGAATAAATATCAAATATATGTAAATCTAACAATACTAAAATCGATAATAATTAAAACTACTCCAGTAATTTGACTCACCATGTTATCTGTATGTCCTTGTTGTTTACGTATAGAGTCAGCTACATAGCCTGCAAAAATATATAAACAGATTATGTGCCAATTTTTATACGTATATTTATACAGATATATTTATACTACATATCTTTTGGAAAAAGGTTAATGTCATAAAAGTATAAGCTAAAAAGTATAAGCTAACATAGAGTGAAAATTAATGGTACATTTGATTTCGTTCACCTAACAGATGATTGCAAACAAATTAACATTAGAAATACGCTAGAGGTGATTTTATTTGACGAAACCGTAATCGTACACCCCACTGACCAAACCTATTTTGAGTAAATGAAAAAACTTTAAGCTAGTGCTCCTTGAAACCGGACTCCTCATTATCACAGATGCTATCAATATGGGTGTAATTGAGGTAAACTCCTGAAACAAAAATAACTAGATACGGAAATTGTTATTTCAAGAAACACTTAATTCATAATAACATGGTTTATTAAATGGATGTCATAAAAAATTTTTAACAAGCCCATAATCACCCTCCCTCTTTATGTCACACCATTATGCCCATTGTGCCTTATTGCTAACTGCACTAACCCAGGTTGTTGCCTGCTGTATATCCTATAAAGTGGCAACTGGTACTAGACAGTATTTGATATTGGGAACTCATAACGAATTGTTTTCATCTATCACCTTGAATATATCGAAACAGTTAGAAACAAAATTACTATATATTACTAAATCAATTACACTTCGACATCAGAGTTCGACCAAATAATTTTCCTCCCATTATTATGTGATACTTTCTATGTACATTCGACATTCTTTATATCCACCGTAACTACATAATTTTCATTCATTAAGTTTCGACGCATGGAACTAATGGAGGAATAACCGCAACCTTAAAGGACTTATTTAAGTAGCTGTCAAATGCATTCCACTTCAGAAGTAATTCGCTGCACTCTTAACCGGGTTGTTGCTGATTAGTGTGCGTGCATTAGCAATTGGAAAAATCGCATGTAAATTTACTGAAATAACTTTTTATTTTCTATATTTAAGATATATATGCTAACAAAGTTTCTTGATTTTAATTATTTATCTCAATTCTCAACCTGACGTACTGAATTTAAAATAAGTGCATATCGATCACCGAATTGTCAGTGACACCATTCAGCACGTCATGACTAAAACTTAATCCATTGAAAGAATTGGCATGTAATTTTGTCTATTCGGCCTTGAGAAATTTATGTGAGCTCGTTGATAAATAACGTATGATATAATCGGTATTTTACTTTCTAATTCCTTACAAATTTTTTGTTTCACTAATTAAATTTTCTTAATATATAAGTACTAATTCAGATTTTTTTTGAATATCACTACAACTAATACGCAATTACCTGAATCTGCTTTACGTTAGATTAAATATTATGATTAAAAAATCAATAATATTAAGTCAATATATTAATGAAATTAGGTAGCAAGCTATTTTGGCCATAGTTAGGATATCTTAATTTCCTACTGTGCAGTTTAATTTGAAAAGTGTGAAATTGTAAGATAACCCTCACACAATAACAAAATTACCCATATTTTTATAAAAAATTTTCATTGTACTATCTTTTTCCTTATTAGAACATTCATTTCCATAGTTGTCATTAAATATTTATTTTTATTATTTGTTCTTACAATGTGCGGTTACCCCTTAACTGTAACTATTTTGTGAATGTACGAATATTAAAGCCATTTTATAGAGGAGCAATTTCAATAAAAACACTTAGCATAAATATTTAGTTTTTACTTTGACTCAGTACGGAAGAAGTCATTTCCGTTTCAGCAAAAACTTTCAATTAACAAACGGCACAAGAGAATATCAAACTGTATTCCACAAAGTGTAATAAGTATATGAGATTTAATTTTTCTATACACTTATGTGATATGCATATTGCCATTGATTTAACCCTTACATTTTTCCGAAAATTCAAAAGTAAAAAAAATTTAAACGAAAAAATATTTTCTTTTAATAATCATATTATTGTTTAACTGCCGAGTAACAATATATATGCAGGTGTGAATGTATATTAAAAAAATCTGTTAATCTTACTAATTTAACGTAATATTCTATATTCGGAGATAACACAATTTGAATATAATTGTATATTTAAATACATAAACCAGACACCAGTTATCTGAATTATTATTACTATTTTCACAGCTATGCTTATGTTGCTGAATAGCTAATTGGAAGCTTTTCTCTCTTCCTTACCATGTTTGGTAAATTATTGATTTCAAAATTGCCAAAATTGTAATAATTAAGGTTCATTGAGTGGAAATGAATAATGATTATTACATGAAAGTTTCGGTCAATATTCAAAATGTTCAGCTTGGAAATATGTATATAAATATTTTTCTAATACCTCTTTTTATCTTGTTGTGCAAGAATGCAATGGCTGCCAAAATTTTTACAATCGTTTTCGCATATTTATGTAAAAAGATGAGGGAAAAAAATTCACGCACGTTAATACTTTTCATTATTGTAGCAAATCAAACAAAATAATTGAAAATCAAACTACTTGTATATGACTAAAAGACTTCGTTTGAAACCCATTTCGTGAATAGAATAACTTTCCTAGTAGGAACTATATTTAAAAGAGAGTACTTAGTTATATCATGTGTTAGCCGAATTTTCTACACCCAAAAGGCTTTTCACCTGCCTATCTTTACCTCTTTTGATACATACTTATACCTCAAACATACAACTTCTGGAAATACTTAAAACTTCAAAATGCTTATAGGATTAAAAAACTGCAAAAGAAGCCATTTATGGAAGGATAAGATGAGTCGACTTTATTTTCAATTTAACAATTTATCTTATAATGTGTAAATGGGTAAAGGGTTTTTTCTTGGAGTACAGACATATTCGGAATGATTTATGAAATGAGCGATATTTTTTTTGTGTAACCGATTTTACAAGTTTCATTCTTCTCTTATAAGAAAATATCATTTCTTTTGCAAAACCTCTACTACTCTGTTCCTCTGTTTTGTAGTGCAAATATTGACATATTTCTACTCAAGCCAGGAAGACAACCCCCAAACTATCGTCTACATTATAATGAACTTTGAAGTAAATATTGCATTTGTTGTGTCCGACTGCAATTTTTTAAAAGCTTCGTTTACTTTACTCGAATTTGTACGCAAATTTCGTGGGAAAAACTAGTATAAGTTATCCAGTAATTTGTTGCGACTACCAATAAGGATAACATGATTTTAACAGCCAGGGTGGGCATACAAGTATGTATTTGTTTACGGATTTGTATACAATTTTGTCAGTGTGATCTGTAAGGTTTGCTATTTCCAAACTTCTCAGTTGTATGCAAAATTGTTTATGTATATTTTATGGTGTATAAAAATCTGTTATACCAAACGGTAGTCATAACCCAAGTCATGATATTATTACAGCTTGCTAACTAGTAAATACTGAACCCCTAGCCTAAATACTTACAAATAAATCTTATAAAGTACAACAAAATTACTCTCATAAGTGTGGCAAAACCACAAATAACCCGCAAACAACTACCAAGCAGTGTTTAATGTATTTAAGTGTGAAAGTGATTGCGGTTACGTTTACTTACATGCCATAGTTCATGGATTGTTAAGAAGCTCTGTTATACAGCTCATACAATATGAATATTTTTAGCACGTTCATATATGAATATGCCACATGGCATGTAGTGGTCCTACCTAAATGCCACTCACCAAGCACTCATAAATTATAATAAGCAAATTCATGAATTAGTCACATTTGTAAAGACCACACAAGAATACATAAGCAAAGCGACATACACAAAAGAGTTTCGCATTACAAACGAGACGAAATTCAATAATAATATTTTCTATGTTGCAATCAATATGTGCAAACAACACGGTCAATGCACTCTAAAAATAACTAGTGTTGCAACCTAATGAGTAAACAGTATAGTCGCATTGTAATGCATTCTGCAAGGTCAGCAATCACTTTGATTGGCTGCCTTTATACTTTTCCGGGTTTTGACTGGAAATACACGGGGCGGAGTCATGGAAGAGTCAGTTAAACCAAAATGTATAAATACCCTTATATTTTCAATAAAGGACAGATGCAGAGCATACATGAACCAAACCTGTTGTGTTTTGCATCTCAACCAAATCATTCCGGCTGACTAAGCTTAATGATTAGCCCTCACAAAGGGGCTGTTTAAAAATATAATTTGTCGCGTTCACATCAGCAGGCTGAGCGATGTGATCGTGTGTTAGGTGTTTCACGTTAATTCATTCTCTGTTTCCTTACGACACGGCAGACCTGCCGCTTGATGAATATAAAGGACCAAACCTCCACAATATGCTCAGGAAAGCATTGAATTTGAATGAATACATATTATATATACCTTCTAAACTGAACTAAAATTAAAATTCGTCTAGTAACACGAATCTAGTAGTTAGTTCGAAAATTTAATCAGATTTCTATTGATATCACAATTATAATTATATATCTTTCGTTAAAAGTACTATATTGAGGTAAGTTTGTTTGGTGAAATACTCAGAGATATGTATGTCAAAATATGTGTGCGTGATTTTATAGTGGTGTACAAGTCGTATGAGTAACATTATGTTAAGTATAGAATGTTTGGAACGAGTATACATATGTATCATATATGTTGACACATGTAGTATAGCATAGAAATAAATTGCAAAAATGTTTACATTAATTCCATACGAAATAATAAACATGTGGTTAACTGATATTTGTAAGTAAAGCAAACATTTTGACGAGAAATTAAACTCCCACAACTTGGCCTTTCGAATAGCTTTCATTGTTTGTAGAGACAGTTAGAATGCAAACATCTAACACAGTATATGAATGGAGTAAGCCTTGAAAACGTGGAGTTTGTAAAAATGTTTTTGGGTATTTTGCAATAACATTCTTCTTCAGATTTCAAACTGCATAGAATTTGGAATTAGAGTTAAAACATAATATCTCTTAAAATATGTTGTGAAATTTCAATAAATTGAAATATATGTAGGCTAATTTTGAAAATTCATAGCCCTAGCGATATGTACATTCAAGGTTACATAAATTTACAACAAAATGAAAGTTAGTGAATATGTTCAAAACATGACTAAAATTAACATAATAAAGCTCCAATATGTGATAATAATACATTCGAGATCAAAGATATACAAAAATTAATTCACAATTTTCAACGAAAATTGTTCTTTTTCTACTTTACTATACGAGTTTTCAATTTTTGAAATTCAATCTTATCGCACACCATTTTAAGAGCTTATATTTTCTAAATACGCATCATCATTATTAACTTAATACTTATATTGTATTAGGAATCTTCGGAAACACTAAAAAATAATTAAATGATCAGCATGATGAGCTTAGATGATTTACCCCTGTATGCGAACTAGTTTGCAGTTTTTGAGATATCAATCTGAGACATCCTACTCTCCCTACAAAGTTCCGACAAATAAGCGGAACGGCCGACATCGGACCACTGTAGTATATAGCTCTTATACAAACTGAACGATCGGAATAAAGAGATGATATGGAACAGCTATTCGTTTGACTGTATATCGTATTGTCTGCAATGGTGCAATCTCCGAGAAAAGATTTCAGATCAAACCACTATATTATATAGCTACCATAAAAGCTGAACAATCGAAATCAAGTTCTGGTTAAGAATCTTTTGTATATGTTAATGATATAACGCTTTTTTTTTTTTTGCTTTAAACTCATTTAAATGGTGCGGCCCTTACGCGAAATCCGACATGCATGCGGTTTTAATCAAAATGCACAGTTACATCATTGCTCCTCAGCTACTACTGGGAATATATAAAATTCAACCAAACAAATACAATACACAACTCACCTATACACCATTTATACTCTTATGGTACAGTCCAACTTTTTCCTTATTTCTGTTCCGTTGCCAATTGGCAACAGTCGAAAGTTCTACTTAATTATTTATTCTCTTTTCTGACGTCGAAATTCTCGTAGTGTTTCATTTATCATGAATGGCTTTTGTCAATGAATTATTCAAAGCCTTCACAAGAAGCTGCCACATCAAGTCATATTGTTCATTCATCCATTCCCTATATATATATATATATATATATACATATGTATACTCCCTTGTTGTTAATACCTGTTGCAGTATTTGTCTATTCTTTTTAAATTGTTTACAAGGTAATACTATTTTAACTTGTTTTACATCGAATGGATCTTGACAATTTGAAATGGTATTAGTAATTGGCTCGTTTAATTAATTTGGTGTTGAAAAATCTTAATAATTTAGTTATTCTATCCTTTGACACAAACTGACTCCCTATTAAAATGGTTTAATTAAAGAACTATTTTTAAGGTTTAACCTTCGGTAATCCTTGTTTTACTTCTTTACAGTTTCATGGTTATACTTTTCAATATTGTTTTCTTTATACGATAAAAATGACAAACTTTATACAAGAAAGTTGTACTATTCAGTACATGTTGTCTCCCATTTTTTTAGTGCTTTCTACTGCTTTCCTGAGTGCTGTCCCTAAGTACATTTTCATCCGAAAGATTCTTCGTTATTTACTCGTTAATGCTTTGTGATAATGCGTTGCAGCTTTTTAGCATTGCACAACCTCTTTTGATAATTTAACATAGATTGGTTTGAAATGAACAGTAGACATCTTTTAGGTCCAATTCTTTATTTTGTGACCTGATAACTTGTTGACGCCAGTTATAAAAGAAAATCGTGGTAGCAGTAATACAATGTAAAAAAACAAAAGGATATTTTACTTTTTCTAAATGAAGAAAGAAAACTAACGGAAGTACTATGTCGCTTTTACTTAAAAATAAAAACTGACGACAATATACCGAGAATGAAGTACAAAAGAACTGATGAAACTATTTGTATGTACATTTATGTATACTCTATATAACTACTCAAAAACTAGAAGATGGAGGACTTTCTTGACTTTGGAATATGTACCATATTTAATTATGGGAACTTTAAAAGAATAAATAAAAACTTTGCTTTCTTTGACTTCAAAGAATCGCAATCAGTGTTCATGGAAATACGATGAAACTAGACATTTTTGAAACGAAGTTCCTTACGGCAGGCTTGCAGAAGATAGGATTGTGCTGCGGGAGCTAACTGAAAAAAAAGTGATAGTAAAAACCGTAAGAAATAACCCGTAAGAAATAACCCGTAAGATCGCTAGTTATAGCCTACTTTTAGGTCTTGCACAATAATTAGGCATGAAAATCTGTAACATTATTGTGTATGCAAATTAGTTTTGAGTGAAGTGCGGAACACATAGAGCGCGACAGACTGCAAACTATATCTGCCAAATATTAAAATACAGACGTTCTTATGGACACTGTTATTTTGACAGCTGCACGACTACACGACTGCAGGCCGACAGTTGTCGTTCCCGCTAACTTGAATATTTTCTATATTTGCCAACGGCAGTAGGACGACAGTAGAGTTGACAGTAGAATGGAAGATAGAAAAAAGAGGTAGAGTGGTAATGCCACTAATATGTAAAATGTAAAATTATTCACAGGTCTAACAAACTTGACGTTATTTTACAAATAAAAGCATAAAATAGCTCTATTAAAGCTCTATTATATCATTTGTAATAACAATTGATAACTTAAAACAAAAAAATATTTACCAATTTTTATTTAGATATAATTTGAATTATTTTTTTATTTTACGTAATTCATTATTTCTTAAAATACTAAATTTTCTTAATACTTATCTGTACTTAAATAAAAACTAATCAGCGAAATTTGAGAGAAAAATCAGGACAACCTACATAAAATAAAATTAAGCACAATTTTTTTTGCAAATTGTATCGATTCTACATTATCCGAAGGAACTTCGTTCCTACCTGGTGTCCCACGACAGCACATTTCTTGTTTAATGATTTTAGTAAAGCAGTTTGAGGCAAACTTTTAATTTTATCATTGTTCATGCTGGAATTAATATAACTTCGTACAGTTTCCGTTTCTTATGAAATGTGTTGTCCTTATGGGTCATGTTAAGATCCATTTAAAATATCTGTTCGTTGATAATCGTTTGTAAGTTCGTATGCACTTCTGAGATGTCCACAGATATTTTGAAATTATTTTTTTTTTTTTTATTTTTTTTTTTATTTTATAAATTATTTGTACAATACTTAATATTCTAGAAATAAATATCTAGCAGCACTGGCAGCAGAGGCCTTCGAAATTATATACAAAACCAAACCACTAACTAGTGACCATGGCGTATGAGTAATAAAATTTGCTGCATTTTTATTATAAGTCGTCAGCATGATGTACTGCATAAGCTAAGCAAAACAATGAAGTATTAAAAAAAAACGAATGTGGTTAGTTCATGAAATAAAGGCATGGCAATTGTTTGCTGAAAATTAATATCTTAACTATTCACTCCTCTTCTCCATTTCATATCCACACGTATCATATAAAGTAAGTGCAGATACCAAGAAAAAATTACCTAATTGTCACATAACTTAATATAAATCTAATCAAAAGCAAGTGCAATGTACTGCTTTTGTTATAATTTAGTTATATTTATGATAGTTAAAAGGATAGAAAAGGTCTACGTTGTGGTATTGCCGCGTTAGTTTACTCCCTGTCGCCTAAGTCCTTTACAAATACTCTTTTCAATACACTTTTCATATTTTACTTTCCTTTCCTTTGCAATCACAATATTTTCGAATGTAATAAAATTGCCTTGAGCTGCGGACCTTATTTGTATCACAAAGTTATTATTTTTACTCTCGATTCAAATTTAATTCAAAGTATTGGCACAATTGCTTCAGTATTAATAACACGGGTGTATAAGTCTGCTTGACAACACTTAGGAAAATCTATTAGAAAAATCTATTTGACCCAATTGCAACTTTCACTTCGAATGCTAATTTTATATGCCTAAAGGCTTTAATCATTATTGTTAGCTTAACTTTTATTCTATGGAATTATTTCAGTACTGCTTTGTTAAATTGTTATAAAATATATTTATTTCTAGTTCCTAACACTCTTTAGAAACGTAATATTACGTTTTTCTTAACACTCGTTAGAAACGTAATATTTCAGTTTTCCGTCAAGTATTCACATTTACTTTGTGTATAATTTTGGTAAGGTTCAAAATGGTCGTATTTAAATTTACCTGAGATAAAAGATATAGCGAATAATTTATTGTAAGGCAAAGTATCATTATAGAATTAACATAATTGCAAATATACAGTAAAACTCCAAAATTCATTTTCAATTTCAAACCCTCCACATTAGTTAGATTTTCATATAAGATTGGTTATTCTATACAGTTGTTTGGCAAAGAAGTGAATGCTTTTGCTAAGCGACTTGTTATTATTATTAATATGCATATTTTAGTAATGTGCCATTTACCTAATTTCCCAATACAATAAGATATTTAATATTTTTGTTTACGGTATAATTTCTCTTTCCGTTTGTTGATCCATTAGTAAAAAAAATTAAGGCAAAAATACAAATTTATTAGTATTGGTAAAAACAAGAATTAGTGAACTCGAAAACAACACGTTGGCCAGTAATTTTTTGATCTGAATATCTGAAAGGTTGAGACTTAATTTTTACTTAACAACTCCTTCGTGACTCTTTTCAGGTTTGTTAATGAGAACAGTGCGTTTTTTCAAGTAGTTGGACTCGATTAAATTTTTCTATGTGGTAATAAACAAAATAGAAAAATGTAAAGCGGAGGACCTTCCCGCTACAATTGTAAGCTCACACTTGCAGAGAGTGGACATTTTTTTTTAGTTTTGTGTTTATATCCATTATAATGTATATACATATACAAGCTACAAACGTACTATTCCTCACGCCTTCATACCTACAATAAAATAGCTTTTCATCAATTTTATTAAGTATATGCTGGCCTACATCACCATTCTCATCAAGTTATAACTATCTGTTTGTTTGATCTAATGACATATTCTCAATCAAATGCATATTTATACTTATATAACACCATCCAGTGTCCAGGGCGGCATCTTTAAATACTAAATAAATAGTCGGCTGATGCTGCATCAGAAGGCTGAGAAGTCAAAGTGATTATAAACTAATTCTGTCTAATTTGTCAAAGCTTGATTAATGCTCACTGGTTTATTTTTGTTTATCCATAGCAGCATTACAGCAACCGCCAATCAAGAATATACTATACAAAATTAGGTGCACCACGGTATGCCTTATGTTAAAGGGAGTTCAAATAAACAAAATCTAAATAAGTATATTTCTGCAATGTTTATACTCTTGCAGCCAGTTGCTACGGAGAATTATAGTTTTTTTCATCTAACGGTTGTACGTATCAAATAAAATTAAGCGAGATGGATATAGGGTTATTTGTATATATTTTCATAAATTATCAGGATAACGAGAAAATTTGGGATCTGGATTACTGTTTGTCTTTTCGTCCGTCCGTCTACGCGAGCTGTAACTTGAGTAAAATTTGAGATATCTCGATGAAACTTGGTATATGGGTTTCTTAGTACAAAAAACCATTAACCGAGAACATATAAAATGCCATAACTAAGCACTAAATTAAGATAGAGAACTGTAATGTGGTAGTTCATATTTTTTCATATCTCCTTCTTCACTAAGTCAACATCTAGTTAACTTATTAGTGTGGCAAATTGACCAAAAACTTTTCAAAAAAAACTTGACTGTTATAATCGTTTTGATATTTCTTGTTTAAAGGAAACATTTGGCAGGAAAGCATTGCTTCCGCGTCTGTTTGATCAAAAGGGGGAAGTAACACATTAAATGCATAAGCACGAAGCTCAAAAGAAGCTCAATAACAACGATGTTAAGTAGCGACTGTGGTATTCCATTATAACTGACTTCGCCGGCCTGCATAAAATATTCAAATAAGGACTACGTGTAGTCAATTGTTATACAATATTAAGTAAAAGATATCTCGACAACACCTAACTATCCAGTAATTTGTATTAACCAAAATCATGTCAAATATTTGAAGTGGCTTCCTAACTACATTGTAACAAAAATACTGTTGGAAATTGTCCTTAATTACTACGTATATCAAATATGAGCGCAATTTGTCAACTAGTTTGTTTATACAGCTGTTACTTGAGTCGGTACACCGGATTTTCACAATGGATAAAAGTATAGTTCAAAGAATTTGTCTCAATATTTGTATTTTATGTACAAAATCATTGCAAGTTTTGAAAAACGTTCACGGTGATTCAATTTAACAAAAACATAAGCCTACGAGGGCGACAAAGCTTTCAAAAACGGTCGAGAGATTGTTGAAAACATGCCTGAATCTGACGACCTTCAGCCCTTCAACTGAAAGTATTAAAGAATTGAAAGCTTTGGTGCATAAAAAAGATCAAACAAGTATTAGACAGATGACAAGAGAGCTCGAAATGTCTCGCGAGCCTGTTGGAATGGTTTTTGGTGGAATTTTGGGTATGAAATACATTCTTGCTCGACTCGTCCCTATAGAGCTGACTTTTTTTAAGACAAGTTTTTCGAGGACTGGGAAAATCATTGGCATAAGTTTATTGGTGGGGATTACTTTAAAGGCGACGAAATAATTATTAATGAATAATTAAATATTTTGGATTTTATTTACAATTTCCGTGTACTTTTTTGTTACAATAGTTATCGTAAATATTTTTAATGACTTGAGTATACGTTACGTTACGAAATTTAAAACTGTCTAACTAACGCGTAGGAGGAAACAATGAAAACCATTGTATTTAGTGAACTGCCCAGCTTAAGCCACTAAGCTTAAATAACCGACTAAAATGTTAAGAACCATACATGATTTGTGTCTTGAAATACAAATCTTAGGAATCAGCCTTAATAGCAAACTACGCAAATAACGTAATTCAAGGAAAACTTGAATAAAATTCGATCAAAAAATCTTAACAATTTCTTATTAATAACATGTTGAGTGGTTATAAAGATCATTTCAGTATGGCTACAGCTTTATGGCACTTAGTGATGTGGGCGTGAAAGAAATAAGCAAAGTAATTTTAAGACCTAGAATACATTGAATCAAAAAAAATTTAAAGCAATTACATATTAATTTGTAGTGATTGTATGTGCAAGATTGTCGTTTTGAAGCTTATAAAATAAATCTGAAATTTTATAAGCTCATTAGTATTTAAAATTTATTTTTCAGTGAAATGCTTTATATATTTTTTTACATATGCAAAATTTATTGTTTATATTAGGCTATACACATTGATACTTATATAATATTTTATTACGATATTTATTTTCAATTTCATATTCATAATTTTTTTTCGATTTTTTTTGCTATTAAATAGTTTGATAAAATGATTTTGAATTCCATCACATACAGAACCATTCCTTTGTTATGAATTTTAATATCAACAGTGTTTATTGTCCAATGGCAGTTTATTCAAATATTATTTTATTCATGCACAGATGAACGCCAACGACAGCTGCATTCGTAAACGTCAATCAACCAATACAAAAAGGAACAAAAGTTCAAAATTAACAGCACAATACAGTAAAGAAGAAATTGTTTTATTCATTACTAAACGCTTATTAATCGAGTATTTCATTATATAATGAAAATGAAATTTCTACAAATGTGAAAACTGGATATTATTGTTTCTCCTGATGCATTTAGAAACTAAACTAAGGCTCTGGCATTAGAAACACTTTGTTCGTTGCAAAATGAAATTGGATACCTGTAACTGACAACGAGCTTGTCTAACATTTCCTTCGCTTTAACCTTCAGCTGCACACGAGCTTGTTTCTCTCCAAGAACTAGTGGCAGTTGGCTCGTTGATTTATTTGACATTTATATTTATTGGCAAGAACTCGAATATGTGTGGTTGGCGGAGTGATGTAGTTTTGAGTGGAAACTTTGTCGTTCTAAGTAAATACGCTTATGTCTATATATATAATGTAACTTCCAAACAAATTATTCAGATCGAATAACTTTAACATAGAGATGACATAAAAACTGAACGATCGGTATCGAATGCTTGATAGTTTATGCTATAAAAATGTAGCTGTTATAGATTCGGTGTAGACAAAGTAAACGACTTTTTTGGTTCTGTCTTTCGAAGTGAGTAGTGGATCCTGGAAGTGGATATTGAACATTTTCTCTACTTCAGCAAAAGTTTAGATCGTTTTAATATTGCTTTTAAAGTAAATTTTGTCTAATACTTTTATACGCTACTCATACTTTTATAAGAAACCCTTCCTTCCATTGATAAAAAGTTATAATATTATATATACTTGTATAGTCAGATGTAGCCCAATTATCTTACACAAAGATTATACTTGTATGGCCATTAAACACCTGCACCGAATTATGGACACCCAATTAATCGTAAATTTCATAATTAATTATTCGTTTTGAAAAGCGATATGACACTTGAAACCAATAATAATTATTATAGCTAATATGTTTTATCCGATAATAAATAACATTTGATTAATCTGTCTTAAGGAATGAATGATTGATTAACAAATACATGTACAAAGTTTCATAAATAAATAGCTTAATTAGCGAAGTGACATAATTCATTGAAAATAGAAGAGTTATTTCGAAATAAATATTTTAATGAAATTAATCTGAGAAATTTCAACAAATATCAGTATGTTCAGATATTTGAATATCTGCGCAGTTTGGAAACAGTTCACCACACAAAACAAAATCTTCCATTTTCTAAGAAAAACGTTTAAAAGGTAAAACATCAAGAAGGAAGAAGAAAAACTAATTTTTTCAAATAAGTTTTGTATTGTTATTTTTAATAAAAGGGGATTTATTTCTTAACATCATTATATGGCAACATTACATAAATGCACTTTCTAATTTGTATTACCATTCTTTATATGAGAAAAGAAAACAAAAACTGGAACCAAATTTGACTTATATATTATAAATAGTAGAAAAACTTGATTTAAAGAAATAACTATTAACAATTAAGGAAGGGTTAAGTTCGAGTGCAACCGAATTTTATACTTTTGCAACTTCGGCAAAAGATTTGTTAAAAAAACGAAAATAATTATTTGTAGTGCATCGGGCTTGTGGTGATATCGACCCCCTTTTACCTTTTTTCGGCAATACCTCATACGATTAACATCCCATATACTATTAAATACTATATTCCCTTGTTTTCAGTAAGGGACGTCATAGATCATCACTAATATGTGTATGTTCTTCAGTGTTTAGTTATGGTACTTAATATGTTTTCCTATAATGGCGTTTTATGGGCGTGGCAGTGATCCAGTTAAGCCCATCATCGAACGCGTACATATTTTTTCTGCAGTTATAGCTTAAATGGACGGACGGACAGATAAATTTGAACTCGTTTCGTCATTCCGATAATTCTAACTCGATTATTTTTTGGTCATATAAACAACCGAATAAAAACATTCATTGGAGATTCGCAGGAGATACCCATGCTTCATGCTTATATCATGATAAGAGAATCTGCTGGTACGCATAACCATTTTTGGCGGCATGGCGAAGTTCACAAGACACAGGTTTTTTTCGAAGTGGCCTTGTGTTGGCTGAATAGCCCTACAGAAGGGCCAAAAATTCCTTCTTTCTCGACCTTTGCTTTAACATTTCGAAGAACGATTTAATATCTTGGGTGGGATTTCAAGTAATTGCAGGTTGCTAATGTAAAATCGTTCCTTGGGCTTGGAGCTGGCATATCTTTCTCTGGGGTGAACTACGAGACAAAAGACGGGACCTCATGCATCCGTGCCGAAATCCGCACCTCCCCGAATGCAGCTATTGTAGATGTAATAAGATCTATTCGATAAACCGTTTCCTGTCCGCCTTATTTGTGGATGACAGTGTCAGCCCTGTGTTCAATGAGGACTTCCGCCAGTTCCATATGCAGGGTTCGAACATTTCGGGTACATAGCCTTACAATGTATATTTCCCCCCTTTGCAGTAGTCAAAGGAAGACTCACTGTCGTGGTTTTCCAGCCCTATAACACAAATTTATATATCCAGAAAATAGCACAGCGCTATACACAGAAAAGGTTGAAAATTTAGCTGCAATTGCAAGTGGGCAATGTTTCGCAGAATACTAATGAGACTAATTATCGTTCAAACCGCAGAACATAAATTATCTCAAATAGTGATAACTCATTAATTAAGTATAAATAAACAAACAATAAAAACCACAAAATATAATGAAACTTAGTAATTAATTAGAATTACATCGACTGGATACAAATATAAACTCATCGATTTAAAAGCTATTTACATTTTTGCACATATTTGAAACTTAATTATTAATGTAAATATTTACTCGAACAGTTGTATTGAAGTGACACAAAGTGTGAAGTTGTGGTTTTAGACAAATAAGAAGTTTAGCAAATTAAATTCCCAAAGCGCAATTAGTTCTCTGACAGTAAAGAACCGGAATACGACACTCACAAGTATTGACATAGATGTATGTGTGATTTTAGGAAAATATTAACATATAACTCAGTGTGTTTCTCTACAATTATTTCATAAAACAGAATATAATATGTAGGTAAGTAACTTTTTTTTCATCGCTTATACATATTTTTAGGAGATTATGGACACATGCAATACACAGTGTACAGTAAATATACATAGACAAATGAGATGTGCGAGATGTATTGAACATTATTAATAATAAATTAATATATAAGTTAAAAATTGGGTATTAATGCACATGATTTAATTTTGGAATGATGAACTTTGTTCTTGGTATTTTACACTTCAGTTGCTGGTACCCTCGAATACACTTCACAGCTATGAGTAATGTTATGGAATGAGAATCCGTTATAGGACTACAATGTACGAATTTTTATGTTGTTTTTAGCAATATAAATATGTACTTCCCTTCAGCCACATATAAGCGTAATATCTTTAAGCTTATAATCTTTACATAAATATTTAATTATAATTCTTATCGATTCAAAGGAATGGCTTCTTCGAGATACATTTGCGGAAAAGCAATATTCTGGTTCGGTTTTAATAAACGTACACTAGTATTGCAAGTTTGGTTTTAATACAAATAACATGCATAAATAAAATCCCATTAAAACACAAAATATTTATATGAACGAAATTTTAACATATCTAAGTACAAGTAGCTTGAATTCTCTTTTTTCCATAAAATTTATCAATTAGTACCACACCCAACGAGCATATAAAGCAAATGTGTTAAAGATGAATAATAGTAGAGAATGAGAAATAATAATTGCGTATAAAAAATTCATGGAGATAGTAGAAATGGCTAAACAAATGACACAAGTTGACGAACGCAAGCTAATGTACAATTTTATGTGATGCCATAAAAACAATATTCTTTTTTTTGTCTACTGCAGTTGATGACTCACATTGTCCTTCAAATGTACTCAACACGTGCTAACTAAGTGCAGTGGCGGTATTTTTTCAGTAAGAGAAGTCAGCCGCTAAGCATAGAGTCAATAAAAGTCAAGATCTCAGGATCGTTCTTGGCACCGTCATTGCACTTAAGCACATCCCTGGCCTAGGAACGCCCTTGACGCAGCATGTCGTTTGCAAAGTGGACTTTTTTATTATGCTTGTTCATATATTATACCTACACTCGTACATAAACAAAGAAAATTCTTGTATTGCTAGGTATAGTGAAAAAAGTCAAAAAGTACGTAATAAAAGAGCGGCAATGAAAGAAAGTATGTTGACATATAAAACAGGACAGAGCAGACAAAGCTGCTGTTGCAATAAAAGAGGCACCTGACAAAAAATTTAGAACGGCAATAAAATGAGCGCCGATTAAAGTCCTCTGTGAGGATCCTCATACTCTACAAAAAATGCAAGAAAATGTGTGGTCTAAAAAAAAAAAACTTTAAGTTTAAAACCCAAACAAAAAGTCACAGTTCATTTTTTCTTATTTTAAAATTCTGTTATTTTATGGCAGAAAATACGTCCGTATTGAGGCATGTCATGCATTGGAAAGATATTCTCATAGTTTTAACGAGCTATTAAAAGATTTTCAGTTTAAAATACAAAACGGTAAGTAGTTTCTGTATACTATTTGATTATTTGGACTATTAAATTGACATGACAAGCACTAACAACAAATTGCTTTTGACTACGCAAGTGTCTTAAAAATTATGTGTTGCTTATACGACATGGTGTACTATATGAATACTGTACGAATATCTAATATTATATATAATTCTAGCTGCGCATAATTGTTATGAGAATATTTCTATAAAAAATTAGCTTAAAAGTTATATGTTACTTTTCTATGGAGCTAAAATATTTAATACAAGAAACCAAAAATTCGCATATTAAATATACATGTAGAAAAATAAAAGTGATTTAGGCACAGTTAAATTGAAAATAAAGAGTTTTTATTAAGTTGGATTATGTTTGGGCCAATAACTGAAACTTCGGAGGTCGTTAGCAAAAAACAAATCAACTGGGGAAATATCGTACCCTCTTAAATACAACGCACACTAAGGTGAAGAGGAGTAGAACAGATACTTATACCGTATGACACCAAAATCAAAGTAATATTTCATCCACCGTGGAGTTTTGTAGAAAGAAACAGAAACGTAATTTTGCCTCGTGACCATGATGTGGAGCTACGAGAAATAGGTACTGAATATCAGAGCTTCGGTGTTACCTCGTTCAGGGTGTAAGTATTCATGAAATGCATTTAAAAATATGATATTTTTCTAATTCCTATGTAATGATGTATTTATATACTAGAGCAACAACCTTATCAAAATGGAAATATTCAAGCATCAACTGTAAAAATAAGTAAGAAAGAGATAAGTTCTGGTGTAACTAAACATTTTATACACTTGCAACTTGCAAGAATCACAGCCATGGAAATACCTCCACTCCATTTAATGTTACACCGTTTTTTAAAAATACGTTCCATCTATTTCATTAAAATAACTTCCACATAAGCTGATATAAGTTATGTAGAATAAAGTCAATTGGAAGTTCGAAAATCTTTATGTATTATATAGGGGGGCTATGAAAAGTATTGACTCGATTCAGCCCATTTTCAACACAAGGGTTATAATTATCAATTTGCTCAAATTTCAATAGCATATTTCAGAGACAGACTGATATTTTTGGCAAAAACTTAGCCAAGTGCATTGGGATCCACATATTGAGTACTAAGGCACTTGAACAGTTACGGGCCGATTTCGACAATTTTCAGAATCCAGCTGGCATATCTCAAAGGCACTATTTGTGCAAAGTTTTGTTCAAATATATTGATTGATAATTTATTTGTGTACTGGAGAATGAAAGAATCATATGGAATTCAAATTTTAGTATATATACCATGTATGGGAAGTAAGGGCACTTGTTACGCCTATTTACATAATTAAATATTAAAACCTCAAGATATTGCACAAGTGTTACTCGAATTATCAATTTAAGCATGTTGTGCATTTTAACCATTCCCCCAATAAAGATTCTTAAAAATCGTTGTGGACCTAATTTATTAACACAAGAAATATATCGAATGTTAGAAACAGTGAAAATTGAAACCAAAGCTTGAATGAAGAAATTCGCTATATTTTGAAATTTTTGTATAAAAAAGGGAATACCACCCAAGGTACCAATGAAATTTGTGAAGTTTATGGAGACGATGCTGTATCAGTTCGGTAGCACTATAAGGTTCGCCCGCTTCCGTTCTGGAAATTTCGATTTATTTATTATTATAAATATATTTGATTAGAAATACGAAACACTTTTTGGCCTACTCAATATATAAAAGAATATAAATAATAATGATAAGTGTGATGAGCTAAGTCAATTTAGCCATATCTATCTGTCTGTCCGTCTGTATGTACACGAAATATTTCTTCAGTTTTTGAAATATTTACCAAGAATTTTGCGTACGCCTTTTTGCTCCAAGAAGCTGCTCATTTGGTGTAATCGGTGGTAATTTAAGCATACAGATTTCATACCTATACCTAACTTCACAAAATTTATCTAAACTATTGCCAAATTTTTAAATCGGTTCTCTATGGCATATAGTTTGAGCAATCTAAATAAATTCGTAATATAAAAAATTTTTTTGTATGACAAGATATCTTCACAAAATTTGGGTAAAAATAACGCTAAAACCTTCGTACAAATCTCTTAGATTGGAGAACTTTGTTTGCTGTTCCTACTTCGTTAACTTTACAATAAAATATTTAATTAATATTTTATTTATTAGTGATCGTCTAACCTCTGTTGGATACTTTGGTCAATGTTATGTCTTATTCATTTACTAAAGTTTACCAGGAGGTCCACTCCATCCGTTTTACTTCTATTCTAACGGCATGTACTTGTGTATTGTAAAGCAAAGATGATTGATTTTCAATGTCAATCTAGACCATATTTAACAAAATAGTCGAACTTTGAGCAGGAAATTACATTACTATTCTGCATCACATGGTTTCACAACAAAGTTTTTGCGGTGCAAATTTTATTGTTTGTGAGTCAACTTTCCATTGTGGTTTTGAACGGCTTTTGTTTCTATCGACAACTGGAGTTAGACATGTTGGTAGTTTTTAAACAAAATAAATTGAAACTTCTCATAAATATTTAAATACATATATATATATTGAAGGTCATAAACGTTTGTGTAACAGTTCATTGAACAAGTATTTCGATTACAATTATGTGAATTTCATCTCAAACGTGTAATAGCCATTTGGCGTTGAGATTATACTAACAGCAATATTTTGTAATATTTCATAGGATATAAAAGTTGATAATTATTTAATTACAATAAAGGAGCGCAAATTTAGTGAGGGATTCATGGTGAGAGAGAGATTCCGTCGCTGAATACTGTCATTCACCCCGGCGGATGAACATTTAGCGAAGTTCTTCAACATATCGCTGATTTACGCTTACGCCCTGACGCCCTGAAGATGTCTTCTATGAACACATGGAGCGCACCTTTGAGAGCTGCCACCGTCACGATATCAAAATCGTGCTTGGCGACTTTAACGTCAGAGTGGGCAAAGAAGGTATCTTTGCCCCTACGGTCGGTAAGTTCTACCTCCGCGATGAAACATCGAGGCTGACCGACTTCGTCAGGACCCGAAATATGAATATCTGTAGTACTAGATTCCAGCATAAGAAAATTCATCAAACCACCAGGCTGTCTGCGGATCGAAAAACCACCAACCAGATCGAGCATGTTGTGATAGACGGAAGACACATCTCCAGTGTTTTTGATTTGCGTACACTCTGAGGTCATAACATCGACTCGACCACTATCTTGTTGCAGCCAAGATTTGCACCCGCCTCTGTGCAGCAAAAAACGCACGCCAACAAACACAAGGAAGGTTCGACGTCGAGAAGCTGCAATCACAACAGACAGCCGAACGATTTTTTACTCGGCTTGTACTCCTACTCTCTGAGAGCACTCGTCACAACTCGGTATAAGGGAACTGTGGGAGGGCATTTCAAACTCCTTACGCACAGGTGCAACCGAAACCATTGGTTTTCGGAAAATGCAAAAGAACAGCTGGTAGGATGAGGAGTGCCGTGTCGCAGCGGAGAGAAAACAGGCTCGCGACGTTACGATCGACCACAACACGTGCGGGATGGGATAAATACCGAGAGTTGAAGAGGGAAGCTAGACGCATTTGCAGACAGAAAAAGAAAGAGGCGGAAATGCGTAAATATGAAGAGTTTGACAAACTGGCCGACAGGGATAATGCTCGAAAATTCTACGAAAAAATGCGGCGGCTAACAGAAGCTTTCTAGACCGGAGCATACTCTTTTAGAACTCCCAAAGGTGATCTAGTGACCGATTCCCGATGCATACTAAAATTATGGCGGGAACACTTTTCCAGCCTCCGTGTAAACTCACGTTGAGCATTACCAAAAGCTCCGTTAGGATCGGGAAGGGCCTCTCGGAGCCTCCTTATCATACGACTTCTTCAATCTGCTGCTGGAGAAAATTATTCGAGCTGCAGAACTTAATCGAGCAGATACAATCTTTTATAAAAGTGTACAGCTGCTGGCGTATGCCGATGATATTGATATCATCGGCCTCATCACCCGCGCCGTTAGTTCTGCTTTCTCCAGACTAAACAAGGAAGCAACGCAATTGGGTCTGGCAGTGAACGAGGGCAAGACGAAAAATCTCCTGTCATCAAACAAACAGTCATCGCACGCGTAACTTGGCTCTCACGTCACTGTTAACAGTCATAAATTTTAAGTCGTAGATAATTTAGTCTATCTTGGAACCAACATAAACACCACCAAAAATGTCAGCCTGGAAATCCAACGCAGGATAACTCTTGCCAACAGGTGCTACTTCGGACTGAGTAGGCAATTGAAAAGTAAAGCCCTTTCTCGACGAACAAAACCCAAACTCGATAAGTCACTCAATATTTCCGTCCTGCTATATGGTGCAGAATTTTGAACGATGACAACAATTGATGAGTCGACGTTGCGAGTTTTCGAGAGAAAGGTTCTGCGAAAAATTTGTAGTCTTTTACCCCCGTGAATATCACATTCGATGTAACGATTAGCTGTATAAGATATACAACGACGTTGACATAGTTCAGCGAATTAAAAGACAGCGGCTACGCTGGCTAGGTCATGTCGTCCGAATGGACGAAAAGACTCCAACCCTGAAAGTATTCGACGCAGTACCCGCCGGGGGAAGCAGAGGAAGAGGAAGACCTCCACTCCGTTGGAAGGATCAAGTGGAGAAGGACCGCTTGGCTTCGCTTGGAATCTCCAATTAGCATCACCTTACAAAAAGAAGAAACAACTTGCACGCTGTTGTTAACTCGGCTATAACCGCGTAGGCAGTTTCTGTGCCAGTAAAGAAGAAGAACCTGTTGGATTGTAACTGTTGAAAATAAGTATAGACTAAGTGAGGTAGGGGCTACTTGTGAGCCACAATCCCATTATTATCGTTTTCGCTAACAGCAAATGACTTAAGTGCCCTTCAGGATTAGACAAGCTAATCAACGTACTATAATATGACAGTGTTGACACAAATTGGTTGCTATACACATATTCCACATCGGAGTCTAATTTGTAATTGTAATCATTTTTTGTGTTGAGTAGAAAGTCCTTGAAGCATATTACGATGCAATTACAGTTCTTAACTACTATTTGTTGCTGAAAGCAAAACCATTACATTATTGATACAAGTACTGCAAGTGGAATGCGGTGGCACGGTTGACAGCTACTTATAAATTCAATTTGTGATAATTATTTGCAAAGGAAAGCAAACACGAAATTTTACTGCACTCATAGAATATAGATATTCTACCACATATACTAATAAGATAATTAATATAGAGACGGACGCCAACCTATCATATATGTATTAAACCTGGCTTCATTATAAGATTTGCATACTAATAATCAAAGGAAAAAGAAAGTAGTTAAATTTATAAAAATATAAACTTTATCTACACCAGTAAGGCAGATTTTAGAATTAAAAAGGACAGTTTTTAAAGTACATTTGGATTTCTGCTTAAAATTAATAATATACCCTGTACCGTGTGTATTAAGTTTGCAGCGATGTTTTTAACACCCAACAGTAAATAATGAAGACCCTATCAAATATATGTAGAAGTGATCAGAGTGACATGGTAGTCACTCAGTTTTTGAGATATCGCTTTGAAAGTTTTCATACGTCCTTTACTCTCTAATTAGCCTGAACTAGGTATGTATATGTAATGAACACTAATGCGGATAAGTATCGGGTGCTGTAAAAATTCAATAAGATTGCTGAAATATTGTCAAATATTTTCAGCTAAAAACTCTGAGATACACATACTCGTTATCAGGGGGCTTAAAAGTTGTGGTCAGATTTTTCCAATTATGTAATATCTGAAAGGAATGCAAAATTTTATTCCGACATCTTCAATAGTGCCTTGCTTTATATACATATATACATACTTTAAACTCAAGAATCATATGAAAACTAAAAATGAGTTGTAAGCAAAGTAGGCCATTTTCTCAACTGAATATGAAAATATAAAGGCAATAATTTGCACAAAATTGGTAAAACAGTTAAAAAGGTAAAAGGTTTACCCTAAAGTTTGGCGATATATGATACACATACTGATTTCCGATCCTCTGATATATTCATTCAGCTATAACTGAAAAGTAAAATGGATTTATTGGAATATATGGAGATGAATGTAAAAGAGGCCACATTCACTGACAGTTTCAGTTGATGTTTAATTCATACGCAGCATTTTGTTAAATAAAGGTTAGCAACTAACACTTAATAGTTTTCCGCTAGCTATAAAGCAGTGTATTCCATATACTTATATAAATAAAATATTATTAATAAAAATAATTAATATATTAACTTTAGAAGAATTTTGGTTACTAAGCTTGCTATATAAACAGGCATTACCACCCTGTCTAACTGACTACCTTAAATTATGTCACAATCGACTCCGTAGGCATACATAGTTCTACTTAAGGCACTTATGTTTTGGCTTTGACTTATTTGAAATGCCTATTTTGCGGAGTAAGCTTTATTGAAAAGTACTTCCTTTCTTGTAGGAGGCAGGTAAGTATACACATATTACGTAACTAAAAATTGATATTTTCCAGTACCATCAAAACAAACGTTGATAGTAATCTGTGAATGCAATCTTATCAATGCCTGTTTATCCGCATGCAACTGCTGCTGCCATTAGCAAAAGTTTAAGGACGCTTCCCTGACTATTAACACAGAGTTAAACGGCTAGACCAAATACAAAAGTAAGCAACAAACAGTTAAAAAGCCGAAACATGAGAAATTATAAAAACAAATTCCTTTTATTTTCTGATTGTTTTGGTATTGATGATTGTTCGAGCCAATTTTGTGCTTACGGTTTAGTTTGTGATTTATCAACGCTATTTCATCAACTTTAGCTCGCCAATTACCCACGAATAAGACATTTCGATCAACTGTCAGTCACAAAATTGTAAAATAAATAAACAGTCTGCTGTGCACTTGTGCCCTTTTGTTGGTGGCTGCTTTATTTGCTTCACTGGCTTTGCAATTGCATACACCTCTATTGCCGCCACTGGATATGGGTTCTTGTGTGAATTGACGACTTTGTATTTCAAATAGCTTCGTCTATCTATGTTAATCATTAGAATGGAATCAGTGGCAGGTGTATAATGGATGAATGCGCCCACACTGAATATCCAACAAACATATCCAAATAAATGACATTGTTTTAAACTAAAATATCATATCTTTAGAATTACTTGTGCTTTCATCCTAATTGAAATATGTAATGTGTAAGTTTTTAAGCGAAAAGAAACAAACGTTTAAAAAGAAAAAAATTCAGGTTAAGTTATATTAAACTCAGTATTTCGCTACATTAAATAGCAAATAACCTTCAATTTGGCTTAAGGCGGATTGAAACAGTGTGGATACTAAGCAAGATAAAACTGAATAATTTAGTGTTCCAGCTTTACAACCATTTGAAGCCCAAACCGGACTAACTACGTATTTTATTCAAACCGCTACCCTAAATTTTAACACAATTCCACGAAAGGACTTAACACTATGTATTTACCTAAGCAATTCAATCTTATCAATGACTGCTCGCCCGTTCGCAACGGTTACTGCCATTCAGTGGCATATATTGACTTTAGGTGCATTTTTGGAAAATCACTTGACAGCAATGTTCACCCCTGACTGTTAACATAAAGTTAAATGGGTGCAACAAATACAAAATGCATGCGCTTACCCTTGCGAATGCCATACAGGCATGCTTGTCGGCTGGGATAGAACTTGCACAAAACTTTTCGTGTGCCAGGAAAACAAACGAGAAATTGTTAAATAGCGAAAACGATTAATATTGACAAAATAATTTTAATGTAAACATTCTATTATTTCTCTTATTTTTTGGTGATTTTGGTGTGCAATTCAAAAAAGACAACATCTTCTGGTCATTGATATTGATATTGATTTTTATATATTTATTTGCCAGACTGAAATATGATTAGTAGTGGAAAAAGCTTGCACTCTGAATTAAAAGTATAGACTTTTC
Source organism: Bactrocera zonata (assembly GCA_037783105.1). NCBI lineage: Eukaryota > Metazoa > Arthropoda > Insecta > Diptera > Tephritidae > Bactrocera > Bactrocera zonata. Next base: position 288,720 of record JBAWJQ010004462.1, on the reverse strand, counting down.
TGTGTATTTTATAGGGCAAAAAATATGAAATTAAGTTATATATATTTTTATTATCTTTATCGATTTTTAATGTATTTGCACACTAAAAGCCATTCATCAAATCACATGAACGTTCATACATTCCCTGTTACTCATATGACATGGTGTACTTTACGAATATACTACAGTGTACACATCAATTTAGCTTTTAAAGAAATGTTTATATAAAAAATAAATCATTAGAATCTTTTTGTAGAGAAAAAAACAAGACAACTGTTTAACGTTGTAGATTCACTTGTTTTGGAGCGAAAGACTTTATTGCAAATGATCAAAAAATCGCACATAAAATATATGGGAAAACTAATTTAATTTAGGAACGAATTAAATTGAAAATAAAAAGCTTGCATAAGTTGAATCCTTTGTTTTGAATGCAAACACTGATAATTCAGGCGGCCTTTAATAAATAATGGATCAATAGTATAATAATAAAGTAAAACTCTAGGAAAAAAATATTATTAATATTTCTTTCATAATCTTCGTTTTCAGTTTTTCGTTTGTACGTACAGTTTTGAAATTGTGTATAAATTCACTTCATTCATTCATTACCTACATGGCTTTTAGAATTGATGCACTTATGTCCAACCTATAGCTCTATAACAAATAAGCAAATAAACTATGAAATTTTCACAATATTTGTTATTTGAAAACTTTTCTTTGAAAAGCTTTTTGCCTCTATTAAAAGTTATTCTAGCGAAAACGTAGCCATAGAGAAATATCCAGTAACACAACACACTTTCGAATAGTAAATAAAACTAAAAACATAGGAATTGCAATCAATAGGAAAACTTGTTTGTTTACTACAAATTCGTAGACGTTCTTCTGCGAGAAAAATCACACCAAAAAAAAAAAAAACAAAACGAATACACATACAAATCACTCTAGAAAAGCATAAATACCTATAAGCATAAAAATATGTGAAATCGAAATGACACTTAGACTCTTCGGCACTTCATTCACTCCATCTTCTGTAGTGATATCTCTTAACACCATATCGTTGCATTTAAATTGTACTAAAGTAATTTAATAAAGTATAACTTAAACTTACTCAAAAATTTTCACCCTGTTATTACGTTATGGGTATACGAGTTTACATTTCCCATTTCTACCGCTTTTTGAATTGTACAAATTAGAACTTTAAAATTACAACTAAGAAAATGTTGCAGGGTCAAAATTGATTTTTAGTCGTTAAAATGACTCAAGAAAATTAAAAGCAAACGTCAATTTCACATATCATAATTTCGAACTAAAAAAGAACACAATAACTAATTCAACTGTTTCTTCAACCAAACTAATTATTTTAGGAAATTATAAACCTTTTATCTGTAAAAGTGGTTTTGCCATATGTTTCTACAGATTCTAATAGTTTTTTCCACCTAACGTTGGTATGCATCTCTAAGACTAATAGAGATAAGTATAGGGTAATATATATATAGTATGTGTATGTAAGCTATCTTGATGAAACTTGGTACGCGAACTCTTTGAGAAAAAGGTAAGGACAGCAAAAAATACTAAAAGTTCGATATATCAATAACTTAATACGTCAGAAATATTAAATTTTACTTTCGAGATAGTATGATGGCTTTAAAGGAGCCGGAGTCAAATTTAAACGATGAGCGTGGGCCACGCTGCGTGGCATCCCTTTTTTTTTTAGATGAAATCACATATCTCGAGACTCGCCCGATGAAACTTAGTAGACTCTCTGACCTTTCTATTTTACACTGTGAACATGGGCTTAATCGGACAACAACCACGCCTATTTCCCATATAACATAGTTTTAATATCCAATATACAAATTAAGAATCAGTTATTATATCAAGCTAAAACTTTGTAGGAATAGTGCCTTTGAGGTATGACTCTGGTTACGCCCCTAGGTACTGAATCCGTGTGACTCTCGACCGAACTTAAGGGTCAATGTGTGAAGTAAATCACTGAAATTCGAAGATAATCCTTTGTTCCTCATAATAGGATATCTGAATGTAAAAAATGAGCTGAATCCACTCAATATTTCCCTTTGCCTCCATATAACTATATATAAATATTTTCGACATTTATGCCCCATATATCGACTATTGGTCATTGCAGATGATTAAAGTGAATATTTCTCGCGTTGTGTCACATACTTTTCAGTTTTTTTTAGCGTGAAGAACACTTAAAAAGTTCCAATTGTTTAACAAAAAATTATCTAAAATATTACTACTTAAACAAATGGATCATGAAAAAATATTTATAATATAGCACGAACATTTTTCCTTAACTTCACAAAATTTCATCTATTTATCTCTAATAGTTTATGAGAAAATAATTTTACAATTTTGTCATGCTCTAAATTTCAACCTTTAATAACTTTAACAAAAAAAATAATTTTGTCGAAATATTTATAGTATACCACGGGGTAGGCGTCTGGTGCCCTTTAATGAACTTTAATGAACTGCTAATTTTTCAAATCGGATATTTTTCGAAATTTTAATGGATCACTTGACGTGGTTTGACCCATCTTCATTTCTAAAATAATAGTATATGATGTACCTTAATGAGGAAGCGTTTTATTAGAATGTGGCATGTTAATGGTATTAGTGAATGGCAGAAATAAATTAAATGGGGACGGGATTTTATTTTAAAATTTTTCCAGCATCTGAACGAATTTCCCGGATTTTTATAGTTGGAAGATTACAAAATGTTCAGTTAGAATCAGATTTAGACCTTCTTACGTGTTGTCCCGTAAAACTAAGGTCAATTTTTGTTGAAGGATATATGTATCTAACAGAGATGAAGAATTCAAATAATGAAGATAAAATAAAATTAAATAATAATAGATAATAACTAATACTTAGATTGCAATACCCGCATAAAAGAACATTTACTTTATCTTTTGGTAAAGTAATAAAATAGGCTTATAAAAACGATATGTTTTGCATTTTGCATATAAATATAGTAGTATACTTGTATGTCTGATCAGAATTGAGCCCGACTGATTAAAAACCAAAACAACATTTCCATGTAGTATTTTAATACAACTATTTACTATCGCCTTCAAAATAAACTCCTCAACCAATCCAAGCATGCCAACGAGTAATGCAATCTTCCATATAGTAGTCGAATTCCCAGAAACCCGTATAATAGACTCCAAAGAACATTTCATAGTTGTGACCACTGAGTTTACGAATAATGCAAATCGATTGTTTAAACAAGGACATACTTGTATGCTACCCATTTATTATACATATTTCCAACTAACTGTTCCACTTATTTTGTGCGTATGCACATATATGGGAAAATTGTGAATATTTCCAGGAAACCACTTCTATGTTTAATCTATTCTCTATGAATAATTAAAAGGCAGCATATTAATACAAAGAAAGTAAGTCCGCACGGTAAACCTGAGTATGGTGAATTTACCTAAGATTCATTTAACGCTATAAATTTTTTTATGCGCTATTTAAAAAAGCAGAGCAAGTGCTTACACGATTAGACGAGTATGTTATATGTACATACATTTAACTGTTGTTTAAATTAATTTTTTTATTAATTGTACTTAAATGAAAGCAAATTTAGGTATATACATACATGTCATAACAATTTAATTAGGCATGAAAAATTTGATTGTGGTGGCAAAAACCTAATTAAGTATATGATTTCATTTGAAATGGAAAAGAGTGTGGAATAAAATTTTTAATTTTTTATCTTCAAATTTGACTTTTAGTAAAACGGAAGCTAACAGTAACATTGCAAACTAATTTTAATAATTTAACACTTCGTTTAGCGGCCATACTCAAATTTGAGGGAATTCATTAAAGATAAATTATTGCTTTAATCAAGTCATCAATTGACCTAAACTCAAACATACATCGCAGTTTGAAATTTTACACTTTTTAAACGTAAATTTTAACTTTTTTTAAATATTTTTTCCCTAATAATACCATTAATAAAATAATATTGCCAATAGATATTGTGACTCATATTATTGACCTTTAATTCAATATTGTTATTCTGTTCTCTACATAAAAGAATATATAAGAATGAAATGTGCTAAACAGGAACTAGATTACTGCATAAACAAAATAAAAACCTGAAAATTGAATTCAAAGACCTCTGTAAAATTTCATGAAGATCGGTAGAGTAGAGTTTCGAGAAAAACGCGTTTAAGGGCGGTGCACTTAGCCCTGCTAGCCACGAGAGCACAAGTTCTTAAGGCTGTATTTTTAAAAGTATTACTCGGATTAACTTGAAAATTTAGGACAATATTCTGGAGTTATTGTAGAATTCAATTCTTTGAATCCATTATGTATCATCCCAAACGAGCCTATTTATGTTAATGTTATAGGGAAATTACTCACCTCATATGAAAATATTCTGATATACATATGGCAATGCATTTTAACGCTTTAAGTAATCTGTACTGCATTCATTATCTGAAATTTTTGTTCCTTACCCGTTCTTATATTCTATGCTAATATCATTTATCTAAGCTTGCAACCTAACGTGCATTTTGGTAATGAGAAGCTAGCCTTATTATAGAAAGCGGCTCGATGTATCTCTTACTGTCGATCTCGAACAAAAACGATCTTGCGACAGCACAAGAACCGAGGGTACCCTAACGCTGGCCAAGCTTCCACGAAGTCCAGAAATCCAGTAATAGAACACAGGAAAAGACCGCAGCACCGACCCGTTCCTATTATACTGATAACGGCACTAGGAGGCCTTTCCTTACCAGGTCGTCAGCTTTACCAGCAAAATGGCCTGGTACCCATCTTGTCTTATCATAAAGAGATAATGAGGTTAGGCTTTACTTAACGAAAGGTTAGTGAGCTCAAGGCTATTATTACTACAATGCAATCAGATTATTTTCTCAGCCATAACTTAAGTGTCTCACATACTCTATGCTAAACCAATCTATATTTATGACTTCTACGTCTATGTTCATACGGCAATAATTTTATTAATTACAACTTTATTTTTAACTTATAGAGATACCATAAATCACCTTTATTTGAGTTTGAGTATGATGTATATTGTGTGTGTACTATTGTGAATCTTTATTGTAGTCTCTGGACCGTTATTATAAAAGCGATTACAGACTTGTTATTGGGTTGTCAAAAAAGTCTTGGAGTATTTTTATTGAATCAATTGTGTGTGACACCCATACATCGAGCTTCTTAGTGACTCCAGGCTTCTTCAAATGGTTTATAACGGTTTGATGACTACTATGCCGGTCTCTTTCGACGACAGGCCTTCCGGAGCGTGGCGCATCTTCGACCACCTCTACACCAGAACGAAAAAGTTGAAACCATCGTTGTGCGGAGGAAATGGAAACTGTATCGTGTCCATAAACTGCACAAATTTTATTGGCGGCTTGAGATGCATTTTTGCCTTTATCGTAGTAGTATTGTAAAATATGCCGTATTTTCTCTCTAAAAGAAACGACAATCAATTAAACACGTGTTAGCGCGTGAAAGGAGCTTCCCAAAAAGGTATAGCATGCGAAGAATAAAACTAGAACTACGGGCTTTCAGCGCCAACTAGCGAAAATACCGCTTTTTTGACAACCTTATATGTGAATGTTACGCATACGCCATGGTGAACTATATACTAAAATATGTTTTTTTAAAAAAAAAAGAAAAACTAAAAAAATGTTCGAAAATAGTTTTAAAAAGGTAATAAGATTTTTACTGAAATTAGGCTTTGGCTTCGTCTTGTTATATTTTTCGCACTTAATTCTAATAATTTCACAAAAAACAAATCCCTTTAAATATTTACTTAACTAAATTACTGCGAATAAGTGAGATTTTGAAAATAGTGTTTTTCTGTGAAATGTAACAGTGATCATCCAGCTTTATTTGATTAGCCAAGCGTTGGTAAAATTAACTGACATCACTTACGATGCAACATTAGGCTAACATGTCTTCTGAAGCACGTGGACTTGTGTTACGCTTCTGACACTGTCGGAGAAGTACTTCAATCCGAGAAAATCATATTTTAGTATTTAGTTTCGACCACTTACTTACGTATTGAAACTTTCGTTTTCAATAAAAAAATTGTAGGAACGTCAGAGGCGGGAGTGAGAGTTTGGATTGAGCCTATAATTAAGTGCATAATTGAAAGAGATGGACTTTTAAAGGTAGGAAGAAAATTTTTAAAGCATATACGAGAATACAAAACTTCAACTTACGTCAATTATATTTACTGGAATCGAGAAAACTATACGAAAAATCTGGCTCTGACGGGAACGGTTAAAGCATGTGGTCTGAGATCCTAAATTTTTTTTTTTTTTTTTGCTTTTTATGAAACCCTCTTATGTACATTAGTTTGTTTGTACAGGAAAAGTTCACGTAAAATCAGTTTTCAGTCATTTACCCTTACACACAGTATGAATATGCACACGTAAACCGCATACAGTTTTTAACGTCTTAATAACTTTTAATTCCAAGCAACACTTATGCCTATTTTGTCCAAAAGCTGAAAAACGTATATTGAAACAAAATTGCTAATATCAAGCATTTTGTTTTGTTTTTGAAGAACAGTTCTCTACATACTCTGACCCTTAATGTTCCAAGCGTGTGGAAGTATTCAATGAGTTTCCCGTGCAAATGGCCTCTAAACCTACCTCTTAAAATTCTGAAACCAAAAATAATTGATTTACTATAGAATACATATCATCAATCCTACTCTCCATATAACACAATTTTTTATCTTATCAACGTACTTTACATTATTAAGGCAAATATGTGAATGCACCTGTTATCAATTTGATATTTCAATAAGGCAAATGTAAACAATTAACGAAAATATTATAAGTAGTTTTAATAGTTTAGAATTTTATTTAGAATTAGTACAGGAACGTACAAAGAAAATACATAACATTTTTATAAAGTTGCAAAAGTAAATATGTATGCAAATTTGAGACAGTAAACATTTTTAAACTCATGTATCGAAATAATATGTAGCTGCACTGGGCTAAACTGGGCTATTATGACTATTATTTTGACAACAATTTCAGCAGATGAGCGTAATCGCCAGCTTCCTCAATCACTTTCACACTATGCTACTTCAACATTGTTTAACAGCTACTTCTTGTTAAGTTAAACATAAATATTGTAAAGGGTGATTTTTTAAGAGCTTGATAACTTTTTTTTTAAAAAAAACGCATAAAATTTGCAAAATCTCATCGGTTCTTTATTTGAAACGTTAGATTGGTTCATGACATTTACTTTTTGAAGATAATTTCATTTAAATGTTGACCGCGGCTGCGTCTTAGGTGGTCCATTCGGAAAGTCCAATTTTGGGCAACTTTTTCGAGCATTTCGGCCGGAATAGCCCGAATTTCTTCGGAAATGTTGTCTTCCAAAGCTGGAATAGTTGCTGGCTTATTTCTGTAGACTTTAGACTTGACGTAGCCCCACAAAAAATAGTCTAAAGGCGTTAAATCGCATGATCTTGGTGGCCAACTTACGGGTCCATTTCTTGAGATGAATTGTTGTCCGAAGTTTTCCCTCAAAATGGCCATAGAATCGCGAGCTGTGTGGCATGTAGCGCCATCTTGTTGAAACCACATGTCAACCAAGTTCAGTTCTTCCATTTTTGGCAACAAAAAGTTTGTTAGCATCGAACGATAGCGATCGCCATTCACCGTAACGTTGCGTCCAACAGCATCTTTGAAAAAATACGGTCCAATGATTCCACCAGCGTACAAACCACACCAAACAGTGCATTTTTCGGGATGCATGGGCAGTTCTTGAACGGCTTCTGGTTGCTCTTCACCCCAAATGCGGCAATTTTGCTTATTTACGTAGCCATTCAACCAGAAATGAGCCTCATCGCTCATCGGACGTAAAGCGCGAAACACATTTCGAACCGAACACTGATTTTGGTAATAAAATTCAATGATTTGCAAGCGTTGCTCGTTAGCAAGTCTATTCATGATGAAATGTCAAAGCATACTGAGCATCTTTCTCTTTGACACCATGTCTGAAATCCCACGTGATCTGTCAAATACTAATGCATGAAAATCCTAACCTCAAAAAAATCACCCGTTATAATATCAATTTCGATGTTAGTGGTGTATAGTTTACCAGATATTAAGTTAAAATATGAACCATATGTGAGTTATGACAAAACATAGGAGTAAAGTAAATATATACACTAGAATCACATAAAGAAATGAGAATGATAAAATACTAGAATGTATTTTGATCTACTACTTGTGAGAAACCAATACTCGACGCGCATTATTAGTCAGATAAAGTAAATTATGGTAAAGAAGATTGTGAAAAGTTTAATAGAAATATGGTCTTCATAACATTTAGTCACACTGATAATACATATATAAAATTTTGTTCAAATAGTCCTTATCAAACAATTTACGCAGGAGCAAAGCCGAAACACTTCTCAAACAATTTACGAACCAGTAAAGCCGAAACATAGCCCGTTTCGTAATTTACTTAATTTTTTTGTTTGAAAAAGCACAGCCTTTTTTTACATAGGTGTTTTTTATATATACTAAGCAAATTGTATGAGCAAATTTAATATACTATGAATTAAATCAAAGCTACTAAGCATACCATCTTTTAATCTATCTAGCGAGTATACTACTTTTGGCAAGGCAAATACTGCCGGGCTCAGATCAATCCATTATACATATTGTAATAAATTGTGACAAAAATATAATAAGGGTAAATAATATAAAAAGAAAATTGTTTTGCTAATTTGTTAAGACTCCCCTTAATTACAAAGTCATAAAATATGAGCTCGATTTGTCAACCAGTTTGTTTACAAAGTCGCTGTCGGTACATCTCATAGTGCGTTGGAATTTTTATAATGGATAAAAATATTGAAAAAAAACTTGTCTCAAGTTTTGTATTAAGTTAATAAAATTTCGAATGAGGAATAATTGCGAATATTGGAAAAACATTAGGGAGATTCAGTTTTATCAAAACCACAAGTCTACGAGTGGTACATATAAAGCCTTCAAATGACTTTGAGCGGTCGTTGAAGACATGCTTTATTGTGGACGTCCTTCGACCTCTTCAACTGATGAAAATACAAAACAAAGAGAAGGATATAGAGCTTGAAAATCGTAAGGCAATAGACATCTCTCGCGCGTCCGATCGACTGATTTTTGTGAACATTTTGGGTATAAAACGCGTTGTTGCACGACTCGCGGCGATAAAGCTGAGTGTTTGGCAAAAATAGTACGATTGTGACCGAATTTAAAGCCGGTAATGAATACCATCAATCAGCCACCGCATTCACCATACACTTCGTGTGATTTTTTCTAGTTCCTCAAACTAAAATTCGTTCGTGGAATCAGTTTTCAGTCGATCGAAGAGATAAAACATAATTTGCTGAAGAAGCTGGAGATCATCACAAAAAGTGCTTATGAAAAGAGTTTTAAGGACTCGAAACATCATTGGCATAATTTTATTACATCGGGTAGGGATTACTTTCAAGGCGACAAAATAAATATTACTGAATAATTAAATATTTTGCGTTTTTTTTTACAATTTGCGGGTAGTCTTTTGTGACAATGTACATGGATTTATTTTAGAACCTAAACTTTATAAATATTTATTATATGTGTATGTGAATGTGAATTTTTATTAATGCTTTTCTGCACGCATGCAAATTATTACGATTTAACCAATTTAGGAATAAATGAATAATTTGCGAATTGCAAGGACGAGTGCAAAACTCGTAAATAAATATTCAAGTAATAACGGAAAGGCTGGGAAATGTTCATAACAATTACTAATGTTTAAATGAAAATCCAAAATTCAAAATGCTTTCAAACATTTTTATATATGTAAATATGAATTCTTGAAATATATTTAATTTATTAAAAAAATATATAAAATAATTTGTATACAAGTACCCTGTACACACCTTTAAGTTTTAGAGCAAAAACAAAACTATTACTCTTCTGCCTTGTTATTGTTTGTTTGTTTATATGAACGACGTTGTTGGTTAATTAGTAAACGACGAGAGACGAACATCAAAAGAACGAACGCTTGATTTCACGTATTATAAAATATATTTAAATAGCAATTAATTCACTACAGCAATATAGCACTATAGCACTATTTATGAATGATATACAATATTCGATTTCTATGCACTTCACTATCAGCATCATTTTAATAAAATGTGCGAAACATAGAAAAATATTACCATTGCACACTATTTTATTTCACTTTACACAGATATTTTGCTTTTATTACAACACTTACAACTTTTCACTTAATTTTAGTTTTTATTTAATTTGCACAACTCTAACTCGAGATTTTAAATTAAACAAAACAATTTAAAATGCACTTTTACTATAAATTTATTTAATATTGATATTAAATATTACTATTTTTCCGCAACACGAACTGACGCTCAATTCGACCTATGACCGATCGCGACTGAAAAACTGCAATTGACTGAATCTGAGCACATCGTTGTGTAGTATATGGTGGAGTCTGAATGGGGAGAAGGCGTCCGTTGTTTTTGTCCACCTTGCGGTTGCCCATCGCAGCATAGCAAAGAGGTAATGCATTCGCTATATGCCTATTACATTACGGTAGATGTTTCTTCTCCTTGCAATGTTGTTTTATTTACAAACGAATTTAGCGGCAGAGGTGTCAAATGAAAGAACTCGCATGCGATTTTTTAAAATAATGTTTATTGAATATAGAATATAGAATATAGAATATAGAATATAGAATATAATATTTAGTTGCATATACATACAAAAGTACTTTGATAAAGGATTATTTTAAATTATTATTATTATGATTAAATAAATATTAAGTTTTAAGTCTTTATGAGTAGGAAATTGGCACCAAAAAGGTAGAAAAAGTTTTTGTTGAAGAGGGCTATGCCTTTTAGAGTTTTCCCTATATTTTCTGCACCGAAAATTGAAATATGGAATAAAAATCGAATAAAGTATGTGTATACAGACAGTGGACTAAAGTAAATAATTTTTGAAAAAAAATACAGTAGGCTGAAACTCATTGGAAAAGATATATAAAATTATAATTAAAGACTTTTAATTTAAGTATTTTTTGATTAAATTTGTTATTCAAATCACAGTATGAATACTCGGTGCTTTTAGCTGCATAGTTTTAGGGTAATGATTTTGTAATATAAGAAGTTGAGTCTTTCATCAATGTCATTCAGTTCCAGTGCCACTGAAAAAAGTTGCAAACATGCAAACATAAATACATACAAATAAATGCATCCAAACTTACAGGTGAAGCTAATAATTGGAGGTCTCAATTATTTCCGGTTAGTGGATCCTAAAACGTTTGTTAAATATCATATAGAATTTAATAAATTTCGGTGTTTAGCATTTCTTTGGCTCATATTTTTGAAAAAATTTTTATTCCAATGCATACCATCTCTTTTATTTTTGACGATATTTTGTTACAATTATTTTATCATTTATCTATTTAAAAAAGAATATTTTTGAGCATTTCACCTAATTTTCAATTTTCCCCATAAATGTATTGTGTATTTTATAAATATTAGGTTGTCAAATATCCACCTTTTTGTCTTTTGAATTTCACGCCTACATATGAAGTGCTACAGAGCTCGTATCTGGCAATACTATACTTCTTTGAAAGGTCTTGACATAACATACTAAACGACTCTATACTTGATCAGTTTGGATATTGGAGTTCACTAAAGCCGAAACTCGCGCTATTTTAAAGAAAATGGGAGTTAGTCACCAAACCATATTAAACCATTTACATAAGGCTGGATACACATGATGCTTGGGTACCGCATGATTTGACGCAAAAAATCCTGCTGGACCGAATTAACACCTGTGATATGCTGCTGAAACGGAACGATTTCGACTCATTTTTGAAGCGGATGGTGACTGGCGACGAAAAGTGGTTCACAAACGACAATATCAAGCGAAAACGGTCGTGGTCGAAGGCCGGAAAATCGTCCCAAACAGGGGCCAAGTCGGGATTGACCCCAGGAAGGTTTTTCTGTGTGTTTGGTGGGATTGGAAGGGAATCATCCACTATGAGCTGCTCCCATATGGCCAGATGCTTAATTCTACCATTTACTGCGAACAACTGGACCGGCCAGAAGCGTCCAGAATTGGCCAACAAGAAGGGTGTGGTGTTCCACCAAGCAACGCCAGACCAGACACTTCGTTGATGATTCGTCAGATACTACGGGAGCTCGGATGGGAGGTTTTATCTCATCCTGTCCATGGCGAACGCCCTTGTTGGTGTTTCACAAGTTGAACTCAAAAGAGGCTTGTGAAAAGAGGCTGTCCGAGTATGCAAATAAGAAGGAGGCTTCTACGAGGGGGTATTATGAAGTTTCTGTCTAGATGGAAATGGCATATTTAAACTAAATCCGATCACTGTAACACTTTTTATAAAGAATTGAATAAAGCGAAAGGGAGATATTTGACAACCTAAGATAATATTATATTATAATATATATATTAGGATGTGTCGTTCTGAGGCAACCTTTTTTTTCAACTGAAAAACAGGCTAAAAACTTTCGAAAATGTGAAAAAAAGTCACTCAAAAGATGAGCTCTTAATGTTAATATTAAGAGGTGCCTCATTCAAATTTTCTGTTTTCTATTTAAATAACATGGAAAAAAAATCATTTTTTTTTTTGTGGTGGTTATTGTTCAGAGGTTATTATATGTGCACGAGATGGCTGTCAGTAGGGATGGTAAACTCGATTCCGATTCTACTCGAGAATCGAGTTTTCTCGTAAAATAATCGTCAGTAACATAAGTAATCGACTTCGACTACTGAAGCTCGATTCCGAAAAATCATTTTGGAATTCTAAACATTAGTAATTGTTATGAATAATTTCGCAACCTTTTCATTGCAACTTGAATATTTTGAATTCGTCCTTGCTACTATTTGTAAATTATTCATTCCAAAATTGCTTAAATGGCAATAATATGCATGTGTGCAGGAATGCGATAATATAAATGCACATGTGCACTTGCACATTCACCATTTGATAACGATTAGTTACTATATGAATAAACATAGTAAATGACAAATAGTTCTCCAACAAAAACTTGCAAAACGAAGATTTTTGAAAAATAAGTATATTTAACTAAGCGTTTAAAGAACAACGATTGTTTGAGAGCAGTTATTACGAATTTTTCAAAAAAAACAAAAAAAAGAGTTTAAATATTTCGTCAAACATTTTCAACGTGTCCATATTTCAAAAATCACTAAGTACTAAAGAAAACTTAAGTTCCTTACTAATCTAAATTTTAAATTTCTGTATAAATTACAGTACGTTTAATAACCCCTAAGTTCTTAACTATTATTTATTTTAAGTGTAAAGCATATACCATAAAACAAAACGAGCAAAGTAATGGCAAATCGAAGATAGCTATTATTTCTCCATTAAGAGAATTGTTTGCCTTACTGCCGCGATAAATATCAAGGAGATAAGTGCAAACACTATATGTGATACTTGAAATGTGCAACATGCAAGAAATATATTTGCCGTAGAAATAGCAGTGCTTGCAGGCTTGCGTTGTATGGTGTAGTTATGTATACTTATTACCCACGAAGGGGGGTATTATGAAATTGCCGTGTAGATGGAAACAGATTATTGAACGAAACGGCGCACATTTGAACTAAATCCGATCACTGTAACCCTTTTTATAAAGCATTGAATAAAGCATTGCGTTGTATGGTGTATTAATATATAGCTATTGACCACGAAGCAATCAAGGTTACTCTGAGGGTATACTGGAGTGTTTTACTTACTATACATATGAAATGTTAGAGGCTTTAGCATACAGAAACTTAGCATGTGACTACGGTACTCTAACCCAGCCTAGAACGCCCATCATTTTATGGCCTAGGATTAATACAATTAAATTAAATTAAGGCAGAGCTAAGTTAAGGTGGAACCAAACATTTTATACTTTCATTTTATAATTTCTCTCAACACCTTAAATCAATACAGTTAAAACAAAAATTATTTTCTCTGAATTTTATAGAGATATCTCGCAGCTTAACCTATTTTTTCGATGAAAAGCCGACTACAATGACACACAATGTATTGGGCTGTGTGGGAAGGTATCGTCATCGTTTTCACATTCTTTAATCAAGAAATTAGAGTTTCATTTGATATTTAACTATACTTCAAAGAGAAGGAATCGAGTGTAATTAAAATTTCATTATATGGAGTATATGCGTGGTGATGATCACTTCATTCTCCAAACTCTTTTTATACTCGTCGTGTCATTCGTGAGATAAGTGATTTCATTTAAAAGTGAGCATTGCCACTCCTATTGTCCAATTTTTAAAGTAATTCGCATACAACCTACAACCGTGATATCTATACTGTGAAAATTAATGGGTGTTTCTGTGGTAAGTTCAAACATAATACTTTTATGGAAATGGGATGTCACTGTAATCCCATTTCAGCAATTTTCGCAAAGCAGGAAGAGGTGCTAGAAAGATTTGTTGCCAGCTAGTTCAGCTAACGCCGCTGTACTGGTTAGTTAAAAGTCCATAATTTTATAATTTTAGAAGCACAAACGTCCTTCTTAACTGCGATTCCTCGTAATAAGTAAGAGTTTAGTATATTAATTTGTTGCTTACTTCCAACACTTTACTGGTTTTCTATCAACACCATTTTTTGAGTGTAGCAATGGTAAAACTCCGCCCTTTTGCCATACCAACCTCCTCAGAGTACGTTTATCTCTATTAGTTTAACAAGTTCTAAAAAACCCTTAGAAGACACTATTTTACTCTGTTATGAATGAATAAACTATTTCTAATTATAAATTCATATATGAGTTTGTATTTGACACCATCGAACACTGCTGAGCTTAAAGCTGCTAACATAGCTTCACTCTCAAAGTGACAAAAATTCTTATTTTTGTTGCACATAACATACCATATGGACGAACGGAATTCCTGTAGAAATAAATATTCAACAGATATTCGATAAATGACTGCACATGCAAGTATGAATGCATTTTTATTTTCTGTACAGCATTCTTTACAAATATTTTTGTTGGCAAAGTTATGGGAGTTTTAGCAATTATATTATTTGAAAATTCGATGAATCTATGTTGACTTAAATAATTTAAAAATTTTACTTAAAAATTCTTTATAAATATTTTAGTTAACATATATATTGCATTTACATATAGACGTTATTTTTACATTCATTCATCAAAGAGACTTAGTGTATATATCTATATAGCCTTCGGATCAAAAAATTCGCAGAAATGATAAGGAATTCCGGTGCGAATCTTTTTAATTTTAGCTCTGACTTTGGGGAGTATTCTCGCTAATAGAACGACTTTATATTAATGCTTAAGCAAATTAAGTATATGTACAGTTATATTCAATAGTAATGAGTTCAAAGCATATTTCTTTAATTTTTTGATTAACCGGTAATTAAGTTATTTAAAAGTAGTTGGGCATAGAAATTGTCACGCAGAAACAGTCTCACGCTCATGCGACCCTTGGATTGTAGAAGTCACGACAAATTTATACTTGTATGCTTAATTCATGACACAGATAAAGTGTGTTTGTATTTATTTATCAATTAAAGAAAGTCTGTATGTTGAAAAATTATATAGTACCACTTAAACTAATTAGTTCAATTCGGTTTTACGAACTTCATTTGTTTTATTTAGTGCTTTAATACATTTGGGCGTAAGTTAAGGTTGGTTGAACAACTTGAGCTCAGCAAATTTACGCAACAAAAGAAATATAGTTATGGGAAACGCAGACAATTTCCATTATAATATATTTCGTTTTATTCCAGTAAACGGGCAATTGAGAGACACTTAAAAACTGATCTGTTGTATTTAGATGTATATATTTACTTATTTGGTTTAATATTCGAATTTGGTTAAACATCAAACTCCTGTAAGAGTAATTTATTCAAATCACATAAGAAGTACTCTTGTAGAATTACTTGTTTATTTTCTAAATTACTAATATGGCAAACTAGTGCAGAAAATTATAAAAAAAAGAGAAAGAAACCCGAGAGAGAGAAATATTAAAATAATTTACGGACGATCTGAGAATCTGAAAAGGAAGGAAGGGCATGGTAGAAGGGTTAAACGGTTTAAATCGATTTCGGATATGAAAAGATATGGACAGACTTTTTTCAAATATGAATCGAGGAGAAGAGAAGATATTTTACCGCAATCGCAGGAGCATTTTCCAATTCCATTCATGCGATAAGGCTAAAAGTCTTGTCGGACGCAAATTGTCAAAGTTGTATGGAGTAGAATGAGGTAGAAACATCCAACATTTTTCCTTATATTCTCCGACCTTTGTAAGGTTCAGGTCAGACTTAAACATCTCGGCAGTCTATCGGCGAGTTTAAGGCACCTTTCCATGATATCAGTCTTAGAATCGACCTCTTAAACTAACCTGAGAAATATTATATAAATATGTAACAATAGAGTTTTAGCAAGGACTTTTGGCGTTTGTTAAGATTTTCACTCAAGGTCCTAAATAGTATAGTACAGTCAGAGCGCACAAACGTTTCAAGTAGTAGTGGTTTCAATGGTCATAAAAAACTCAGAACATATGTAATATGTACTCAAGTCTGCTGAACAATAAAATTTTATACACAATTTAAATTGTTTCTTTAATATTATTTGTATACCCATATAACTATGAACGGCGAACTTGTTGTCATCACTATCTTTTATTGGTGGCGGCAAGCGAGTGAAGAATTTGTGAAATTAAAGAAAATGCAATGAAATTCTGAATGCCAGAAATTTCATTAAATGTATGCATAATCGTAAATGTATCGTATATACATACATGGTTTTGGACGCTTTCATCGCCTGCCCATATCTCAGCGATCCACGTACTTTTGTTCTATCCATTATTATCTTTCGCTCGCGTTATTATTCAACAGTTGGTTGCATTTATTATTATACAAATTTATAGCATGCACATTTCAACCAATTTTTATTCATAGCCATTGAATGAAAAGTTGAATATGCACAAGAGTAATGAATATCAAAGGCACTCACATCTTGCATTAAAGTTGATTTACTTTTTTGGAACTTTATGCTTCAGCTTTTGCAAGCCTATGACTTATGGCTTATTACAAAATGAGTTATTTTTCGTAATTTTTTATGTTTTTTTTTTTCATTTTTCAATGCATAAAGTCCTTACTCAGTACGAATGCGAGAATAATATTTTCCCGCAAATTATTTCCCGTGATATAAAATAAACGTATTTGTTTAAAGAACTTTAAAGCAATTTGGCGACAGATGTATTAAGGAGATTTTGTGGTCTAGAAATTTGAGAAACATATTCAAATATATTTGCCTAGAAAGATTTTTCAAAATTAAAATTATTTCCGAAGTTATAGCCGTTTCGGTGTCGTTAGCGGACGACTGCAACAACAGGCAACTTGATCTAAAACTTAAATATTTTTTCTCGAAACTACATTTTTCGATGTCATAATGTCTCATGTTTTAAAAAGCCAAGTTACTTGAAATACTATATGTCGGAAATAGTTTAAAAATATCTCTCTATCACATAAAACAAGAAAATATAAAAGCTTGAAATTTGAATGTTTAAAAAATAAAATCGACAGAGAAAAGAAAAAAATCTACCTTTTTTTTTTTGAGTGGCGGCCAGTTTTTTTCAAAAATTTTTTTTTTTTTTTAGTTTTATAGCTTCTTGAGATAGCGACTTTCGTACTAATCAATAATCAATAATTGTTTTATTTTTCATATAACCACAAGGGTTGAAATCAAGGCTAAAAGAACAAGGTCATTTTTCCCTCTACTTCAAGCAGGCATAACTCAATGAGAATTTTTTATAAATTCAATTCGTTTACTTTTCAAATATGATTTTTTATCAATTGCCACATACGCTTAAAATTCGGGCTTCTTAACTAATATTCCCTTAAAAGATGCTTAAATGTTCTTTAGTCCATAGGACTTTGAGACGAATTCAAATCTTTTTTACGAAAGATTTTTTTTCCCTTGGACTTGTTACCGAGCTGCACTGCATCTTCCTTCCTTTGAGACTGGTTGTGAAAAATATTATCCAGAAGAAGTCTTTAGCCCTCCAAATAACATTAAAAACCGCAAATGTTTGGAAAAACTCGGCCAAATTTCGGCCAAACGTTTACAAACATACGTATGCATGTGTGTTTTTCTTATTTTATCTTTGAAAGTGTGAATTAAGAAAATCGCCTTTTTTCAGATTTTGATAGGTTGTTTCTTTACAAATAAAATGCTAAACTTTGAAATCGATATATCAATTAGTTTTGAGTTATAAAATGTAAACGTTCTGTTCAATCAGCTTAATTGGTTAGTCTATAAATGGACTAATGCTACTTAATACTAGATACTTAATAAGATAAATAATTTGAAATAATTTAAAACACTTAAACACATTGCATTGCTGCATTTAACGAAGAGCTAGATCTCCCGGTAAAATTTGTTTTGAAAATAATTATTTCATTGGTTAAAAAAATTGCTGCTTCTTTAGTCACAAACGCCTGGCGAATTTAATATGTAAAACAACAAATATTTTTTAAGGCAATTAAAAAAAAAATAAAATCACGTTTATTGTCGTACCCAATGTTTCTTATGATGACCTTGAACAGACACCTGTTGCTATCAGAGAGGGATAATGCGCAACCGTCAACTTTTACATACGTATGTATGTATGTATAATATAATAGTTTGGAGAGGAAAAGTAAATAAAAAAGTTTTCTGGCTACTATTCATATATGTAACAACAAAAATTAGTCACATAACATAAAATAAAAACAGTATAAAATGAAAAAAAAAAAACATAATTTCCTAAACACCACAACCATACATATAACATGGTGAAAATCTTGAGGATTCTACTCAAAGTTGATGCAATTTCCACCCCCTTAAAATTTTAAAACTCAAAATAAAATTTATCTTGACTCAACTTTGAGCAGCAACCATTATCTCTCTCCCAAACAATGAGTATATCTCGTTTTTCCCTCAATATTCAGTGATGAGTTTCATAGTTGAGTTATTGAGCAGTAAATATAGCGCTTGCTGGAGTTCTTGTCTTCTTCGTTGCGCTGGTGGTGAATAGAATTCGTTGTGCTGTGCTGTGCGAAACACATGTGTTGTCAATAGACACGCTCGCCGACGGTTTAATTGTGGGCTTTTTTCAATTTTTCGTTCGGTGTGTTGTGCAAATGCAAGATGTTAAGAGTGCAGAAATGGAAATATAAATATTAAAAAAGTGAAAGATGTTTTAAATCGAAGAGTATCAACGAAAACCGAAAAATTAAAACATCTCGACAATTGGTATCTAATAAAAATGCTTTGATGAGTGTTCCCAAATGCTTGGATTATAAGCAGCGGCAATTAAATTGTAAACAAAAAGTGTGTTTCAGTGTGTGTGTGTGACTTCTTATAAAAAGTCGACGTTTTTCTAACAAATGTGAAATGAAAATAAAATATAAAGCCTGTGTGTATATGCTTATACATACATAAATCAAGTTCTGGTGCATACATTCCATAATTAAAGGCCTGAAATGAAGAAAAGGGCTTGAGAATTCCAAATTAAATAAAAAGTGTACTACTGGCCATTCCAGTATTGGTTTGTGTTTGTATCTGTGTGAATACGATGCAGCTGTGTGAATAATTCAGTGTTTATTGTTGTTGCCGTTCTTGTGAATTTGGTGAGTCGGACGCGCACACACACAGCCAACACAAAGGCGACGCGCCGCACTTACATATGCGCTTGCTTGCTTACCTGAGCGCAGTCGCTGCCAAGTGTGTGTGCCTGTGAGTTATATTCCTTAAGGCAGGCAGGTGTGCCATACGCGATGTTGTGGTTGTGAGTGTCAACGAAAACCAGTTGTTAGTTGCACCGTCGACAACTCTAAACATTGCGCCGTGTGTTTGTGCAACGAGTTTTCGATCACCGATCTTTAAAAATTGCGAAAACGCTCACTCGCGCTCTCTAAACGACTAACAGCATTGCCAGTTTTAATACAAATTAAAGCAGCAAAGTGGTGTGTGTGAAAAAAAAAAAATAAAGTGAACAAGTATTGGCTGCCGTTTGTAAAAATAAGAAATTTGAAATAATCAGAAATACACAAGTTAAATGCCTCTCCAGGCTAACGTATTTGTTTTGTGATCTGAATCCAAAATGTAATAGAATTGCAATAGCCCCTTTCCCAAGTTCACTACACCTTCACCTCTGCCATACTGCTAAGTGCAGCAACAACAACAACAATACTAATAGCAATCACCGTTTGCAGTTCGATAAATTCAAACAAACGCGAAACCAAGAAGTAAACAGCCATGGAGGAATGCGAGCGACGTTTAGAAAAATCCAATCCAGTGCTTTTCCACAACAACAAAAACTACACGACATATAGTCGCTGTAAAGTGCCATCTAAATTGAATTTATGTATTGTAAGCGGTGTCTGGCTGTTGCTCAGCCTCATTGGCAGCTGCTATTGTTCAGGTATGTGTGTGTGTGTTTTGTTTGTGTAGTCGTGAGTGTTTGTTGGATATTAAACTGGTATATTTTTGTCAAATGCCGGTCTAACAAAGCACAATGGCTCCTTTTGGTTACGACTTCGGCATTACTCTAATGACAAGCAATTTATAAGGCATGCACTGACCTATGACAAAACTATTTTTATTTTGGGTGGAAGCGTGTCCATGAAATAATTCGTGTTTTGTTACACGTGTGAATAAGAATAATAATATCGCCAAATGCTTAAATTCAATAATTGTTGAAAACTTCACGTTTCGTGTGAAATTAAAAGTACTTATATTTAGTCATGAGTGCGTGCCTAAAAGTAAATTAAAGACTAATGAATAATTCAACTGTATATGGATACAAATGAGAATTCTGCATCACTCCCCTTCTTCGCCCAGTAATATTACCCTCAAACTCTTCTCATTATTGAACTTCATTATTGTTCGGTCTAAAAGAAGTGATCGTCTTGAATTTACTTATACTAGTATATAATATCAATGTATGTGTATTATCGTTCGTTTTGAAAAGCTTCGACGACATCGCATCAATAAGAATTGTATTTGATGTGACTTAATTGAAAATTAATGCGGATAGTTCAGTAAAAACTTCGAATAAATATCAAATCAATAAGAATTGCTTTCCTTCCTAAACTGTTGCTAGAAAATTCGGTGGAGCCCTCTAACCAGACAAACAAGTTTATGAGAAAAAGCCTTTCAGCTCAGATTATAGCATACTCGTAGTCATATACAAGGTGCATCCCAAAGTAAACAGGACTTTTAAAAAACAGAACAAATGGGTTTTTCGGCCAAATCAATTTATTTTATTCAAAATAGTCTCCCTCTGCTTCAATACAGCTTTTTGCACGGTCCAAAAGCATGTCGAACTAGTGTTTTAGCTCGTTGGCCGGTATGGCCGCCAGTATGCCGGTGCAAGCCTTCTACATCTGCATGACGCTTTCCTTTCATGAGCAAATGTATTTTTCCGAAAAGGAAGAAGTCGCACGGTGCCATATCAGGTGAATACGGTGAGTGGTTAATGGTCAAATGTGATTTTTGGTCAAATAATCGTTCTTCGAATGTTTTATTCTGACCAGTTTTTGGTCGTCAGTCAATTTGTGCGGAACAAACCGTGCACACACCTTTCGTAAGCCCAAATGTTCGGTCAAAATGCGATAAATCGATGTTTTGGAGATGTTCAATTCTATTTTCATGAATTTCAATAATGATTTCGGCGAATTTTCGATGAAATTTCCGGTGATCACGGATTTTGATTAGCCCTATTTTAAAACAAAATTTAATGTTGGCTCTTTATTCGAAGCTTTTTTCGCACCGATAACACACAAACATACTGACACTTAAAACGCAATAACTCCACTTCCAATCGATAAAATGTCACGAAACTCACTGGACAATCGATAAAGATAGCAGATTCTAACGCACCAGTCGACATGTAGATGGCGCCACCAGTGGCGCTGGATTCAAAAAGTTTACTTTGGAATGCACCTTATATAGCAGCAGTATATAGTAGTATGTATACATTATTTATAACACATTTGAGTTCCTCAATTCAAGCTCAGTTCCTTCCAATTCTTCTTGTAATTGAAGAAGAGAGTTGCTTTGTTGTTTTTTGTTTTCATAAATAGTTTCTATTTAACAATCCACTGATTGCAAGGGGAGATTCGGGAAATAATAATGATTTCAATTATGGAAACTATATTTTCAGCCAATCCGCTTTTAAATTATATTAAAATAATTTTTGTGACCAATACGCGCTCAATGGCAGTAAGATCTTGAGTTATGGAATATGATTGATAATTGTTTATACCCTGAGCAGGATACATATACGTATATCGGACAACTATAACCTATAACTGTCATACAAACTAACTAATCAAACTCAAATCCTTGTATGGAAAACTTTTTTTAAGCCATTGCTACAATCTAATTACATATTGTTCAGATCGAACAATATAGTCTGTTACACAATAATAAGTTAAATGCCATTTTTGTTGGACTGCGGTCGCTTTGACTCAGACAAAAGTGTTTCCAATTATGTATTTATTTATGCATACATTCCATTACATCTAATAAAGGTTGGCATATACATAAATATATACAAATTATATCGACTGTGCACTTAGCGAAAGTAATTTCCTTCCCACCTCTGAAGAAAAAAAAAAAAACAAATTAATCGACATTTCTATCTATGATATACTTTCATATATTGTAAATGTGAAACACATATAACAATAATAAGCAAGTAATAGTAGGGGGAAAACAACCATAGTTGATATTGCATAATACGTTAATTGATAACTATCGTAATGTCCGCGAGCGCTCAATAAGTATTGGAAACAAAATGCAAAAAATTTTTATAGAATAACTACTCTCCTTAACGTACCATTAAATAAACATTCAACAGATGTCTTCGATTCGCATTTCTCTGCACGTTTTAGCTCTCTTGTCAAAAAATTGCATGTAAAAGCAACGAAAAAGTTATTGATTTGAATTGACACAAACTAACATAGGGATATCTCATTAAAGTGGTATTGGCGTTATCTTCAATGCTACCAAGTTTTACTTTGCACATGTTACATAGGTTTTATTAAAGTGAATGATTCAAATGACAAATGAAAATACAAATTTCTTTACTCTCTGTTTTTTTTTACTATTTAAGACTTAAAATCAGTTATACTAAGTTATAAGAAACAAAAATATAGGGGTACCGCAAATAATTTATCTACTAAGAATGAACTTAGCGCACCGCAAGTCTCAAAAAGGCACTTCATCTGGCTTATCTTTTGTAATACGAAATATGGTGTAGTAAATCGTACTCAACTGAATTTAGAATTTTATTATATAAGGATGAAAGAAAAGTAACAAAGAATTAAAAAATATATATATTTAAAATTATAAATTCGATTAAGTTTTCAATACATTTGACATTCTTTCATAGCAACACTGTTAATACATGTGTGTACATATTTATACTTGTAGTATTAACAAATCTAACATTGTACAGCTGCTTGTTCCCTTAAGCCAAATTGGCAAACACCAAACTCGCATACCACTAATCCTCAAATGAAATGCATTTTGTGGGTGAAAAATATATTTTATAAAATTAAAATATTCTAAAATCCATTGAAGGCTTAAACCGAACTCAATTGTATTTGTATTTATTTTTGAAAATTTGTTTAAATCTGTAAAAGCAAATAATGCGCTAAGCTTTTGGCATTTATGAACATTATTTTTCCAGCATAATGTTCATAAATGCCAAAAGCTGCGAATTAGCACAAAAATTTTCATTTTAGCATTAGTAAAACTATAATGGAAATATTCTATCCAGCACCGAAATTCGTGCTTTTGTAGTCATTTGCTAATTTCACAGCCATCATGCTTAAAATTTTGAGGATTACTAATTGTTGAAACGGGTTAAATTGCAATAATTTGCATTTATTAATAGAAATGAATATGTATTATTTATCTATATGTTTTTAAATATTGCACAGAAATTAGTTGCTTTAGGAGCAGTGAAATATAAGTATTATTTTGAAAGTTTTTTGTTCTGGGTTAAAATACTATTGTTAATCCTTTATAATCACAGGATATTTTAATGCAAACAATTTTCAAATGCACAAGGATTCCCTGAACGCATTACATACTATTACTAGCTGATAATCACAAAAGATTAAGTGCCAATTATACTTGTTTAATATTTAAACTTTATTATTATATTAATTGCAATTCATAATGAAAAATTTTATTCAAAATTTAATTGCCAATATTTAATAAGCATTAGCAAATTTTAAGAATGATATACCTATACAAGTTTTCTTCTATTAATATTATTAATGCATGATTCACTGTATTCTAGACATAATCAATAACACAGTACAACAGCTAATCTGGGAGTGAGAAATTTGAAGTCAGGGTGATGGTACTAGGTCAGTATAGTAAAACCCTCAAAGGGTTTGGCGTTCGTATGTGTCAGTTTTTTTTATGACCTTTTAAATTTTTCCTTATCTTGATGTTTTTTTGCTTAGTTGTAACATTTTGGCAAAAAAAAAAAAAAAAAATTGTTACAACTAAGCGAAAAAATATTAAGATAAGGAAAAAATTTAAAAGGTCATAAAAAAAACTGACACATACGAACCCTTTCACCCCCCAGACAATAATCCCAAAAATGTCCCACAGTGTAATTTAATGAATCATTGAATTTAATTTTTTTTAATTTAACAATAAGAAGATATTTGGAAATAAAATTACTCCCTTTTTTCTTTCAAAAAGTCACGAAATAGTGAATTTCATGTTTCATTGAAGTACGTAAAAAATATATATTTTTTACACGTGGGAAGGAAAAATGTAGTATTTTAAAGCAAGTCATTGTAACAATTTATTTTTTACGGAAACAGACACGTATTGTTTTCTGCTTGAGAATTATACGACATATTTATACCCTGAACAGGGTATACTAAGTTTGGCAGAAGGAAACGTCGATCACCTTATAAATGTATACATACACATATAAATCCTTCCACACGTCCTTGTATGGAAAGATTATTGTTCAAGACAATCTCTTATTATATTGTTTATATTTAACCACTATACCATATACTAGCTATCATTCAAACAGACCGACCAAAATAAAGATATATATCTTCATAAAAGATCTTTTTTCCCTTACTAAGTAACCTCAATTTGACTTGAATATTGTTTAGTTTAAAAATACACCTATAAAGGTTATTATAGCTTCGGCACAACCGAAAGTAACGTTTTTCTTTATTTTCTTAGGAAGTTGAGCTTACTACCATATGCTATATATAAATATACGGATTTGTGCAATTCATTTTGTGAAACAGCTGCTTTGCACGTACGCACATTTCACTTCCTTCAGGAAAAACTTAACAAACTTTTATAACATATTAACAAAGCAACAATTTTGAAATTGTCACACATAGTTGCCTCACACTACTTCACTCCAGCAGAGTTTGCGCACTAAAACTAATTGAAAGCTCCAACTACTTCACCGACAACGCTTTGGCGTGCCTTCAAATGGTAGTTCCTGGTGTGAACGATGTCTGTTTAAGTGTTATGTAAGAGTAATAAGAAGCTAAGGGTATTGTCATCTAAGTAAGCATACATGCCTTCCAAATACTTTTACACTTGTTTATTTTCTTACAAGCACTCTTATTCAAAATCGCGCCAAGAAACTATATTTTTGTTAAAATTTTTTACTACTCAGAAATAAAAATAGAACATACACATGTAACACACCAAAGTTCATAAAGTAATCAAATTCTTCTTACAAATTTGTACGCACATACGTATGTACATATACCTTGTTCTTCACGAACCTCGTAGCTAAAACTTCTTCACAGTAATACATATGTGTACCTGAAACCAAACCTAAACCAAACATAGCATAACTCCATTTGCTGACAGTGCGAAGCAGTAACGACTACTGACAACCGGCGCCCATTTGCATTTGAATTTCATGCGGCCAGCAACAATTTCTCGCAGCTACTCAACAATGCCAGGTGCACGATTGGCACATCTGTTTCTTACTACAAATATTCCACGCTCAAACGTCAAGTAAACGTTATCGTAGGACACAAAGAAACTCACAAGCATGCATTGTGAAAAACATACATACATATCTATGTATCTAGGTACATGTGATTGTAGGGAGGAGTCGTAGAATTGACGAAGGACAGTGCAACCAATTGCGCCTTCAGGTATTTCCGGTCGTTTTTTGTCTGATAAATAACTTATGGGGGATATGATATTTTTCGTTTTTTCAGCACATAAGGGAATAATAACATAAATACGAAATTCGGGTAGATCTGAAGAAATTTTGAAGTGGAGATTTTCGACGCTTCGATCAAGTTACCAAGTTCTTCAAAAATTTAGCAAGAAATTATACTTTTTTCACTACTTGTGGATAGCGGAGATGTGAGCGGATTCCTTGTTATATAGAAGAAGAGCACTTCTTTCTTCACCATATGACAATATACAATTTACAATCTGTGGGCAAATCACCATCCTCACGAAGCAAACTTATTATAATTGATAAAGATAGGTTTTTGTAGCTTTCTTTATTTCTCTGTCCTTATATCACCTCCCAAGCATCACATCTTACAGGCTCTCACGCAGAAAGCAGAACATAAAAGGAAAGCAACTTTTTAGGTATTTTACTGTACCGCGCCTGGCATAAGCGCGTACTTCAGTTTATGTTTCGTCACATTTTCATATGCCCATTTGTAGTCGAATATACGACTACTTTGGGCCAAAGAGAAGAAAAGGCAAAAGATTAAAACAACTTTCAACGACGTGACCTAACAGTGGCATATTCGCACTGCTATAATAAGAAGGTACTGGAGTGCAGTCAGAATTTCAACCATAACACTCTCGCTTCTTAACAGGCTTTATGCTGGCCATCTGACTTTTGTTGCCTAATAAACTACTACCACTACAAGTTAGCAATTTTAGAGAACACATAATAGTTCATACGAGTAACGCACCATGGCAATGGTAACAAAGAACATTGTCGTAAAGCGAAATTCACGTTGTTTTGCATTTTTACATAACATTCCTGTAAACAAGTAGGATTTCTCTGATCCGTTCGCTTGCCTAGCCATCTTAACTGTGGCAGTTCAGTGCCTATATGTATTAGCTCAAATCAACATGTTCAAGCCATTATCCTGCCCTGCACTGTGGAATTGCTAACTGTCACACTAATTCGCCTGTATAATGAATTTTTTCTGCTACTTTCGGGCTTAATCATTGAGTTACCGTTAATGCTGAATGTTGTGACAGCTGAAATATTATTTGCAAAGTTTTATTCAACACTTGGCTTTTGCTCTGTTACTGATTTTTTATTGAGTAATTAATTTATCAGTTTCTACTCAAGACAGCTAAATATATTTTAAAATGGATTCGGTGTTACTTGTCACAGTGTTACCTGTTGAGCATGTCATCGTTAAATAATGATAAAATTGAAAATAGTACTCATATATAGAAAAGATTATGGTCAGAAGAAGTAGCTACAAAACGAAAGAATTGAGATAGATTATATCTGTTTTAAGTCACAAGGAGTGAATCTGTCTAAATTATTATTTTTTATTGTTGTGATTAGTTTTTATAAGCCTACTAATATGTTACGTAAAAGTCTAAAGATTATTTAAACTGCTTGATATTGAATACGTAGGTTGCATTTAATATTTCGGGATTTGGTGACCCTAGTTTTACAATCGACGAATTCACAACTACATTGTAAAGTTCGACATTTTTGATGTTGTATACACTCTGAATATTTTGATACACGCTATTTATGTTGTTTAAAATATTTATCTCTGCTAAAAAAAAAGAAATTATATCGCAAACATTTTCCCGCGATATTAATTGAAAATATTTCGAAAAACAATTAAGCGATATTCGATTATTGAAGTTTCAAAGAAAAATGTTAATCATTAATTAATACATTATTTTAGAAGACGCGTGGTCTAATTGTTTTTCTTATGGAACAAGATAATTCCTTCTTTCTGTCTTTTTTACATTAAGTAATAGTTTTAATAAGTAAAGTGACCTAATTACACAGCAGTTGTTCTCAACACCTTACTATCCCGCCTAGTTCTCGAATATACGTTCCCTCGGTTTCGTAAATAAAAACCGTCTGCGCAATCCTCCGGCACAAATAAATGTAAAGCTAAATATAAACAAGAAAAAACGTTAACTTCGGTTGTACCGAAACTAAATACCCTTCACAGGTGCATTTCTGTTAGTAACTATGTGTCCAGTTTGTAAGGCAGCTATATGTTATAGTTAACCGATCTGAACAATTTCTTCGGAGATTACATTGTTGCTTTAGAAAATAATATATACCAAATTTCGTGGATATATCTTGTCAAATGTGAAAGTTTTCCATACAAGAACTTGATTCAGATCGTTCAGTTTGTATGGCAGCTATATGCTATAGTCAACCGATCTGAACAATTTCTTCGGAGATTACATTGTTGCCTTAGAAAACAATATATACCAAATTTCGTGAATATATCTTGTCAAATGTGAAAGTTGTCCATACAAGAACTTGATTCAGATCGTTCAGTTTGTATGGCAGCTATATGCTATAGTCAACCGATCTGAACAATTTCTTCGGAGATTACATTGTTGCCTTAGAAAATAATATATACCAAATTTCGTGAATATGTCTTGTCAAATGTGAAAGTTTTCCATATAAGAACTTGATTCCGATCGTTCAGTTTGTATGGTAGCTATATGCTATAGTGGTCCGATATCGGCCGTTCCGACAAATGTGCAGCTTCTTGAAGAGAAAATGACGTTTGCAAAATTTCAAAACGATATCTTAAAAACTGAGGGACTAGTTCGCATATATACAGACAGACGGACAGACGGACAGACAGACGGACATGGCTAAATCGACTCAGCTCGACATACTGATCATTTATATATATACTTTATAGGGTCTCCGACGATTCCTTCTGGGTGTTACAAACTTCGTGACAAACTTAATATACCCTGTTCAGGGTATAATAATATATAAGAAATGAATACTGTTCCATTCATGAATATACATGCATACATTATACATATGTATTTTGCTTTCTAAAGGTATTGCATGGTATATATGATATTTAAGCAGCGCAAACAATTATCTATTTGGCCCTCCATTTTATCAGAAACATAGAAATCTACTTAAACTCATTTATGGGCTAACCGTTATCGATAGAAATTGAGCAATAGACGAAATAGTTGTTCCATATACTCATATACATATATGTACACATATATACTCATATATGTACATATATGTACATATATATATGAGTATATGGAATACATACTTTTTGTATGCTCGTTCCACTATACATATGGTAATTATGTGCGATTTTTCAACTTAGTCATAATTGACGCACTATATTGCGACTTAAGTAGAATGTAATAGTTCGTAGTAAAAGCAAAATGTATATGAGTACATATTTTTAATTATATGAAAGTACCTGAGAGTTTCTACATTGACTTTATTTAAACATTACTCATATTCATACAAAGTTCCCAAAATATTAATATAGCTTTCGTTCGTTCAAATATTGTTTTTATTACTTTTTTGCAATGATTTCGAACAAATTACCACCGCGGCTGCCTCGAATAAATTCAAGCCGAGAGGTCGAATTTCCAACCACTTTTTGCAGCAATTAATACCGTTTGTCAGCCAAAGCACCCCGAATATTTGAAACATTAGTAGACAAGATTTCTAGATATCAATGAAAGT
Organism: Bactrocera zonata; assembly: GCA_037783105.1. NCBI lineage: Eukaryota > Metazoa > Arthropoda > Insecta > Diptera > Tephritidae > Bactrocera > Bactrocera zonata. The sequence goes on along the minus strand of JBAWJQ010004462.1, from coordinate 258,916 downwards.
ATTCAAGACTTCCCATTTAGCATTTTAAACCAATCATATACTCTGACAATGAAATATTCGCTGTATTCAATCGCCAAACGATCAGCTGGACCAGGTGCCCAAGCAAAGGTACTTCACTTGTGTGCGCTAAATTATTTTTGTCGGAAAAGTTGCTGTCACCCATTATTATGGTGTTCAATAAATTACTATAACTCATTTTGAATTTGATGTTGCTTTTAAAGGTAATTTTTTGACAAGAGAGCAGAATCGAGCAGAGAAATGGTGAATCGAAGAGAGCTATTATTAAATGATACGCTAAATATATTTACATTCCATATAATTATAATTTATGAATTGTTCAATACTGCCAAACAATTATGTTTGCTTATAACTACATAAATATACGAACTCAATTACTGACATGACACTAACCATTTACTTGTACATATATGTTTATACTCGTATGTATGTCAATAATTCTATATGTTCAATTCAACATGTTAATAACTCTAATCGGTTGTAGCAGCTGTGATATTTACACATAACTTATGAATACGAAATAAGCGTATGAGGAAGTGAGATTATTTCAACCGGTTCAAATTGTGCAAAGAGAAAAATATGATTCATATGCATTTTTTATAGCTATATACACAATTATATTATAATAATTATTTATGTATTTTGTGACCCTCTCACGCCTAATTATTATACTTCCATAATTGTCAAAGGACTTGATGAACAACAGTGATGTATGTAGGCAGTTAATTTGCCACACCTCCCATTTGCTTAAAACCTTAACTGCGGTTTTGATTTTGCCATACTTAACAAAATTTCTTTCACTTCACTACAAATGTTCGAGCAAATATTTACATTAATAATTTAATTCCACAAATGCAAATACAATGTTTTATATTTCATATAATATACATATATGTATGTTTTTTAATATTCCCGCATGTAAAATCGTATATTCTATGTGTTTTCACTACAAATTATTGCTAGGCAATAAAATATTTTGTGGTTTCTATTGTTGTTAATTTCGTTTGTTATTTAGCTTTTGAATAAATTAGTTCGCAAGCGTTTTCAGGCAATTTATGCTCAGTGGCACTAATGGTTTTTATTCTCACGAAAATTATGGTATTCTACCCCGCATTGCCCACTAGGAATGACAGCGAAATTTTACTAATTAGTAGATAATTTGAAATATGATATCACTTTTATAGCCGAGAGTAGGGTTGCACTGTTATGATTCGAAACTCAGATAATTAAGTCTATGAGTGATTGCTGAAACAAGGAATTATTTATTTAATATGTATGTAGAATTTTCTAAATCTAGCTTTAAAATATGAAGAAGACTCGACTTTGAAAGTTTTTTTGAAAGATTATCACACAACGAGCTACCACCTCTATGAAATTTTGGCTCGTATTAATTGCTAATTTCATGGGGCCTCTAAAGATATCTTAATAGTGATAGTTAAATTCATACCATCTCGAAAGAAATCAGAGTTCAGAATAAAAAATCTTTGTTTTTTTTTTTTTTGCGTGAAGGCGACCCCGAAATATAATATGTAATCAATGCAATTTTGTGGTATTTATAGTTTTAGTCATATACTTGAAAGTGAGTTCGCTCTGACCTACGCCTCAATGTGTTTACTAATTTGTACGAATATCTTCTTTTATTGCAATTATTACGGACGCTTTTAGGATGAATTTAGTTTGGACAACCTCCATTATTATAATTGGAATATTTTATTCAAAAGTATCTCCAGTTGTTGAAAAGCGCATTACATAATTTGCTCATTGCTTTGCAGTTTTGCACATAATTAGATTGCCCCTTACTTTCTCCATCCTTTCATCATTTATTATGTTCAAACCACTTATTATATATACCATTATTATACCATGGTATTATATACAATTTTCTGTCTTAAGTTTTTAAAATCAAAAAATATATATTTGTAGATTTCTGGCATCCAATTAAATATTTCACCATATCCTTACAAAAATCAGTTTGTTTGGCAGCTGGAGGACATAGTGATCCGATCTGAGTAATTTCTAAGAAGATTGCATTATTGCCTTGGAAAATAACACATGCCAAATTTCGTGAAGATGTCTCGGGAAATGAAAAAGTTTTTCCCTCAGTTCGATGTTTACACAAAAAAAAACAAATAAATTTAAAACAGCCTTTCATATTGTCCAACTAGTTTTTATTGTGCTATATCAACTAACATTGCTTTAGTTTTTTATCTATTTTATAACGAATGTATCATTCCATTAATTTTTTTTTCATATTCTTCCTTAATAGTCGAATTATGGCACATGTCGAGCAATGCGATTGAATTGAAGTATTTTTTATTTGTCACACTCTTTTTATTAAATAGACAAGTCAAATTAAAGATTATACAATACCTCAACAGCCGCTTTCATTGCAATTGAAATAAACAATGAACCACGTTTCTTATTTGTCGGCGATGTCATAATTCTCTATGAATATCATTATAATCCGTAGGAGACACATTTTGTTATTTATACCGTTTGTGTAATGCCCGTGACTACATCGTTTCAGAACAAAGTGGAAGAGTAAAGATATGTTATAGTATCTAGAATGTTGATTTCCGGGCTTACAAAATGTGAAAGAATCCCAGCCGAATGACCCCCAAGCGTGTCGCACTTTCGGTGAATGCGCCCAAAACGATATGACCACCGATCCCGATTTTCACAAGAAAGTTTTGTTCAGCGATGAAGCTCTCCTTTGGTTGAAAGGGTTCGTTAATAAACAGAAATGTCGCATTTGGTGTGATGCTATTTCACAAACATTTGATGAAGCGGCCGTAATGTCACAGTCACTGCGAAATGCTATAGATCCACGATTAATGACTTTTTCATTCCTGAGTTAGAGGATGTTGATGTGGACGACCTTCGATTCCAATACGACATGCCTACAGGTAACGAGACAATCTATTTGTAGATGGAAACTTCTGGGGAGTGCATTATCCTGCGTCACTGCGGCGACTGTGGCGTGACCTCTGTACAATTTTTTGTGGAGTTATGTAAAGTCGCGTGTCTATCCAGATAAGCCTGAGATAATTGCCTCCTAGGAAAAGAATATTCAGCGCGTTATTGCTGAAAAACGACCCCAATTGCTGAAAAAAGTGGTAGAAAATTGGCCCTCTGGTTGGAGTTTATTCGACTGTCACTTCCCCGAAACCATTTTTAAAACATGATGGGAAATCCTTATCTTTATAATAAAGTTAAGTTTTTAATCATAAAATTAAATTGTATGCCTTCTATTTCTTCTTGAAAACCACATATCTAAAAATCAACAGCCTTAAGAAAATACGATTGCAGAGCCCAGACAGAATACTAAAATTCATTAAAATCAATTTATTTAATTGAAACCTTAAAGAAAAGTTGAAGAACAGACTACAAAATTATAACTATACAATTCCCTCTGTAAAACATAAAATGTCAACGCTGCAATTAAAAACTATTGAAGATCAATGAATTGAAATAACTATTAAATAACATTATACTATATGTATGTACATACTTATATAACCAACGTTTTGTGAGTACGTATCTGCATTTGCGTTCAATCTGTTATTCAGCACAGCTTTTCACCGATTAGCTAGAACGATAGCTTTGATTTCCTCACAAAGGCTAAAACAATGTGCAGAGAAAAGAAAAACATTGAAGTAAGTTTCCATGTGCAGCTTAGTAACGTCGCTAACTATTAGATAACCAGTGCCTGACCATCTCCACCTAAAAGAATGGCGACATGGCCAATAACGGGTCCACATGAAATATGTGGGAAAGAGAGAGCGGAAACAAAAATAACAGAAAAAGTGCGTTCGTACCTACTTGTATGTTTGTAAAAATGTCGGAAAGATCATGATGACGCTCTCGCCACTCGTTATTTATTCGATTTTAACAAGTCAAAGGAAAAAAGCATTGAAAATGAAGAAAATAGTGGAAAAGAACTGGAAAATACAAAAGAACTTGAACTGCGTTTAGCAGACATTTTGCGTTGACTGCTAACGCGTTGGACAGTGGGCCGTAGTAAGCACAAACAGAGATGAAAAAAAGATGTATTTTAGGATTTTAGAAAACTTATACTACAAGTCAATATATTTAAAGCACAGATATTTTATTAATAATAAATAAATCATTTTATGAGTGATGTATGTAAATTATGTCAGATCGTTTTTATACTTCTTTATCGTCAGTTCGAAAATTCAAATAACCATCGTGTTGTTTTTCCGACCAGTGTGGTTTCTTATTCCAGTGATAAAACAGACGCAAGGCTCACTATGTACCATATTGTCGTGTCTTGTAATTATAAAGTATTTTTAATTTTATTTGTTTCTACTTTTTCTACATTGTTTCATGTTTAATCGTATTTCTTTTCTATTTTATTTCACATTTGTTATTGTTTACCTCTTAAGGGCGCTTCTCTTTAGTTCCATTCTTCGCTTGCTACTTGTTTCTGTGTTGCCATTTAAATTGTCTCCATACTGGTTTCCGTCTAGTTCATGGGTTGTTGTTAGTTTTTTTGTTTTTCAAAAGACACCGTGCTATCGTCGTCGACTATGAGAATCCCAGAATTGCTTCAAGAGAAGTTACATACACAGAGCGTTCGTTCCTGTTGTTTAAGCTGTCATCAACATAAGAAAACGTATTTATGTACCTATATATTACATACATATATAAATGTGTTTAGGTCTAAGTCGCGGTGTCTGAATAAAAAGCTAAAAAGTTCCGGCTTTATTTTTGCCAAGTTTATTTTACCCCATTTTTATTGTGATCATTTGCCCTTTTCTGATTTACAACTTGTTTCTACTTTTACGTTTAAAATTACGGTGAACATTTCATTTTCTCACAGTGGAAGTTGTATTACCACGCCAGAGAATAAAATGCTAAATAGTCATAAGTAAAATGCTTATTTAATTTTTAATTGTGTTGTAATTGTACAGCAAAATAATTCCTGCATTTAAGGTTTTTCCTGGGAAAATAAACAAACTCTTTCAAATCATACATATTTATAATTCTTCTAATTTGAATTGAATTAAATTTGTGATATCTTTAAGTATTTCCACTTTTGATGTTTATATTTTCGCAACTTGCTGCACAAAGTATATAATTTTGATGATCGGTATGAAGAGACATGTTAACTTCCGGATGACTGTCTGTTCGTCTGTTAGCAGCACTGGAAATATCTTTCCCAGGTGCATTTTTGTAAAATAAAAGAATATAAATAAGGTCTGTATCTTGATTTTGATCGGAGAGTTTGTATAGAAGCTATATGCTGTGTGTATAGTGATCCAATCTTATTTCAGTGATTGTAGCGTTGACTTCGTCTATGCCGAGTTTCGAAAAGATAACTTGTCACTTAAAAAAGTTGTTTATAAGAAGTCCTAAATTTTTCCGATATTCCCGGATCCGGCAACTAAGCAGCTTTTTTGGGAGAAGAAGAAGTGTACAATTTCTGATTCATGTCTCAAAAACGGAGTGACTATACTTTATCAGATCATTTATACTTTATGGGGCCCCCGACGTTTCGTTCTAAGTATTAGTTCTAGGTATACAAATTGATGTATCTGGAGTAAAAAAAATTGCGGCACAGGATATCGATGTAGAAATATGTAAATATTTTAAAAAATAGACGTGATCCCACTACTTTTAGGTTTAACAGTAGGCGAAATTGGGACACAACCCCGCCTACCTAAAAATAAACCAGTGGCTTTGAACTATGTAACGAGCAACCATTGCGAGTGTATAAAGTATTAGGTTACACCCAAACTCAGCATCATCTAACTTGGCAGTTTAGATTTTGGTAAGGTAAAACCCCCTGGGATTTCATTGGTTTACCAACCTAATATTTCATATTATTTAAAAGATATGTTTAGCTATTTTTGCTGATTTCTGAACCTTTACATATTTTTTTTTTAAGTATTATTCACATGTGCTCTGATTTACTCTAAAAAACCGTTGCCAAACTCAAATTTAGCAAAGGAGATCACATACTAGTACGTGTTTTTTTTTTTTCTTTTTCATAAGTATATATTGGTTTGCACAGGACATATCACTTTTATTTAAATTTAAATACAAATCTATGAATATGTATATATGCTTGTAAATATTTAATTACAGAAATGTGTGTGTCTTCTTGCTTACTTGAATAACTCACACCGTCTATTCACATCAGTTTGTATCAGATTACATTTCAAGTGGATTGTGCAAACTCTTGAAATACGTTCTGGAGTTCCGTACAGCGGTTACATGCATACTCATTTTAAAATGAGACAATTTTAGGCACATATTAGTATCCCAAACGCTTGAATTAGGTAAATGGAGCCGTTACAAGTGTCTTATATTTTGTTTAAGTCAAAAGAAATCAAAATACGTACTTGTATCTAGGCAAATTCACCAGAGAAAATATCAAAATTCACGCAAAGTGATTCTAGTTAAATTGATGTCTTGGAGGTAGTATTTCATTGTACTCGATATCAGTGTATTACTGTACAAATTAAAAATAAAATGTGGCAAAGTGAGTAATGGGAACAGGTACTGCTTATACCTACATATAACTAATAGAATATAATTGGAGACATTAATATGTTGAAAATTGGCATTAGGCTGGACCGACAATCAAGGTGCTCTAACTAACCAAAACTCTAATAAATTTAGAGTGAGTTGGCTTGGTTAAAACTTTACCCTTCCATATAAAACGTCTTTCATCAGAATATAATTTTTTTTTTACTTTCTCTGTACAAATAGATTAATCATTTGAGCATTTTTGACAATTAATTTCTCATTGTTCAATTTGAGTACCAATAATAAGATCAAAAGGAGACATTTTTGCGCCTCAATTTTAACTATTTCATTATTTATTTTTTAATTTTTGCTTTTTCATAAGTTTAAAATATTATCTTTTCCTCATATACTATATCAATTATGAAAAATAACAATAAACATTGACTAAAATAGTATCATTTTTTCTTTCTTTTCAGGTTTGTTTAACTATATACCTGTGTGTATACACAAAAGATATGTACTCACATATGAGGATTAAGAGCAATTGTTCCAGCCACTTTATGGTCTTCCGGGATGACTTCCACGCTTTTAATTTCACATTCATAAACAAAAGAGCAGACTCTTCAACAGTAAACAAATGTAAAATTCAAGGGAATAGAGAAGTATGTGTAAAGAAAGTAAACTCTGAACACAGGGTTGTGGGAAATTGCTTTTGTATAGCAGAGCGATGTCTCGCCGTTGACAGGTGAACTGAAATAAGCTTCATATGGGCACATCCGACATGCACTGGGTTAGCGTGGAGCACTTACTTTTTGTAATTAGTGCATTTTATTCAACTCAAGCTCTGTTATACTCTGTGAGAATTTTTTATAAAAGAAAATCTTGGTGGAGTTGTTAGCTAAAAAACAGATGCGTGTTTTGTACTAGTATGTGCTGGGATTTTTAAAATTCTAAAAAAGGTATGTGAGAGCACTAGAGCTTAACTATTAGAATACGTGCTGGTGCATTAATATAAGTGCTCAAAGCCGCAAAAAATATTTTCAAATGCAGCGACATAACATTGCATTTCATTACTTCTGATGAAAAAAGCCGCAAAGTGAGAAAGACTAATACAGTTGGTGTTTTTATACATCTTATAAGCAGACATAGTGGAAGCATTGAATAAAAGCGACTAAGTCATTGTCATTACCACTGCCTAGGGCAACTGAATATGCTATCCAGCAAGAGATTTTGCAGTCGGTTCTACACATACGCCGCAGTAACTGACTACAATGTGTTGGTTGCTATTATCCTCTTTGTTTATGACAGTTTTGAGTAAATTGTATGATATTCTAAAATTTTCGCATCACATAACCTAAAGAGAACTTTTGAAGGTTTGATAAATTTTATCTCAAATCTTGCGGAAATTCAGATTTCGCAAAATCTTATTGGTTCTTAACTTCGTTGAGAATACAAACGACATTGTAGAGTATTCTCTGCAGATCATAAAGATACTACTATATATTAAAAATGACTGAAAGGCGATATCTGTTGATTTTAATTCCTCTAAATTAGAAAGGACACCTGAATCGATTAGCCATATCCATCTGTATATGAACTAGTCGCTCAATTTTCGAGATTTCGATCTGAAATTTTGCAAATGCTTTCTCCCCAAACAGCTATTCATTTGTTAAAATCGCTTTACAAACTGAACGATCAAAATTAAGTCCGTTTTTATTTGACAAGATATTTTCATAGATTTTTTTCAGACCAATCTGAAAGATGTAGTTGTCCTATCTGAACATTTAGTTCGGGAATTATTGCCGAAGACAAATCTATAAATATATCAAATTAAGTTTTTTTTTTGGAAATTTGGGAAGGTCATTAAAGATTCGGTGTAATCTAAGTTAACGTTTTTTCTTGTTTTATTTAGGAATCATTCACTGAAAAGGGTTCAACTGCAGTAGTGAAAAACCATTTTTTACCTCCGACAAAGATGGCATGTAACTCGAAATATATTTAATTTTTTTATCGAAAATTTTACTGCTTTTAAATCAATCATTGCGTTTTTTTTTAATTTCCAACTATTTTCCTTTCTTGGGCTGCCGCACTAGGTGTGGCTTCTCCATTTTTACATCCAACCATTATTTGCAAAGAATTTTATTTATCGTTTTACATTACTTACAAATACAACTTTTTGTTATTTTTGCTATTAAAAATAAGACGAGATCCTAATGTTACGAAAAGACTACTTTGTTTTTCTTCATTCGTTCAATCTGTCTCATCAACGTCGCTGTCATTTCCGTCTTCATGCTCAATTAAGTGCGCAAACGTCGATGACTCCAAAAGGGACGATCAAACTACTTTTTCTCTCGATGTCTTGTCTTGAGTGCATTCTCTTTCGCGTTTGCATATATGTACATCACAAAAACGACAAATTGGTTTAACAGGTCTAGTTAAAATTTTTTAAACATTTATCAACGCTGCTTGGTGGTTCAAGTTATCTTCTGGCTCACGGCTTACGAGGTTAAACCCACATTCGCAGATATTCGAATATATCTGCGCGTGTGGCCATTAATTTGTATAATATGTTCGGTGCTTGCACATTCACCACTCTTGCTTGATAGCAAATACCATTGGCGGCAAACGAGGTTGACTAATTGTGAAATTCCCGAAAGTCAAGTGCAAATAGCAATGAAACTTCAGCCAAGTCACAAATTACGAAGACAGTTGCTTCTACGAAAGAGTTGAAATACTCGTATGCTTTGAATTTGAATATTAATGAGAGGCGTTAAGAGTTTAAGAGTACAGGTACAATGATTAAATGTTAAAAGTTTAGAGTTTCCATGTTGGAAAGTGAACTTTTAAGGTTAATTTAACCAAAATAGGTTAAATACGGGAAATTTGAAATAAAGTTACAGCTGTTCAAAAATTAGTAAAAATAATGAGGAAATTCGCTATATTTTGAAATTTTTATATAAAAAGGGGAAGATTGCCACGCAAGCCACCAATGAAATTTGTGAAGTTTACGGAGACGTTTATGTATCAGTTCGTGTAGCACAACAATGGTTCGCTCGCCTCCGTTCTGGAAATTTCGAAATTTCGAGTTATACTGCTCAAAGTTTTACACTGACGGAATAATGTATCTAGCGGAAAATGGCAAAAAGTGGTCGAGCAAAATGGTACATATTTGTTTATTTCTTTATTACGTATATTATAAATATAAAAAATAAGTTGAAGTTTGATTAGAAATACGAAAAGTTTGACCCAAATTTATACATTGTTATACCTTAAATTAAACAAAATGGATTGGACTCATTTCCAAAACAAGAACAAAAAAATGTTAACTTCGGTTTCGAAGCTATAACACCCTCCACAGCTGCATTTTTATAGTACAAATGGGTATACAAGTTATCTTCATATCTCATAAAAAACTTGCACTGATAGCATTACAAAAATAATTTGCTGTTTGAAAATGTTCACTTGTCTCCCAATTTATACCACAGAACTTTTAGTGAACCAAAGATGTACTGTCGGTTTGTTGACCGTAAAATCTACTAAATACTTAAAAGCTCATAACCAAAAGAATGCGGAAATATTTGCTGCGTCAGCAACAAGTCGTGTTGCATCGCCTAAGCAGAATGCTAAGCGACGCAACAGCCCCAGGAACAACTGCCTCTGCAGTCAACAAAATAAAAATTCTTAAACATCGATTAAATGTATAAATGCAATGAGCAGCAATCGGCCATTTAATTTCTGGCCACCAGCACAATTACAATTGCTGCAGCCGGAAAGCGTAGAATTTCATTAAAACATGACGCTATTCCTTCTTTCTTTCATTTTACATTCACTTTTGTGTTGTGCATCGTGCAGACTTGCTAGACAAGTTTCTGCCTACCTCTAATTGCTGAAGCCAACCAGCGGTTGCGTTGCATTAGATGGCGATTTAAAATGCCGCACAACACATAACTCATTTTGTGTATTTCCCCTATTTCTCTATTCTCCTGTTTTCTTTATCTGAGTTTATACACGGAAATATTTTGTTGACAGTGTCGGGAAATTCTCTTTGGGTGTTGTCCGGTCCGACAACTTGAGATCTCTGCATTCCCTTTCATATCACATTCTCACATTCGTTTTCTTTTTAAATATTTCTATTATGTTACATATATTTTATATTACTTGCTATGCTGATAAAATTCAAAATCTCTTGTCGTTCCATTGCCAAAGAAACAAAGGTTTTCGCGTGTGAACGCAGTCTTTCTTTCACAACATTCTTGGTCTTTCCTTTTCAAACGAACTCATATTCTTACCACAAACTCGTATCATGCAGATTGTGTGTTGGGTCGTGACTGCTAATATGTAGTTCAAGAGTTGAAGTCGTGGTAAAGTCAATATTTGAAATTGCATGAAATCGTGTTTTAGAGACGATTTTTCACTATTCAAGAAATACTACACTAAGGTGTATATTTTTGAAATATTTAGTATGAATATTATTATTGGATTGCAATTTGTATTAAAACAAAAATCTTGTGGCGAACTTCGCAGATTAAAAACAATTCTCACAATGTAATAATACTTGCTATTACATGTTCCTATTACATGTTACGAGGCCATTATTTGCAGTCCATAAAAACATAAATATTAATGAACAGCCAAAGAAGTAAACAAATTAAAGTCTTGAGAGGATTAACCACAACACACAGAAGCAATTGTTTATCAAATCTCTAGGGCACGCTGATTGCTTGGAGGCAATAGCAGAATCTGCAGAAACTAAAGAAAGAAGGTTGTAATTAAAAACAATAAAATGAGCAAATGTGTAAAGATAGTGAAGGCACGCGAGATAATCACCACTGGACACCTGATGTGACCTCAGTGCTTGCTTGCTGCTCAAACAATGGCTAAAAAGTCCAACAGGCAACGTGCAACGACGGTTATAAGAAAATAACAAGCCAATATATCAGTGTGTTTGCAGATTTTGAAGGAAAAACCAGCTTGAAAGTCCGCTTACAGACATGAGCTCACATATATAAAAATATATATGTATATGTTCACCTCAAAGGGCTATCCGTCACTGAGCGCAGTAACTGGCCAACGAGTTAAACCTGTTTTTTAGAAGTATATTCGGAATGTGCAGCATTTTCTGTTACCACCATTCGCTTGTCCTCTGCTCCACACATTTTCCCCAATTTCGTTTTTCATTAATTTTGCTACGACTCTTCGTACAATAAAATTTCTTAGCTTCTTGCAGATTCGTTAAGATCTTTTTCAGTGCCACTCAGTGCTGTTGACTCATTGTATTATGGTTGGCTTTAGCGTATTTTATGTGCAGTTTACTGCATTGGCATGCAACAGCGTTAAACCGATTGTTTTTGTACTATTGCAACATGTAGCTACAGAGAAGAATAGTTTTGTTCATCTAACAGTTGTATGTATCTCCTAAAACTTATCGAAGTAGACCGTTTGACTATTTGTCTGCCCGTCCGTGCAACCTGTAACTTGGTGAAACTAAATTTGGAATTATTATTCTTACATTACCAGGCCAGTGCAAAAATGGGCAAAATCGGACTGAAACCACTCTTACTTTACATTATGTCACAAATGATCACAAATTAAAAAAAAAAACAACCAAAACCCTAGATATCGAATATGTGAACCCCAATGCCAATAGTTAATTTTGATATTAATAGATAAAATTCTGTCCATACTTAATATAAAGTATTGCCAGCTCCTGAAGGAATTTTTCGGTATTTGACCATTTCAAGTTGCAAGAATATAAAATGTTCGGTTACACCCGAACTTAGTCCTTGCTTACTTTACTACAAGTATTACTATTAATAATAATAGGAGCTTTCGGAAGTATTCATTTTCAGAAAATTCTCTTAAAATTTAGTGTACACATATTTCATAACATTGCATTTGTCGACCATAAAGTCCTAACCGCCAGGTTATAATTTGGGACAATCCTAGTTCTTTTGAACTTCTTTCTCGTCCTGAGCCAACTTATTATTAACTTTTACATGATTTGTTTCTGAATAATACTTCAACTCAAACTATACTATTGCTGGTCAACTACGTAAATCTCTCGTTTTTATTCACTGACAGCATGTTCTCGAGAAATTTACTTTGATACACATTCTTTGTCTTCCACTTAGAAATAAGTTCAAAAAGCGACTAAGATATATTCTAAGGCTACTGGTTTCGATAATTCTATATCAGAGAAGTGTATTTGCTGATTGCTTCTTCAATACGAATAGAAAAAGTATGTCTTCTGTATAAAGGTTTCCAGAAAACCCATTGGAGATACGTAAATCAACATATGTGATTCAAGTTTCTCACATCTTGCAAGTGAATAGTATTCGTAATATTAAACTGATGCTTTTCAGTTTCTCTACCCAGAGAGATTTTAAATTATGAAAACAAATCCACTGATACTGTGACCGATAAAATTCATCTCGTACTCATTTGCTTCGTTAAAAGTCGATGATACCGTTGTTAATAGGGAACATAAATGAAGTATTTCTTAAAAACATAAAAAACGTTTTTGGTTATACATCTACAGGCACAGATGTTATTTGGCTTTCCTGACCCAAAACAATGTCTAGAGTCTTACATCTATATAAGTTATTTACGTTTAAGCAAATACATTGTTGTAAAAAAAAAACTTATTTTTCTTTTATTGTTTCTGTTTTCACTAACACTTGTACAAGAAGATCGAAACAAATCGCTTTTGTTTACCGTCCGAACTACCGACAAGAAAAAGTGTGCCAAAAGTTCTACAAAAGAAACACAAACAGTCTCATGGATTCTGACACACACACAGCAAAAAAGCTTTTAAAACATCGTAAGTGTATTCGTATGTTTGCAATCAACGACCTGCAATCGCCGCATTGGAACTGCTGCAGCATCCAGTTGTTGCGCTTTTCACTGCACTCTGGCGCTCGCTGTTTGTAACCCGCATTCATGCCTCTTCGGTTGCTATTGTTATACATACATATCGTCACCTGAAATGCAAAATAGCGTAACAACATTTTCGGAAATTTACAGTGGCATGAATGAAACACGAAATAAAATGGAACATGAGTAAAAAAAATTTTAATATTGGTTAAAACTGGTTTATATCTGAGGGCAGAACCTGAAAATGTTGGACATATGTAATATTTTGTATGTAATTTGAAGTAGTGAATCGTAATCCGGTAGACACTCTATTTCGAATTTTTGATGATACGTTATTTTGCATTTCAGGTGACGATATGTATGTTCTTTTAGAGCTGCCTAGGCTGCGGAACAAATTTGCCCGCACATTTTTTTGAGGTCATTCAAAGTGCTTTTTTTAAGCATAAAAAGTCAGTCAGTTGATTTGTGTTGTGCAGTGTTTCCGATATGTTGCTCATTCGATTTAGGCATTGTTGTGGTTTTGTGTGTCCCATATATATGTAGAAGTATATGCCCTAAGCGAGTCGAAGTAAAGTTTAGTTTCGTTAAAAAGTGGGTGAGTGCACTCAAAAGCCCTTTTTTCACATTTAGCAAATAGCTGAAAGCAATTTACGAGTACCAAAATACATTTTTAGCCAAAAATATTATAAAATATATTTGGTATACTGAATAATGTCTGCTTATTTTCAAATGTGGCTTAAATAAACATATCCAGAACAGGCTATAATTAGTTTGCAACGAAATTTGTAACACATTGAAGGAAATGTCGAAACCCCCATAGAGCATATAAGTAAGACGAGCTGAATCGATTTAGACATGTCGACCGTCTGAAAGTCCATATTTGTGTCCAATGAACTACAGTTTGTGGCAACGTACCCTGTAAAATATCTCATAGGAATTTAAAGAGTTTCAAAATCCTTTGGTTCGAGCGTCGTTTGAGGGCTTGTGTGAAAGCAAAAAGTGACCATTTCGGATAACATTTTGTAGATCGAGTTTTAATATATGCATTTTTTAATAATATTCATTCATTCATATATTTTTATAATGACCAGGAATTATGGCAAGACTAAGTATAGGATAACTAGTTCCTTAGTTTTTGAGATCTTTATGTAAAGCTTTTTACACCTCTTATTCTCCCCAAGAAGCGTCACATTTTTTGTTACAATCGACGTTATCGGACGACTGTGGCGTGTGACTGTTTCTCTAAAGTATATAACTGTCCATTGTAGTGTAGCTTCCTTCTCCTCTAATGCATCTGAAAAAATAGTGTGACAGCAGTATTCGCGTTATCAGAAAGTGTTCATCTTGATTGAAAGGCTTTCCTAATTTGGGTTGTGGTAAATTTATGTTGTAGAATGTACATTTCTTTGTATGTATACACAAATGTACATATGCTAACGCATCTGAAATATGCATATTCCAAGAAGACAAAGCCAGCCTGTGTAATTGTAGTAATTGTTTCTTCCATTTTAATTAACTGCACGTATGTAACACTCGTTTAGTAGCACAATTACCGCTATGTCTGCTTTTAACTAGGAAAATGTGTGACAAATGCTACGCACACCGTACATAACATGGGATTGCTGCAGCTTGTGAGATAAGAATTCAGCTATTATAATAATTACACCTACATAACTACAAAAAGCATGAATACAAATAATGTGTGCTAGACTTATGAATAATTATAAATTATGTGAACGAATTTACAATATGGTAATCCATGCGGAATTTTGTGAAGATATCCTGTGAAATGAAAACGTTTTTAATACCAGTTTTAAAGTTCAATTTGTATGACAGCTATATACTTTAACAGTTCGATATCGGCAATTCCAACAAATACACAGCTTCTTGGGGAGAAAAAGAGGTGTGCTATTTTTAGAGCGATATCTAAAAAATTTAGAACCAGTTCGCATATATACAGATAGACGAACATGCCTAAATCGATTGAGCTCATTACGATGATCCGTTATATACATATATACTTTATACGGTATCCGACGTTACTGGATGACTTTATCGTGCATATATCGGCCAATATGTGAGCTATCTCAATGAAAATGAAAGGTCTTGTCTTCTGATAACAGTATATCATTGTGTCTAAAATGGATCAAATTGGAAGAAAACTTGACCCCCACATTATTAATGTCAGAATATTCGAACATTTGCCTGACTTTATTTCAAATTTTAGTGATTGTACTATACAAGTATACAACTTGTATGTAAGATAATTTAATGAAACCCATGTATATTGTATGTTTTACTGGGGAAAAATAGATAAAATAAGATCAATACTACCCCCCCAACTTCCATATCTTTCTGAAGGAATTTCTCAGACTGTGATTCTGTCAAGTTGCAGGAGTATAAAATGTTCGTTTACAGCCGAATTTAACCCTACCTTATTTGTTATAAATTATGAACATTCATTTGCATAAGTCATGGCGAAAGTCGGAAAGCAAATTTCACGAAATGTGAATAATCACAGCTAATCTTACCATTGCACATCCATTTAACTTGAACTGAAGACAAAAGTATACGCGCGCTTATATTCACATACGAGTTTGTCATCCGATGCTCAGATGCTTAAATATATAAGCCGTTAAAATGACGTCACACCCAGCGAAGTGACAACACATTCCGTTAGAATGTATAAAACAATATCAAATTATGCCACTTGCCCACGAAGAGACCGCAACGACGATTAACGAAAGTGTTATGTAGGTGAAGATGGAGAGGATGGTCTACAATGAAGAGCGTTACATTCTGAGTGCAACCTCAGTGACCGCGATTAAAGTTCAAGCTGACTCAACAGCTATGGTCCAGAAGCTAGAGGTTTGCTGAAATGCGTGTGGCAAGTTCCTAATGCTGCTAATTTTTCAACTTGCAACAACTACAAAAGCAATATAATAACTGTGGTCAACTAATTATATATGCACACAAGTTGAACGCAACAATAATTTATTTTTTCAGTTCAAGATACGTGTGTATATAAGTATGTGCTCTTCACATGAAGTCATATATTATACCAGAATTTCAGATGAACCATGTAAGGCATAGAATTCTCATGTATTATTTGAGCAATTCTTATTGCTTGCTTGAACTTTCTGTTAAACTAAGGAGACTTGAGTAAAAATGTATACGAGTAATAAAGTAGTTGCAGTAGATGTATACATTTTATATTCTTCCATATACATTAAAATTCAAACATACATAGACAACAAATTGTCTTTAATTGCTGACTCTTTCATTACTGACTGCACTCTTTCTTCAACTCTGGTGCTTCCAAGTTTTTATAGCGATAAATTAGTTGATGCAGCAGTTGCAGGCACATCACTGTCCTCATCAATTGATCCCAACAAATATATTTTTCATCCAGTAAAGCACTAAATTATGATGGCTGCGGTGGCCAACCAGCATTGCGCGCTGCATTATGATTCGATTGAATTGCAACAGTTCTCTGTGTATGTATTATTATTATACCCTGAACAAAGTATATACAGTTTGCCACGAAGTTTGTAACAAACAGGATAATGAGCTAAGTTTAGCCATGTCTGTCTGTCTGTATATGGTATACGTGTACTAGTCCCTCAGTTTTTGAGATATCGATATAAAATTTTGTGTCCTCTCCCCAAAAAGCTTCAAATTTGTTGAAACCACCGTTAAAGCAATGCACAATACAATATACAAAAAATTTTCCCAGATGAGACTACTGGACGATCAGACTCGAGTTCCTGTTTGGAAACTTCTTTAATGTTTTTCCTTGTTTTTACCACTTTGACGAAGAAGTTCAAAATTTATTGATGTATTAAGAAATTAAATTCCAAAATAATCGTCAGAGAGCACATAGCCATCAAAAAGAGGTTATATATTATGATCGGATAGAATTTATACATTCTGCCTCTTATATTTATTTTACTGGATAAATTTATTGTTTGTCTTTTGTTCAAAAAATCAAACTTAACTAAAAAAGGATTAATAAAGGCAACAGTTGGAAAATTTTAAGTTCTATCATCGCCTATTGTTCTAAATTACAACAGAAACGTGTCCTAAATCAATCAATGTTTTCTTAAAACTAATTTTTGATAAAAGCAACAATACCTGAGACGCACTATCCAAACATTAAGAGTGAATGAACTGACAAGCAGTGTAATGTAAACAAACAAATAATTCTCGTTTTCATTTTTTTTGTATCTCGCTAGTTCTGTCTGCTTTATTTATGTTCACGTCTCCAACTTTAACTTTGAAGAGAAGCGCTTAAAAGACCAAAATGTCTGCCACATTTTTGGTATTTTCCATGAGTTTGCACACCAGCGAAGATCGGAGTAAACTTTGCACTAGTTGTATTTATGTAGCTAGGTATGGCTGTTTAGAATGGCGTGCGTTGAAAAACATATGTAAATAAACAAGTTTTTTTGTTGACTTCTATTTCTCTTTTTTCATTTTACGAAATCAATGACAAAGTATTTAAGGAGTGCATACGTTTATTTGCTTTCACAAAAATTTTGTAACTTCAAACTTCTTTATAGCCAACTTTTCGCAGAATAACCACAAATGGTAGAGAAATATTGCTTTTATTGTTGTAAAATCTTGTCCAATTATAAATGTTCTGATGTTGGCTTCTAAATAATAAATTTTTTACGATTTTCATGGTTCAAATTATTGCTTTGAATAAAGCTATAAATTGGCAATTTGGAAAAGTCATTACATCAAACCCAATACTGGATTTGAGGTACTTCAGTTAGAACTTCAAAAATATTATTTTATAATATAAATAGAAAATAAATATGCATATATTTTAAACTGAATTGCATATGTCTTTAAGGATTCCACTAATATATTTATATACTCGTATATTATATTTTGCGTAACTTATTCAAATTCCACAGAATTTAATTATTATTTTATTAAAATAAATTTCAGTATTACGTTATTAAGAAAAATTATTTAGATAGCAGTAACTTTAAACAACTAAATCAAAATCGACTTTTTCAAGATATTGGACCGACTTAAGAAAAGTAATATACGCCCTTGCTACGAAAAATGTGATGTTTTCAACAAGGTTCATTTGGAGTTTTCAAGTTTTGAATTTAACTTCTTCTATACATTTTTTATGACTCAATTAATCAATTAACAGTAACATCATGGATAATTTGTATTACAACTATTGGAACTTTTTCACATTATATATTTCCTTTTGTAATTTTTTAGACATTGCAGCTCATTTGGCTCATTTGCAAATTTGTTTTAATTGAGTGGTTGCAATATAATGAACTTTTCAAATATAAAAAAATAAAATGTGTCAATATACGGTAGATCGCCACAATTTTGTAATAAAATCACTGGTATATCGTAGTATTAAAATCCGTTAGAGAAAATAGTGATACTCAGAAAATATCAACATTACATCAACGACTACTTGTTAACAGCTAATTACGGACATCTATGACAGCAATGAGGGCCATCGTTAGCGTTGTAAATTTTGTGACCAAACATCAGTAATTAGGTTCATCGTTAAAATGAAAATCGATATGACAGCTTTGAATTTTATTGGAAAATTCTAACACTTAAATTTTAATTGCTTTTAATGTAGGGAAAAAATTTCAGGATTATATGGTTGGAGAATACTATATAGGATAAAATTAATTAGTTGATAATATACATAGTACATTTCGTTCATTTGTATTTTTGTCTAAACTCCACAGCTGGTAATAATCAGCACTATGATTAAGTGACTGTGAAAATAGAAAATCAATAGCACATACCCACATTTTTCGAAATGTTAAACATCCACATATACTACATTATGCTACAAGTTATAAATTTACATGTACTTAGTATTATTTAAAGTACACATAGACATGTAACACATTTTGTTCACATAAAGGCAATGAATGCACGCTAATAATATTGCTATAGTAGGAAGCCGAAAAACTATTTGGGCATACTACAAGTATATGTAAGAATAAGCCTGTGTAATATAAATGCAGCACTTGAACTTTACTTTTGATGTTTCCGAAATTAAATTTTTGAAATACAGTACATACATACAACGGAAATGTTAAATAAAATTTCCTAAAAAGAAATAGGAAAATCACAAAAATATCAAAAATGTTGAGAAATAACTATGTTCGATTGAACTTCTTTTGTGAAATTCTATTCATTTATGTATGTATATAACAACTTCTTTATTTGTTTTTTAATTTTATTAAAAAAAAATACTAAAAATAAAAAAAACCTATTCCGAAAAACATTTTTCTCTGACAATATTTTATATACTATTGTGATCAAATTGAAAAGTGAATTTTGTCCAATTCATCTCCTATAAATTAATTCTTTCCCGCTGTAATACACTTATGCAAACGAATTTCGTTGGCCATCAGAACCTTCTTTGATTCAGCCTTTACATCCTCAATTGAGTCAAAACGATATCTCGGAGTGGTCATGTGAATTTGCTCAACAGCCAGAACTTACACGAAGGTAAATCAGGCGAATGCGGTAGTTGCGGCGCGGTATTCGTTGGCGAAATGATCACGAATAAACAATGCAGTATGAGAAAAAATTAAATTCAGACATAGTAAAAATCGAAGAATTTACTTTTAGTGCCTCACAAAACGCCTCTCAAATACTAATAAATACTTTGACGTGAAATTCATCATAGAAGAAAAAAATTTACCGATTCAAAAAACACGCGAAGTATAATTTAAAAACCACCTTTCAATTTGATGACAGTAATATATATTTAAACAAAAAAAAAATACCAACTAGATTAAATCCTCGAAACTCCATGAATGAACGAATCGTGTCTAGAGCACCGTAGAAGCTTTATTAGAAATATCTATTGAAAATATATAAATTTGAGTTCTTCATAGCTACTGCCAGTAAGTTGGGTCTATTCATTTCATAGCAGCAGCTTATGTATAAGGGATAGAACTTAGAACACATAAAATATTAAACTTTAGAACTATGAAAATTACTACTATATTTTTGTATATATATTTCCAACATATAAATTTAATATATGTATATGAATTTCAAAACTCAAAAGTTATAAATATTATATTAAACTAGACGAGTCCATGCAAGCAATAAATATATCTTTATGACAATTTTCACGCCTACCACCATATATCACAATTTTAAATTCCTCTAGTTTTTTCACTTTACAAAATGTATATAAATCGAACCTTAACTTTTCAAATCCCTAAATACCGAATGTGTGCACTTTAATGTCCCTGACTGACTTTTTACTGCAAAGGGATATGTAAGGATATATCGACATTGAAATAAAATATTATACTCGTAATAATATGCTCTTGTGCAAAAAATGACGTCTCAAGAGAATATTTTAATAAAAAGTATGCTTTCTGTCACAATTTTACAGACCTAATTGCCATATACAGTAAAAAACTGAAAAACAATATTGACACTGAAGAAAATTTTATTTTTTTGTTCAGCACGATCAGTTAGCGAATCACATGAGAAACACAGCTTTGAAAAAGATTTTTCTGTATTACAAACATTAACATTCTGTTGTAGAAAAGATATGTAAAAAATAATGATCCAATTCTCTTAAAAACTTTTGACAAAGGAATACTCTCTAGAAAAACACACGTCATCTAAAGCAACAAAAATTTTTTTTGAGTTCAGCGGAGAGTAGGTGGAAATATTCGACAGCTAAAGTACTACCCGTGCTTAAAAATGACCTCGTAAATATCTCTTCCTCAGCATTTTTTTACCATGTGCTTACACAGAACAAATGAATGTTTCTTATCCAGGATCCAATGACTGTATTGCCATTAAAGTAGTGAATAATTTACGCTGCAGCCTAGTTCTCCTCTTAAATCTTATACACCTCAAAGAAGTAATATAATCTGTTTCTTAGGTATGTTTAGACAGTACATCAAAGATATATTGCAAAATGTGCTGTGGTTGCACATAAAAAATCAAAGTCTTTATAAATGTAAGCTACTGCCGTAAAGAAATAAAAGCGGAAAAGAACAGCAAACAGAAGTGTCTAGGAGAAATAAAAGGAGCACGCAGCATAAACCACATATGGAAATATGCCATTACTTACCCGGTAGGGAAATGATAATAATGGTGGTATGAAAATAATTTATTTGTTACATATTTAAGCTGTTTGATCGTGCTTTCTACCAAAATGGCCACAGAGGAATTCATCATTACGGCGCTTTTAGAATTTCTTAGGAGACACGAAGTAGTCGAAAATTTTGCAGTGGAATCATTTATTATGTTCAAAATATCTTTGGTTTTGTTTCAAATTCTGTAATGTCTGCTTTTAATTCAGTCTATCTTCAGACTAGCATAAATTGACTTCAATTTAGTGAAGCCCGGCAGTCCCTAATTCCACCGACCAGTTTTGTTTCCCTACAAGTACTTCTTTGAACATTGGGAGCATGCCTTTGCTGCACTAATAGACTGCGTATATCAGTCTTCGTACAACTTAGCTTGAAACACAAAATTTTATTTATACACTATTTTTGAAAGATATTAACATCTGGTACTAGTGACCGCCAGTAGTAACGAGACGGAAGAAAGAATTGCTTTTACAAGACAACTTAACAAACAAAGAAACATAACAAATGCAGATAAGCGCACGAGAACATAATTACGAGTAAATGGCGTAAAGTGAACAACATGTGTGTGTTCATACTCGTATTAATGTAGACGCCGTACCGAACACGGAGGAAGCCAAAAATAATATTTTTAGTGTAGCATAACTGGAACCATTGTTTGGGCGGATCTCCATATCTGCTTTAAAAGGCGACAGAAAGTGAAACATGTAAGTCAGAATCACAATACTAATGCCTTCATAAGTGCACGTTTTCGAGTGTTAGAGCCGTAGCTCATCAACAACCCCAGCGGGTGTTGTTTCCAACAACTGCTGCTGTTAGCCAGCTTCCGCCTTGCGTAGCTAATGCATTACGGCACATTTTTTAAATTTCATTCACCATCTGTTTATTTATCATATTTTATGGTTAATGAATTTTTTGGATATTACGAATGGCGGGAGTGGAATTGCTGAGATTTACATAGGAAGATATTTTTGGTTCTGGGCCATTGAAAAAAATGTAAAATATTTCTGAAGAAGGTAGTAAATTACAGTTGTCATTTTGTAAATTCTTATGGGACAACTGGCACTTTAACTCATGTGTAGTTATATACGTATGTATATTTGTTTAGACTAATACATTAATAAATGTCATATTGTTGTGTTATGTATGAATATGTGTAAGTATGGTAATATGAAGACGGTATTAGAATATAAAAACGTGCGGCGACGTATTCATATACTATACATGCATACCATATGATATGTATAGAATTGGTAATTTCGAAAATTAAAAGAAATTCAAACCGTTAAAAATATGAAAATATTATTACTAGTATCGTTTTATTTTTTTTAAGTTATATAAGTTGTGTCTCAAAGTAACTATCGTTAACTTTCAATTATGTGGTAGCAACACATTGTTGAAAATCGTAGTAATTTGCCTTCACCTCAAACATATAAACGTATATGTAAGTAAACCAACAGGAGGTCCCACCTACATATTACATACAAGCTCATGCATATTCATGTAGCAATTCGCTGCATGTTTCTTCCATACTAGCAAATATTTAAGGTAGCCGCAAAAGAGTTGTCATCAGAATGCAAACTACCACTCCGTGTTCGGAAAATAACAAGAACTTTCATCATTCTTGTAAAATGACGATCTGTTAAAGTTTTCTATACTTTTTGAAAGAGGAAAAAGTCACAAAAAGCCATGCCTGGCCAATATGGGACATCGTTTCATCACGGTTTCTAGACCAGAATCGCGAACAATTTTTTTGATATTTTTTTTAACAAACTAAAATCGTCAAGCTCATAAGAAGACGTCTAAACTTAGCTGCTGCTATAACTAGGTAAGCAATGAATACATTCATACATAATAAAAATTCAAAAAATAGACCAAGTGCAAGTAGAGAATGAATATAATATGCAAATGGAAATACAATGAAGGCCTTATTTAAAACGAAGTATTTTAAAAACTCTTTAATGAAACTGCCTATTTGCAGAAGGTACTTATAAGAGGTCACCAGAATTGAGGGAATAAAGCTCGCAACATATTCGTGGGATACAGCATTTCTAGAGACGCACGTTTTTTTATTTTAAAAATATTCCGAATAGGTCATAAGGGACCAAATGCGATGAACCCAGAGACCTCCAAAATAAAGTTTGTTACAGATGAAAATATAAATGTCTCACTAAATCAATTTTGATGATCGTAAAAGGAAACTGACACCCTATAGATACATATCTAGAAAACTTGTAAAAGCGTACCGTTCGTGAAAGCCTAGCAATGTGAATGCTTATCATTAATTCAAGTATTCGATTTTAGTCGTTCAAGTTACTCGTATAAAGTTCGTTCTACGACCTTATTTATTTCATACATTTGAGTTGATTTTGAGTGAAATACCAGCCACCATAAAAGCTACTTACATACATATGTATATGATAAACAAATTAGCTGACTACCAGGTGCCTACCTATGGCCAATCCAAATTTGTGGTTGTGGCAGTGCCTCCTTTTTTAACTACATAGTATAACATATACGAGTAGCGATAGCATTTCATGTCGACGAAAGAGACACGGGCTAATACTGCAACTATTGCATGGAAAACTTACTTATGGATATACTCATTCGACGTCTCAGAATAAAGTGAAATAAAAACGAATTTAAATTCTTGGCACGAAAACTAAGAAGCATACTCGGTTGAAAATGCAGTCAACGAGAGATGGAAGAGCACACAAAGTGGCAATGAGGGCATAAGGTACATAGCAGACTGTCTGCAGATTGAAGGCGACAAGAAATACAAAGGTCAAAAATCTTCGTCGTTAAGTATTATTGATTTTCGAAAAACACTTGGTATACACATGTATGTCTGGAGTATCTCTAATAAAAGTTACTTTCCAGCGGATACATATTAGAGCTCTGTACAAGTGTATACATATACATATACTATATATTCTTTATAATAAATAACTGTGTAATATCTTCTATAATAACTGCTAAATTGCATTTAAATACTTTAAACACCCTTTTTCTACTTGTATATCCAAATGCTGCTTATTTCTTACCATAGCGTCTCGTAACATCTGTCCGCATTGCGCATATTTAAACATTCTTTTGCTCCGTGTTGTATTTTGATTGTAAAGGTTTAAGGTAAATGGTGGCGTGAACACCTTTCATAAATCATGTATGGTGCGGCCTTATTTTTGGTTTATAAATGTAAATGTGGGCATTTGTGCTTGATTTTTGAATGCCAAAGGCACAGAACAAGTGTGTAGTTTGTATGCAAGTGATTTCTTAAATGATAGTGTATATATGTAAAAAGACTTTTTGTAGCTTTTGCTCCATTAGTACAGAGTCAGGGACAAATTTTTGATGACCGCGTTGATTTTAATCTTTTAGTTATGTGCACCTTGCATAAGGATAAATAACATAGTTTACTCTTTAAAAATGAATATCATAAAAGTCATATGTACTTATTTAAGGTAAAAATAAATGCATTGATTTTTCATTAAAATGGATGGTTTTATTTAGCACTGTTAGAATGGTCTGATTTAGGTGAAATATGTATGCACTGTTCTGAGTTTGGCCGTGCTGCCAAACTCACCAAACACCCAGCTATCGTATATTTTTAAGGTTATATTTCGTAACCCGATTGCACTTATTCACCAGGAGATACAAATTTTTATTATTAAATCCATATATGTATTGGTAAAACAATGGATTTTTAAAACCTTTATGATTTATGGTAATTTTGTGAATCCATTATATTTCCATTTCGCAAATATTCAAAATTCTTAGCCTTGTGGTACTCAAAAAGTTTGATGTGTCAAATATTCAAAAAAAACTTTCCTACAACTTTGTCGTAACTGACAACTGAATATATGGGCCATTCCATCAATTGGCGACATGGTTTTGTACCCGTGGTTCTCGGATTTTGACCAAACTTTAGAATATCATAATATAGACCAATAGAAGAATATCTGTTAACTTTTTAGTGGTCAAAATTGCTCCGTTGTTTTTTGGCGCGCACTTTAAATTGAGATCAAACAAAAAAATGAATTTTTCTTTTATTTTTTAACGACGTCAAAATTGAGTGAAAAAAATTTTTAAGTTATCCAATTTTATGTAAAAAAATCTCAGCTTTCTGATAAAAATGCTTTCAAAATCCAAAAAAATTTTCAAAATCCAAAAAAAAACATTTTTTTTCCAAAAACCCGGTTTTTTGAGCTTTTCCCCAACTATTTTTCAAAATTGACCTTTCCATTCGATTCCTCGTTAAATTTTACATAAGAATCAGTGTTCAAAAATATGGGACTCTGATCCCATGAACAGCAAAAAAGATTCAAAGTTGTCGCTATACGGCGAATATTTTTATGAATGAAGACAGTGATTTCTTCTTAATTCAAGTCTAAGAATATAATTTACACATTTACCTCTTTCACACAACCTTCTAAGCGAACACACTGCGCGGTATAGCGACAACTTTGAATTTTTTTTGCTGTTCATGGGATCAGAGTCCCATATTTTTGAACACTGATTCTTATGTAAAATTTAACGAGGAATCGAATGGAAAAGTCAATTTTGAAAAATAGTTGGGGGAAAAGCTCAAAAAACCGGGTTTTTGTAAAAAAAATGTTTTTTTTTGGATTTTGAAAATTTTTTTGGATTTTGAAAGCATTTTTATCAGAAAGCTGAGATTTTTTTACATAAAATTGGATAACTTAAAAATTTTTTTCACTCAATTTTGACGTCGTTAAAAAATAAAAGAAAAATTCATTTTTTTGTTTGATCTCAATTTAAAGTGCGCGCCAAAAAACAACGGAGCAATTTTGACCACTAAAAAGTTAACAGATATTCTTCTATTGGTCTATATTATGATATTCTAAAGTTTGGTCAAAATCCGAGAACCACGGGTACAAAACCATGTCGCCAATTGATGGAATGGCCCATATACTATATGCACACGTCAAATGAAACGTGGGCATGTTAAAAAGCCAGTTATCAACCAACAGCTGCAAAAATACGTTGCGGTATTTCATCGCACTTCTGGAGATGAGTTGACGACAGCGTAGAAATTTGGAAGAGGCTAATTCAATCACAGCAGCTAAAGGCTAAAAGCTAAACTGTAATTTTAGTATATAAGCCAACACAGCTCTAAACTTAAATATACCATTTCCTTCAAATTATTCAAAACATTCTATAAATATTTCTCCCTTTTTGAATACATCGAAAAATCATTTACTTTCTTGCCTTGCGTCTGAAAAGTGTTGAGGAACCACGAAACTAACAATAGCAATCATCAACCCCCAGTCAACCAGAAAACTAATAGGTGGTGGTTACACATCAATTATTTTTTATGATCACTTGGCTGTTTCCGTTGTTTAACAATTTTTTATTGGGTTTCTTATTTCCTTACTATCGTGAGGGTTCGGTAAAAGTTGTTAGCCAATCAATGCAAATATTTCTGTATATTGTATATTTGTTTGAGTAGATAAATCTTGAGTTAACAGTTGGGGGTGGACAATTTTTTATGTATACGATAAAGTAATTTCGGGTACTGTAAAGCACCCTAAAAACTATCTACTAAAGGCTGTTACCATGGCAAATAGATCACTGTTTTTTTGATAGGATTGCGTTTCGTATTTGATTATACTTGTTTTACTGGTTTAAAAAAATCGATTTCATTTAACGTCTTATTAAATTCTACAGCACCTCTAGAATATTGATCCGAGTAATAGTTTCGGAGATGCAGCCTTGAGAACTTGTGTGCTCCAGGCTATTATAGCTAGGCTTAGTGAGTCGCCTTTAAACACGATTTTCTTGAAACTGTATTTTGAAGTCGGTTGGCAATATTTCTCATGAACTACTCAACCGATCTTTATGCAATGGCCGAGTTTAAAATATTTGTTTCCAAATATTTCAGAATCAGAGAATCAACAATATATCTAACATTTCTTTATAAAGAATTTTGGAAAACTCTGCTAATTATGTTGATGTTTTTTTATACACTTATGTACAAATATATTATAGTCCACTATTAATGAGTAAGAAGCAATAAATAATTCTATATATTTACGTTAATGAGTTTGTTAAAACCACAAAATAATGTTAAATGTTTCCCTAAGGCGCAAGTGTACGAGTGTTATGTGGTTTTCAATTGTGACACATTTTGTGGTATCCAGACGAACAGGGTGTGCCTATAATCCTCTTAAGTTCATTTTTGATGCTTACACATTTCTCGCCGCAGTGAAAGTCTCCCCAATTTCATTATATTTAAGAAAAATATGCCGTCTGTTGCAATAATGATAAAGCGTGCTCGCACGTTATTTAATGCCCAAAACACTGCATTTGCCTTTTACTTGCATACCTGAAATTTATTCAGTCGAATATCCCTGTAGGAAAAGAAACATTGTTTAATAAATTTGTTTTTCAAAATATTCGATTTTTCCTAAAAACTCTAATAATAGAGCTTTTATTTTACCTTATGTTCCTTCACTGCTTTTATAAATATAAATTTATGAATTTTAAAGTAGCTGTGAATTATGCTAGTTTCCTATGATACATACATATATGTCAATACTAATATACATATATTGGCATTTTATTATCTATTTTTCCCCTCTAGGTCCCTAATGTACCAAAATACCGCAGTATAGAATTTAAAGCAGCATAAACTATGTATTTCTTAAAGGGATACCGTGTGTGCCACGTGTGTGAATTTATGGCTAAATAAAATCACTTGTCAAATCTTGAGTTTAAATTGCAGTTAATGATGTTCTCCATTCCAAAAGTATTAGGGAACATATTTTATACAAATCCCATAAAATTAAGCGTGCTCACGTTTTATATGCGTATTCGCATAATCTCATCTTATTATCGACCGACGATTGGAACAGTACTTTAAAAACCACATATTGTGATCTTGCAACTGGTGGCAAGCGTTTTACAATCTGCTGTGACACATACACGAATATATATCTTCTTATTTTGGAGATATTCTTAAAATTTATGGTGCTTGTCAAGCAGATACTAGATATAGAAAGGTAATAATAAGGGACTGTGAGACAATCTATAATCTCCATCTATTTTTATGGTAAGCGACTATGCTGTTTATCTTCGTTATCCTTACATTAGTGCTAATTCAGTCTGGATTATATTAAAAAATGTAAATGTATATATATATATAGAAAGCCTCTCCAAAAACCTAGGAACCTATTTTTTTTGATCCACCTTAATATGCATTGATGTTTGACGATGAATATCTCGTAAACGCTTCACTTAATCGAAAAATCATAAGAGACCATTTTTATAGAGTAGCACATTTCCTACAAAACTATGAGTTTCATCATTTATAATATTTTTTTTTTTTCATTGGGTTATAAAATTCATAAGAAAAAAAAATTTTCTTAAAAATAATCAAACTTTAACTGTTAATATCTTTTATACGGTTGGGTTTACGAAAAAATCAGAAGAGACCTTTTTTATAGAGTATTCAATTTCCTACAAAAGGAACAAGGAACAAGATATTTTTTCAAGTAGATGGAAGCGAGATATAAATTTTTCTATCTGATAATAAGAAAAAATAGAAAACTGTATGTAGGAGGACCTTCCCGTTACAATTAAGAACTCATGCATGGAAAGGCTTTCTTAGAGGTGTCTAGGAACCTATTTTACCGAGTACAAAACGAAAAAAAATTTTTTTTTTGAATCATTCATACATATATATGGATTTTGGGGTGGGTCACAAAACATGTATGTTTTTTTCTATGGTCATGGCCATGGCTTCCTCACAAAAAGGTTTGTAGACACTTCTAAGAAATGTTTACAAGAAAACAGAAGGAGACCATTTTTTAATGAATTCAATTTCCTAAAACCTATGAAACGAAATTTTTTTTCAAGCATTTTTTTGTAAGCAAGATCAAATTCTTCTATCTGATAATAAGAAAAATTAAAACTCGTTAAGCGGAAAATGTTTCCGTTACAACTAAGAGCTCATACTTCGAGAGCCTTTCGAAAAGATGTCTATCAACCAATTTTTCAGAGAACAAAATGAAAAAAGCTTTCGTTTTTTGACCCAACCTAATATATATTTATAAAAGCGTTTTATACTTTGGCTTAGTTCATCCTAGAACCGATACGTTCCTGAGAGCTATCACACTTAAAGTGGATAAAGAAAATACGTGTTCTATGGCGATATACGCGCTCAATATGGGTGGTGCACTTAACCCTTAACGTCCTTGTTAAATTGCTTCGAGTCTGCAAAGCTTACAAGAAAGTAGTCTTTAGCCCCTCATGCTTGACCAGAGGTGGGCTACCATTACTAGTGCTGTCGCAAAATTCATCTAGCCCAAACTGGATAGTTTAAGGCTTTCGAACTGCCGAATCGACTCTCCACGGAATTCGTGTACACTCTCAGCTTCGGCTGCAATATTTTCTTCACTCGTGCTGGGCTGTTCTATTCGGTCGAATTTAATATAATGATTGCTGGGTCTCAAGATGGATGATGGTGGTGCCAATAGTACGATCGAATCACTCGTTAGGTGTAAAAAAATCTCACAAAAAATTTTCATCGTTTGTTAGAAAAAATAACGGATAAAATACCATGTATATATTTTAAAAGTATATGCACATTTCTTATCTGTTGCACTTTCATTGCGATAAGCTGCTCCCAGCTTAAGCGATTAGTGTATTTGAAAGAGGCTATACAAATAAACATACATAGTTTTTTCGAACATCTCAGGGGGATCTTACTCATTAAAGCAAAGCGAAGTAAAGAGATTGCAAAAAATAGAGCAGTACGAAAGGGGCCGATACTGCTCCATTTGTTACAAACTGGTAATCTTAATTCCCATCTTAGGGGAACAAACATAATGTAAGATAATACAAGCATTAAATGGGAAACGTGTGCAGCTGATGCTTTTGTCTTAAGAACTGTTTTTTTTTTTTTGCTGCACTAGAATTTAGTTTTTCCCTCCACTTCTTACGATACTCTTGCGTGTTCTGCAAGAATGGGGTCACTGTGCGTGACACTTCACAGTTGATTGCACGTTGTTTACCTCAGTTGCATTATTTAAAACTACCAAGCACCTAAGCCTTTTATAAAATGTATAAATTACAAGGTGTTCCAATCGGGATTGGTGGATGTCTGTAGTCTTTAGCTACATTCTCGTTTTGATTCACTGATGACTGATTAGCCAATTTATATTTAAAACTTGTGGTTATAAAGAGTTTAACCACTATAGTTGCTGTGTTACTTCTACTTATCGATATACCCTTTATCATATATATGCTTACAATATGTTATCTTTGGTAGCTTGTGCGGCGATTAAACGCTGGCAGCTTTTTGCTCTGTGGTTACAAACGAGAAACAACATTTTGTAACGTGCGGCGGCACGCATGCGTCACTTTCAACTCCGGTCATCTCATTTCTCATAGCAGCAGCCCTTGTGGTTTCGGATTAAGTTGCATACGAAGTTTTTAGCAATATTTTTTATACAATTATTTATACATCTTTTTCTTCTTTACTGGCGTAGGCACCGCCCACGCGATTATAGCCGAGTCAACAACAGCGCGCCACTCGTTTCTTCTCTTCGCTACGTGGCGCCAATTGGATATTCCAAGCGAAGCCAGGTCCTTCTCCACTTGGTCCTTCCAACGGAGTGGAGGTCTTCCTCTTCCTCTGCTTCCCGCGGCGGGTACTGCATCGAATACTTTCAAAGCTGGAGTGTTTATTTTTTTTATACATACTCTTATATATATACATACATACTCTTATATATATTAAGAATTTCATTTACATATTTTATTTATTAATCATTTCATGTGTTATCTATAGCTTATTTATTTTAATTCATAACGAAAACCCGAAAAGTGCAATATTTCATTTTATAAAATAAATTTAAAAAATCTAAATTTCATTACAGCTGGTTTCAAAAGAATTTTAAACAAAAATTCTAAAATTAATATCTTACTTTTTTCTATGCTTACAGATGGCCCACAACTGCAGGCGCCGCGCTTTACCACACAACCTTCATCGTCAGGTTCGGTAGTGAGTGAAGGTCGCATAAAAATTCTACAGTGTCATGCCTTAGGTAAGTACAGCAAATTCTATTAACAGAGGCTACGTTAAAACTTGTAAAACTTTTGGAAATGCTCTCAAACATAGTAGTATTTACTTCAGTATGTCTCAACAACACTGAAAAAATGTGTTTGGGTTTTGGAAATAACTTCATTCTATTTCTCATGGCCTACGCAAGCTTACATTAATACATTAACGGCTGGTCGAATGCGCAGCTATTTAAGTGACCGAAATCCTCTCGACTGAATCAACACTTACTGGAAATTTGGCTCCGAAATGGTCCGCTTCCAGTCTACTTATTATCACATTACAAGTATTATCACACAATGTATAGTGATAGTCACTGTAGCTTATTCATCTTACTGCTTTACTGTTGCTTAGCAGCTGAGTGCTTAAGAATGAACCCTCTACCCATTTTCGCAAACAGCATTATTTTTTTATTCTTTGGATAATGTGAAAAAATAATAACCTTTTATGAGGCTTCCTGTAACTGATCAATACATGCTACCTTTTACTTCTCCATTTAATGCTTCCCTTCTTCACGGAGTGTTGAGTTCGTAGTGGCCACCCACATTTCTTTGTGAAAGCTTCTTAGTCATTTACCGTCTTATTCTTTATGGTTATACGTTGCACCCTTTTTGTCATTCGATATCCATTTTTGATTACTTTCGTTGCTTGCAATACATACAGTATTGAGCAAAGCAATAGGACGTTTTGTGATGTTATTACGTATAATATGTACACGTTCTTTAGTCATTAAACATTTAATGTAATATGTAATTATACATGTATGAAAAATAAATATCCCAACAAAAACTTTATAAAAAAATGAAAACTGTGCAAATAGAAATGAGAAAAATTAAAAATTATTTTTCAAAAGTAAAATATATAAGAAGCATCTGTACATATTCTATAAACAACTTCCTATGAACATTTTTGTAATCGATTAAAACCTTCCACCCTTCTTATAACGATTAAGCGGCGACTTGAATAAGTACGACAACAAACGACGAACAACGTCCAGGGCGGTCATCAACATCAACTGATAATCAATACGTCAATAAAATAAAGAAATTGGTGTTTGAGGATCGACGATTAACAGTCAAAGATCTTCCTGGCATGATTGGAATATCGAAAAGATCAGTGAAAACATTTTGAAAGATCCTTTGGGCCTAAAAAGTGAAATGACGATTGGTTTGAAAATCACTTATTTTTTTCGAAAAATGACGTTGCATTAACGTCTGTAAAACAATGCTTTCCAACTACCAGGATGTCATGAAACATAACATTACTGGCGCTGAGTCTTGGGTCTATGCAAACAACCCGGAAACTGACGACCAGTCGGCCGAATATCGTGACAAAGATGAGGCAAAGTCGAAAAAACACATAAAAGCTGGTGAGAAATCAAGGATATGTTGACAGTTTTCTTCGATTATCGAGATATGGTAATAGTAAGTAATACTATTTAAGTGTTATGCGTCGTTTGCGCGAAACTATTTGTAAAAAGTGGCCGGAATTACGGGCCAACAACTCTTGGATTTTGCACCACGATAATATACTGTGGCATACTGTATTGATTCTTTCTGAGCTTTTTACCAAACTTTCAACCAGTATCGTGACGCAACCACCGTATTAACCTGATTTAGCTCCGTATTGCTTCTGGCTATTCTGCGAACTCAAACTTCCGTTCCAGGGAAGCCGGTTTGAGTCAATTGAAGACTATTCTGAAAATTTTCCTTAACAACTGTTTCGAGGATTGGAAAAAACATTGTCACAATTTTATTTAGGCCTAGGAGGACTACTTTAAAGGGAACGATATAGATTTCGAAGAATAAATTTTAACATAAAAGACACAACTTAATAACCGAAAATAATTTACCGCCTTTGAAACGGTTCGGAAGTATAAAATTTTCGGTTACACACAAATTCAACCTTTCCTTACTGATTTAAAGTACAATATGATACTATTTCATAAATACCATTTTGAGTAAGCACATGTCATATATGAATATTTCGGTATTTTCTAAACTTCTCCTTTTGCGTCATAATTCTAAAAGGATTACAAAATTGCTACTTAACTAAAACCTTTGCTTTGGTTTTACAATAATAACCCACGGCCAGCTTAGGTTAGTCTGGTAAGCTAATGAGCCAGTTTTGGTCCTTTTTGCTACTTAACTAATACCTTCGCAATATTTTTACAATAAAAGCATATGTAGAAATATGCAAAAAGTAATGTGAATAGTAAGTGTGCAAATTTTAATTTAACTTTTAGGTTACGTTATTCAGGTAGGTTAATACACATAAAACAGTTTTAGTCCTTTTCGGTACCAAATAGAGTGCTGTTATATAGTACATAAAGAGAGTAGTCTTTCTTTAGCATGCCGGCTCTTGACGCTAATTTGAACAGACTAAATGCTTGATGCGTGGCCTGACCAGTACGGGACAAGTGCAGAAGAGCGGCTCAATTGTTTTCCTGTAGCCTTGTCCTTGACATTTTCTGCAGCCTTCTTCGATCTGTCAGCTATATTCTTCAGGCTGTGTCGCTACCAGACCGTGGCCGATGCGGATTCCAAAAACCAATGGAAAGTTTGTCTTTACAAATCCGAACAATTATTCCAACATTATAAAAGAACGAATTCCACCTTCCCTTTTCATTTAAATGCAAAATGCCAACAATACAAGATCCTTTTCAATACATTAAAAGATGATCATCATGATATCGAAACCTAAGCATTTATACGTTGTTCAAGTAGTATTCACCATAACATGCTGCAGCTGCTTTAAGCAGTATGGGGATGTTATAACCTCAAAATCTGTATTCACAATACAAACCAAAAAAAAAAAACAAAAGGAGACGGTCTCTATTTTTTCATGTCTCAAACTAATCGCAAATTTTCTTTTATATATGAACAAAAACAAGCAGTTGAATGAAGCGGAAGTGACGCATCCTCACCAAAATTAGATACAATAACACGATTGGTCAGTATAGTATTGCTGCACGTACTCGTACTACTTGCTTCTTACAATGTCAGAAGACAAAACAAGTGAAATGGAATAGTTCAAAACTTTTGATAATTTTAAAGTAATGATTATCTTCGATTAATTTTTTATTTTAAACATTAAATAAATTAAGTATGAAGTTTTATCTGCGCACAACTTATAATTCACTTAAATTATGTCATAACCACGCGTATTTCGATCGATTTACTACATATATGTTAAATGCACAAATCATCAAATATTGAGTACATCGATATGGAAAAGAAATTTGGCCATCCATAGTTCGCAGTGCCCAACTAACTCCCTTTTCTCTTTTCATATATGTATGTACATATATTATGTGTGTACAGTGTTGGGCGAAAATGTGCACAAATGTCTATATAGTTGTACAGTAGCATTTCAACTATCAACCGTAAAAACCATCGTATAAAAAATTGCAAAATTAAAATCTCTTCGGTAATGCATTCAAGATAAAATGGTTTTCTAACCACCGAAAAAGGAATTGTAATCTTGCCATTTTTCTACTTGGCGTATTCCAAGCAGTTGCAAAATGTACACAAACTTTTACTGAAGTTGAAGGGCATGAAAAACTCATCAAATTTTATAGATAATGTCTAGTGCGAACTATTGGCGGCAGTTCAAAACTTTTTCTGTAGTTTTCAGAGAGTTCTACTTTTATGGCACAACGATCAAATTTATACGACATAAAAACAGATAACGTTGCTACATTTCTTTATATAAAAGTTATATACAAATCAATTGCGGTATTTAGAAACAAATTAGAATATTCGCCAAACCAAACCAAATATCACAACCGCGTAGTGATTCGAATGGGATGAGTGATAAGAAGGATAGGGAAAAAGTCACAATGATAAAATTGTTACATACATATGTATGTATAACAACATAAAGTACATATATGTTTTAAATAGTTTGTTATTTTTATTCTCACCCCACGTCAAAGCTTAGTTAAACATTTGCAATGCACTCGAACACTTTTGTCACAACGCAGACCTTTTTACCGCCAGTTACCACATCCCAACAAAGTCAAGTGCTTTGATCATACCTATGTTGACATTTGGTAGAGAAAGAATGTTTGCACAGGAACATACACATGTCCGTTCATAAGTTTTGTATGTATATACATAGTAGTACATATTTATATATGTACATCGCTTACGTATATATGGATATAGAGATGAATATATGTTGCTACTATTCCGAGACATTCGGTTGCACTAGTTAAAAGGCTCAGCGCTGCTTTGAAATATGGCACATTCCATTATACCATATACATACTTGTATAATTAAAAATGAAAACTTATAAAGTAGAGTTATGGACTTTGAACTCGAATCATATACGGTCATAGTAGATATAACATTTCCATTCAACGATTTAATTCCGATCGTCCAGTTTGTATGGCAGCTACATGCTATTGTAGTCCGATATCGGCGACTCCGACAAATGAGCAGTTTCTTTGGGAGAAAAGCATGCACAAAATTGCAGATCGTTATCTCAATATTTGAGGAAGTTCTTTCCAGTTTCTTAATAAGATACAAATTGATGGGCGGACGAACATGACTGAATCAATCTCCGACGCTTCCTTCTGGGTGTTACAATTTTCTTAGATATCTATGCATACACGGATGGAGAATCTACTCCGTACATTTGAAATATGCAGAAAAGTTGATATCAGTTCTAGCTTTGTTGGCAAAATTAAATTCTAGTATATACTGGTTTCATCTGTGGCCATACGGCGAAGTCTTCCAACTCTCGGACAGCAGTTTTTTTAATTTTTGTCCTTCAAAAATTGACGGTTACCTCTACTTTGTCCAAAAATGTGTTTCTATTTAACATTTCCTTGAACTCAGAGTACGGGAAAAAGCCCCTGTGGTCCCATTCCAGGTAATACTATGGATACGTAATATATTCGAAGTCCAATTCGAGCAATTTTGGCATCGTTTTCATTAATTTGTGGTACGATTCATTGTCTCTACAGTGCCTATCAATGGGGATGACGTAATTTTGATAGGCCGTGGCTATAATGTTTGTAAGTGTATTCGTTCAGGTTTGTCATTTCAAACAAGATTGTCGCTGTTGGGGTGAATAATATTCTCGTGTAGTTCAGGAAATGTAATTCGAACCCAAAAATTGATATTTCGGTGCGGATTGTTGTATAGTGGCATCATGGGGCCTTATTTTATTCGAAATGCACCAAGAAATGTCGTTACCATCAATAGCAAGCGTTGATACACGATGTAGACCGAATGAATGAAATGGTCGCGGATGATCTCTATTTCCAAAAAGACTCATGTTTGGCACCTAAATACGGACACATTGCGCACAAAGTTTGGCTCGTTAATTTCGAGAAATGGTCCAGTGAAATGGCCATCAAGATTTAACACAACTAGGTTATTTTCTCTGGAGTATGTTAAATCAAAGATAGAAAACAAATTCAGACACTATGACCCAAAATTCAGGATATTTTTTGATTAGGGTTAGTTTTAACTTCATCTCGTCCTTAAACGTTTCAATATCGCTATATAACAGTCATACGTTTTTGGTAAAATCAGAAAGTTCTCTTGTTTTTTTTTGCAGTAGACACTTTCCCAATTGTAACCTGTCCTAAAAACTATAACAAGACGAAACTTCCAGTGCGAGAATGAGGAGGAAAAGCAAAAATAGCAAAAACCAGTTTCTTAATAAGATATTTATTATAGTTTATCACATTTGCTCTTCAGCCTGTGCTGGGCGTACAAGCTGCATTCCACAAACTAAAGTTGCCACAAACTCTTACAGCATGACACTAACCAAGTATTCTTCACTACTTCACTATCCAAAGTAAGGGTTGTGCTCGTCGCACATTTATATAAGGTAGACAAAGTGTTAACTACACGCAAACGCTGTTATTTCTTTGGCAAACATAGTCTGCTGTTGCATGTTGCACGTATCAAGTATCATTTAAAGCATTTGTCAGTAACTCAATGAAAATTGCCGCAGCTGCAGTAACGTCAACTACTTTCGCAATGGAGATGGCATAACGTTGGACAGGCAAAACGTTTAGCAACCGAAGCAGCCAAGTGCTGCGCATAACACGAACATGGAAAGGTAACAGCAGCAGTCTTATACCTACAAGTGCCTTATCCCTAGTCGTAGCTGCAACAGCTATGCATTGAGGTGAAATTAAGGCGAAGTGCAAACTTTTTCATCTTATTTGGGATTAATGCGGTCACAGATGGAAGCATGTAGAAGATTTAGCAGGAAGACTGCGACGGAAACTTATGTAACAGCTGAGCGCCTAATGCACTGACTGCTATGTACTGGATCCCATTGGAAAATGTACTCGCCTGCAGTGAAAAGAAATGGAAAATAGTTGGGAAAAAGGAATGTGAAAAATAACGTTATGCACAAAAGCTAAACGTACGCTTAAGTTAAAAAGTTGCGAGAATCACCAAGATGATGGCACACATAAAGCAATAATGAGCAGCAACTGGAACGATGCAACAGCGGCGAATGGTTGCATGCTGCAGCTTATATTTTATTCATGTCTTCATTAGTCGACTACATTGTGCAACGACGTTTTGTATGCGCGTTTAGAAAATCGCCTATGCGCTAAATATTAGCAGCTTTCAAAAATTATTTAACATAAAAAACCTATTTATTTTCAATTTAAACCGTGCTTTTATGATGTTACTTTTTCATTGTTTTAACGTGGGAGTTTATGATTTTTGCCGTTTAATTTTTTATTTCCAAAGAAAATAAATCTGTAACTTTGGAAAAATTACAAAAGTTAGCGCTCTAAAAGAAAGGTCTGATTGGCGTTTTCCATGAAAACAGTCCTTTAAAATGTTTATATAGTAATATATCATTATTTATCAAATGTAGTACGGATTCAAACAGTACACCATGTCGTATGAGCAAAGCAGAATTTATAAAGAACTTATACTTATGTATATGATTGCTCAGTACATTGGCTGCGTAAGCTTAACTGAGTGCAACTTTTAAATGAATATTTTTATGACAAGATTTTTTTCATAGAACGAGAGAACTTCGTTTACATATTTTTTCAAAGTTGTTGGTTTAATTGCTGCAATGCAAAAGATCGAGAAATGATCAATTAGAACTATATGTATGTATATACTTGTATATGTTAGAAAATTGACCAAATTATCAAGCCACGTAGACAAATGGTAACTTATATAATCCACAAATGTGTGGTTGGGGTATTCAAAGTTTAGCTTTAAGGTTACAATATTTGATATCTAATGTAAAATAATAGGGTGTGAAAATCAATATAATCGAAACACATTCAAAATTATTTCTACAGAATTCTAATATATTATAAGTAAAAAACTATATTACTATCAATGAATAATATTTATCACTTTTTTATATTTTCAGGTGATGGCAATTTAGTGATAAGAAACGGTTAAAGCATACTGAACTTTCTTATGGAAAATGTTGTGGCATGTTGTTGGAGGTAAAAAAATGTTCTACCAAGCACCGCATGCATATTTGATCTTCGGTTGGGCCCTAACTCCTGAGGATTTGTAGAAAATACTTCTCTGTCCAAAAGAATTAAAATATATTTTGGGATCTGCGTTTGGAAGCGCAGTACTGTTCAGTGGCAAAGTTGCTAAAGCGGAGAATGAGGTTGGCCTCTTGCAAGTCAAACGTGCACGGGTAATTTTCCATCGATCAATACTAGTGGCAGCTAACATGAGACGACATAACTCTTCTCATTCGAGAAATAAAAACACAAATGTCCGATATAGAGCCGACTATTCGCGTTCATGGCTGCGATTCATGCAAGAACAATAGAGAGAAGCTAACATCAAGTTGTGTCAGACGTTTTAATTGTTTATTAGCGGTTACACCTCCCTTCAAAAAGAAACCGAAAGTATGTGGACCTGGCAGCCAGATAGATAGACGAACATGCTGGATTACGTCTTCGAGCTGTAAGACCAACGGTACTACACAAAAACCGCCACCGTGTGTATTGTGGAAAGGCCC
Organism: Bactrocera zonata; assembly: GCA_037783105.1. NCBI lineage: Eukaryota > Metazoa > Arthropoda > Insecta > Diptera > Tephritidae > Bactrocera > Bactrocera zonata. The sequence continues at coordinate 219,330 of JBAWJQ010004462.1, read as the reverse complement.
AGCATTGTTACTGGGTGTAGTTAGGAGTACTTAGAGTAATACAATATTAGATATTCTATAGTCTACTTTACTGTTTAGTGAAAAATTGTATAAAACAACATACATATATAACAAAATTAATAATAAATTGAAATATAAATTCAACTGAGATAAAAACCGATATGAAACAGTAAAACATAAAACCTTAGTGATCTTTATTTCTAAAAAAAAGAGAAGGTAAGGAACTGCACATAATTGAACTAAGTTTAAGATAATAAATACTTAAAAGGATAAGGCCCCATTGATATTCTACAAGCTATCTCAAAACTTTCCCAAAACAATCTCAGTAGGATGGATATATTTCGAGAAATTGCTTTCACTGATGATGTACTGCAGTTATAATGAGACCATGATGGCACCTACCGGAATTTACTTTCAAGAGGATATCTAATATTTGGTAATATCCTATATTAAAAGAAGAGTATGCGATCTTCACCACATATTTTGTAGTGATATTAGTTATCTTAATCATGATATTAAACATTATCCACAATCAGTGATTTGTTTTGGTTACCCCTTCGTCCAAGGACTTAATCATACAGTTATGTAAAGCTGAATGTTATATTGGAAATTGTAAAACATTAAAACATATAAATATGTTCACATAAAATGTTGTTGTTACAGTTGAAAACTTTTATTTTCTCAACTTCATACGCAACCTTCTTTTGATGCCTTCGATTGCTTTGCATTAATGGTGCTGCAATGGCTGCTTTGGAGAGGTTGTACATGCGCTTTTGAACGTGCACTTTCCACTTGATGGCACTTTGTTTACTACAAATATACTATTTGATATTACGTTTAATACTTGAATTACAAAGGGAATGATATCTTTGCTACCCGTTAGGTGCACACTCAATGTGAGCTTCTGTTTGCAATTGAATCTGGTTTCAGAACAGGGCCCAAAAAAAAAATTCAAAATAGTAGTAGTCGTTTTCCTTGGAAAGCACATTTAAACATTCATTTGTCGTCTGTGCAATAAAAACTTCTATAAGAGTTTAGGTTTTGCTTAATGTCAAGACCCTCCCCTGGTCTTAATATCCCAATTATAATAATTTCCTCCTTAAATTTTGTTGCTTTGGGTTTGTGTATATTGTGAAGAAGATATGATTTAATGTTGGCAAAAAGATCCGATATTATTGACTTGTCGATTATTTTCACTTCCTTTTTTGACTTATTGCTTCATACTTTTCAATTTATTCAATTGGAAGAAATTTTGAATCTCTTTTGCAAAACACTCTGCCAGGTGTTTGTACTTTGTAAGATATACTATATATGTGCACCAGAGCAACCTTGAGTTTGTCATTATACATAAACCTAATGAATGAAGAAACCTTTGCTATCAACAATCAGCTTCAAAACCATACGACCAATCAAACAGCTTTTTATCTTCAGTTTTATGCGTTACTGATTTGAACGACATTAATTCTATAATTATACGTCCTCTCAAATTTTTTTTGCAAGAACTAAAAATTTACTATATGTCAAGATATTCAATGAAGGTCATATATGGCATATACATATGTATTGCGGTTGGTGATGATAACGAATAGGAAATGATATCGATGCAGATATATATTAGTATATCCAAATTAATTAATCCATAGTCCAATTGAGCGAAACCACCGAAAATATAACAAACACCTCCTCGTCGAATGATCGAAGCTCTAGTATAATATTTGGTTTATATAAAAGAAAGATTATAGTTTGCTAATTTAATTTTCAACGAATGTCACATGCTTCCTGAAAATTTTATTATAGGATCAGTAAAGAAACTAACAAACTAGTCACTCTGTTTTTAAAATATCGTTTTGAAATTTTGCAAACGTCATTTTCTCTTGAAGAAACTGCTCATTAGCTGCCATAAAAACTGAAAGATTGGAATCAAGGGCTTGCATGTAAACAACTTTCGCATTTCACGTGGTATCTTCACGAAATTTGACATGGATTAAGATAATAATATAATCTCAGATCAGCTCACTATTGCATCTACATAGCTTCCATACAAACTGAACACCTAGTTTCCTGTGAAGGGTATATTAGCTTCGCTGAAGCCGAAGTTAACGTTTTTTCTTGTTTTTTTTTTTACTGTTATTTTCAGTAAACAAACTACTCTAGGGAATACCAAATGAGAAAATTCAATTTTAATTTGTTTCATAATTTTTTGACGGGCAATTCTGTGTGTGACATAAAAGCTTAAAATTATTATTTTATTTTTATTGTTAATGGTGATAATTTATATGTCTTTTTTGTAGTCCAAAAACGTTCCATTTCATAGTTATTTGTACTTTTACTATCGCAACATGTCGTGAAAAAATGGACAATTTTTTTTCAAGTATTTTTAACAACTAAAGTTGTTAAAGTGTTGTGAAAACAAACAGTATGATGAAATAAATTAGTACATTTCATATATTTAATTATTAATATTTTACATTTTATATGAGCTCAAGGATAAAAAGAAAATAAGTGTACCTCCAACAAGTGTCAATCAATAATAGTTTCGTAAGAGCAATACGTATTTTTGCTCAGAGAAATTCTTCCCTCATGTTCCATCTTAAGTCAAAATAAAATCAAATAAATTATTGAACTTAACGTGCAGCAAAGTCAGCTCATTGAAGGATTGAAATAAATAACATATGGAACTTCCATTTTAAATAATTTCAGCAATCAATGGATTGTTGAAAAACAAAAACATAAAATTGTATAGTACATATGTAAGTATGTAATGTATGATGCAGCCTACGAGCATATAATTTAACTTTAATTTACTTAATAATTTTTTTCAACATTTATTTACACCTGAAATTATCATTGAACATCATTATCGTTAATTGATAAATTAATGAGTGATTACTCGGGTGATTGATGACGGTTATTTACAGTTAACTGGTGGGTATTTTCCGTTTATACAGAGTTGACTTCTCATGCGAGTAATGAGTTTGTACATTTATTTATTTGAGGAAATTCAAGTGATTGTAATATTTATACTGAGATGTAGTAATTTATTATGGGTCAGCTATTTTGACTGTTTTGAACTATGCATCAAACTAGGAGGATATTTGTAAAATCTCCAAATCACTGAATTATATGCGGAAAGTAGTTTTAAAACTAATTATTTTGGTAAAAATAAATTGAAAATTGTTTGCGGAGAATGGTCAACCAGACGGATAAAAATAAATAAAATAAGTACGTAGAATTTGCAAAGGTGACAGTCTTCAAGACAAATATGATATTTGTTATTTGATCATCTTAATCCCTTTAAATGAGCCGGCCATCGGCGTATATGGCTGCATTCATATTTTGGAGACGCAAAATTTGTATTCGGTATAAGATATTTAGAGGATTAAATGGTTCATTCACTTTAAGTTCCATATCAGACTTTCTTAATTTGCGAAATTGTCTCTTAATATTATAAATCAAATATTATTGTCGTAAAACTGTAGCCAAGTTCACAAACAATTTCGTTATATGGTTAATAGGTCGTTATAGGTTTTACATTAAGTTTCTCCAGTTTTGGTAGAAAAACGTAACGTAAGCATAGCAACATCCACTCGTAGGTATAACATAAGTGCGCTTTTTCATAGTAGTGAGAACTTTCTTTACTAATTCAATATTGTGACCCCTTTTGGTGAAAAAACAAATTTCGAAATTTTAAACAAACATTCGATTAAGTTTGTGTTCTCTTTCCTTTGTGGCCCTCAACAGTCCATAAACTGCGGTTTCTTCTATAACCCACATTGCTACGCCTTATGTAAGGACAACCTTTTTTTGTGAATAAATAACTTACAAATTTTAGTTTATAAATATTTAATTCATTTCTTTGACCAAAGGTCCGCCAGAAAATATATATGGTAGCTCATTATTCGTCTCTTTCACAAAACTAATCATTTGTTGACCAAAATCAAGTTGACCAAACCAACAGTCGTTTACGGAAACTCCGCCCCGAAATTGATCGTTGAAATAACCATTTCTTACATATAGCTAGATGGTTCCTTTTGTTGGAATACGAAGTGAAAGAATTAAAGATTTTTGTAAAGTTTTCCGTCACAGTTCAATACTATAAATGTTTTCTCCTTTTCTTGTTGTTTTACACTGCTTCGTTGAGTGCTGTTCCCTAGTGGCCACTACACTTCCTTGTGAAATGTTTTTCTTTATTTTTCTTTTCATTCTTTGGGTTTATGTAGATAATAATAGCTTCGTTGCCTTTTTGACAACCGGTATACACTTGTTTTTACTTTTGCTGTCTTTATTAACCTACAAATATGTATCTATGGAATGTTGGTTTGAAATACAAAGACTTTTTGATTAAATTTTAAATTTTTTCACATAGCTACATTGTTTTAATTTAATTTCAATTAGCTCATTTGTTAACTTTTCGTATTCCTTAAAAATTATCAAGGTGACGATCTGAGTCGATACTGTTTTTTGGGTGTCAGTGTATACGCGAATTTGTCTCTCACTTTTTGAGATATTAATCTGAAATTTTGCGTATCTCCTTTTCTTCACAAAAAGCTGCCCACTTGTCGAAACAATTCAACCTCCGAAGAAATTTTTCAGATCAAATTACTATAACATAAGCTGAAAATCAAGGTATTTTCACCGAATTTGACATATATTATTATCTAAGGCTTGCTAAAATCTCTGAAAATCTCTGAAAGACATTTTAGCTTCAGTGTTTTTCTTGTTTTAAATCTGCATTACACACGAATGCATGGCGGTTAAAATAGCTAAAGAAGATAGATAAATGTACAATTGGTAGCAAGATTAAGATATTTGTGTGGCTCACAAGTTAAAGTTAGTTAAATATTACCCAATACATTCCTTTGCGCTACAGGCCGCCCTGAGTTGCAAACATATTTGTATCGTAAAGTTATTACTTTTACTCTCGATCTGATTTGAATTAAAATTGTTAGCAAAAAATGCAAACGAAACCTGCAGACGCTAAGTCTTGCAAATACGTGGATTCTACGAGTACCATCGTCCAAGTTTGCTTGACTGCACTTATGCTATTCAATTTGCCAAAATTCAGTCTTCCAGCCTTTATTTCAAACGCTAATTAAATATGCCCAAAGGCTTCATTACTCATTAATTCTTATTCCATTGAACTATATCAGTAGTGTTGCTGATTTGCCGTTATCTTTAGTGAAGTCTATCTGGACAATGGTAATAAAAATAAATCTGCTGGTATATAATTTCATTCGTTAGAAAAACTTTACTTTCATAAAAAAATCGAATATTCACATTCCTTTTTATATACAACATTATTAGATAACACAAAGCTTTTACTTTTCGTATAAGTCTAATGCGTGTCAGCAGTGATTTCTCTTTCCATGGAGTTAATTTGATGAAAAATCAAGGATATGTTGACAGTTTTCTTCGATTATCGAGATATGGTAATAGTAAGTAATACTATTTAAGTGTTATGCGTCGTTTGCGCGTAATTATTCGTAAAAAGAGGCCGGAATTACGGGCCAACAATTCTTTGTTTTTGCACCACAATAATACACCGTCGCATACTGCATTGATTCTTTTTGAGCTTTTTGCCAAACTTTCAACCAGTATCGTGACGCAACCACCGAATTAACCAGATTTAGCTCCGTGTTGCTTCTGGCTATTCTGCAAACTCAAACGACCATTCCGAGAAAACCGGTTGAGTCAATTGAAGTCTATTTAACGTAAATTACTACGCGCATTGAAGACTATTCTGGAAATTTTCTTTAAGAACTGTTTCGAGAATTGGAAAAACCGTTGGCACAAATGTATTGGAGCCTAAGAGGACTACTTTAAGGAGGACGATATAGAATTCGAAGAATAAATTTTGACATAAAGGACAGAAACGCACAGGACTTTGAAACACGATGTTGCGGAAGTATAAAGTTTTCGGTTACACACAAATTCAACCTTTCCTTACTTATTTAAAGTACAATATGATACTATTTCATAAATACCAGTTTGAGTAAGATAACATGAAGACGATGAAGACATGTCATATATGAACATTTCGGTATTTTTTAACCTTTTCCTTTTGCGTCATAATTCTAAGAGGATTACGAAATTGCTACTTAACTAAAACCTTTGCACTGTTTTTACAATAATAAGCCATGGCCAGCTCTGGTTAGTCTGGTAGGCTAATGAGCCACGCATAGAACCAGTTTTGGTCCTTTGAAATGTTTTTACAATAAAAGTATACGTACAAAAATGCAAAAAAAAAAGATAATATAGAAGAAAGTGCATAGAAAGCTGATTCCTTTTTGGAAGATTTGAAATGTAAATTTTAGATAAATTTTTCTGGAGGCGCATTAAAACTATTTCGGGAAATTTACGTGTAATGCAGTAAGATTAGGTTAGGCTAGCTATGAGCCACACAGTGACCAGATTTAGTCTTAAGCGATGGAGTTTTGTGATATAGTACATGAGAAGAGTAGTCCTCCTTTAGCATGCCTGCTCTTGACGCGAATTTCAACAGACTATGTGGCCTCACTTATGATACCTCTGCCATTATCTCACACCGTGGGACTCCCAAATGCTTTATTAGTAGCCTGGCCAATGTGGGACAAGTGTTTAAGAGATGCCCAATTCCAGTCGTGTGCGAATTCCATAAGCCAGTAGAAACTATAACGTTAAATATCCGAACAATTAGTAAATCATTATAAAAGAACGAACTCCACCTTCACTTTTTATTTAAATTCAAAATGCCAACAACACAAGAACTTTCCCAATATGTAAAAAGATTATCATCATGATATCAAAACACAAGTATTTATACGTTCTATAACTAGTGTTCGCCATAACATGCTGCAGCTGCTTTAAACAATATGGTAGCGTTATGCCCTTATTTTTTGTTCGGTTCTACAATACAAGGTGAAACTAAAACTAATGGAGGCAGTTTTTTATGTCTCAAAAAATTTATATATGGACAAGAATAATCAATAAAAAAAGCGCAAGTGGTGCATCCTCACCAAAATTAGAGACAATAACAAGATTTGTCAGTATAGTATTGTTGCTCCTCCTACTTGCTGCTTATGACACATCAATGGAAGGGGACAAAACAAGGGAGAAATTTTACAAAAAAAATATTTGATTTCATTTTTATCAAAAGGAATAATTCAAAAATTTTGACAATTTTAAAGTAATGATTATCTTTGATTAATACGAATTTTGTTGTCATAAATATTTCAAACATTAAATATGCAAGTTTTATCTGTGCTTAACTTATAATTCACTTTAACAAAAAAAAAATACACTGCTGCTACTAAATTATGTCACAACCACGCATATTTCGATCGATATACCTACATGGTAAATACTGAAATAACCAAAAAATTTAAATATCAAATATTGAGTACATCGATATAGAAAAGAAATTTTGTCAACCAGAGTTCGCAGTCCCCAACTATATTCCTTTTCTTTTATCATACGTGTACATATGCATATTGAGAGAAAATGTGTATATACTTGTATAGTAGCATTTATAACAAGAAATATATTCTTACTTTGCGCAATGTCAACCATAAAAACCATCGTTTAATAAAAATTACAAAATTAAAATCCATCATTGAATCTTTCAAAATAAAATGATTTTTAAACCACCGAAAAAGGAACTGTAATCTTGCCATTTTTTTGCTTGGTATATTTGAAACAGTTGCAGGCTACACACAAACTATTACTGAAGTTGAAGAGCATGAAAAACTCTTCAAATTTTATAGACAATGTCTAGTGAGAACTATTGGCGGCAGTTCAAAACTTTTTCTGGAGTTTTCAGACGGTTCTACTTTTATGGCACAACGGTCAAATTTATACGACATAAAAATAGATAACGTTGCTACATTTGTCTTATATAAATGTTAAACAAAAATCACTTACGGTATTGATAATCAAATTAGAATATACGCCAATCTATACCAAACGTCACAACCGCCTAGTGGTTTCAATGGAATGAGTGGCAAGAGGGATACGGAAAATGTCACAGTGATCAAATCGTTACATGTTATTTACTCACTCCACATTAAAGCATGTTTAAATATTTATAGTGCTCTGGAACACATTTTCGTTCCTCAGTATTATATATATGTACATATTCGCATATATTTATATATGTATATCGAAGCTACCAAATGGTACGCTTAATACAAATATCGAAAGGTAACCGCTGCCGTCAAGCGCCTTATCCTTAATCGGAACTCCAACAGAAATGCTTTAAGATAAAACTAAGGCGAAGTAAAACATTTTTTTTTAGATTATTTGGAATTAACGCGGTCATAGGTAGAAGCATATGTATGGGGAATTTAGCAGGAAGACTGCGAAGGAAAGATGTGCAGCAGCTGAGCGCCTAATGCACTGACTTTTAAGAGACTCATTGAAAATTGTATTCGCTTGCAAGGAAAATATATGAAAAATTGTTAGCGAAAGAAAATGAGAAATATAAAGTTGTGCACAAAAGCTGAACGAAGCGCAAAAGCGTTTAAGCTAAAAACTTATGAAAATCACTAGAATGATGGTATGCATAAATGCAATCGTGTTGAGAAGCAACTGGCACAATGCAACAGCAGCGAATGGTTGCATACAGTAGCTTATATTTTATTCATGTCTTCATTAGTCGACTACAATGTGCAACGAAATTTAGTATAAGCGTATTGAAATTCGCCTAAGCGCTAAATATCAGCACCTTTCTCACTTGATATTATATAGGCTCAGTTGGTGCATAGCAGCAATGGGCCACAGTTACCGTCGTAGTCTACAATGCAAGCTGCAGTACAGAAACCGAAAAGTATTTCACAAAATATGAAATGATTTTACAACCGTATTTGTACAGCATTTCGTTTAATATAGTATACATCTTCCTAACGCCCCTGAAACATCGGTTATTACCCTTGAAAAATTATATAACATAAACAACCCCTTTATTTTCAATTTAAACCTTGCCTTATGCCATGTTACCTTCACTATGTATTTAAGTAGAATATTATGATTTTTAGCGTTAAATTGTTTATCCTCAAAACAAAAAAATCTGCGACTTTGAGAAAACAATATAAGATTTTGCGCTCTAGAAAAATGGTATGATTGGCGTTTTCTATAAAAACATTCTTTTGAAAGGTTTACGCAGTTATAATTATGCATCAAATTTAGTAAGCGTTCTAACAGTACACCTTGTCGTATGAGCAACGCTGAATTTATGAAGTACTTGAATGAATGCAATACATTGTCTACGTAAGTTTAACTGAGTGTAACGTGTGTAACTGAGTTAAACGAATCTTTTTATGGCAAGATTTGTTTACAGAGCACTAAATTTTGTATTAGAATATTTATTTATTTATTTTTTTTTTTGAAAGTTATTGGTTTAATTGTTTTAAGTATACAAATTTTAATGCAAAAGATCAAGAAATAATATATTAAATATATACATATAAGTATGAATATATAGAATATTTTTCATGTAAATGCATGGTTGGGATCATAAACGTTAAACTTTAAGGTTAACATATTTGAAATCTAATGTTTTGTTATACAACAATTGGTTCAATAAGACTTTCTTGACAAATATAAGATAAAGTCGCCTTATCTGCAATTTCATTCTTTTATAAAAACTATTCTGTAAATATCAATAAAATCGGAACATAATTAAAATGAGTCCTACAGAATCATAATACATTATAAGTAAAAAAAAACCATGTCAATAAATATAAAATATTTTTTTTGTTTATTTTCAGACGATGGCTATTTATTGGAAGGGAAAGGTTAGAGGATACTGCACTATCCTATGGAAAATATTGCATGGAAAATTTCGTGGCATGTTGCTGGACGTAAAACAAATTTCCCCAGTAACCCACAAAGATTTGAAATTTTTTGTTGAGCTCTGATAGCCAAAGATTTGAAAAATACTCCTTGTCCAAATGAGCAAAAATATATTTTGGGATCTGCGTTCGTCAACACAGTATTGTTCAGCGGGAAAGTTGCAGAAGGCGAAAATGAGGTTGTCCTCTTGAAACTCAAACGTGTAAGGGAAAATTTCCATCGTTCAATACTATTTGCAGCTATTTGGAAGCTAACTTCAAGTTGTGTCAGACATTTTAGTTGTTCATTGGCGGTTCCATCTTCACAAGTAAATCCTTAAGTTTGTGTGGATTTGGCAACCAGATTGACCAACTTTGCGTAAGTTGGAAGTGAAAAAGTTCATTACTCAAAGCAGGTCTACATATGCGAACACGCTCTGAAATAAGAACATACTGAACGTGGAATATTATTGGATACTCCTTAGTTAATTTCATTATTAAGAGCAAAATTATATAAAATAACCTGTAACTTTTTTCTTTAAATATATGTGTCAACTCATTGTAAACAAAATCAATAATATATTGAAATATAAATTCAACTTCAATAAAAGAGCGAGAAAAAAGTGAAGGTAAGAAGTATGCATACATTTATCTAGACAGAGTTTAAAAAGATAAACACTTAAAGAAAGAGATTTAAAAGGATTGCCTTTAAGTCAATGATAGTCTATATGTTATCTTAAAACTATCACAAAACAATATCAGAAGGAGGTAGTACTAGCACATGATATAATATATTAGGTTGGAAAAAACCTCCCTTCCGCTTTTTTGCTCTTTAATCAATGCTTTATAAAAAGTGTTACAGTGATTGGATTTAGTGCAAATATGTGTCGTTTCGTTCGATAGACTGTTTTCATCGAGACGGCAACTTCATAATACTCCCCTCGTAGAAGCCCCCTTCCTTATTTGCAAAGAACTCGGACAGCCGCTTTTCACAAGCCACTTTTGAGTTCAACTGTGAAACACCAACAAGGGCGTTCGCCATGGACAGGAACAGGTGATGATCACTTGGCCCTATGGTTGGGCTATATGGTGGATGCGATAAAACCTCCCATCCAAGCTCCCGTAGCTTCTGACGAGTCATCAACGAAGTGTGTGGTCTAGCGTTATCGTGGTGGAACACTACTCCCTTCCTGTTGGCCAGTTCTGGACGCTTCTGGTCGATCGCCTGCTTCAAGCGGTCCAGTTGTTCGCAGTAGATGGTAGAATTAAGCCTCTGGCCATATGGGAGCAGCTTAAAGTGCATAATTCCCTTCCAATCAAACACACAGCAAAACCTTCTTAACCGCCAATCCCGGCTTCGCCACTGTTTGGAAGGCCTCCGACCACGACCGTTTTGCTTGATATTGTCGTATGTGATTTTTTTATCATAGCCAGTCACCATATGCTTCAAAAATGGGTCGAGTTCGTTCCGTTTCAGCAGCATATCTCAGGCGTTGACTCGGTCCAGAAGGTTTTTTTGAGTCAAATCATGCGGCACCCAAACATCAAGCTTTGGTGACTAACTCCCATCTTCAGGGCGATGTCACGAGATGCCACATGACGGTCGATGTTTTCCATGATTTGATCGGATCGGCTGGCTTATCCATGGTGTCGTTTTCACCCACTCTGAATCGTCGAAGCTATTCCTCCGCAGTTCGAAGTGATAGAGTACACTCCTCCAAACCACCATTAATCTCACGGAACGTTTCTCTAGCGGATTTGCTTTTAACGAAGCAAAACTTTAATATAGCGCGAATTTCGGCGTTAGTGAACTCCATGTTTACTCTTCTATAACTGTTGGAAGCAATATCCGAACTATTCATGCATAGCGTCGTTTTGTAGGTTATGTCAAAACCTTTCAAAGATGTATAGTGTTGCCAGATATTTGGTACGAGCTCTGTAGCGCTTTATACATAGTCGCGAAATTCAAAAAACAAAAAGGCTGAAGGGAGATAATAGACAACCTAATATATGAGACCACGTTCGTACCTATCGGAATTTACTTCCATGGGGATAACAAATATTTGGTATTATTCTGTATTATGAGAAGAGTCACTGTATGTTTTGTAGTGATATTGGCTACCTAAATCATGCGATTGGGCATGTATTTTGTATCTGGCATAATTTATAGCATACAGCTATATAAAGGTGATTTTTTCAGCAACCACCATCTCTTTATGCCGAAACTGTAGATATTTTTGCTATGCACTAGAAGTACATTTAATACACTTGCTTGTGTTTGGTTACTGGGTATTATATCCTTCCAGTAATTAGAACATGCAAATGACTTTCCAGCCAATAGTCCAGAATAGATTGCGCAGACATAACGTCACACACAAGGGAAATAAAAATGGCGGCAAAAATTATCATGTTTTACGTATTTACAAACATTGCATTTTTTATGTGCTATTGGTAATACCTTATATACTACTTTGAACAAAATACAGTAAAACTTTGTTTATAATTTTTAAATTCTCAATTTATTTTTCAAAAGCAATGTCGTCCTCCTCAAAGCAACCCCTAGGCCCAATACACTTATGTCAACGTTTTTGTCAATCCTCGGAACAGTTGTTGACTGTTTGGTCGGTCGGAAAGAGTTCGGAGTGCACCATACCTCGATAATGAAACAAAGCTGTCAACATAACCCTGATTTTCGACCTGCTTTGACGTAGTATTTAAGGCTTCGGCTCACCTTTGGCATGATATTCGGCCGATTGATCGTCTGTTTCTGGGTCATAAGCGTAAATTCAATACATAATACATTTCATGGCATCCTGGTAGCCTTATGTCATTGTTTCGCAGACGTAATACGGCGCTGTTTTTCGACAAAAATTTAGTAATTTTGGATCCAATCCCGCTTTCACTTTTCTTAGTTTCCGATATTCCAATGATGCCATAAGATCTCTGACTGTTAATCGTCGGTTCTCAAGCGCCAATTCTTTTATTTTATTGGCGTGTTGATCGTCCGTTGATGTTTATCACCGAAGGAGTTTTCCAATATTATGAACGTTTCGACACCAGATATTTGATTATTTACGTAAAATTTAATGGAACTTCTTTGTCGAGCAGATTCACTCATCGTAAAAATCTCCGAATACATCTTATGTACGTCAGAAAGACAAACGCATACTAGACACTGACAGTCAGACCAACTTAGAAAAAAAGTAATTCGACGAATGGGGTTTCGCGCGAAATTTAAATTAAACAGTCCAGTTTTTGCAAACAGTATATCTAGTAATATTATATATACATATATCACATTAAATAAATGTGTCTTCAGATATTAACAGTTTTAAAACATTTATAAAATATGTCATGGTGGCATAAAGACTATTCTCTAAAACTTAATTCACACATTTTATGGAGCCTTGAATTTTCTCGACTATCACTTATTGCTATCATGAGGGAATTCTAAAACATTAAAAACATATAAATATGTTCACATAAACCCTTGTTGTTGTTATAGTTAGAAACTTTTACTTTCTCAATTTCGAACGCAACCATCTTCTGATGTCTCCGATTGCTTTGCAGTAATAGTGCCACATTGGGTGCTTTGGAGAGCTTGTGCATGCGCTTTTGCATGTATATTTTCCACTTGATGGTACTTTGTTTACTGCAAACACACTATTTGATATTACGTTTAATACTTGTGTTACATTGGAATGATATCTTTCCATCTGTTTGCAATTGAATCTGATTTCAGAATAGGGAATAGAAAAAATTCAAAATGTTAGTAAACGTTTTCCTTGGAAAGCACGGTTAAATATCCATTTGTCGTTTGTCAAATAATTGGAACTACTATTTTATGATTATAGGTCAAATAATTGGAACTACTATTTTATGATTATAGGTACGTAAAATGAACATGAAAAAGTACTGAGGATTAAACATGACAATACTATTTCAATGCCGTTGTAATTTGGCAAACATATAAACATTTAATATTTTTTACTATGACTTACTCCGGGAGAACAATTTTCATTTCACAAAATACTTTCAATAAACAAACTGCACTAGAGAATACAAAATGAGGAAAATTTATTTTAAAATTTTGATGCTAGGTATCTATGACACCTGGTTCTGAATATTGTTATTATATTCAAAAAACGTACTTAAGTAATTCTGTGTGCGGCATGACGGCTTAAAATTATTATTTTATTTTTATTGTTAATGGTGAACATGTTTATGTCTTTTCTGTAGCGCAAAAGCATTTCGTTTAACAGGCATCTGTATTTTTTTCTATCGCAATATGTTGCGGAAAAATGAGATGTTTTTTTTTCAATTTTTTTTAAGAACTTAAAGTGTTATGTAAACCATCACAATAAATTAAAAATAAATTGGTACATATTATATATTTAATTATTTACATTTTACATTTTGTATGAGCTCAAGAATAAAAAGAAAATATATGTTACTTGGGTATTCCCTCCAAAAAGTGTAATTGATTATTGATAATAGTTATGTAAGAGCAATACGTATTTTTTGTCAGTGAAATTCTTTCCTCATGTTACCTCTTTATTCAAAGTAAAATCACATAAATTATTGAACTTAGCGTGCACCAAAGTCGGTTAATTGAAGCATTAAAGTAAATAGCATATGGATAGCATATACTTTCAGCAGAAAGGCAAATTGTTGAAAAAATAAAAATATAAAATTGTATCCATATATGTAGTATAAAATGTGCGATCCAGCTTGTGAGCATATACTTAATAACATTTTCCAACATTTATTTACACCTGAAATTATCATTAAACACCATTATCATTAATTGATGAATTAATGAGTGATTACTCGTATGATTGATGGCGGTCATTTACACTTCACAGGTGGATATTTTCCGTTTATACTGAGTTAGCTTTTCATGCAAGTAATGAGTGTGTACATTTATATATTCAGTGAAATTCAAGTGATTACAATATTTATACTGGGACATAGTAATTTATCATAGGTAAGCTATTTGGACTGTTTGGAAGTATACGTCGAACTAGGAGGATACTTGTATTATCTCCTAAATACTGAATTATATGCGGAAAGTATTTTTAAAACCAAGAATATGTATTAATAAATTGAAAATTGTTTGTAGAGAATGCTTCAGAGGAATAAAAATGAATAAAATATGTACGTAGAATTTTCAAAGATGTCGGGCTTCAAGACAAATATGGGATTTGTCATTTACGCTTCTTGTTCCTAGAGACGCGAAACTTGTATTCGGTGTAAGAAGTCTAGAGGATTTAATTGGATTATTCACTTTAAGACTTTCTTAATTTGCGGAAATTTTCGTTCACTTTAAATACCAAATCAGACTTGCTTAAATGTGAAATTGTCTCTTGATATTATAATTGAGAGATATACATATGTATGGTAGTTCGCTATTCGTCTCTTTCACCTCTACTTCACTGGCGGCTCACTCGTGTTTTGTAAGTACGTTTGTGCCATTATGTGTAAATGAATCTCATGCATAAGTATGCGACAAGTTATTTCTTGACCAAAATCAAGTCGACCAAACCAACAGTCGTTTACGGAAATTCCGGTCCGAAATTGATTGTTGAAATAACCATTTCTGACATATTACGCCCAGATTTGTTAATTTTTTTCGAAAATGGAGTGGAAAAATAAAAGATTTTTTGAAGCTTCTCGTCATGTTGTCTCCTATTTTTTGTTGTTTTACACTGCTTCGCTGTGTGCTGTTCCCTAATTGCCCACTACACTTCCTTGCGATATGTTCTTCGTTATTTATCTGTTCATACTTTAGGTTTATATAGGTAATACAAATAGACTCTTTGCATTTTTGACACCCGGTATACGCTTTTTATTAGTTTTATTGTCCTACAAATATAAGTATATCTATGAAATGTTGGTTTGAAATAAACTGCAGAATTTTTAATTCAATTATAAATTGTGTGACGATATAACTTGCTGATTTATTTCTGTTAAAATATTTCTACATTAGACTTAAATAATTAATCTAACCTTGACTTAGATTATCTAATTTGTGAACCTTTCGCATTCTTTAAAACTAATCAATGGCACCAGCTGAGTAGATTTAGTCATATCTCTTTGTTTGTCTGTCAGTGTGTGCGCGAACTTGTCTCAGTTTTTGCTCCTCTTCTTTTCTACCCAAAGAGCTGCTCACTTGTGGAAACCGATTTCGCACAACTATAAGATATATTGACATAAATTTTTATCTAAAGCATCGCTAAAATCTTTGAAAGCTTCTGAAGGGTATTTAAGCTTCGGTGTTTTCCATTTCACACAAATGCATAGCATTTACAATATAATAGCTAAAGAAGCTAAATGAGGAATTACAGGAGCAAAATATGTGCAAAATTAGTGGCAAAGATAAGACATTTGTGCGGCTCACAAGTTAAAGTTAGTTAAATACTACCCCATACATTCCTCTGCTCTACAAGCCGCCCTCAGTTGCAAACTTGTTTGTATCGAAAAGTTATTAGCTTTACTCTCGATCTGATTTGAATTCAAATTGTTAGCAATGGGCAAGTGCAAACAAAACCTGTGGACACTAAGTCTTGCGATTACGTGGATTCTTCCATCGTTCAAGTTTGCTTGGCTGCACTTATGCTATTCAATTTGCCAAAGTTCAGTCTTCCAACTTTTACTTGAAATGCTAATTAAATATACCCAAGGGCTTCATTATTGACTTTTGTCTTTGCTTACTTCTTATTCCATTGAACTATTTCAGTACTGCTTTGTTCTTCTCTTTTAGTGAAATCTATCAGGATAATGGTAATAATATAATATTTTTGCTAGTATATAATTTCATTCGTTAGAAAAGCTTTATTTTCATAATAAAATCAAATATTCACATTCTTTTTTATATGTAGTATACTAAAACATTATTAAAATAGATAATACAAAGCTTCTGCTTTTCATACAAGTCTAATGTGTGTCAGCAGTTTCCCTTTCCATTTGTTGCTAAGTAACAAGGTCATTAGTATTGTTTCATTGAAAAACATTTGTGGAAAATTTTTGCGTCATGAACCGATTGCATAGAGTTAAAATATAGTATATATTCAACAGTATGTGTTCATTTAAATTTCCTAAGATATTTTACATATATGTACTATATACGGTGTAAAGCCAACTGAAAGTGTGACGTTCTTATATTATGTATTTGCGACATACTTAGGAGTAGTAGACTTAACTTGATGACGTCCTCTTAATTTATTTAAGATGTTTGTATGTAAAAGGTGCGCTAATGTAAGCATTAACCCAGTTTTGAGTTCAAAGGCATACTATTATGAAGATAATATGCTCTCCGATTTTCATAATATCAAATGAAATGGTCGATATTGCGTCACTGCTCGAAATGTTGTTTCATTCACAGTTAATTCATAAAATTGGATACCTTGTGCACAAATTGCCATGTTAATGTTATCAATAACACTCCCTACGGATGTTAGAGAATAGTTAATTAGAAGAGACTTCGTAACCTATCGTACCAATATACTGCTCAGAAAATTTGTAAGTACATGTGTTTTCGGCTCACTAACTCTTGCCTTGCTCAACATAATAAAATTTTGGATTTCACTTAACTTTGTTACAGTCGCAATCAATTCAAAAGAAAGAATCAATAGGGGAAGTTTATGTAGTATTAAATAACTAATTGGTGTAAGAAGAGTGGGTACATGGCTAATAATGTGGCATAATACATCTCTTTATAGCCCTAGCAATATGAAACTAATTAATAGAAATAATAACGAAACTTAATAAAGGCATGGATTTCGTTTACTTACTGATTGACTTTCTTCAATATAAGCCAGTCTAATTAAAACTTTGGGTGCGAATATGAATGAAACTCATATCGCCTACTTACATAACGATACGTTATAATGTCGTAAGTTAATGATATTAAATTATGAGAGGTGAGGAAATATATACATAATTCAAAAAACAGAAACGTATGAGTTAGAAAATTTGCAAATTAAGCGTTCTTGCGTTTAGTTGGTTTCAATTTACCAGCCTTAGTCAGTTTATAAGTCTTTTGATCTTTATTGGCCATCGATGACAATTAAACATGACCACGTGTTTTGAAAAAGTAAAGAATAGCAAAAAACGTTAATTTTTTATATGTACTGAAACAATGTAGAAATTCCATTTAATTGTTGCTCTTTATTTTTTTTTGGGGCGAGGAATGCATAATTGTTAAGATTTTGTTACACCGAAGATATAATATCCTCCACCAACACAAAAGGTTGCTTAAAATAACTAAATGGTGAGTTGGTATGGCAGCTATAGGCTATATTAACCCGGTTTGAAAAAAAATGTTTACAGATATTCCATCATTACCTTGAACAATCATCCATGAGAAATAGAGAAGATATCTCGTCAAATGAAAAAGCCTTCCATTATTTATATATTATTTATCTTGTTGTTTCTGTTTAATTGGAACTAAAGGTATAATGATAAAAAATTCAACAACAAATGTTTACTTTAAAATTTAGCAGTATCAAAGATGTATATAGAATCAGCTGAAAGTTCGTTGTTGTTGTAATACCGAGTTTTCTAATAAGGATGATATGAATTCTAAGTGTCGTTCCGGCCATTTTTAATATGTCATGATAAATATTTTTTTCATTGTATTCAGTAGGATTTGCAATTTCATCAAGGAAAGATATACAAAAGAACAACGTCGATAAGTTTTTCAACTTTATATCGTTCTCCAATTGCACCTTTTCGTACGCTTTTGCCATTTGATGGTCGGAATAAACGTCCACTTGTGTTCGCCTTTCGTCGAGTTGTTAAAAATTTCGAATCTAAATTTTCTTTACATAATGTTCGTGTGTTCATGTTCTCAAGAATTACTTTAAACCGAAACCGGGCGGATTTTTAGAAAGGATTTGGGCTCACTCAAGAACCAAAGCCATAAGACTACCATAAATGTCGTTAATTTTCCCGATTTTGCATTAGAATAACTTGGAATAATAAGGATTTTTTTAAGGAAATTGTCTTCCTAATACTTCCGATTGCTTCAAAATTGTGCGCTCACTTGCCTTCACAATTTACTGTAGCCAGCAATCCCGGGGTAAATGAAAGCAAATTGAATAGTGTATAAAAGTGTAACTTTGGAAGTCTACTTGCTTTAAAAATTGTAAGATTTATGAATTTAAATAGTGGTATAGCAAAAATACTTGGGAAGTGAATTCTCCTCACTTGCTAAGGGGTTGATTTTCATGCGATTTATATAAATTAACTAGTGCAGCTATACAAATTTCATATATAGTACTATTACATTTGTGAATATTTAAAGCAACCTCTTTAAGAAGCAAGAATATATGTATATTAATATTTATAATTTGTATCTGTATCAATATTTTCCACCGTTGTGAGGCAGAAGGGAACAAAAGACATCAAACCTTGAAAAGCTGGTCACAAAAAGCATAACGGAATTCAATAGTTTCATAATGAGAAACAAAATGGGGCATCCAGCCCATATTGAGCCCAGAGTGGCAGCACTGCTCCTTTTCTATCTATAATTATAATTTTAATATACATATATATATTATAAATGCTCAGGATGACGAGATGAGTTGAAATCCGATTGACTGTCGGTCTGTCCATCCATCCGACCAAGCGATAACTTGAGAAAAAATTGAATTAAGTATCTTCAACAAACTTGGCACACAAGAGATACAAGACTGTTATTTAACTAGTACAATGAACTGCATGGTTTTTAAAAAATGAGCGTGAAACCACCTTCTAATAAGATTAATGTAAATATCTCCTAAATACTTTAAGCTACCAAACTAAATACGCTGAAGGCAAATCTTTTTTAAATAACTACTCACTTTATGGAAATGAGTTGTTTTGGATGATTACACCTCTCACTCTCCAAATAACGGTTTTGTTAAAAACTACTGAAAGTGCGATAAATCTATAAATAAATATATCAGAGACTTAAAATTCAATACACGATATGGTACGAAAAGGCTTTACAGGAGACAAAATCGGACGACAGCCCGTCTTTACGTGAATTTCTATCAAACTACGTACAAAGCATAACCCCGACATTCGTATACACAAATCAACAACGTATGAATATATGGCATGATTATATCCGTATGTCATAATTGGATGAAGTCATAATAGAAATAATAAAATGAATGAAAAGGAAAAAGTTTCTTCTAAAAATAGTAAATAATTGTGCCTTAAATGGATAGGTCAAAATAAAAATATAACTAATATCGTAAGTATCGCGTAAGTGAATTTACTCTACGAACTACTTCATTTGCCATAATATAAAATTTGTAGTATTTTTACAGTCACGTCCTTATATACTGCAAACACCAAAAGTTTTAAAATGTTTGCGTTTCGGTTGTATGTAAACTGTTACCGCAATAACCTATATATCAATGCTTAAGCAAATAGGATAACATGATAACGTTTTCTATTCGTGAGCTATTCTATCAGTTTTCAGGTAAAAGCCTTGAAAAGCGCAAAGCAATAGCACTAGCTGAAGTTCAGTCCATACTGTCATATCTTCATTTGGCAATCTTGAAAGTAAATCTATATGTGTTCATATACACGTGTATGTTTTTGTAGCATTAGGATGGTTGTTATTTTACGAGTTGATTGCGTGTTTACAAACGGTCCCTTAAGTTTAATGATTAACTTTAACTGCTTATAACTTTTTAAGAAATATCTTTTTTTTTAATTAGTAGTACCTTTTTGAGAATTAGGAATTAAAAAGAGTAAATTGGTTTACGCACGGGTTCTTGTGTTTAGGGAAAAAGGTGAAACTTTGGAAACCATTTGCAATAAAAAAATCTACTTGAGGAATAACGGGCATCCTTATGTAGCATATACAATTTTCCATTTGTATTTGTACTACCGAAATTAAAGTCGACTTGTAAGCTTTCATTCCTTTTTCATTTGATTCAGTAGAGCGTTACACATATTTGAACGTATCATTCACCATTCTTCTATTCCGCTTTGACTTGAATGTTCTTCAAACGGAAAATAGCTTAATTTGCGCTTGTGACAAAACTGAAATTTATATGTATGTCTCATTCCAAGGGTTAAGTTTTATGTTGTAGAAGTGGGTTGTAGAACATAAACTGAATTAAATTTGAGATCAACATTTATCCAAATTTTTTTGCTTTGTGTAAAGTCGATAAATGTAAGAAACCTTTTAAGAAAGTATGATAGTTTTATTATGTGCCAAAAATTTTACGTGAATCGTCTAATGTAAGAGAGAAGCCCGATCAGTACTTTATGTTGCGATTTACATATGTTAAGTACAAAAGGGTCATAGTGTTCCACTAGGACAAAGTAGACACATTAACCATACCGATGAGTGCTTACATTACCCTATAAATCTGCTCATACATGCCAACTAAGTTTAATCGCGGCTGCTTTTTGGGCCACAAAGGTTATCCGTCCAACATAAAAGCAAGAAAGTGCGGGTAATGATTCGTCAACTCTCACGTGAACACTTCCTTGGTCAATTACTGTGTCCAAGTTGATCACGTAAAGTTGCTTTGTATATTTTGTTATTTGTTGTATTTTCGTCGTTTAATTTATATAAAGAATTTATTAAAAAAGTACAGAATAAAAAGCAGCAGTGAAATAACAATTGTTGACGTACGAAATCAAACAAAAAAGCTTGTTGCAATAAAAAAAAACAGTGAGAGGTGGCGATTCACGTCTTGGGAAATCGGAAGCGGCAAACAAATTTTAATACCTGAAATTTTCAAAAATCATTATTTATTTGAAGATTCTACACAATTACGCCTGAAGATCTTTGGCTGATGAGCTTGTATGATATTTGTAGGATAGCATAGTACTTTTAGAGAGTCATTATAATACTTTATATTTAAAAGGCGGCATTATTTTCAAAACTGCGAATTCATTAATATAAGAAATTTAAACTCTCTTATACTTCTAAGTAAATTTATATCCATAGGACTGCGAGAGCATGTTCTCATATTGATTTTGCTTAAATATTGTGTGAAAAGCAAATTAAAATGTTTAAATATCTGTCTTCTTACATAATGCAATATAGGTAAGTACATAAAATAAATCGAAGAGAAAATCGCGAAATAAGATGACGCTAATATATATAATATTTTTAAACCAACAGCTATACTTAAGTTGTTCTCATAGCAAGAACTAACAGGAAATTCCTTTTGATTCAATGCCTTATAAATTTTGTGTTGCTCATACGACCGGGTGCGCTGTATGAATATGAATGGTATATTTGACATATAAGTAACTTTAACTACACATAACTTTCGGGGAATATTTTTATGGAATAAACGCTTACACATTTGTTTTTTGTAGAGCGCTAGACTTTATTCTAGTTGTCTTGGTTTCAAATTTGTAAGGGGATAGTGTTGATAGTGCCTTTCAGCACCAAACTCCGTATATTATTTCATCCCCCGTGGGGTAAGTAGTTGAAGAAGAAACGAATACTCAGAACCAAATTTCATATGCAAATGGGTGCCTGTTGACAATAACTGTTTCAAATTTGCATTGTCAGGCGTAGGTTTTACATACAACAGTACATGTTTAATGTGCAGTAGAATGTGATAATTGGTTCCACGTGACACAAATTTTTTGCACGACATGCTCTTTTTAAGAGGATATAGGACAATATTATACCATAAGCGAAAAAAAATTGTTGCATGGAATATCAAAAATGCCTCTATATCTTTTCGATATGCACTGCTTTGTTGGATTCTAATAGCATAGCAGCTATGAAAATACATTAAACAAATCACCAAGTTTTTAATGCTGCAAATTCCGACGCTGGTAATGCGGCAAAATTGCATTAGCTGTTTGCATTCGCATTTAAGCAAAATCGTTCTGGTTTTTCGCGCCACTGGGTTGCATTTCTTTTCATGGTAAGCGCATTAAAGGTTTATGTAACCTAACGTTCACAACATTGTCACTAATTTAGGCGATTTCCAAAAATATGAGAAAAATGGAACTGCATTACTTTTAAAGCAAATATATGTATATTATGATTACAAATATCTTTTCACTTTTAAATTTAAGTTTAAATTAAACAGGCCGGGTCAGTTTTGATTTTGAGTATATAAGCCTGTAAACAATATGACAGTTCTTAAATTTGAAGGTAAATAAATAATATAGAGACAGAGCAACATAACTAAACTGTAAATTAATAATTTTGAATGTAAAAGATGTCTGAGAAATCTTATGAACTTTCTGTTCATAACAATTCTACAATTTTTTAAAATATATATTAATTGAATAGTTTAATACTAACAATGCGACGTGACAAATTGGATGTGATGTGTTGTATTCTTGTGAACAAACAAAAAAAACGTTTGTCTCTCTGTGTGGCTTTTCAGGCGAAAACAATTTTGCAGAGAAATATGTAGTGCTCCAAAGTTCTTTGAACCCAAAAAACAGAAAAAACTATCAAAAATAAAACGCAATGAACTTCTCTGCGTGCAAACTCAAGAAGAAAAAAATATACAAGAAATATTTCTTTTTTTGACACATCTTTGAAAAGTTTTGACTGAAAATGGCTACTAATAAAGAAAGAAAAAATAAAGATTGAAAAATATGCAGTTGCTTTCTTTGAACTTTTCGCTATTACAATGAATTTTTTTTATATATATAAATTTTAACTCAATGCTAAGTTTTATGATCTTTATAACTTTCTATTGAGTTACAATGCTGCGTCTTTAAGTGAATTCAGTATCAGGTAGATTTTTTAACCGCTGCTTTATTTAAATGTTGTTTCCTCGTCACTCGCAAATGTAAATTGTTAAGTACAATGAAAACGGAAATAAAATTTTAGTTACGGAACAGAAACTCTTAATTGTGCTTAGTATACAAAAATAATATTATTAGACCACTGAAAATTCAAAATTTTCTATCCAAGTTTTTATGGCTTTTTACTTTCTTTACTACATAGCATTTAGAAATCACGGAAAACAACGAAAATGCTCAATACAGGAATAAGTGAAAAGGTTAATATAAGCTCACTTAATATGAAAATGAAATGAAGCACCTACTATTCGTGAATAAATCCGAAATTGTATTCTAAAAGCTTATTTTCATCGTGAGTTCATATCATCTTAAAGGAAAAATTAATTACTATAGCTTTACTACTAGTGAGTAATTTCGCTCGGATGGTACAGAATGTACTGTGGTCTCACACAAAAATTTGCTGAAGTTCTAACCAATACCACTACAATATGCAAAGTTCCTATTTAAACGATCAGAAGCCTGCTAAAAACAGAGTGGTTTTGTAATAATTAATCTAACTTATTGTGTGCTTACCGATATAATTACTCATGCGACATGTAATTTTTGAATAGTGGCAATTGGAATGAACCAATTCAATAAAAGATAAAATGTTAGCTTCAGCTCCACCAATACACTTCACACTTAAAAAAGTGTCCACACAAAACTTGATTTTGCCAGATAATTCTGTTTGAATATTGAAAAATAGAATTAATTCGAAGAGCTAAGTTCGGGTGCAACCAAACATTTTATACTCTTGAAACTTTCTAGAATCAAAACCAGGGAAATACTTTAAGGTGTAAAACCAGTTATATAAAGAAAGTCAGCCGGATGTTCAAAAATTATGATATTAGTTATATAGAGACTAAGTTAGCGCTCAAATTTATTTATTTTTGACACAAAGATATAGTTCTTCTTTACTTGCTTCCTTACTGGCGTCCTATGTGAAAGCAAGTAAGAAAGGGCTAAGTTCGGGCGCAACCGAACATTTTATATTCTTGCAACTTGTAAGAATCAGGGAAATATCTTAAGATGTAAAACGTCAATCAGAGGATCGAAATCTAAGCAATTAATATATATATATACTCTATATGACTCATACACTGACCGACAAATTTTGCATAAGGTTTGTTAGAATAACGAAAATTATTATATGGTTTCATTAAGAAACCTCACGTACAATCACCAATCATGTGGAGCGAAATCAGCCGAATGTCCGAAAATCCTGTAATAGTTATATGGACGGTAGGTCAAGTTTTCGCCCAATCTTATCAGACACAAAAAATACTGTTAAAACATAAACTCAATTATTAGCCGATATATTCAGCATAAAATCATCTAGAATGTCAAAAATATTTTTATTGGGCACATGGGGGCTCAAGGAAATATTGACCCGATTCAACCCATTTTTGTATACAGAATTAGTTTTGTCCTAAAAGGTTTCTGTCTGAATTTCAATTGTAAATCTCACGAATTCACCGTCATTTTTGACCAAAAGTCAACAATAGTTACTGGGGTATACATATTCGGCACCTAAGGGCTTGAACATTTTTGGTTGGATTTGGACAATTTTTAGTCATAAGGTGGAATAATTTAATAGAATTATTGGTGCAAATTTATTAATTACTTCTGATGTTTGTACTGGAAAGTAAAAGAATCAAGTTAAAATTTTGTTATATGGGAAGTAGGCGTGGTTGTAGTCCGATTTCGTCCGTTCTTAAAATATAATATAGGGGCGAGGAGAATGCTATGTTCTACATTCAGTGGAAATCGGTCGCTAGGGTTCCGAGAAATGGAAGTTCAGCAAAAAGCCTTCCAATTTTCACACCGGCTCTTAAAAAGCCATCTCGGAGGAAAATTTAATGTCCCTGGTGTATTTAGTTGTTGATTTTTTGCACTTTTAGTAGTTGTTCACAGGACCGTTATATGGGGAGAGAGCGGGGTTATCTTCAGTTTTCATGCATTTTTACACTGTTGGTAGCATTTCTTTTAATGTTTGCCTTGAGCAAAGTCTGTTGTTGCAGTTTCATTGGTTTAGGATAAGTATATGCCCCAGTGGTAACCATTTGTTTGAGCAGCTCATATAGTTTGTGCGATTATCTATTCTCCAATCTTAGCAAATCGAAGAGAGGTATTATGTATAATAAGTTTTGACGTCATTTTCAATTAACAATGCTATTGTCTTCAATAGGGAGTGTTAAAAGCAAGAGTGTGGATAATAATAATTTTGATATATTTTGGCCTAGGTTTTGTTAAATTCGTGGCATGTGGTATTTTTTCACGCACCAAAGCTGTATATCAAAAAGCGCAAGTTTTCATGGCGTGATTAATCAATATTAGCATTTTCTATTTCACAATGGTGATTTAGAAATGTGATAAATTACAAATTACACACGGAAATATTGGTGATTTACAGCGCATAGAAGTATCGACACATAACTAATAAATTCTGTTCATATAAATTATGCTAGGAAAAATATCCTGCGTAGAATGGAGCCTCTTATATATACAATTCTGACATGTTGTTCAAATTTTATAACTGACTAAGATTTATTCATTTCTCACGCATTATTAATATTATTACATAATGCTAATAGTGTAACTTTCAAATTTTTCTGCAATGACAGAATTATTAAAACAAATATGGGAAGCCTTATAAAATTTTATCCCTATCACTATTAAACTTACACAGTAGTAGAATATTTTATATAAAAATAGTTATAGCCCTAGAAATATTTGAAATATATATTTCTTAAGATTTTTATGTTGTAAATCATTAAGTCTGCTAATTCACTAATTACCAGAATGTATCTGAAAAACGTTTTCCATAATATACATAGATATGTGTATGTATGTTTATCTGAGAAAGGGTGTCCCATACACCAGAAACAACTTCGCAAGATAATCCACGTACGGAAAGGCAAAGTCCATGTGGAACCTAACAATTTACACTCCTGCAATTTACAAAGTTCAAAGCCGGAGTAACAAATTCAGGAGTTGCAACACTTTATATTAAACAAGTTATGCCATTATCGGAAACAAATTTAATACTAGACTTCATAGTTTGATGGATGGAAGTGTTCGGTAAAAATTAGCCATATGCACTGGGATCCACATATTGGGTTTCTAGCTGCTTGAAATGTTATATTCCGATTCCAATAATTTTTGATACGGCCTTTATACAATTTTACATCTCAACCTATAAAACTCTGCGTAGCACATGATTCTCAGCCTTACACGACCCCTCTGTCCATTTATCATTTCACAAGCATTCTATATTAGTGTCATATATTAATTTGTTGTGTAACACCAGTATAATCTGGAGTTAACTTAGCACGAGCATATTTTACTTTTATGTTTCTTCATATTTTAATATCTCCATCTGTGTGTACGAATAAATTAAGGGAAAAAGCGAACAGCAAAAAAGATATGAAGATTCAACAGCGACGTGATCTACCAGTGGGTATATTTCCACTTTAATGCTTACGAAGTGCTCAAGTGCAATGAGATTTTCGCCAACAACACTTTCAACACAAAAGCCTTTCTGGCCTAATGAAGTTCCCTTCGTTCACCAGTTCAAAGGACACGTAGCAGCCAGTGTGAGCAACTGCACAAACTTTAACAAAGGCACAACAATTGCCAGTACTTTAGTTTGCATTGCATTTTTACGTAACATTCCTATAAACAGGCTGAATTCCTTCACTGCAGGCGCTTGCCTAACCATCTCTGAGTAGGTGAAATGGTTATTGGTACGTATGAAATGGTTTTTGCTCTTCGCAATGTGTCTGACAAACTTCCCTGAATAATTACTTTTTGCTTCTATTTTCGGCCTTAATCGTTTGGTGTTCTTTAATGCTGAATGTAAAAAAATATAGCTTGCAATGTTTTATTTGACGCTGGAATACTTTATATAGAATAATTAACTTATCATTTTATAGAAAATATATTTGCATCACGCCAGACTATGGCATTTACTATATTTTGGGTAACCAGTTTTCTTCTTTTGTTAAAAAAAGTTATCTGGGGGGAAGTTATGTTAATCTCATGTCAGCTTATTTTCAGCAATGGCTACAAAAATTCTAAGTACACCTAACCTTTATCTTCTGGTTCGATAGTGAGTGAAGGTCGCAAGAACATTCTACAGTGTCATGTTATATACCACTTTACACGTTAAAACAATATGTAATCGATTTGACAATATGTTATTCTCATTAACGTAGCATCCAAAAGCTACATTAAAAACATATCATCCATATAGAAAAGTTTAAGGGGTCAGAATGCTTTCCTTTTTAGCACTACTTAGAAAAATAAATAAATTTTAAAGTATAGCAAAAAAAAAAAATTTTATAATGTAATCTAAAAAATTACTGAGAATATACTATAATAAAAATAATTTTTGCATTGGCTTGGGAAAATTATGAATTATCATAGTTTTTCATAACTATGAAATTTAAGTTGTGTTTTCCTACCCACAACTAAAATGAAAAGTTTTTTTAATAGCGTGCTTTGATTTTGCTATTTTGAGCAAATATTGTAGAAGTCATGGTATATTTCGGTATATTTTTAATTTTTTAAATATATTTTATGATTTTAGTTGTGAAATTGCTATTACTTTGTAATATTTTATCATCTATAAACTACCGCGTTCTTATAATCTATATATAACAATAACTTTTCAAGCCCCCTAAAACCGAATATGTAAAACTCAGTGCCTATAGATGACTTTTTATAGAAAATATAGGTCAGTCTGTGAGCTATATTATTAAAATCATTGAGAACTATTTACAGAAAAAGATGAAAAGATGTGGGCTTGTGATTTAAATAAAGTCTATATGTGTGACCTGGTCTACGAAAAGGGAGCTAACGTGCGAAAAAAAAATTGAAAAAAAAATTGAAATAAAACAAAAAATTAAAACAATTAATTTTTTGACACTTAAGCCCTCTTTCCGTAGACCAGGTCACATGTATGGATGTGTTGTCCGTTTAAAAATAAATATACGTAATACGGGAACCTTCGTTTGTCTTTCTGTAAGATGTCTTAGGATACTTAAGTCAACGTATAACACTGACTTCATTATAATTCAATGCCAAAAATATGTGGAATCGGTACACGAATGACCCCAGCTTCTATTACATATTCGTATAATAGTAGTCTTAGTCCATGCACATTTGAAAATATCGCCCAATTGAAAGAGTATTAAGTTTTCGGTTACAGACGAACTTGACCCATCCTCACTCACTCACTCACTCAATTTTCCTTAATGTATTTGGAAAAGTTTCGAACTATTCACGAACTTTTAATTTAAGTTAATAGCATAAAAAACTGCGTGAGCTGACTAGAAGTTACATCGATCTATGTAAATCAATGCCATTTTCACAGATAATGTCTTATTCGAACAGTTGGATTAATTCCAGAAGTTTTTTATTAGTCCTCTAAGGTTTTCGTGGAATTTTCTTGGAGTTTTTTGGCACAAAACTCCAATTACAAGTCATAAAAAATTATTTAAATTAAGTTAAGTAATTTGGTTGTTGGAAAATCAAATCCAACGATTCAATGAAACCCCACTTCCAATTCATTAAATAGGGAAACGTTTCAGTACCGCTTTATTAAAGTAATGTCGAAGACTTTTACCTTTTAAGTTAGTCGAGGAAAACTTTTCCCTTATCTTGATGCAAAGAACAAATGATCGAGCCATGCTTTATCCATTCCAATTGACCCGAAATTTCCAATTTTTTCAGAATGAATAGATCGGAGTGCGAAAGTAAAGAAAATTTAACTTAACAAAAAGTACAGTAAAAAGCCAGTTTCTCAATGAGATATTTATTATGGTCACATTTCTTAAAACATTACGCTACCAAGTTGTTATTACTATACCTTTCACAGGAATAGTTATGCTCGTCCATTTACGTTTGATAGACAAAGAGTGCGGTGCGGTAAGCACAAGCGCTGTTATTTTTAAGGCAAACATGTTGCATATGGCACGTATGCAGTAACATTTAAAGCATTTGTCGATAATTCAATGAAAGTGCCATCAACCGTTTTCGCAATGTAGGTGATAGGCGCTTACTACCTTAAGTCAAGGTACTACCTTGTTATGCACATAACACGAACATATGTATAATGCAGTCATGTACCTACTATCCTTATTCTCAATCATAGTTGCAAGATAAATGCACTGAGGTAAAATTGAGGCGTAATGCAAACGTTTTCTCAGCTTATTTGAGATTAATGCAATCCCTAGAAGTACTATATACAGAGAATTTAATATGAATACTGTGACGGAAAGTTATGCAGCAGCTGAAATGCACTGACTTTTAGCAAACCCATTGAAAGTTGTATTCTGTTGCCAGCAAAACAAGTGGAAAATATTTAGAGAAAAGGTATGATATTTCAGCTTAAGCAAAAAAGTTGTGAAAATCGCCAGGATGAAAGCACACATAAAATCAATCAAGTCTTGAGCTGCAACTGAAATGAAGCAGCAACGGAGAATTGTTGCATACATTAGCTTATATTTTACTCATGTCTTCATTAGATAGCTGCAGTGTGCGACCGAGTTTAGCATAACCGTGTAGAAATTCAACTAAGCGTAAAATATTTGCACCTTCCCCACTTGCTGTTACATAAGCATATCTCAGTTGATAAATAGCAGCAACTGGTCATAGTTACCGCCGTCATCTACAATGCAATCATTAGTCGGTAACTCGTTTGGCAGCTGGTTCTACCATGTTATGCGCATAACATTGACATCAAAGGGTAAAAGCCAGAAGTTATATACATACTACCTTAACCTTAATCGTAGCTACAAAACCTATGCATTGTAGTAAAAATAGCATGAAGTGCAGACTTTTTTTAGCTTATTTGGGATTAATGCGGCCATAGAAAGAAATATATAGAGAATTCAACAGAAAGACTGTGAATGAAAGTTATGCAGCAGCTGAGCGCCTAATGCACTGACTTTTAAGAAACTCATTGAAATAAATAAAAGGAAAAAAGATGGCGGAAGAAAATGAAAAATATAAAGTTATGCACAAAAGCTGAACGAGTTGTGAAAATCACCAGGATAATGGCGCTTATGAAAGCAATCAAGTGTTAAGCAGCATTTGGAACGATGCAACAGCGGCGAATAGTTGCATACAGTAGCCTACATTTTCTTCATGTCTTCAATAGTCGACTACATAGTCCGACGAAGTTTTGTATAAACGTATCGAACAACTAGGCGTAAAATATTTGCACCTTTCTTACATAGGCCGCAGTTAGCGTCGCAATCCACAGTGCAATTTATGGTATAGTAAGAATGATAGTCGAGCTCTTTTTGTAAAAAAACCATCAAATTATAAAAGATGCAGTAATTTCTATTTTAACTGAAAGATAAGAAAATGTTCCTTCTTGTGATGGATAAGAAGAAGAAGCTTCAAATTGCAAATTTTACAAACAATCTTAGGCATAACAATATAGTTGAATATATCATACAACCATACTTGTATTTATGCATCACTTATTTCTTATTTTCCCAATTTCATTTTTCGGTGAATAGCCCCAAAATATAAGGGCAAAGTTTGCAAATATTTGCACTGTTTCCGATTCCACACGTCACCACATAGAATATCTTTCGTCTGTAGCCACAATCTGGTCGACATGGCATATACAAGATTTGGTACTCGTATAGTACATATTGTTGAAAGTGCTATTACTGCTGATGGTGGAACATTAGATATCGTTCCATTATAAATATATAGTTAAGTAGTATTTGATTTGACAAAAAATACTTTCGATAAATTGTACGCCATTTTTGCAAAGTACTCAATTGGGTATTGGTACTTGTACCCATGTTTTGTTGCCATTGAAAGATTTTGCTCGACAATGCAGTTATACCTCTTAAGAAACCGATACTATCAGCAGCGAAAAAAAGAACATATTTTTACTTTCAGTCAACTTGCATTACTATCAATGCTTAGTCATCTTCTTTTATAATTTACTTGTTATTTTATTATATTAGGTGCTAGTGCTCTAAATTTTACGTAAAGCCATACCCCATATTTGGTATATACGAGTATTGGTTAAGTAGTTCCTAAGTTGCTAGGGCTGCGAATTAAGTTAAGTTTTAAGCGCTTACCTGAAATGACATAGGTATAGAATATAGTTAATAATATTGTTTATTTACATTTATATTTATGTTTATTTATTATATTTTGAAAACTAATGTAGTCATCGAAGAAATTACATATCATACGGATGATTAATTATACAGCATGTTAGAACTAAACAATTTAGCTTTATTGTAAAGACAAGGGCTTGCCATTACATTTTAAGAATTATTTCGGGAAAGTGACCGCCGCAATAAAGTGACCGTCCAATAAATTCCAGCCGATAGAACAAATTTTGCTGCGATTGGAACCGTTTGAGCAAACTTATCTTAAAGTACGGTTACTGAAAGTCAAGGGATAGAAGAATTTCCATTGAGGAACAAGTTTACTGGCAGACAGTTTTACTTATGAAAGAGTTTGGTATTCCATTTTAGAAGAAATGCTAACCAAAAATCCGTCTGCTATGTATATTACCAATAGCATATAATAATATAAGATATTATAAAGATAAAAGTGTATGTTTTACTGACTTTCAAATGCCAATACTTTGTGAAAAAATAATATAGTCGAGTTTTGCGGTATTTTGTCATAAAAAAATTATAATTTGCTGATTTAATTTTCAGTTGTATCTTGATTCCCAAAATCATATAATATACAAAATATATATATACAAATAATAGTTTTGTTCATCTAAAGGTTGTTTGTATCACCTAAAACCAATCGAGTTAGTTATAGGTTTATGTAAAAATAAAGGATTAGGATGACGAGACGAGTTTAATTCTGACTAAATGTCTGAACGTCTGCTCATCCGTCTGTCTCTCTATCTGAGCAACCTGTGACATGAATATTTTGAGATATTTTAATAAAACTTGGCAAAATGTGTTCCTGAAAATAAGAAAGGACAAATTCTTAGATGGCCTTTATAGAAGTATACATTTTGTGAAAATGGGATAAATTCCTTAAGCATTTACACTGTTTAAATGGATGAATCGGATCATGACCCTCCCATTTCTCTTGTTTTAACATAAGTGAACAAAAAACAGTATTTTGTAGGATTACTCTTCTATGGTCGAAAGAAAGATGTTCGACTTATTATACGAATATTGCTCATATATTAATTTTGATGAAATTTGCGAGCTGCCAAGTCGATAGTTTAACTTTTATTAAACCACGCAGAGCTATTGTAATATCAAACTTAGTTCTTTTGCAGATGTTCGTTTAAGACATTTTCATTTCTCTGTGCAACCTGCTGCGAGAGAGTGTAATAATAATCCTGTGCCTTTGATGATTTATTACGCCTGAATAAATTTGAGAATGTTCTCATGAATTTGAATACTACTGTCATTGCTGTAGTAGCTTAAAGCATAAATTATATGTTTTGAAAAATAAATTATTATTTCAGCAAAGCAAATATAATATGAACATTGGGTAGTCGAAAAAGACTTTTCATATTTTGTCACATTATGTCAAACCATATAGTTGGAAAGGTGAGATTTTGAGCTTTATTAAACCGAGAAATTGAATTAAATTCGGGGAACTTGAAAAAAAATACAGCTGTTCAAAATGAGTGAAAATAATGGAAAAACTCACTATATTTGGAAATTTTTGTTTAAAAAAGGTAAGAATGCCACACAAGCTAAATTTGTGAAGTTTACAGAGACGATGCTATATAAGCTCTTGTAGCACAACAATGATTCGCTCGCTTCCGTTCCGTTTCGAAATTTCGATTTACACTTATGAAAGTTTTGCACTGATTGAATAATGTCTCTAGGGGGAATATGACAAAAAGTGGTCGACCAAAATGGTACATATTTGTTTATTTATTTATTAGTATAAATTTAAAAAATAAATTGAAGGTTTATTAAAAATACGAAAAGAGTATTGTTAAAATGTTATCGATTAAAAGAGTAAAGTGCCAAGACAAAATTTTTCTATTCCCTAAATAACTCATCAATTTATAAACCCTATTTCAATATCCGTTTCTTTCACAAAGTTTAATGGAATATGAAAACGATCAGTTCTTGATTTATTGTCTAGAAAAATTGAAAGTAAATCTGAATCCTACCAAAGTTACGTAAAAAAGTAGCACATTTATTTCTGATGACGTAATCGGTGTATGCTTGCATTTGATAGACTTTGAGCTGAGAACAATGATTGGTTTCGTGCTTTTGTCAGGTATGCGTAATGCAATCACAGCTGAGAAAATGAGTGGTAATGCTGTGGCCAAACAAACTTAAAATTCCTTCGAGTTGATTGGATTTTTGGGTGATTTTGCTATCCTTCACATTTCGATTATGGTGCGAATTGCACATTCACCTAATACAAATGCCAGCTTCCGGTTAATAAAGGTTTATATAGCCAAAGGAAATCTGCAATATGGCACAAGTTTGGAAGTTTGAAAATCAGAATGCGTGCATGATTGACACACATGTTAATTAAAAGAAGTAACAAAAAATCGATGAAGCATGAGTTTTTGGTTTTACAACATTTGATTTAAAAACCTTTAAAATTTTGAGTTTTGTGTTTAGTGCATTTATTAATTTAATAGAGCGTTATTGACTAGTAACCAATTTCCCATAATCAATTAATTTTTTTTAAGAAGAAATTAAGTATTTCTGCATCTAACAGGAACGATGAATATTTTCCGATTGACTCTGGCATAATTTGATAATTTGGTGGTTTAGTTAACTTTTGTGATTATCACTGCTTTAAGTTACAATGACTTTAGCCAAGTTGTTAGGAAAAGTATACATTTTTGAGCTTTCGCAACATATTTCTACAGATAGTTTTGATCGTATAACGATTGTTTGTAAAATCTAGTGGGACAATTTTAAATGCAATCCATCATTCCATTCACCATTTAATAATAATTGAGATATTCGCTAAAGTTAAATGGTTAAAATCTGATCATAACCCAGCCCTGTTTAGTAGTTATTTTGAAAGCTACTGAAAAAAACAGTAACTCAATAAACAAAGATTTGTAGACATCAAATTTTATATCCGAGATGGTGCACAAGGGCTTCACAAAAGCTGATATCAAAATTGAATGATACGCGTTGCTCACTTTAAGTGAAATACGATATATATTAAGGAAGTAAACGATCAATTTCAGTCACATTTGGTACCGAACTTCATTTCAATATTCCTAAGGATACCATGGCTGCTTCCCATACAATGCAATTTAAATTCCATATGGTACTTCCATTTTACATTATGTATATTCATATATCGAAAGCCAATAACGTTATTGAAATATAGCTTTGAAAAGAAAGAATGAATGTTTCGTGAAATTTTTGGTATAAACTATGAGATATCATTCATTTGTATATCAAGAGGGCATCTCGCTTTAATATTAGAATATCTTTGTGTCTAAAGTGGAATGATTCCGGCCAATATATGTCTTCCTAAAACTTGTGGTTGAATGTATAACGTATATACATTGTACACATGTAAGATTTTACAAAACTTTAGTGGTTTAGTGTTAAATAATAGCCGAATTGATTTTAACTTTGGATTAATCCTTATAATCCCAAAAAAAGAATTTGTATATATTTTCCCAGTAAATCAATCCACTATAGTATTATTGTTCGGGACAACCCAGGTTAAATTTTTTCTTTTTTATTTAATGGGTAATTTTATGTCTTTTGTTCGGGTTCAAGGACAATACGAAAAATCATGTAACATTGATAATCTATTCGAAAGGTGTAACTGATTACCAATATTAGTAATGTAAGCAGAAATTTTATTAATATTATGTCACTAAAATACTTCCTTACTGCTTTGAATATACATTTGTGCTTTTATTTAAAATAATACTAAAGTTTATTGCTCCTCGATAATAATTTAAAATTTAAAGCCTTTAATATTTACTTCTAATTAAATATAAAATAAAATTTTCCGTTTCATTTATTCAAAGTACTCAAACTTCTGCCCGTTGAAGCATGAAATCAAACAGCATATGCGAATTGCAATTTAAATACTTTCAGCTTCCAGGCCAAGTTCAATGGATTGTTGAAAAGTAAAAATATTTCCATGCCTATCGATTGTTATAACATAATAATGCAGTCTGCCTATTTAATAAATATTCAGAACATTTATTTACACCTGAAATTACCGACACCGTTGGCGTTAATTAATGCATTAATGAGTGATTACTCGTGTTGTTGATGACGAATGAAGCAAGTCATTTCACACTTCAGTAGTCAGTGTTTGGTGAATTTTTTCAGTAAATCCTGAGCTGGCTTTCCATGCAAGTAATGAGTTTAATTATATCAGCATGTATTTTATGTACATGTTTATTTGTTAGTACAATTCTTTCGATCGGTTAAACGTTATCAATCGGCAAAAACTTAGTAATTGACACATTTTGACTGTTGAGTAATAAATAGCCGTAAGTGAGAAGAGCTCGGGGACAGCTGGGAACATAATTACCTTAAGCTGCTCCAGACCATTCAGCACCTTTAAGCGTTGCTTAAAGCATTGGAACTTGGAGGAACACGTCAAGCCTTGTAACACTAGAAACACAGGGCATATTACAAAATTGTTTTGGAGCCAAAAAACTTCTCCTTCAAAGAAGAAGGGAGCTCTGTAATATTTTGGGAATTACGTCACAGGACACACACCCTTAAGATTACATCATTAAAAATTAGGGAAAGTGGATTCCACGAAAGCAGAGCATTCGGAGGGAATGATGTACTAAACTATAATACTCTGAAGCAATATGTTGCAAGAGTATAAAATAATAAGTTTGTTTTGTGAAATATACGGAGTTATTGTATGGTATACATGTGGTATGAGTAATATTATGCTATACATATGTATGTAGAACTAGCTGTGCTTGCGCGGGTTGTTTCTACTGCACCAACTAAAATAAATTTTAATGAAAGACACCAGACAAATATTCAAATCGCTAATTATCATCACATAGAGTGCGATTTTACATAGGGCTTACCGTCGAACATTAACATAATTTTTAATAAACGTTCCCTACATATTCAGATAATATTTTTAGTATGTGTAAAAAGAAGTAGAACGCACTGTAGATCTACTCATGAAGACTAATAAATTATTATTTGCAATAAGTTTTTACACTGTAAAAACGGTAATTTGATAAATCTATACAGTATAGATATGTAACGGGTTTTTCAATAGGAACGTTTCGTCGTATGTTCCTGAAAATCAATCGTAAGTTCCTGAAAAATCATCTTCAGATATTAGGTTCATTTCTGTCTGAATGGCTTCGCTAATAAGCAAAATATGCGTCATTTGTCTGGCAGCAATCAATACGTACTTCACGAGTCACCATGACATCCCGAAAAAAATACAGTTTGATGCGGTTAATGGGCCGGAGACGTCATACCGTTTGGTGAACGTGTTATCTCACGAAGTAGACCAGTCAATTGACCGCCTCGGTCGTGCGATTTGAAGCCGTTAGACTATTTCCTGTGGGGCTATAATGTGGGGTGTAAAGTCTAAGGTCTATGCCAACAAGCCAGCGACGATTGACGAACTTTTTACAAACATCAAACGTGAAATTGCAACAGTATCTGCAATCGTGCCCGTGGTGGCCATGCAAAAGAAATCGAGCTCCATACGAAATGGCAACAAATGTTCTTTCAGAGGAATGAACAATTTCATTGATATCAAGAACCGTTTTATTTAAAAAAACTTTTGAAGCGCTCTTATTGAAAAACCCGGTACATAAAAATGTAATATGATAGAGAAGACATATGACACAAAGAAACAAAAAAAAGGATTATATTCGACTATTTTCCCGAGAGGGCGTTATTGAGCAGGATACGGAAAAACCATGTAAATCACAATCATACACCAGAACTATTGTCTCATTATGTGTTACAAACCTTACACAAGTTATTAGATAGGCAAATCTTCTCAGTGTATCAAAAAACTTCTACTGAGTTCCGATGAGATCAAATCCATACCAATCCAAATAAATGTGAGTAAATGCAGCAAAGATTTCATGAGCTGAAAGAACTTTACACTTTATATACAAAGTTACATTGTTTCCAAAACCAAATACTAATATCAGTGCTAAAAATGTTTGAAAATATATCAATATCTTACAATTAGAGACGGATAGACGATGTCCTCTGTTTAACGATTTTATAGGTCGTAGATAGGGGAATCTTAGGGAATCATTTATATTCCACGTTAAATTGTTTTTTTTGCAAACGACCACTGAAGGTTCAGTTATCATCTTAAGGTGATACCCAACCTAAAAAGGCTCTTAATTTTCAATTTAAATTGTGCTTTAATCATTTAACTTCTCCCATAACATGGAATTGTTTCATTTTTAAAATAAATTTTTCAAGTTGCTTGTGTGACATAGTACTCTGTATAAATGCACAGTTAGTTTTGTGTTTTTGGAAACAAATTTGTAACAAATTTTGCATTGTAAAGATCATTGTAAAAGTTTCTCTGTTAGTCCTCTATTCTTCATTTTCACTTTTTTTTATTAGCACCTCAATATTGTTTTGTTTTGTACGTTTGTAGCATCGTGTGTGAGTAAAAGCTGTATTTACCATATAACCACACGAATATTTAATTTTTGACCAAAATACAGTCGACCAAACCAACCGTCGTTTACTAGAAAATCCGCACAGAATTGGTACGATGCGAGCTATGTTTTTGTCTTAAACTACACCGGTCAACACGACTTTTGGGTCTGACATCTACATGTTAAATTTTAGTTTCTCCTATGACAAAAATAAGGAAAACAATTTTTTTCCTAGATATATGGTCCTTACTTCCAAGCTTTACTTTTCCCAGCCAAATAAACCACCGGATGCCACAAAATCATATTATGTCGATGACTTGACTTCCTGTTTGAAACACAGCTCGTCAAGATAGTCCATTCCAGAGCATTGATGAGAGTATGACTAAGTTCAAGGGACGTTCTTCTCTAAAGCAATATATGCCCATGAAACCAGTCAAACGAGGCATCAAACTATGGCTTCGTTGTGATGCCGATTCTGGATATACATATGATCTCAATGTGTACGTTGGTAAAGGTACAGAAGTAAGTAGCGATGCACTAACTCTTGGAGAAAAAGTTGTTAAGACACTTGTCGGAACAATTAAAGTTCCTGACGTTGTTGTATGCTTTGATCGCTTTTTCTCCAGTGTAAATTTACTGGAAACTATCAATTTTGCGGCGGTTGGCACCTGCATGACTAATCGCAAAAATGTGCCATCAATAACAGGAAAACTCAAACGAGGAGAATCGAAGTTCAGATGCACCGACACGGGACTTATGTGTACGAAGTGGCAAGATACGAAGGAAGTCTTATTAATGAGTAATTGTCATAAACCTAATGTAACTAAAATTTCAAAAAAGGATAAGACGAGCCAAACAGGGGAAATTGATTGCCCGGAAGCAATTGCATTCTATCGGCAAAAAATGGGAGGAGTTGACCGCGCAGATCAATTCATAAGTCTCTACCATCACGACAGAAAGTCCTCGAAGTGGTGGAAAAAAGTGTTTTATACTTGCCTTGGGATGTGTACAACAAACGCATGGATTATTTACAACGACTTGAGGCGTAAGAATGAGAAAGTTTCTTATCTAACATATGTGGTGAATCTTGCCGAGGAATTGATTGCCGAAGGAAAAAATACTACTGAGTTACCATTACCAAAAAGAGGTCCAATTTCGAAGAAAAGAAAACTTTATGGATCAGCATTACATCTCCCTATAGAAGGTGCCACTAGAAGACGCTGTACTCGTTGTTCGGTAATGAAAATCCAAAAAAGAACCAAAACGATTTGCGATGAATGTAATGTACCGTTGTGTAAAGATTGTTTCAAGCTGTATAATACAAAATAAACTAATAGATTTCCAAAATATATGAGTAACACTAAAAAATATATAAAAAGTTGTTAGTTTCTTCTTACCTGTTGGTACATATTTGTACAAGATAAAAACCCTACTGGTACCCATATGTACCAACACTCCCCCTTCCCCCATGGGTTCCCTAAACATTTTTTTTTAATTATTTCAAAAGAAATGGTATATGTTGATGCAATATAGTTATTCTAACCTAGTATTTTGATTACATACACGAAATTAGTATTCAGGGACGAAAGGGTTAAAGTTAGCTTTTGTAGAAATTAGAGCAATTTTTCGATTTCTAAGCAGAAATGACTGATTTTTTATTTTTTCTACAATTTCACTATAGATTACAAGAGTCGTTTTTATTCAAGATGTGTGATAAACAATAATGTATAAATATAAAATAACAAGAAATTACTGTCTAAAAGTAAATAACGCAGGCGAAGTGAGGTACCCAATTTTCATTTTGATTACTGACTTTTAGGTTAAAATAGGCTTCATAGGCTTCGCAAAGTTTCAAATTTGTTGATAAAGCAAATTTTTTACTTCTAATTTTAATAAATTCACCGCAAATAAAACAGAATTAATCAACATCATTTTTGCACTGACCTGATGCCATTTTTTAACTGAGTATTACACTAATATTGTTGTTACAGCTATAATAAACAGGTTAAGGGGTTACATACGCCCAGAATTTAAAAAAAAATTATTTTTTTTTAAGGTTATTTATTATTCTTTATAGTTTTAGGCGTATTTCTGTGAAATTCGATTGTAAAAATTCCCCATTTATACAAAGTTATGGTAGGAAATCAGAGCGCCCGACGAGAGTTTAATGCACACAGGTAGCTGTCCTTCGTTTGAGGCACATGAAAGTTTAAACGCGTTTTTCTCGAAACTACTTTTCCCGGCACGGTCTGCATAACTCATACAGTTTTTAACATTTTTTGATGCGATTTTTTTTTTAATATTCGAAAATGTTTTCTCTATAGTCTTTCGAGCAGGATTTTCGATATTTTTATAAAAAAAAAATTTATAAACATAATTATAGTGTGACATTTATGACGTAAAGCGCATACTTTTTTTCTAAATTCCGTATTTGGAAAAATTTTCGAAATTAAAAAATTCGGCTCGACAGACTATAACTACAACTTCATTTTACAAGAACTTTTTTTATTTTTACCGATCCATCAACATTTCAAGGATAAATGATGCAGACCGTGGAGCAACTTTTTTTCATTGTACTTTGGGTCACGTGATATTTTATGTACTAATTTTTGTAAAGAAAAATTAAAATACATTTTTTTATAAACGTGTATGCGCGCGGATGAAGAACAAAATAGGCCGGGCGCCGTCCGTCGGTCCCTTTTGTTAATTATGTGTGGTGTCATCATGCGTGTGGTGTGTTGGTATACTGTTTACTTCCTGGTTAATCAAATTGCTGCCATCTTTGATTTATGAAATAAATTAAAATATACTTATCGATGTAGATCAGCCCAAAGCAAACTTAAAAAACTAAAGATTCATATTTAAGTGTTTTTCAATGTCTAGAATCAAAATTCAAGCATGAGAACAGAAACCCAAACAAAAAATTTTTTTTTTGTTGACCTGTGTTATTTGCATAGTTTCAATTTTATAGCTACATGTATTCCGTGTGTAAGGTTGCTCCTTTTATGCGATAACATGGAGAACAAATACTCGGAATACGTTTTTGTAAGGCTTCCTGTACACATTCAATACATGTTTTTTCTTAATTTGAATTTTGTTTCTTTCTACTATTTCGCTGAGTACTATTCCCATCTGGCGAAAGCTTCTTCGTAACTAATCTTTGTATCTTTGTGGTCGTATGTTCATTTCAACCATTTTGACATTCCATATCTACTTTTGATTACTTTCACTGTCTACACAATTCTATAGATAACAATGATATGTAGGTGAAATTAACAGTAGAACTTTTTTTAGTTCGACTTTTAATTTTGAATGATGTTAGTAGAGAAGTTCAAAGCCAACTTTTAATTTAACCATTATTTATGCTGAACCTAATATAGCACAATTTAGTTTCCTTTTTTCAAGTTTGTGTCATATTTTTAGCAAATAATAAGATAAAAAACACTGGTCTTAACAGATCTTCATAAGTTCATAGCCATTTTCGACTGAAAACTCTTCAAATGGTGTACATGGCGAATGAGCAATGTAATTTTCTTTCGAAAAATAACTGTTGTGAATAATAAAATATTCGCATAATGTACAACAAAAGAAATTAAGAAGCGAAGAGTATTGTTAGTATTGAAAGCAACATTATTTACTGAATATTGAAGTGGCGCAGACGTTGGTAAAGTGAAATAGTTAATGTGGTGGACATTTGGTAGCAAGAATAAGATATTTCAGTGCCAAGGCAATAAATGGTCCAAAGTATAGGTGAGCGTGCCAAACCTTGAACCTATACATTATATGCTTTAAAAACATAAAGAGACGTGACTTGCGATATTACACAACTACCTTCCTATTTACCGAATAAACCATTTTCAAACCTTATCTTACACATCCCATTACTTTGTGATCACTGAAGCTCGAAATATTTTCCAATATACTACAACAGCCTTGGGCCGCAACCTGATTTGTATCATAAAGTTATTACTTTTACTATCGATTTGATTTGAATTCAAAGCGTAAGCGATTGGAAAATGCAAACAAAATCTGTGTTGGTGCCACAATCTCCAAGTTTGCTTGGCTACACTTATGCTATTCTATTTGTCAAAGTTCACTCTTCCAACTTTTACTTCGAATTATGCACTTATGCTATTCTATTCGTCAAAGTTCGCTCTTCCAACTTTTACCTCAAGTGCTAATTAAATATACCCAATGGCTTCTTCTATTATTGACTTTTGTATTTGCTTAGCTCTTATTCTATTGAACTATTTCAGTACTGCTTTGTTACTCTTTTTTAGTAAAATTAATCAGGATTATTGTGATAAAAATATATTTATCGGTAAATATATATTGATTCGATAGAGAATATTTACTTTCAAATTAAAACTGAATATTTCCATCCCTTTATACTATATAAAGCTGAAAAATAATGTTGGACGAGATATTATATAAAATTTTCTTAACTTGAATTACAACATTAAGTAGTTTGTTTGCGTGCCCAATTTAGTCGAAATTATTGGCACTGATAAAAGTTATTGAACTCATAAATAATACTCGTAAGTATTATTTTGCTGAGCAGAGTATTAGTTGAAATGGTTTTGAACTTATTTTCAAGTAGCGTTAGTGAGAAAAATGTGGATAATTTCAATTTTAATAAAATTTTGGCTTTAGCTTTCGTGCAATATGTTGCACGCGATATCCTTTTGCAAGCGCCAAAGCAGTAAAATAAAAAAAAAGACAGGCTTTGAATATTAAAAGGGTTAATGGACGACTCATTTAATACATAATACTAAGAAATTACAACTACTGCATAGTTTGGAGATGTTTGATTGTTGATAAAACTAAGACGATTCATTCGATTTCTCTTTCCAATAATAATGTTGCTATAACTCCAACATTATGTGTATTTTCAGTGCAATGATTTTTTGGACAAAATTGAATAGATAAGCTCATCGTTACATACATATTTGCTTATATTAAAATGTTTATGAATTTTTCTCTACTCTATTCTACAGCGCTTATTTTTGTCTTGCTATGTAATATGAGATTGCCGACTCCTTGAAAAGACTTTAAATAATTCATAGTAAAACCTCAAGTGTGATTTATGAGATTTTCGACGCTTGAGGAGTCGCTATCTCAAAGTTTGTGTACAGACAGTCGGACGAATGGACATTCCTAAGTGACTCAGTTCGTCATGCTGATTATTTACATATACATTTTATAGGGTATCCGGTGCTACCTTCTGGACTTTACAAACAATTTCATATACAATTTTATAACCATTTATTAAAACATATTAATAGTTTAGTTCAATGGCATCTGTACAAATTTCAGTATTAAGATTTATTTTTAACCTTTTAGTTTTAATAGTTTTAGATGAATGTTTTTTTAGTTTACTAAAAGTATACTTATTTTACCTTCAAGGGGTCATCTTAAAGCATAAATAAATATCACTTTTTCAAATTTTGTAAAGTCAGAAAATAAATTATTTAAATAAAATTTATTTATTAAAATAAAAAATAATAATTTAGTTTAAATAAACTTTAATTTTTATTCCAATTGTTTCGGCAATTTTTTAAAAATGAAAAAATAAACTATTAAACATATGCAAATAATTAATTCTTAAAATATATTTAATTTCCTTAAAAGATATAAAGCAAATTGTATACAAACACCCTGTACTCACCTTTATGTTTTAGAATAAAAACAAAACTATTACTCTTCGTTTGATATTATTTGTTTTTTTTTTTTATACGAACGACGTTGTTGGCTAATTCGAAAACGACGATAGACGAACTACGAAAGAACGAACGCTTGGCATCACATTTTACGAAATATATTTGAATTGAAATTAATTCACTAAATCAGCAGAGCACTATTTATGAAGATATAATAAAAATTATATTTCCACTCACTTCGCTATTAACACCATTAACAAACATAAACACATCATAGAACAACTAAAATTACTTATGCACACTATTTTATTTCACTTAACACCCATTTTTTGCTTTTACAAGGACACTTACAACTTTTCACTTAATTTTAGTTTTCATTTAATTTGCACAACTCT
This sequence comes from Bactrocera zonata, assembly GCA_037783105.1. Classification (NCBI taxonomy): domain Eukaryota; kingdom Metazoa; phylum Arthropoda; class Insecta; order Diptera; family Tephritidae; genus Bactrocera; species Bactrocera zonata. The sequence continues at coordinate 175,091 of JBAWJQ010004462.1, read as the reverse complement.
GACTCAAGATTTTATATTAAACAAAATAATGTAAAAAGCACTTTTACTATAAATTTTATACGCGTTTATTACTATTTTTCCCGCAACACGAACTTACGCGTAATTTGACCGATGACCGATCGCGACTGAAAAATTCCGATTAACTGATCCTGAGCAAATGTGTAGTGAGTGTGCAACGACAATTACAACGAAGATATTTTTGTTATTGTCGTATGTGCAGTCTGACTGTGTAGAAGGTGTGCATTGTTTTTATTGTTCCTTCTTTCAGGGAGCACATCGCAGCATAGCGAAGGGGTAATCTACTCGCTACATGCCTTTAAGTCGTGTTTGTGGATTAGCAGCATTTTGCTGATTTATGTTCTCAGAGTGAAGTGTCAAATGAAAGAACTCGCATGGGATTTTTTTATATCCTCTGAAAATATATTAAAATATTTGTTGAACATAAAATGTAATATATATTAATTTGCATGTATATATATCTAGGTGCTTTGAACAATAAAATTAAACAATATTAATTAAATTAAGGTTTTGTTTCAAAAAAATAAATATAAACAATTTTCTATGACCTTTAATTTTTAGTTACCACAATTTTAAGTACTATATCAATAACTTATTTCTTACTTTTTTTGTGTAATTACTAAGAAGATTATATAATAATTTCAATTTTGCAACATACATAACAACAACAGGCAAAGGAAAATGAGTTTGTTTAGCACAAAATCATATTATTAAAATATATGTATGATAAAACTCACAGAAAATCAAAAAACCACAAACTACTAAACTCCATGCATCATTTCGTGAATTTACTAAAAACGCCAATAAAAATTATGGCAGTGCCATGATTTCTTAGAACAGCATAGATCAAAAATGCATGCGAAAGAAATACATGTATATATTTTCAAACTATGCACTCTGAAATCATTGGGCAAAACCAAAGTTTAACTATATTCATATTCAATACTCATATTTGGTATATTCAATGAACTTAAACTGAATTGATTTAGAATTTACTAATGAGAATTCGCCTTTTTACACAAAGTTTGCTATATTCATGTAAATTACTGCCATTTAACCAATTTTGCAATGAATAACTTACCAAAATTCGGAAAAAAATATTCAAACACCAATAGAACTGCTGTGAAAAAATTAATAACAGTTGAAATAACTGATGTCTGGTTTTTGAATTTTAACGTAAAATTGTATTCGTTCCGTGAAACCAAATTATATCGAACATTAAACGTAAGTAATAAAAATATTATTAATTTTTAATAAGAATGCTTTCTCTCCTATCTTATGATTTACAAAAATTAACAAGTAAAGAACCGAACATTTTATACTTTTCAACTTACAAGAATCAAAGCCAGGGAGTTACTTTATGTACTATATATAACTCCTATACTAACAGACACATATGGTTTGTTAAAAAAACGAAAACCATTATATGTAGTGTATGGAAGGTGGGGTAGTATCGACCAGATTTTATTTATGTTTCCCAATACTACATACTATTAACATGTCACTTATTAAAAACCTAATGATATAGAGTAGTCAACCATATGTTCGAAAATCCTGATATTAAATATACAGGGGATACTCGAAGTTTTCCCTCAAATTTATCACTTTTAGGCACAAAGATACACTGTTCTGAGTTAAATACGCATTCTTATTTTCATTGGATTAACTCACTTATTGGCCGAAAATGCGGTACAAAGTTACCCGGAAGCTCGAAGGTCTTAATATTTGGTTCATAGGGGCTAAGAAAGGTATTTGCCCGATTTAAACAATTTACGACCTACAAACATAGCATTGTGAGAGAACGGTTATCCTTTAATTTCAATTATATAACTCACACATTGACTGATTTCATCCATTTTCACACTGTCGATAGAAGTTCTAATAATATTATTACTCAGCAAATATTGTTATTATAGCTTAAATGGTTTAGAAAATATATTAAACTTGTTTGAGGGCGGGGCCACATCCACTTTTTGAAAAAAATTTTGCTCACAGGTGCCCTTGCTCCTACATTCCCCTGTTTCCCCTGTAACAAATTACAGCTTTATATCTTGATTTAGTCCTTAATTATGGCACTTTATATGCTTTCGGTTAAAGGCGATTTGTGAAATCGAAATTTCTTTTATATTAAGTAATCCACATACCAAGTTTCTTTGAGATATCTCAATTTTTACTCAAGTTACAGCTTGCACGGATGGACGGGCAGCAGACAGTCAACCAGATTTCCACTTTTATCGTCACCCTGAACATTTATATACATATATACAAACCTATTTCTATCTCGTTTTGTTTTAGGTGATACGTACAACCGTTAGGTGAACAAAACTATAATACTCTAAATTTGAGGTGATATTTAACAAAACACTCAAACAATTCCCTAAATAAAGTGAAAACTAATAAACTAAATTTGTATCTTTCTTTTCCAATTAGTTTCAGTCTGCTGTGATTATTATGTTTCAAAAATTATCTACCCTGGTCCAATATGTGTGTATACTTACGATTTCTATCCCGTATTTCAATTTTCGCAGGAAAAAATTTGGTGCAAACTATAAAAGGCAGAACAATCTTTAATAAATACATTTTGTCTTATTCTTTTTGCTGTTGTTATTTATGGATTGCAATCGTTGTATTAGTTTGTTTTAATTTAATATCGATAATGAACCTAAAAAAGTGATAAATGAAAATTATATGTTAAAAGAAAAAAGTTTATTTTTATACATTAAGTTCTTTTAAAACAGAATGTTCATTTAATCAATATTGTTTAAAATAATTTTATTTCAAAGCACTTTGGTGTATGCAACTTAATATTACACTTTGTATTAAATAAATATCTTAAAATATTTTCAGAGTATATAAAAAATCGTATGAGAGATCTTTCATTTGACAACTCAGTCGCCAAATCGCTGCTAAGTCACAAGGTTTGTAAACAAAACAACACTTCAAGAAGGAGCAATAACTACCGTATTGTTGTAGTCATGTAGCGAGCGCAGTACCCCTTCGCTATGCTGTGATGTGCTATCTCAAACGAGGATGAATAAGAACAATGCACACCTTCTCCACAGTCAGACTGCACATACGACAATAACAGCAGCATCTTCGTTGGCCTGGCGAACCCTACACACTCACTACACATTTGTTCAGAGTCAGTCAATAAGAATTTTTCAGTCGCGACCGGTCTTCGGTCAAATTGCACGCCAGTTCGTGTTGCGGGAAAAATAGTAGTAAACGCGTAAGAAATAGAAAGTGAAATTGGTTTTTAAATTATTTTGATTAATTTAAAATATTGTGTCAGAGTTGTGCAAATTAAATAAAAACTAAAATTAAGGGAAAAGTTGTAAGTGTGTAAAGTGAAATAAAATAGTGTGCATAAGTAATTTTGTTTTCTATGATATGTTCACGTTTGTAAAGGGTGTTATTAGCGAAGTGAGTGGAAAACGAATATTATATATAATTCATAAAAATGCTGAGCTGATTTAGTGAATAAATTTCTATTTAAATATACATATTTCGTAAAATGTAAAGCCAAGCGTTCGTTCTTTCGATGTTCGTCTCTTGTCGTTTTAACTAACAAAGTCGTTCATGTAAAGAAACAAACAATATCAAGCCAGAAGAGTAATAGTTTGGTTTTTACGTTCACACTTAAAAGTGAGTACAGGGTGTTTGTATACAAATAACTTTATATTCCTTTTTAAATAAATTGAATTTATTTTAAAAATTCATATTTGTATATTTTTAATAATTAAATTTTTAATAGCTGACTTTTTAAGTATTAAACTTTTCTTCGATTTTAAATGATAAAAAAAAAATTAGAACGCGATTGAAAAGTTTGAAATTAAAATTTAAAATACTCATTATCGAAAATATTCAAAATTCACAAAATCTAGCCTTGAAAGTAAAAATATTCTTAAATAAATTACAGGGGATATGCTTCAAAATTTCTGTTAACTAAAAATTTAATATTTTTGGCATTTAAATTATCAGGATTTCATGTTGGTACATTTAATTCCCTAACAATTTGTTAAAATATAATTTTATTGATACTATTTTTTAAGTAAAGTTATTAAAGATATTTTTACCCAACATAAAACTTTCATCTTATACTGGTGCTGTATAAAAATTATTTTGTCAATTAAATGCTTAAAAAAATTGGGAAATTTTAATGAATACATATTCCATATTATAAATTATAAAATTGTTTTAGTTTGTATAATTTGTTTCATTCAGTTTATTTAAGACAAATTAACTGGTTTTTTGTATAAATAAATACGTTCATAACAAATACAAAATGCTTTTTTAATTTATTTGTTGTATAACAGTTAAATAAATTGTTGAAATGACACGTAAGAAAATGATCCTGTACGATGTCCGCGATTGCGACCCCAATTTTGAAAAATAGGAAGATTTAAAAAAACAAAAAAGCTTCCATAGCACGATAGAGGGAGACGTTACAAAAGGTTCTCTCCAAATTTCTTCCGTTGAGATTGAAAACCGTTTTAAAAAACACCATTCTAAGAAAAACGAGTTTAAAGATTGAAGTCGCTCAGTTCTCCACTCTGTTCTCTTTCTACAAAAAACGCTATAGCGACCGTAATAATTTCAATTTCAAAATTTGAGAGAATATACATATATGTGTATATATGATATTGTCGTATGTGATCTAATTTTCGTCGCTAATCACCATCTGTTTCAAAACCGGGTCGAGTTCGTTCCGTTTCAGCAGCATATCGCAGGCGTTGGTTCGATTCAGAACACAATGTTCACAATCTCTTTCACCATAATTGATCTTATCCCACAAATAATGCGCGTTGGTTTGCCACAACTCGTAGATCAAAATAAATTCCAATTTCTAGTAAGCTCATTTCATTATGTGGTTCAGTTGTCAAAAATGTATCCTTAACAAGTAAGAAACGGCTAAGTTCGGGTGCAATCGAACATTGAACTTACCAGACCAGAACATTCAACTTAACAAAACCAGAGAAGTACTTTAAGATGTAAAACCAATCATATTGAGTAAAGTCAGCCGGATGTTCAAAAATCCTGATATTAGTTATATAAGGGCTAGACCAAGTTTTCGCCCAAATATATCTTTTTTAGGTGCAAAAATACGCAAGATGCAAGTAAAACTCGTTCTCTTATTTTTACTCACCGACATTTTCGAACAAAAGTCAACTATAGGTACCGGGGTCTAAATATTCTCTACCTAGGGGCTTGAGGAGGCTCAGCGTAAACACCACCAACAATGTCAGCCTAGAAATTCAACGCAGGATAACTCTTGCCAACAGGTGCTACTTTGGACTAAGTAGGCAATTGAGAAGCAAAGTCCTCTCTCGACAAACAAAAACCAAACTCTATAAGTCACTCATAATTCCCGTCCTGCTATATGGTGCAGAGGCTTGGATGATGTCAACAACGGATGAGTCGACTTTGCGAGTTTTCGAGAGAAAGGTTCTGCGAAAGATTTATGGCCCTTTGCGCGTTGGCCACGGGGAATATCGCATTCGATGGAACGATGAGCTGTACGAGATATACGACGACATTGACATAGTTCAGCGAATTAAAAGACAGCGGCTACGCTGACTAGGTCATGTTGTTCGGATGGATGAAAACACTCCAGCTCTGAAAATATTCGACGCAGTACCCGTCGCGGGAAGCAGAGGAAGAGGAAGACTTCCACTCCGTTGGAAGGACCAAGTGGAGAAGGACCTGGCTTCGCCACGTAGCGAAGAGAAGAAACGACTGGCGCGCTGTTGTTGACTCGGCTATAATCGCGTAAGCGGTGTCTACGCCAGTAAAGAAGAAGAAGAAGGGGCTTGAACAGTTTTTATTGCATTTAAACAATTTTTAGTCTTAAGGTGGCATATACAGGGTAGGCCATTTAAAGTTGACCCATTGGCCCATTTGCCAAAATTAAGGCGTCGCGGATAATCAGCTGGGTTTAGTTTTTGTGCCATTTGAATTTTATATGGAAACATCTTCAAATCTTTATGAATTATGCGTCGGAGAGTGGTGCGAGAGATGTCTAATTCCTGAGAGCGGCGATAACTCGATGTCGATGGAGTCTCCTCAATACTGGCTCGTACAGCTTCGAACGTCTTGAGCGTTGTCTGGATGCATGACTGGCATTACTGAGATTACCGGTGTTCACAAATTTTGCGTATAAAGACTTAATTGTGTTTTTAACTGGAGCACTTTTCACTTTATTTTTTTTGCGAAACGCACGTTGAGTTAACACAATTGAAAAGTTATTTTGAATATAAAGCTGAACAATTTCAGCGCGTTCTTTTGGAGTGTACTGTTCCATGGTATAAATTGTCTTCGAATGACGCTTCTAACGCGGTATGACATTAGCCGATTTGTCAGCGCTGTTAAAAGTTACAGCGTTGCCAGATGGGTCAACTTTAAATGGCCTACCCTGTACTTAAGACAATATTCGTGCAATGTTTTATTCCGTGAAATTAATTGCTTCTTGATTTATGTATAGGAAACTGGACTAATCAAGTGGAATTGAAATTTGTTCTATTTAGTCAATTTTGAAAATCTTATATAAGAATGTTAGGAAAATGTCAAATTCCAAATTTTATCGAAATCGGTTGGTCGGGTCCCGAGGTATGGGATTTTACCAAAAGTGAGCAGTATCATGCCCATCTAAAAATTCTCGCACCGGGTCCCATAAAGCTCTCTTATACCATCTCGGTGGTATTTATTTATTGCTTTATCGCGCTTTTAGAAATTTTTAACAGCACCGTTACTTTGTAGCAACTGGTTGGAAGGGTATACAAATAATTAATGCCACATGCAATTTGTAGTCACATGTTTGTTCTATAACAGCCATTAGTAGACGCTTAAATATTTTTAACACGGGTATATTTTATCCATATCTGTTTTTTTCTCTCTCTGTCTTACCGCAACTAAATTCTTGTCGTAGTGAGCATTTTAAAGCATACTTTTGCTGCGTGTCGTACGAACAATGTGATTGCAAAGGTTTGGTGTAAATGATGACGTGAGCGCTTTTCGTAGTTTATGGATGTAATTTTTTTAGCTTTGGTTTATGAATGCAACTTAAGCATATAAAACTATTTAAGTTTGAAATGTTAAAGGTCAAATTTGCCGAGCATAAAACAAGTGAGTAGTTAGTGGACAAAATAGACAATCAAGGGCATACTTTTAAAGATGGAACATTGAAATTATTTAATGCTTTTAGGTTTATACAATTCTTATGAGAATATACATGCACATCTTTATCCCGACAATTTCTTGAAATTGGTATGTAGTTATGCCATCTATGGCAGTTTTTTGACATTTTGACAATATTTTGGCATTGCGGTACTCAGAAAACTTAATATGTCACATATTTAAAAACTTTTTTGCTCCTCATATCCTATAACAACAACGGTAAATACACATAAAGTTAAATTCCCAGCTATAAACCATTAACAGCAGAAAAACGCTTCAGTATTTCGTATTTCTGGTGAAGAGTTGCGAGACCACAGCAATTTAGAGTCGACTAATTAATTGACAGTTGTTTTGATAAGGAAGTAAAATAATTTGCATCAAAGTTTATTTGTTTATATGGTCGTTTAATATTGTTTTTAAAAAGGCAGAGAACTCGATATACTACATAATACAAATTGTATTATACTAAAGTCTACGATTAAAAGTGGAAGAGCTACTGCGAATTATTTGAAGTAAATATTTAAATTGTCTGTCTACATATTCGCGAACTAGTAAGTCACATTTTGATGACGGTCGCACAAGACGCATCCCAAAAGTTCATGTTGCAATATACAAATTTTCTTGCAACTATATAAATAAACGGGATGCACAGAGTGAACTACAAGGAAACGACTTTCTTTTTATGGCAAATATAGCCTGCTGTCGCAAGTTGCATGTACACACATGTATGTAGTTGTCATTTGAATCATTTGTTACCTTACAAAGTAAAAGCTTAACGTTGGTCATGCAGAACGTTTAGCAGCAGTTACTACCAAGTGGTGCGCATAACACGAACATGTAAAGGTAGCAACGGCAGTCAAATGCCGAGAAGTGCTTTATATTTAAATGTAGCTGCGACAGAAATGCATTGAGGTGAAATTGAGGCAAAGTGCAAACCATTAGTTGGTTAATTAATAATAATTCATTATACACCCGTATGTTCATAAATTATCCAAATAAAATCATATCACCATCAAATGAACTTATGAAAGAAGAAATTATACTAAGAATCAAAAAAAAAGTTTCCTACATTTTGAGTTTTTACTTAAGTATACTCTTTTTTATAAGAATAAATTATTTTTTTCTTTTTCTACTTCTTTAGGGTTATATGTCTTTATAGCCCAAGTTGTTCTAGCTATGTTCAATTAGATAGCAAATTTTGATTGATTTCAAACGGCCTTTTTTACAATTGTTAATATATGTATATATATACAAAGTATGCCAAAATTTTGAAAAAACTTTGTCAAGTAAAACTCATTGAAAATTTTCACAAATCTTGCTTGGAGCATTAGGAGTCTGAATATACAGAGGACAGTTTTCAAAATATAAAATAAATACTGGGTATTCGGAATAGTGTTTTAACATTTTTAAGCATTTTCCAACTTTTAGTCCAGATTACTACATATAAGTGCTCCTTTAAATAGAGTGTCGTTCAGAAGATAAAAACTTACATGTATGCGCGGTTAATGTGTGCATATTCATACCGAATACCAAATATATAGGCAAACAACTGAAAAATATTTTACGTAAACTTTTTCTACGCAAGCTCGAATACATACAGTGTCGGACAAAACTCATTGGACTAACTCGAGTCTCACACATATTCCGTCATAACTTTTTACATGGATGCATTAGAAGAATAGTTTTTCAAAAGAAAGATCGCATATTCTACATTAAGAAACAAGTCAATTAAATAATTTTTCAACTTTTATGTACAATTTTTAACTTAAACCAGAATGGAAAAAAGTAAAAAACTCGCGCGACATAACTTATTGGACTACACTTTGCTTGCCGAAATAAGCATTTCCAATGAATTAATTTACCGTTATCTGTCAGAAAAAGAGTTTTGCAGGTGTTTAGAATTTCAAATCGTAGATCAGACTTATTCGAATTGTTTGCTTTAATGAGAACGGGTGTGTTGTGAAATATTTAAACTTTTTACGAATAAAGCTACTAAAAATTGTTTTACTTAAAAATGGTTGGAAAAACACATTCAACTGAACTTAAATTATTAATTGTAAGCGAATTCGCAAAAGGTGTGCAGCAAAAGGAGCTTTGCAAAAAATATTCTCTTGGGAAATCAACTATTTCTGCTATTTTACGCAAGCACAAAGCTGATGGAACCGTGAAAAAACTTAATATTGGAGGACGTCCTAGACTCACTTCGGTAAAGGAAGACTTGAGAATAGTGCGCGAATTTAAAAAAGATGCAAAGATGTTTGCAAAAAACGTTGTAGATAGCTTACAACTAACTCTGAGTGTGCGTACAGTACAACGACGCGCCGTTAATGCTGGTCTATTCAGTTTCCGTGCTGCGAAAAAACCATATATTTCCAAAAAAAATCGAATAGCACGTTTGGAATTTGCAAAACTGCACATCAATTGGTCTGTGGAGCAATGGAAGTCGGTATTGTTTTCAGATGAGTCCAAATTTAATTTGCAGAACTCAGATGGAATGACACGTGTACGAAGACCAACAGGAAAGCGTTTAGACCGTCGATATTTGCAGGGTACCGTAAAGCATGGTGAGGGTAACATTATGGTGTGGGGATGCTTCTCTGCTCAGGGAGTAGGACCTATTTTCAAAATAGAAGGGAACATGGATAGGTTCCAATATAAAAATATACTGCAAACCCAAATGTTACCCCACGCTATCACAAAAATGCCGCCTGATTGGCAGTTCCAACATGATAATCAGGGGCGGATTAAGGCAATTTGCCGCCCTAGGCAGTTACAATTTTGCCGCCCCAGACAGCAGCCTAATTTTTGCCAATTCAGTTATTGATGCACTGACCTCGAGTTTTTTGAATGCGTTCATGAATTTGTACATTAGAAAAATATGTACAATTAAAAAAGTTGGGAGTGATAAATTAGGATATGTCAATTCTATCATTTTTCATAATATTTATTGACAGTTGTACATAATGCTTTTGTAGCTCAGTGCGTTTGTCTGTTGCCTAAATGGTAGTCGGTTCATGTTCACATATTCTTACGTCGTGCTTTACGAATCGCAAAATCACGAATGATTTCATCGCACTCTATGTCACGTAAAATTTCCGCTTCTATAGTCAACAAAGCCAAAGAATTCAAGCGATTTTGTCCGATAGTTGATCTAAAATAATTTTTAACTCGTTTCAAACAAGAAAACGATCTCTCACCGCTGCAGTTTGTGACAGCTAAGGAAAGGAAAATTCTGTAAGCAATGTCAACATTTGGAAAAACTGCGTTAAGATCTTCACTTCTGAAAAACTTGAAAGTTTCAATAGGCTTGATTGTTTTCAAATTCTGATCACATTCAAGATATGCTTTAAAATGAATCAATTCATCATCTAATGAACTCTCCAAATCTTCATTAAATGCTTTTTGCAAAATTTTTGCTTTTTCCCGGATGTCAGCATTATTCAAGTTCCCCAAATCAATCAAAACAGAGAATTTTTCGTTAATTCCTTCATATTTTCGGCACCTTTCCCGTAATTCAAGTAATAGATTATCAAAGATAACATTGTATGTGTTGACTCTGAAGTCATCTTTCCCAAGCAATGTTACCTTCTCTGTTTTCGTTTCATCGTGATAAATTTTCCGACGCTTTACCCTACCCTGAATTGTTTTGTATTCTTGGTTGACAGACAAATCGAATGCTCTACCTTCAAAAAAGTCAAAATCTTCACGTGCATCACCCACAACTTTTATAAGACTTTGATACAATTGAACTACTTCATTCAGGTTAGTCTGCGTTGATTGTAATTTTTTACTTACAGCATTGAATTTCGAAAGTAAAAAACTCCACAAAGATTGCATAAAAGCTGTTTCTAGTAATTCTAAACGTTTTCGAATACCTTTGGCTTCACTTTATGTGACAGCTTTTTGTGAAAGATCGTGTTCTATGCAATACAAAGCTTGTAGTATTTCAGTGTAATACTGATCAAGAGTGCAAACGGCAGCGTTGCGAGCTGACCAGCGTGTTAGTGAAAGGGATTTTACACTAATTTTCTCAGATTTCTTGCAGTAAGATTGTAGAATATCCCAACGACTCGTAGATGCTGAGAAAAAGTTGTACAAACTTTGCAGATCATTAAAAAAAGCAGCAGCTGTTTAATTGCTTTCAACTGCGTGATTTCCTACTAAATTGAAAGAATGAACTGCACAAGGCACGTATTCAGCGTATTCATTACGATTTTTAATCAACTGTTGCAGTCCTGCATAAATCCCTGACATATTTCGTGCTGTGTCGTACGACTGACCTCGACAATTTTTAATGTCAACTTGTAAATCACCTAAGGTAGAAACTACAACGCTATCCATTTCTACAGCCTTGTGGCCTGCATTTGGTAGAAATTTCACAAAACGCTCTACCGGCATACCGTCTTTCTTCACGTATCGCAGTAAAAAACACAGCTGATCTACATGTAAAATGTCAGGTGTGGAATCAATAATGATAGAATAATATTTTGTACTTTTGACTTCTTGAATAATAACCTGTAATACTTTATCAGCTAGTATTTGAATAAACTCTTCGCAAATCGTTTTTGACAGATAACTGGTACTACCGATACCTTTATTTCCGAATTTCGAAATATGCTCAGCTAAAAAACAAATTCAGATATCAATTCAAAAAGCATCAAATAGTTTCCGTTGTGAAAAGAACCTAACTTTTCATCATGCCCTCTAAAAGGCAGTCCACGTGAAGCTAAACTCTTAATGACAGCGACGACTCGTTTTAAAACATTTTTCCAGTAAACTACTTCTTTGTCATATTCAGCGAGCAAAGTTTTGTCGATTCGACCAAAAGCACTGGCTCTATCTTTTAGAAGTTTCAAGCAACTTTGATGCTTTTCAGAATTTTCATGCTGATTCATTCTTATTGCCGCATTTTTCCAATCACTATAGCCATCTTTTTCAGAAAAAGCAGAATCGCCGCCAAAAAGAAGGCATGGAGCACAATATACCGATCCTTTGCTCAGAGAATATACTAACCAAACACGGGGAGTTTTTTCAACATTTAAAAGTTTTCTTTCGAACGTAGATGAATTCAAATACCGGCTTGAATTATTATGCACTCTTTTTGACTGTGAAAAATCAAGATGGTCATTTCTTTTATAATTATGTTTAGCGATATAATCACGTAATGCGTCATTTATGAGCCATTCCGCAGGGTCGTCACTGAATGTGAAATTGAAGTTGTCGGATATGTTCGACTCTATTTGTTTCGTAGATTCTGTAAAAAAATTTTATACCTGAATTTCATATTCTTGTAAATATGTGTACAAATTTTCGAAACAAAAAATATAGAAAATTTGAGAATCATCTTAATTTGATTATCATGAGCAAAAGATAAAAAAATAGTAGGTTAGAAAAAAACGAAAATACATGAAATTCAGTCTTTACCTGCGAAGTCTATTGTTTCTCCAGAAATTTCGCTTTTTTCGGTAACTGATGGATTACCCGTGTCACTTTGATTTCCTTGAAGCACAAAATAAGAAGAGAGTTTTTTTGTTTTTGCCATAACCTCGTCATCTTTGACTTTTCTCTTCGCAGCTTGCTTGCGATATTCAGAACCGCTCAATCGATTCCGCCCGTCACTCATTTTATTGAAAAAAATGACGCTCCAGTTAATGTATATAAATCTTCCAGTTAGAATACTTTAATACTCAAAATAAATTTTCAGTACATTGTCAACAATTCATTAACTCCAATCGCGGTGGCAGCCATGTATCGAATCACCGTTTCGAGAGTTATCGATTTTATAGCAACTGTGGTTGCCCGATTGTGGTAGCCCTGCATGTATTCGAATTTGAACTGCGCATTTGTGAGAATACAATAAAGAGTCTAAATTTCATTTGACAAGATTGTTAGAAAAGTAAATTCAACAATATGGTAGACTTGTACACTTTTGGGTGAAAAATCTTATGGTTTTCATTTGAAAGTAGCATTTTATCTAGTGTAAACGGTCAGAATTTGCCGCCCCTAAAAATTTGCCGCCCTAGGCAGCTGCCTATGTTGCCTGTTCGGTAAATCCGCCCCTGATGATAATGACCCCAAACACACGTCAAAAGTTGTAAAGGATTGGCTTTTGGAAGAACAAGTGTGTGTTATGAGATGGCCCGCCCAGTCTCCTGATATAAACCCGATTGAAAACTTATGGGAAAATGTCAACAGGCAGATTAATAGGGAACAGGTCCACGATAATAAAAACAAGCTATTTGATGCCCTGAAACAAGCCTGGAATGGAATAAATGACACACATATTAATAATTTAATTTCATCTATGCCTAAAAGATGTGCTGCAATCATTAAAAATAATGGCTACCCAGTAAAATATTAATTTAAAACGAATTTATTTTCATATTCAGCTAAAGTCCAATGAGTTATGTCGCGCGAATTTTTTACTTTTTTTATTTTTGTTATAATTTACAAATTTTACATAAAAGTTGAAAAATAAAATTGTATTGTACCTTAATATAGAATATGCGGTCTTTATTTGGCAAAAAAAATTATTCTTCTAATGCATCTATGTAAAAAGTTATGACAGAATATGCCTGAGACTCGATTTAGTCCAATGAGTTTTGTCCGACACTGTATGTACATTAAATGCATTCATAATAATCAGAAACAAGTTTTTATGTGCCGAGACCACATGGTTTAACCATTTTTCAATACGGTCAGAGTTTTTTATAATTTTTTTCGAATCTAATAGAATGGACGTATGCGTTAAAGTTAAGTAATCTCGTATATGCTTTAACAATTTTCCTTTACATATCATAGAAAAGCACTATTTTTAACACCATGGATTTTCGTAGCAAATTTTTATAAGCCTCATATAGGTTAAGTCATCAATCAGTTTGAGTAATTTTGTTAAGTCCATATTTAAAGAGTTTTGTTTTCAGTGTGAACCATTAGAATTAAGCGCAAAAAATATAATGAGACGAAGCGAAACCCAGTTGCAATAAAAAGCTTATTAACTAGCTTAAAATATTTTCTAAATCTTTTTAAGGTTTTTTTTTTAACTTTCATAAGCATTTAAAATAAGAAATTGAATAGTTTAGTACATAGTTCACCATGACGTATGCGCAACATTCATATAACAGATCTGACATCGCTTTTTTAACAACGGTACATAGACTATAATATAGATTGACAATAATACACACACTATATGCACCAATCTACGGTTTAAATATGCGAAATATCACTTATGAAGTTAGTGTTTTATACGGTCACTCAAATAAATGTGATTCATAGTTTTTCGCCACTTTATTCCTCCATTAGTTGCACGCGTCATAATTTCATGAATATTAAAATACAGTTATATGTAATAAAAAAATTGGCGTATGAACTTAGACGACATAGATATATTTTGAAAAGAATATGTGAACACTTTATTCATGACACCCTTAGAAAATTTATTAAATCATGCAACAGAGCATTGCTCGGTTGGAGAAATAGTGAATGCAGTATAGATTACTTAAAGCGTTATATACTGTATGTATTGCCATATATCACATCATTTTCAAATACTTAGCGCAAATTAGAGTACTATTTTAAGGCGAAGCAGGGGTTAGTGATTTCTCAATAAATTAGGTCTTCTTATTTAAATAGCAATTTATATTGAACTATTTTCATTAGAGCTCGCGTACGATATACGATATACAAGGAGTTTTATAGTCCAAAGAATTGTTGTAGAAATTGTGTCGAGGCTATAATAATGTCATTCAACACTTAAAAATACCAACATAAATAGGCTTATTTGGAGTGATATAATTTTTAATTAAATTAAGTTTAAATTAAAATAGATTGCAGCATACAGAATATGCGCTTTTTTTTTTTTTTGCAATGTTGCCCTGTATAAGCGATTTTTGTAACATGTAGATCATCATCAGGTATAGTAGAACAAACGAGACTGAATCGAAGTGACTTAACACTCAATCAAAAGAAAACTACGGATTTAAGAAAGAAGAATAAAGCATTTTATGTACACATAAAATGCATTTGAATAAAGAAAAGTTAAATGTATATATAACGTACTCGCATAATCCTACTAAAGCTTATAATAAATGATATACATCCTGTCAAATAAGTACTCGGAAATTATCATGTTAAATTTTCCCCGCTGAGAAGATTTCAAAAAATTTGTTTCCAGGTGGCACAACTGTCAGCCACTATTCTGATTCTATAAAGAGTTTGTGTGAAATTTTGTGTTTCAAACGAAATTTCTTGTGCCAAAACGTTGGAAGACGCGTACCCGACAACGGACAAACGGGACAGTTGCGTTCTGAATGTTAATAAAGACACAACTATAATAAATCACCAAAACTTATTATTTCCTACAAAATTTGGAGGCTTAACCGCAAATGAACATTGGAGCTAAATATGTCAAATTTAGTTGAAAGTGAAGATATTTGTATATATTTGTGCTGCGTTTAAGCAAATTTCGTTTTATAAATAAATAGTAACTCGTAGTGTGTTGAGTGTGACGGGTGAATACATTCATACGTATTCGAAAAACTTAAATACTTGTGATGTATTCGGGTTGGTGTTAAACTTGCTTATTGCTGTGAATCTATGCACCGCATTTATTGGTTTGGCATACGCTTTTATGTTTAGTGCCTGTATCCATACTGGAGCTGCATATATTATAACTGAGTTCATAGCTTTTGCGATTAAAAGTCGGAGGCTGGAGCGCACACAGCCTCTATTTGCCATCATTCTTGATAACGCGTTATAAATCTTATTTGCTATGTTTGCCAAGAGCTTCAAGCAGCAGCAGTTTCAGTTTGGAGTCCAATATTACCCCTAAATAATTCAACTATGGTTGTGAAGTAATCATACACTCTCCTATAGTGAGAGTTGCTTTTTCCTTAAATTTCCTGCGGCTTATGAGCAGTACCACTGTTTTGTACTCAGCCAGTTCTAAACTCACGGAAGAAAATCATTGACGCAAACCATTTATGCATTCATTACATTTAGTTTGTAGGTCTTCAAGTTGTTTACCTACTGCTACCACTATAAGGTCGTCCTCGTATACGATTAGCTTAACATTGTTAGGCTGTGGAATTCTTAGCACCCCATCATAAACTAGATTCCATAAGAGATGGCCTAAAACAGATCCTTGTAGCACTCCGCTTGTAATAGGGTAGCTCTTGATGCGTTCGGTGGTGTTGTAGATCAGCCTTCTATTTTTAAAATAACTCTCAACGATATTTATGAGGTACTGAGGGGCGCGTATTCCATATAGAGCTTCGAATATATTTTTCCATTTAGCAGAGTTGAATGCATTTTTGACATCCAGGGTGACCAGCCCACAATATTTTTTTGTACCACCTCTCCATCTTTTGCCACTTACTGCTCTTTTCTATAACTTCTTTCAGTGCATCGATAGTAGACCTCTGTTTTCTGAAGCCGTTTTGTCTTTCTGATACTCCGCCGGCCTTCTGGATTGCAATCTCCAAGCGGTTTCTTATTATGCTTTCGTACACTTTGCCAATTGTGTCGAGCATACACAGAGGTCGATACGAAGAAGGTTCATCTGGTATTTTTTTGGTTTAGGGATTAAAACCAGGCGCTGGACTACATATATTCTTGTAAATTTCTATGTGATTCTACATATTCAAATATTTATGAGAAGCTTCTATTGGATTTGTTTAGAAATAACGAACATGGCTAACTTCAGATGACCATTCAATTCGACAATGGAAAGTTGACACAAAAACAAAAAAATTTGGACCGCAAAAACTTTGTTGTGAAAGCATGTGATGCAGAATAGTTATGTAATTTCCTGCTCACAGTTGGACAATTTTGTTAAATATGGTACCCGTCAACTAAAAAGTGCGTTATTGGCACACAATTCATTAAACCGCAAGTTAGCACCACTGTTTCTTCCTGATACAAGTAATTTCGCCATTACAAACCAGCATAGATAGTAAAGGGTGATTTTTTTGAGGTTAGGATTTTCATGCAGTAGTATTTGACAGATCACGTGGGATGTCAGACATGGTGTCAAAGAGAAAGATGCTCAGTATGCTTTGACATTTCATCATGAATAGACTTACTAACGAGCAACGCTTGCAAATCATTGAATTTTATTACCAAAATCAGTGTTCGGTTCGAAATGTGTTTCGCGTCCGTGTCCGATGAGCGATGAGGCTCATTTCTGGTTGAATGGCTACGTAAATAAGCAAAATTGCCGCATTTGGGGTGAAGAGCAACCAGAAGCCGTTCAAGAACTGCCCATGCATCCCGAAAAATGCACTGTTTGGTGTGGTTTGTACGCTGGTGGAATCATTGGACCGTATTTTTTCAAAGATGCTGTTGGACGCAACGTTACGGTGAATGGCGATCGCTATCGTTCGATGCTAACAAACTTTTTGTTGCCAAAAATGGAAGAACTGAACTTGGTTGACATGTGGTTTCAACAAGATGGCGCTACATGCCACACAGCTCGCGATTCTATGGCCATTTTGAGGGAAAACTTCGGACAACAATTCATCTCAAGAAATGGACCCGTAAGTTGGCCACCAAGATCATGCGATTTAACGCCTTTAGACTATTTTTTGTGGGGCTACGTCAAGTCTAAAGTCTACAGAAATAAGCCAGCAACTATTCCAGCTTTGGAAGACAACATTTCCGAAGAAATTCGGGCTATTCCGGCCGAAATGCTCGAAAAAGTTGCCCAAAATTGGACTTTCCGAATGGACCACCTAAGACGCAGCCGCGGTCAACATTTAAATGAAATTATCTTCAAAAAGTAAATGTCATGAACCAATCTAACGTTTCAAATAAAGAACCGATGAGATTTTGCAAATTTTATGCGTTTTTTTTTTTAAAAAAGTTATCAAGCTCTTAAAAAATCACCCTATATTACTACATCAACTACAAATTCGGAAACACCGGCATTAAAGTTTAGCAGTGAGCAGGTTTTTTTAGTTTTAATGTCATAAGGGATTGTAACATTTATTTTCAGTAACAAATAGGTATTCTTTCGAGTGTCTTTTAGAATATCCAAATGCATATGGGCATTATTACTTGAAAGTTCCATAATTGTATTAAATTTATGTCCCGATAGCTAAATAGTCTGGAGTAACATTGAAAATCAATCATCTTCGCTCAACATTACACAAGAAGATGCAGATAGCGTAAAAGTAAGTCGGCTGATGTAGACCTCCTGGTTGTGAGATAAACTTTAATAAATGAACAAGACATAAGTTTGAATAAAATATTCACCAATGGTTAGACTGATCACTAATAAATAAAATATTCACTAACTATTTTATTATAAAGTTAAGGAAGTAGAAACGACAAACAAAGTTCTCCGTATAAAAACTGGATCGGTCAGTTTGTTATGGTAGCTAGATGATATAGTGGTCCGAACTAAAAGGTTTGAAAGATTTGTGAACTAAAGATTTGGAAGAGGTTGTAGCGTTATTTTTTTTTGCAGTAATGCAGTCAAATTTTGAGAAGATATTTTGTCAAATAAAAAGTTTTTAATATTTAGATTGCACAAATTATAAGGCAGCTTTATGCTACTAAGATCCGATTCAAAAAATTGGAAATAGTTAAGATAAATTTTGTGAAGATATATTTTCAAACAAAAAATATTTCCCTTCAATAGTTCATTTGATCGTTCAGTTTTTATGAAATTTATATGCTCTAATCTTCCGATATCCAGGTAAATATCTCAAAAAATGAAGAAATATTTCGTGTCATCTTTGAACATTTTATATCAGTGAGCTAACAATTGGAACATTGTATAACAATAAGTGTTTGCACATTCTGAAATATTTTGTTATTCTAAGAAAATATTGTAAACAACTGTTTTAAGTGCATTTCAATAACCAAGAGTTGTTAAAACCAGCAATAAGTTTTTGAAGATTTTGTTAAAATATGTGATTAGATTGCAAAAACAAGAAAATTAAAATAAATTATAATCGTCTCATTTTCTTCTATTGAAATTGGTTATAGGCACACGAAAGATTTCTAAAATGTCTTTCAATTAAAAATCAATTGGAAACATTTAAAATATTGGGTAGTCGAAAAAGCCTTTTCTTATCTGTAATCAAATTTCAATCAATTTTTTTATAATTCATATTGAACCTTTTTGGTTCACTATTTTTTGCCACTTTTCCGCTTGAGATATTATTCCATCAGTGTAAAGCTTTTATGGCTTCTCGGCGAAGAAAAGCGACAAGTAATTTTTGCAGGCTTCTCTTGAAGTCAACTTTGCTCTATTAAAGGAGTTCTGCATTGCTCGAAACAAATGGTAGTTTGATGCTGCAAGGTCAGGGCTATACGGTGGATGCATCAAAACTTCCCAGCCAAGCTCTTCCCGGTTTTGCAGAGTCATCAAAGATGTTTGTGGTATAGCGTTGTCCTCATGGAAAACGAAGGCCTTTCTGTTGATCAGTTCTGGTCGTTTCTTTCGATTGCTTGCTTCAATCTCATCAGCTGTTGACAGTAAAATGCAGAATCAATCATTGGACCAGGCTGGAGCAGCTCATAGTGGAAGACTCCCATCAAACACTCAGTATAACCTTTCGAGGCGTCAAACCATTTGTTGAGCTTTACTACGCTTGCACCATGATCTTTTTCGCACATTATTGTCGTATTTGATCCACTTTTCGTCTCTTGTTACCATTCGCTTCAGAAATAGTTCAATTTCATTTCCTTTCAGCAAAGAATCGTAGATGTTCATTCGGTTCATTAAATTTTTCTCTGACAAATTATGTGGTACCCAAACTTCGATCTTCCTTTTGTAGCTTGTAGTTTGTAGCCTGCCTTTTTTAAAAGGTTCAAAACCGTTTGATGATGAATGTTAAGTTCCTTAGTGATGTCATGATGTACTATGTGATGATCCTGGTCAATCTTTTCCAAAATTTATCAACTTTTTTAACGATAAGTCAACCAGAGCGAGGGGCATCTTTCACATCGAAATTTTCACACCGGAAGCGGGCGAACCATTGTTGTACTACATAAGCTGATACAGCATTGTTTCCGTAAACTTCCCTTTTTTATATAAAAATTTCAAAAGTATAGCAAATTTCGTCGTTATTTTCACTTTTTTCAACTTCCCCGAATTTAATTTAATTTCTTGGTTTAATGAAGCTTACAGTCTCACCTTTCCAACGCTATATGGTATGACACAACGTGGTCAGTAGCACTGGAGATATACGACTGCGACGACATCTGTTTCGACTTTTTCGACTACCTTATTTATTTCAGATTGATTTGATAAATATTTTTAAAAAACTTGGAAATAAAACATATAGAATACATATATATTTAATATGCGATTTTTTTGATTTCTTGTATCCATACTAAATGAGAATTATAACTTTTAAGACCGGATATTAAAATACAAAATTTATCGCTCTAAAGCTAGTTTTTAGATAGAAACATTTTTATGAAAATTATGCGGACCTAAAATTATGCATTAGCTGTATCCATGCGGTACACCATGTTGTATGACTAACACATAATTTCTATGGCACTTGCATGGTCAACAGAAATTTGCTGTCAATGCTAGTTATGTCAATAGTTCAAGAAATCAATAGTCTAAATAATCCAATAGTTTGCAAAAACTATTTACCGTTTTGGGTTTTAAACGGAAAATCTTTTAATGGCTTCTTATACGAGTAACTATGATAATACATATCCTACCAAAGCATTTCATGCCTCAAAACGGATGTATTTTCTGGCTTAAAGGAACAGAATTTTTGAATAAGATAAAACGAGCTGTGCCTTTTCGTTTAGTTTTTCAATTTGAAGTTAGCAGTTTTTTGGCGACACATTTTCTTGCACTTTTTTTTACAATATAGGGATAGTATACTCATATATACTTCGAAAGGCGCTCATTTTAATGCCGTTCTCAATTTTTTGTCAGGTCGCTTTTTTATTGCAATAGCGGCTTTGTCTGCTTTGCCCTGTTTTATATGCCAACATTCTTTCTTTCATTGCCGCTCTTTTATTACGTACCTTTTTGTATAATATATGAACAAGCATGAAAGAAAACGACCACTTTGCAACGACATGCTGCGTCAAGGGCATTCCTAGGGATGTGCTAAGTGCAATGACAGTTGAGTTTTGTTGACTTTATGCTGACTTTTGCTTCCTGAAAAAATACCGCCACTACACTTATTTAGCACGTATAGAGTACACTTAAAGGACAATGTGAGTCATCAACTGCAGTAGACAAAACAAAGAACATTGTCTTTAGGGGTCAGTCGTTTGCTTTTTTTTTAATGTTCACAAACCGTCTCTATCTTTACATATAAAAAGTACGTGTCACGTGTCATGTGTCCAGTTCGAAACAACTTAGAGGATAGGATATTAGAAATAATTCATAAATAAAAAAATGCATTGAAAGTTGTATTAAATGAACGCTCTATTAAGCGGACAACTCTATTAACTAGATAGAAAGTCTGATAACCAAAAATTGAGAACGTAGTTCTAAATTCGTTATTTTTTCCAAGGAAATTTATTTGTATGAAACTATTCAAAACTAAACCTCAAGTACATTCTCTTGGATTCTTATACCTGTATCGAGCAGTTTATTATATAATATGACTAATGGTGTAAAATGTATACCAGTGCAACGCGAGGCTTGATCCTCTAGTATTTTTTATAATTTATTGGCAATGTTATGACAAAATTTACGTAAAAATGGAAAAACATTAAAAAAAACGTTAATTACTTTTTTATATATCAACATTTTTTCATGATTCTAGTAGGGATGATAGCCATTCACGTACTTTTTAAGGATAAATTGAGATTTTGTGTTTCAGATCATCCAAACATGAAAAATCGTGTCCGACAGTGAAAAAACGCATCTCATTCACCCAGCCATTTCTCCGACAGATGTCATCAAAAAAATTGTTTATACACTCCACGATATACCTCATGATATGTAAGAAAAGTTTTTTGTAGAATAAAAATTTCTATGAAAAGAAAATTTCAAAAAAACAGACCACATTACCCTACTCACGCCTTTAGGACATCACGTAAAATTGTACAAAAGGTTGCGGTCTTCAACTTCTGTCATTTGTTTAGCTATTTCTACTATCTCCATGAAGTTTTTACATGCAATTATTATCAATAAAGGTGTCGTTAGCTTAAAATCGATTCACTATTCTTCCATATTGGCGATATTAACTGCAATATACGATTTAGCAATAAGTATTAATAATCTACTTAAGTAATCAATAAAATGAGTATACTTAATATAATAATTCCCCTTTTTTTTTTTAAATTTCAAGGTGAAAAATTAAAAATTAAGGAAATTTAAATTCAACTTTGAACTTATTTAATTTGCAGTTACCATAAAAAAAATGTCATGTCTCTTAAATTCATAGGAAAGATTATTTTTCATGGATATGTTATAATTTGGTTGAAATAAATATTTTGCTTATTGGCGAAATTTTCTATGTAAGTAATTTGTATTAAAACCAAACTGAACATTCTTATACATACAGTAAATGTCTATTAAAAACGAACCACTGCATTGTTCTTCCTCAAATGTATCTAGCAGAAGCAGATCCTTTAAATCGATAAGAATTATAATTAAATTTAAATATCTGAAACACACGTGTAGCCATATAAGACAATTAAAATTAATACACTAATTGATTTCAGAAACAATACGGATAGTAATTACTTTCAACGATATTAATACTTTAATTAAGCACATACATTTGTGTTTCAATATATTTGTGTGATTAATTAAGTACTTAGTATATAATTATATAATAATAATTTGATTATTTTCCTAATTTGATTGTACATTCTGAAGTTGTGTACATATGTATACCATGCGACTACTGTGTCGATGGATTGTCCTTATATTAAACACTCAAGTAGACACATACTTCGCTTTGTGATTTCCTTCCATATCTCATGGTTGGAAATCAGTCGAAATATCCAGAGCCAATTTTGACTTTATTCCCGATTATTTGACAACGCTTTACCCTTTTCTCTGGAGAATTTTTCCTTAGTACTTCAGAGTTCTGAGTGGTAAATTAGGCATTACATGTTCCTTAAACTTTTTGGCTAAGTCTGAGTGTAAACCCACGATTAAAAGAACAATTCGCTGCTTTAAAGAGTTTTTCAATATGAGCACTACAAAAGTAAAGTAAAGTGTAAGTACATAGTATGGAACTCGATTTCTTTTGCATAGCCACCACGGCCAGGCTTGAGATTTCCAGAGGCCAAACCCAGTTTTCTACGGCTTTCAAGCATAAATGAGCCGTTTCTGCTGCGATTTCACGTTCGATTTTCTTACGAAGTTCATCAATCGTCGCTGGCTTGTTGGCATAGACCATAGACTTGGCGTAGCTTCACAGAAAATAGTCTAACGGCGTCAAATCCCACGACCAAGGTGGTCAGTTGACTGGCCATTTTGTGAGATAAAAGGTTCAATAAGCTTGCTTTTAAATAAATCGATTATGACATTCGCTGTATAGCTTGTGGCGTCATACCTTGGACGAAGTACGGCCCAATGACAAAATTGTATATCTTTCCATGATGAAATTACAAACCTTAATGAGGAGAAATGTCAAAAGAGAAGGAAAAAATATGGGCTCGTTTGGTGTCCTTGTCGAACTACTTTTCTAGTGTCTCTATTGAAAAATGCATTACAAAAGTTCTATTTTAATAGCAGTCGCCGCTAATTTTTCTGTGATCCACGGCTTTATACCCAACTTTAAATATACGAGTATGTATGTATTGCTTCATTATTATTTATTGTTCAATACCGCTAAATATATTTCAATATCGATACACACATCTCATTTGGTTATGCATATTTACTGAAGGTTTTGTATTGCATGTGTCCATAATCTCCCAAAAATGTCAGCGATGAAAAAAGTTACATACCTACATATTATATAATGTTATAATGAAAAAAATTATAGAGAAACATTCTAAATTATATGCTATAATTATATGTTATTTTCTTAAAACCACACATAATATATGAATTATTGTGTGTAATTATTCCGCTAACGTTCTTTTTTATTGTCAGAGGACTAATGGTGCTTTGGGAATTAATTTGTCTAAAACCACAACTTCGCACTTTGTGTCACTTCAATACAAATGTTGGAGTAAATGTTTACATTAATAATTAAGTATGTGCGTAAATGTAAATAGCTTTTAAATGGATGAGCTATGTGTATAGTATCTGGTCGATGTAACTTTACTCTAATAATTTGCAAAGGATAATTATATTTGTGGTTTTTATTATTTGTTCATTTGTAATCAATTAATTAGTTCGCAAAGATTTTGAGATAATTTATATTTAGCGGTTTTAATGGTGTTTAGTCTCATGAAAACGCTGGTATTCTACGCAGCAATGTACAATTCTGATTGCAGCCAAGTTTTTCCTCATTTCAGTGTACAACGATGTGGAATATTTTGGATATATAGATTTGTGTTATGTTAGAGCGCTGGAAAATCAAAATCTAATGAAAGACAGCAAAAACGCTACGGAAATGAAACTACATTTATTAAACATTGAAATTTCACGCCACCACTGCAAATGGAAAAAATTTATGAAAGCTCCATAGGGAACTGGTGGAAGTCCTCATAAAACACAGGGCTGACACTGTTATTCAGAAATGAGATGGACAGAAAACGGTTTCTCGATCTTATTATATCTACCGGTATCGGTAATTTTAAAGCAAAGGCCGAGAAAGGGGGAATCTTTGGTCCTGCTGCGGGGCTATTCAGCCTCCACAAGGTCACTTCGAACAATGGCCTGTGTCTTGTCGACTTCGTCATGGCACCAAAAATTTGTGAGTAGGATTAAATTCTCGCATCGTGACATTCTTATGGCAACATGGGTATCCCCTATTCAGTCAAAAAAATACTAGACACGGAAAATCTGCAATCCCGGAAAGCAACCGATATCTTTGTTGGTCAACTCTATGAACAACTGAATCTTAGACCCGTTCCGATGTCGCTTTTTAACAGTGGCTTATGAGATCTCGATGTCTGTCGAAATTCTTAAGTAGATAGCCGCGATCTCTTCACGAAGAGATATTAATTATTAGGCAAACTTTCTTTTGACATTCCTTGTATTTATCTTTAATTTTGCTGAGAGCATATTGAGTGAGTACGTCGCCCGGTAGTCAATATTATCACTCACTTTTAATATCTATTGCTTCAGATTTACCCAATGGTTTTGAACAAATTCTTGATTTTTATTGAATCATTAAATACAATTCTACACGTTGCAGTACATATATGTATGTTTATTAGGCTGATTCGTAACTAAATAATTTATTATTAACAATGCCGTAAAAATTACATGCTGGTATGAGTCAAACTGTTTGTTATCAGGAAAAAGTGCAGCATTTTCTGCGCTCCTGAAAATTAAAGGTTATAATTACCAATAAATGTTTTTTACTCCTGCAACATGTTGTTAGATAGCATAATCGTTTTGATGGCATAAGGGTTATTTGTATGACCTAGACATAACTAAGTTAGAAATGTCAGGTTGACAAAACGAGTTCAAATCCAGTGCAAGCTGTAATTAAAAATTGAAACTTAATAAAACTTGGTGCAACGATTCTCGGCATAGTAAGACGATTAGTATTGCAGATGAGCAATAAGCAAAAACATGTAAAAAACTATAACCAAGCACCAAATTAAGATAAATAACTATAATTTTGAATAGTGACTTGGGGCACCTGTGACCTAAAAATTTGGAAAAAGTAGGCGTTGCCCCGCTCCCTAATATGTTTATTGTTCATACTTCAATATTTATATGAATCCAGTCACAATGTGAAATCAAAGAAATATGAATCGATGTATATATGAAATAAAGAGACAAGTTCCAAAAAAGTAATTTAATAATTGAAGAGGGTTGCATATAAAACGAAGTATCTATGTACATGTTTTAATTTGTTTTTCTATTTGGTATTTGTACAATTAATTGATTATGTTTCATTGTTACTATTTAAAAAAAAATAAATTTCCTGTCACTAAAAATAATAAAACAAAACTTGTTTGAAAATACTAGATTTTTTTCTTCCTTCTTGATTTCTCAGCTTTAAATGTTTTCTTTGGAAAATAAAAGATTTTTATTTTAGAGATGAGTTTTTACCAAACTGCAAAAACATTCAAAAGTATGAATTTACTGGCTTTTATTGAAATTTGCCAGATTAATTTTATTAACGTATTTATTTCGAAGCGGCTTCATCTCGTATTTTCAGTGAATAATAATTATGTCCCTTCATAGTACCGCTTATAATACTGTACGAAATAAAACTACATATATTTATTAAACTTTTACATGTTTCGCTTCTCGATTAATTTTTAATCAATCATTCATTACTTCATAAAGATTAATCAAATGCTTTTTACTTAGAGTTTGCGTAATTATTGCCTTTTCTCGTCATTTCGCTTTTTGAAACCATTCATTAATTATAAATTTTAAGATTAGGTGGATGAACATAATCTGGCGCAGGTGTTTAACAGCCAAGTAATCTTGACGCTGTGTAAGTTAATTGCTCTACATTTGACCATACTATATTTATGAATATACAAATTCTTGTGAATTCGAGAAAGAAACTAAAAGGTTTATAAAAAATCTTTGATTTTGATTTTGATCGATCAGTTTATATTGCAGGAATACGACTTAGTGGTATAGCAAATTCTGAGAAACAGTTGATTTCGATCGTTCTATGTATTTATCAGCGGACGTGTGCAAAATTTCTGGTCGATATCTCAAAAACTGAAGAATAGAGACGGACATACAGTGACTCAACTCCTCACGCTGTTGAATTTTATACATACTTTGGTCTCCGACGTTTACTTTTGGGCGTTACAAACTTCATGCCAAACTTATTATACCCTGTTCAAGGTATAATTACATACATATGTATATGCAAAATGTCCAGGTTAAGATACAAACTCCTCCTTTTCCTTTGAAATCTGTTTTTTTTTTTGTAGTTTTTACCTGACAGATATAAGCTTAATTAGTTAACACGACATTCTTTCTCCTCCAGCCAACATCACTCCAACAACAACACATATCCAAATTCATGCCAATAAATACATAGTAAATGTAAAACAAATTATATGAACGAGCAAACTTTCACTAGTCTTAAGAGAGAAACAAGCACTTAAGTGTGTAAAATAGAAAGGATAAAACTCAGTGTTGGCATTTGAAGAAATTTCATTTTCATAATGCAAAGAAATAAATATATCGGCCTTAAGCCATATTGAGCATTTAAAAATAGAGTAAAGAGTAGAGCAAAGCGTATCGGTGTTTGAGCAATACTGAATAAATTTTTTTTTTGTTAATATTCACAGCTTTTAATAGCATTTCTCTTCAGCAAAAATTCGTTTTTTTTTTAATTTTTTGTATTATTAATATTATATTTTAAATTGTTCTGTTTAATTTTGTATTGGCTGATTGGCATTTTCGTAAGCAACACTACCATTGGCGTTCATTTGTGAATGAATAAAATAATATTTGAATAGACTGTCATTGGACAATAAAAACTGCACAGTTTAAAAATCATAACAAAGAAATTGTTCTGAATGTTATGGAATTCATAACTATTTTATTAAACTTAACCCCAATATACATACATACCAAAATTAAACATGAATGATGAAAGAAAGTATTTTGCATATGTCAATTTGGTTAGCCCAATATTGTTGATAAATTGTTTATCTAATAATACTTGGTATGGTTCGGAAATATTTGTATATACAAAGGTGGCAGAATGTGGAATACGATTATTGTAATTTTCTTGCGCATTCATTTCAATAAAGTGTATCTTAATTTTACATTATGCATCTCATTCTCGAAGAATTTTTACAACATTCCGTGGAAACACTACAATATTTGAGGAAAAAAGACGACAAAGTTTTTATTGCATGCATTTTATTTTGTCAATACAAATTACGTATGTGAACATTTCTTAATCCATGAATTGTACTTTTATTTTGTGTTTCTAAATAATTATATTATGTACATATACATACATATATCCAAATATAAGCACCTTTGCCCTAACGAGTATGTTGCCTTTAACTTTCCCTACATTTCTCCATTTTTGTACAAGTGCATTAAATTTTTATACATTTAGTTTATTTATACATAAATAGTAAAGTAAGCAGAGTGACTTGCAAACTTATTCACACTGCTGGACGAAGGAAGTGCTCAAGTGCAATGATACTTACGAAGTGTGTTCAAAAAGTATCGCGAATTTTGTGTTTTTTCAAAAATTATTTATTTATTCATGAATATCTATGTATTTTGTCCCCTTCAAAGTAATCCCCATGAGATATTGTACACTTGTGCTAACTGTTTTTCCAATTTTCGAAGCACTTAAAAAAATCGTTTTTTTTATCTGCTTCAGCTCCTCCTTCGATGCCGTCTTTATCTCAATCAATCAAATCTATAAATTGCTGGCCAACGTTCTGTTTATAAAACACGATAAGCCTTGTCCTATCAATACCAATAACTTTGACTTTTTGCCATAACTTTGATTTAAACTTTTTGCCAATCGGAGCTAACAACTAAAGGTCCAACCATAAAGCAAAATATCATATCACTTATTAGTATTGAGAAAATAAGTGTATGGATACACTGGAATACTAAAATATGCAATGATATAAAAATAATAATTTAGTCGACATCCAAAAACTTTCATTTCCTTCTCCAAACAACTCAATAGTAAAAGCCATGTTATATGCAATCCAACATATGTAGAGGGTTTGAATTTCGGAACGAAACCTTCAGTTGTATAAATATTAAAGTTAGCATAGAATTAGAATCATAATTCGTTTCACAATAAATAATCCATTGTATTTTTTGATTTTTTTTTGTCTCCAGTATATTCATTGGAGAAGTATGACTATACTAAAGCTACACACACAGTAACGCACCTTTACTATACACCTGCAACATCACACCTGGCGCAATATAAACAAATGTGAGTATTCAACGGTATTATTAAGGCAAATATCACTCAGCAACAAAAAAATAGTTCAATAGAATAAGAAATAAACAATTACAAAGACCGATAATAGATGAAGCCCTTTGGCATATTTAATTAGCTTTTGAAGTAAAAGTTGCAAGATAGAATTGGGTCAAATTGAATAGTGTAAACATTGTCAAGCAGACTTAGACATCCGTGGTATACACACAGATGCACACCTTAGTGCCCACACCTATTGTGCTAACACATTGAATTCAATTCAAATCGAGAGGAAAAGTAATAACTTCGTGATACAAATTAGCTTGTGTAGTGTTTGACTACATGTAAACGGCAACAATTCCACAACGTAGGCCTTTTCTATCCTTCAAACTATAATAAATTATAATCAAAAGCAGTATATCCAACATGCCTTAGATATCTATACAAGCTAACTTTGTCATCAGTTATTTAACAGCTAAGTAAATTGCTCATGTGAGCTGCACTTCCCCTATACATAGATCTATGTATCCAAGCGCCTGCAAGTAGTTTACCCACATAAATAAAACTTAGTATGAATGAATAGTTACCATATTTTGTCACCATTCA
Source organism: Bactrocera zonata (assembly GCA_037783105.1). Classification (NCBI taxonomy): domain Eukaryota; kingdom Metazoa; phylum Arthropoda; class Insecta; order Diptera; family Tephritidae; genus Bactrocera; species Bactrocera zonata. Next base: position 145,335 of record JBAWJQ010004462.1, on the reverse strand, counting down.
CCTTCTTTGCGCAATTTATGTTATTACTCGTAAATGTCTTATTCTTGCTATTAAATGCACACCACTTACCAAGTTTGCTTTGCTGACACCCAATCTACCTTTGATAACTAATTGTCATGCCTTTATATTGCATGTCACTAACGTTGTTTTACTTAGTATTTGCAGTACATCATGCTTCTTTACATAATTCGTACAAGTTCTTTTTCCAAAGGTATAAAAATATCGAAGGTTTGCATTACTCATACGCCATGGTCACTGGTTAGTGTTTTTATTTCGTATACATAATGAACATATGGTTTCAGAAATGGTTATGAACTTATAAAAGACCATTAACATCGAAGTATTTTAAATCAATTTTAGCATGGACCACAAATGCAATACATTGCCTGAGAAACGACAACTGAACGAAGTTATGTTAATTACAGGATGAACAATATTAAATTAAAAGTTTGCTTCGAATTTCTCATCTAAAATTCCAAAATTCCACAATTTCTTGTTTCCTTTCATCTTCATGAACATATGGTGATAAGCTTATATCTGTCCTGCTGTTGAAATCATTCGGTATTTTGAATATTAAATCACACATTTCAAAGTCAAGAAAGTACTCAATTTTTTACTCTTTTGAGTAGTTATACATTGTGCTTATAAATGCATATACAAATAGTTTTATGAGTTCTTAAATACTTCATTATCGGTTTTTATTTTTAAGCAAAAGTGACATAGTACTTCGGTTAGTTTTCTTTCTTTATTTAGAAAAAGTAGAATATACATTCGTTATCTTATTCAATATAGTACTGCCCCTACGATTTTCTTTATAACTATTTTGAATAATACATTTTTTCTAATCGAAAAAAATTCGATTTCTGTGCATATCTCGTGCTTATTGTATTCTTGCAACCAGTTGTTATAGAGTGTTATAATTTTTTTCACCTCACGGTTGTCGTATCAAAGTAAAGTTATATACGGTGTATCTAAATACAAATATAAAATTGCTTAGATTCCGATGCTCTGGTTGACATTTTACATCGTAAGGTATTTCCCAGGCTTTGATTCCTGCCAATTGCAAGAGAATAAACTATTCGTAGCACCCGAACTGAGCTCTTTCTAACTTTTTTTATAGAGATTAGTTCAACAAAATTTAATCAACAAGTTATCGGATTACAAAATTAAAGATGGATAGAAGGATGAAGGATGAAGGATATATAACAAAGAATCTTTCGCGAGTAGTTTCCATGTTTGGAACAGCATTCTGCGAAATGAGGAAATATGCCTTTCTAAGACTTGTGCAAAAAAATTCAAGTATACGATTTTTTAATTATTACTCAAAGTGCTTCTGTACAGCTAATAATAGATTAGAGGATAATCCTTTCTTTTTTTACTGTATTAAATACAGTTGAAATGTACTAAAGCCCTATTTTACGTAACACAATAATAGTTATATATGTTAATCTATATATAAAAGTGAATACATATGTAATCAAAGTTGCAACAATCATAATCCTATTACAAAATCTCATTTATGTTCCTGAATAGATTTACAGTGACTTACCTGCAACTGCGAAATACTTCTTTTCGTATATGCTACAAATAATATACTATAGGTAAGCACAAGCTACCTACGGTTTTTACAATAAGACATTTTTAATATGTATGCAAGTACACACAAATAGTGCGGCCACTTACTAATAAAATTTCTTATATGCGTAAAGGATTTGTGTATGTTCAAAGTCTTGTAAAATTTTCTATCTATCTATTCTAACTACTGTATTATTAAGATTTTTTAATACCAAACTAATGAGACGGGCCAAATTACCGAATAGGACGAATTCAGTTTGCTTCAAAATAATTTAAAATAATACGATACTAGAAATTCATTAAAAAGTTAAGAAGAATTCTGCAACAGGTATTAACTAAAAGGGGTGCAGATATGTAAAAATGAACAATATGACATGAAGTGGCAACTTCTTGAGAAAGCTGTGAAAATTCATGGTCAAAAGCTATACATGAAAGACGACGAAATTTTGCGAAAGAATTAAACATCTATTATTCGCTGAAATCGTGAACAACTTAAAAAATTTGGTATATTATAGACTTATATTGGAGAAACAATTAATATGCCATAGACTAAAAAAAATTCTTATGGTTTTATGAAGGTACCTCACGCAATAACCAATTTTTGAAAATCCTTATATTAGTTGTAATGGGGCTTGGAAAAGTTTTCGCTCAAGTTTATTCATTTTAGGCCCTGTTATGAATAAAACACGCTCTCCCAATTTTATTGATATAACTCACATATTGGCCTATGCGCGCGGTATAAAGGAAACAGGAATTTCGCAACACTTTATAACTATTAGGTATATGGAGACTAAGTGAAATATTGACGAACCTGCGAAGTAATACGGGCTCTAAACCTGATTTTTCCATGAAATTCACTTTTTTTTGTATTTATCTTGAAGAGATAAAAAAAAATGTAAACGATAAACCTGTAGGAATTTTATTCACCACAAAGAAGGTTCGAGCGCAAAATCACTGTCATTAATACTTTTCAAGATATTCGGCTTTTTAAGTAGTATATGTGATCCTGATAGCAATCCGATTAAATTTTCGAACTAATAGATTCATCTTACTAGATGATAAGCGTGTTTTATTTTAGCAGCAAATTAAGCTATTAGCTTATTTTGTATGGAAGACTTAACCAACATAATTATGTTGGCTTGTCATAAGCTATCATAGCTTGTATGTTGAACTAGGGGCATTGCCAGTTCATCGCTTTTTTTCATTCACAAGAGGTAGGTTTTTTTAAAAAACAGTAGTTGGCAATAGCGACTAACCTCAATTTGACAAATGAAAATACAAAAAAACCAACATTATAGTTTTTTTAGATGGTCATTGAATTAAAATTAAGACAATTATGAACACTTGTTTTCAGTTTTTAGTATTCAAGAGCTTAAATGAACAAAATTAATTTATTTGTATAGTATATCAATATTCTGTTTACAAATTTAAAATTTCCAAATAAATTTAATGTCAGCTGATTGTTCTAGCCCGAATTGCGTACGTAGTAATTTATTTTTAAGCAAAAATTGTAAATAAGTCAAGTACGTTTTATTTGCCACCGATGATAATTTAATTCAGTTGAAGGTACATATTCATACAATTCAACTTAAAAGCTTTTCTGAGCACATATCTATATGAAATGAGATGTATTCATATAAACATACATATGTGCTAATAATTTCCACATTGAATGTGCTGTACTGAAGTATACCAGAACTTCTCAACAATCCATAAACTGTGGCATGCAGGTAAACGAAACCGCAAGCACTTTCACACTGAATTAATTTCAACACTTTAATAGTTGTTTGCTGGTTTTTTGTTTTGCCACACTTATAAGCGTAATTTTGTTGTACTTTATAATATTTATGTGTGGGTATTGAGGCTAATGGTTCAGTATGTACTAGTTTGTAAGCTGTAATAATATTCTGACTTGGGTTATGACTACCGTTTGCTGTCATAGATTTTTTACGCTATAAAATATTCATAACCAATTTTGCTTATAGCTGAGAAGTTAAATAATAACAGTATTTAGTACAGTTTACATGCTAAGATAGAAAGAGAGTAATTATTGATGAAACCGTGCAGGATATCGACTGAAATTTAGCTATTTACAAGCAATGTGTCCATGTTTAGAAAAAATGGAGAAACCTTGTTTTAGGAAAAAAAGATCGTCCGCGTCGATCGCGAGTAAAAACAATTTGAGAAAAAAGTCGGCTAATAACGTTATATGATGATCGATACTGATGGCAACGTCATTACCTACCAAAACTCTATAAAAATAAGTCCAAATGATGTAGCCGTATGACAATAATTTCTGTATACTTGTTTTTATCAAGAAATTTACCCATAAAGTCGGGTAAAGTAAACAAAACTTTTGAAAAATTGCAGTCGGAAACATCAAATTCTTTACACTTCTCAATTTATTACAATGTAGACGAAAAGATTTTTGGAGTTGTGTTTTTGTACAGAAAAGGATCAACATTGGAAAAACAAACCAGAGAAGAAGAGTATTTCACTTTTAGCTTGCAGTTCATTTCTCTTACAATCTAAATTGGAACTTTTGCATAAGAGAGGGTACTTTTTTGCACGGGAATAATAAAAGCTTTAAAATCAACTACAAAGCCGCAATATCGCTCATTACATAAATCTGTTTGTATTCCAAGAAAATACCTTTTACATATTATAAGAGAAAATATAAAATTGAAAATAAAGTTAACTTTGCTTATCCTTCTATAAAGGTTTTTTTGCAATATTTTAATTGAATGACCTTTTTGTCGTTTTCAGAGTTTGCAAAAGTTGTAGAGTATATCAGAAGAGATAGAAATAGGCAGGTAAAAAAATTATAAATTAAGAACTAGAAGTATGAAATGCTTAAATATTGATATTTTTTGTTAAAGTTCGTCGTTTATGAGCAGTCAATCAAAAAGTTTGACTTTAATAGTTATGTATGTCATAACTTCTGAAGTCTGGAGGATTGTATTATATGATGGTTGCATATTTTTTGTTTATCAATGTAATATTTATAATATTATTTTATTGAAATACATATTTTCATTAATCATCATATGGATAACAAATAGAAGTGGAACATTTGAAAATTCCGTCATAATTCTAGCACTATTAGCATTTCTTTTGTTCCACGGATGTTGGGGTAATATTTTTATGCAACAATAATGTAAAGTGTTAATGTATGTGGATTTCTTTCCGCTCACTTGTTTACATATTTTGCAAATTTTTCTAAAGCGATTATGAAGATTTTACAGGTTTATTACTACAAAAAAATAACGATAAAAGTATTCGGAAAATATTTATAAATATGTATATTTCCAAGCTGAACATTGAATAAAATTTTAATTAATAATTTGCCAATTGTGGTAAGGAGCAGGGCAAAATTTTCAATTTGCTATTCAAGCATGAACAGCACAGCTGTGAAAATATTCATAACAATTAAAAAAAACTAGTGTCTGGTTTATGAACTTAAATGTACAACTTTATTCGAACTGTGAAATCTCCATTTAGTATAGAATATTACTTTAAATTAGTAAGAACTTAATAGATTTTTAAAAATATATCCACATGTGCATATGTATATATTATTGATCTGTAATTATGCAGTGTAGTTCGTTTATTAACAATTTGACGCGATTGCAACTCTTGAGACAATAAAAAGTAAAATATAAACAAGTTATGGATTAAAGATTGCACGAGATTGTCCCCACACACTATGCATTGGTTAATAAGCATATTACACCATCATCAAGGTTGACAACTATAACTACCATAAATTATATAGTGTTTCCATTTTATTTAAAATATTTTCAATAAAATCTATTTTCAAATAAATAAAAAAACCATGAATTAAAGAGATATTACAAAATTTTTAACTAAATTGAAATACAATTTCTTCCACCTTTTTAACGTCGAACATGGAAAATATCCTTCTTTTAAATTTTCAATTGAAACATATTTGCTGGAAGCTCTATCCGCATTTTCACAAACCTTTTTATAGCTGCTTATCTAATTGTTCGTCTTTCCTTTTGCTTAATTATTTTTTTTTTACCTTATCTTCTTCTTACCATACACATACAAATGGGTGAATAATGTCGGTATGATTATATTGTTGCGTATCTGTTTATTACGAGAGTCATCAATTTGCTTAATTGTGACACTTTTATGATCTATGAGCCGGTTGGTTGGTTGCTATTATCATTAGCGAAAAATGTTCGTATTTCTTGTAGCGATATAAGATACCTATATGTATTGAACACCCTGTTGTGTTACATCTACTAATGTTTAAACCTTCTAATGAAAAATTTCATAGATTTTGAAATTAGTAATAGGTTTACAGAAAACAGTTGTGTTTTAAACTACTTAAAAAATTAACTAAATAAAATGATGTTATTTTATAATGTCCGTATGCATGTAAATTATTTGTGAATCGGGTAAAAAATGGTACTGTACATTTTGAGCCTACAACTCTACTGCACACAAACTTTTTATCTTTTCGGCCACATAATACCATTTTTTGGTCAATATGTGATCTACTCGTATAATAAAGTAATAAGATGAAAGCATGTTTCTTCGAGAAAATGGTGGAATCATTTCCAAAAAATCAAATGTCCAAATAGAGTTTGAAAATCCGATCATATAAGCGAAATTCGGATATGTGCACATGTGTTCAGACAATTTTTTTATGTTATATGTTTTATTCAATGGCTTTATGCATATTTTCTGTTCTGTGAATATCCTTCCTTTTCGTTGCATGGCATAGTAAACACCATTGAATTGACTTACTTATGAGTGTTTACTACTCGCCATTAAGAATGTAGCGACTCCATTTTTTTAATAAATTGGTTGATGATTAAACTCACTTAAAGCCAATTTAATAAACAGAAAATAATTTCGAGTTGTTGACTAGTGAAGCACTTGTATCTTGAATTGCTCCATCTACTATCAACCACAGAAGCAATCACTCATTGATGCATTAATTGACGCCAACAGTGTCGGTAATTTAAGGGTATAAATAAATGTTCTGATAAATTATTAAACATATTGTTACAGGCACATCATTATAACAATCGTACTATATAGTAAGCAAATTATTTTATTTTTCAACAATCCATACGCTTTCATTCGAAGTAACTATTTAATGTCCAATTTCCATAAGCGATTTGCTATCACGCTTCTAGGAGCATAGCTTCAAGCACTTTGAATCAATTAAGCGATCAAAATTGAGAATTTATTTTTAATTTAAAAGTAGTCTTAAACACTTTTCATTATGAATTTTTATCAAAGAGCAAACATAACTGCTATTTGTAACTAGTTGCACTTTTTTAATTAAATGTATAAATTTAATCAATTCATTTCGTCATACTGACTTCATGGTTTATACCAATCTTTAATAGTTCAAGTTGTTTCAAAAAAGCTAACAAAACTATAACAGTGTTTGTCCGGAAAGTATAAGGGCTGAAGTGGTGTATTTCGGTGGCACCAGTCGCTGATGAAGACCGTGCTGGAAGACCAGCGATTTCGACAAACGCCGATAATGTGACTCGTACGGGCAAAATTTTGAACTCAAACCGTGACTAAGTATTCGTTTAATCGCCCAGATGTTAAATTTATCAAAACCTGTGGTTCATGACATTGTGACGGAGCACTTAAATATACACAAGATGTGCGCGAAGATAGTCGTAAAAGTGCTCACTGACGACCAGAAATTGCGGCGAGTGTACCAAGAAATTTTGAAAATGTGTGAAAGTGACCCCCAATTTAAGAATAACGTAATCCACAGGCTCCCCGAATTTTTTTGGTTCTTTGCCTGAAAAAGCCAATGAGAGGCAAACGTTTTTAGATGACAGAAGGGATCCAACCAGCATGCACTTCAACTCTCAAGGCTATTCTGGAGCATGCCTTCCGTGACGCCTTCAATGCTTGCAAATGGCGAAGGCAGCGCTGCATTGACGCATAAGGGGCCTTTTTGGAAAGTTTTTAAAGAATTGTAACGATTGGTTCAGTAAATTTTTTTAAATCGACTCAGTCCTATTACTTGCTGGACATACTCTGTATACTCTTCCTCAACATGTTACGTCGGAAAAAAACATAGTTCTACTTGAAATGGAACAATAAAAATGAAAACAATAAAAAATAAAATAATTGATGCTTTTAAGCTTCATGCACATCGTCCATAAACCCACAGAATGGCTCATGTATGCTTATTGAAAATAATTGAAATTGTTTTAAATTGTCATAGATAGCTATAAAAATGTTTAAAACAAATTAATTTTTTTTTCACTTTGTATTTCCTAGTGCCGCTTGCTTATTGAAAGTTTTTGCTGGAACGAAAATAACTTCTCCCATATTGAGTCACAGTAAAAATTAAATATTCAAGCGAAGTGTATTTATTGAAATTGATCCTGTATAAAATAGATTATTATACATTTATTCACAAAGAGCTCTCAGTTAAGAGTTAACCGCAAATTGAAAGTATAAACAAGAAATATTTAATAACCTATGGTAATGAATTTTCTAATAAAAAAAACTAGTACAATCAAAATAAATCGTATACCAGCTGCCCCGCAGCCGTTTTCCTGCGTGAAATTATGTGTTTTGAAATTAAAAGAAAGATAAATTTATTATTTAATTTTTTTTAATGTAACGCAGCTTGGTAAACAACATTTTTTGGTTTCTGTTCCGTTGTACTGAAAAGATGGTTTTCCAAATCGTGAGCACGCCACGTATAGTATATCTGGCCGTGTGAAAAACATAGCATTTCCAAATTATTCCACACACTATGCGACTATCCTTTGAGATTGCCATCAAATTAAATTTTCACTGGAAACGGAATACGTTTGAACTGAAATGGCAAATCGTTAGAAATCAAAGGAATGGATAATTCATATATTATATTTCCGAATAGAGCAATGTTCTCGCAAACAGATCACTGATGGAAGTTGAGAAAAAACTCGTCAATGTTAACTTTGTTGCTGGCGGTGTTTCCACTGGCTGTACTATATTCTCTGGGTTGAAATACACTCTTGGCCATTCTCCAAATTAACTGCGAGACTCACAACAGCCGGAAAACGTTCGTGAATTACAAAAGGGAATATTCCTACAAAGCGCTTTATTACAGTTCACGTATCGACCGTATCGTTCAAGATCAATGACCGCCATGTTGCTTCCTTTGGTGGCGTACCTACAAACGTATTTTATCGATTACACCAAATTGCAATACTAAAATTGATATGAGCTTTGAATGTGAATTAGACAATAATGGGGAATATAGTAGGATTCATGTGTCGTCAACTTCGATATTCACTGTTCTGCCTTTGTTGTCTGGTGAGCGGCGCCGATAGAGTAGATGTCCATCATTTCCAGCTTGTGTTTCCAAAAGAAAAGCACGCGGAGAGTGTTTCGTGCATTTATTGTCAGACATACATACAAACCGATGTGGGATTGTAGTGTCCGCAATATTGGTTTTCGCCACTTCGTATAATACTGAATCTTTCTCTGCATCAGGAATTTCCGCAGAAATGATTTCATCAATTTGGTCTGGTGTAACCACCATCCAAAGAAGAATGTGTGCGTGCGGCAAACCTCTCTTTTGCCACTCAGCAGAGTACATCTAGCAACTAACAGCACCACATACTACTGTGCCCAAAAAATAAGGTGTTGTTTCGGGGTCGTAAGCATAGATCCAAGTCTCATCGCCAGTTATAATGCGTTTCATGGCACCCTGGTAGTCGGAAAGCATCGCTTCACAGACTTCAACGCGATGCCTTTTTTCCAAAAAATTCAATGTTTTCGGTACCAGTCGAAATTTGACGCGCTTGAGGCCCAAAACATCCTTCAAAATGGTATTGGCTGAGCCTTTCGATATGCCAACTTCATCAGCAAGGTCTCTAATTGTTAATCGACGGTTTTTCAACACCAAATCTTCGATTTGTTGAACGGGAGCTTCGTCGGTTGAGGTTGATGGTCGCCCTGGACGCTCTTCGTCGCCGACACGTTCACGGCCGGCTTGGAACTCACTATACCACTTGTAAACATGTTTTTCAGACATAGCCTCATCACCAAAGGCTTTCTGCGCCAACCTCAACGTATCCGCAGCAGAAAATTGATTCCGTAAACAAAATTTAATGCAAATTCTTTGCTCAACAAATTTCGACATCGTAAAAACCGAAAAACTCACTTTTAGCAGCTCACAAAACGACACGTATCTCAAAAACTAATGAATGTTTTGACATGAAATTTGACATAAATGTGACTGACAGTACTACCAACCTAAGAAAAAGGAATTCTCCAAATCCTTCTACGCGCGCGGTTTAAATTCAAATGTCACCTTATGTCTTGGACACAGTAGTATACACCTAACTGATACCAAAGATATCATTCCCGTGTTGTCTAAGCGTTTAACGTAACATAAAATAAATGTTTTTGTTGTACACAAAGTGCACTCAAGTGGTAATTGCACATGCAAAGCTCTTGTATAGACTTACCACAGCAGCCAGTATGGCACCATTACTGCAAAGCAATAACAATCCATGTAGTAGTAGGTGCAGCGTACATGCAACCAGAATTCATATGTACAGGGTAGGCCATTTAAAGTTGACCCATTTGTTTCTAAAAAAAAAGAACAAAAGAAAACAATGTTTTTTGGGTTTAGTTTTTGTGCCATTTGAATTTTATATGGAAACATCTTCAAATCTTTATGAATTATGCGTCGGAGAGTGGTGCGAGAGATGTCTAATTCCTGAGAGCGGCGATAACTCGATGTCGATGGAGTCTCCTCAATACTGGCTCGTACAGCTTCGATATTTTCATCAGAACGTCTTGTGCGTTGTCTGGATGCATGACTGGCATTACTGAGATTACCGGTGTTCAGAAATTTTGCGTATAAAGACTTAATTGTGTTCTTAACTGGAGCACTTTTCACTTTATTTTTTTTGCGAAACGCACGTTGAGTTAACACAATTGAAAAGTTATTTTGAATATAAAGCTGAACAATTTTAGCGCGTTCTTTTGGAGTGTACTGTTCCATGGTATAAATTGTCTTCGAATGACGCTTCTAACGCGGTATGACATTAGCCGATTTGTCAGCGCTGTTAAAAGTTACAGCGTTGCCAGATGGGTCAACTTTAAATGGCCTACCCTGTATAGTAGATATTTTGAATGCTGTGCAAAGCCCGCATGGTAGCGTAAAGCCTGCATTGTCAATAAACGTAAGTGTTAAGAAAATAAAATACTCCGCATAATATATCGATTAAATGTTATTCATATCGTTAAATTTTGTAACTGATACAAACATATGTACATCTGCATAAATTTACTTTGAAGGAGATTTTCATGGAAGAATGCGAAATTGCTCAGTTTTCAGTTTCACTTTCATAAGTATGTCATAGCAAATGAAATAACTTTCGAAAAGCATGAGGTTGGGGAACATTTGTTAATTGAAACTTTTAACTGAAATATTGCGAATAAGCCTCAACAGAGAGCTATTGTAAAATCAGACCTGCAGTTACATCTTTCTCGTGTGAACTAACACACCCACGTTAGATTTGTGCATTAAAACCAACTTATTTGAAACTGTTGAATAATGTATAAAACAAAAACCGAGTACTATATCTTCACAGGTGCTTCTTTGCAAAATAATAAGTTTTCCGTACCATGATTTGAGTTTGATAGTTTCTTTTTGTATGACAATTGAATGACATAGTTGTTCGAACTGAAGAATTTTTGGTAGTGATGCCTTGGATAATAATCTATACCAAATTTCGCAAATATGTCAAATAAAAATTTTTTTTTTGTTGAAAAGAAGACATGTGCAAAATTTCAATATCTAAAAAACTGAGGGACTAGTTTGATTATATGCAGACAGATATACGCACATTTTTTCGAGAATGCATTAGTTTTCAGCACCAGAAACTGAAATTCGGTTCAACATTATAGGATTAACTATGGCTTAATAGAGTCAAAGAGCTACCTTTGGTGAGAGTTCCCAACTTTTACAAATGGCTCCTCTGTAGCAATACGGGGCAATCGATACATTTTTTGGTATTTCCTCGATGTTGGTTTTCACATGAGCTTCACGTCTATGAAAAGCCCAAGGTACTTAACATTATCAGCAGGCCGAAGATGCGCTCCTCCCATGGTAAATACCCCATTCTTAAGGTTTAATTCAACTCCGACGAAACTTTGTTAAATGCCCTCTCAATATCAAAAAAGGTCGCCACTGCGAACTCTTTGTTCATTATGGTTCTCACTACTCTTTCTGTCCACTGACCTATCTACGTAATAGCCCAACTAATCTAATATTATTTGTAAATATTTCCTTTATTCATCATTTGAAGAGACAATATCTAAACAAGCATTATAAACTAATTATAGAAATAATGCCACTCTATTGTAGGCACATATATGTTAAGCATATTACTTGGCGTAAAATTAGTTACATTTCACTGCACTATGAGTAATAGCCTCGTGTGTTAGAAAACAACAAAATGACAAAGACGGTAAGCTATCAACGAATAGTGCCATCTGCATTCAAATTACAGCACATAGGAGTTAGACTATCAGCAACAGCAGCAATTGACATCATCGATACAATTTCATGCGCAAATATTGTTGCAAGTGATCCATTTACAAGTGCCTGAATGACAACTAACTTTGCAGAGTTCCGGAAGCAATTGACAAAATGCAGCAAACAGAATGGAAATTCTTAATATTTCAATTATCTCGATGTTGCTATTGTATTATTTAGGACATACATGTTAAAGTTTGTTTATTTTAAAATTTCCATATGAATTTTTCATCAATTTTCACATTGTTGGTAGTAGTTATGTACATTAAAGTTAAAACAATTGACCATTGCTAACATACTGCGTATTTTTACCAAATTTCATCAAAAAATCTCAGTTTTCAATCAAGTTACAGTTGCACGGACGGAAACACAGACAGTCACCCAGATTTATATACATATATTATATAACCGTATATCTATCGTCGTAAAAACAAGGCAACCTTCCTTGCAATTGATAATTGTTGTGAAAGAGACAGTTTTGAGATAAACACTTTTAAAGTTTCGAGAAAAGCCGAACCATTTTGAATGCTGTTCAGCTAGTCTAACGTAAAAATCATTTGGGATTTAAAAACATGTCTACAAGTATATTCTTGAATGGTTTAACTTTGAAAATATAAAGTAAAAACGATTTTTTATTATTAGACTAGAATACCACTTAAAATTAGAAGATTTCAGTAGAGAACTCTTAGCGGTCACTAGAAGCACAGAAGAAGAAATTCGTAACAAACAGCTACCAAATTACAGGATTCTTGCACTAAACTTCCTTTTCTTCGATAGAGTCCCCAAATTATCGATAATAATTATACCTTTCGTATATATTTTACATATGTACACTTTATATATGTATATACTCGTATGTAAAGTGTTTTTTATAACTCATACATTTTTTTCGCATATTTTAGGTTACTTCGCCGGCCTTGGCCCTGACATTTAGAAATTCTGATCGACTCCATATACACATTCATGGAACAGTAGAATGTTGACAAAAGAGAGCCTTCCAGCAGAATGATTTTTACCAAAATTGGAAGTCAACTGTATATAAGCCGGGTCGATGGAAGACAATCATGAAAAGCGATTTGGATGAGTTTTCCACTCGTGTGCTCACAAGACTTACGGCATTGACTTAAAGTATCTTCATCTAAGGCCCGGATCCGGCTCCTCACACTCGCTTATTATACAAGTGTGAAGAAGGGCTGCAGCAAGCTAATTCATTCATTATTAATTGTATATGTAGATGTCTATATTAAATTGTAATCAATACTTTTTTTAAATAAACAATGAGAAAATAGAAAGTAAAAAAAAGATAATGAAAACAGTCGAAAGACATGCATGAATTTACTGAATATAATGTAAAATAACAAAAATGAGCTCCTATTGTAGAAATCACTTATTTTTTAGTAAAAATATCTAAATATATTTTATGTCAAAATAAAAGTTATTGAAATAAAAGAAAAAATATTTTCATTTAACTGTTTTTTGTCACAGAATTTTTTGTCTACAATGTTTCTTTGGTTTCGCAAATTCCTTTATTTCATATTTTTTTTCAATTTGACACCAAAATCTTCAAAGTCGGTTAAGAATTGCTGAGATTACAAAGAATCGCAACTTTCTTCATTTCTTCCAAATTTCTAAACCTCTTCAATCCCTTCAATTCGACACCAAAATCATCAAAATCGGTTAAGAATTGTCGAATTTAGGAATTTATTTTTCATTTCGTTCAATTTTCCAAAACTCCTCTCAAATACCTACAATTTGACACCAAAATCATCAAAATCGGTTAAGTACTGTGGAATTTAAGAATTTAAGAATTTTGTTTTCCTTTTTGTCTAATTTCCCAAAACTCCTCTCAAATCCCTTCAATTTGACACTACAATCAGCAAAATCGGCCAAGATTTGCCAAAATTACGAAAAAAACCACTTCTGGACCACTTCTGGTTACTTTGGGCACGTTTCCTCAATTTTTCCCAAAATCACAAACAGCCAATTCTACCCGGCAACCATAAGCACTCAGTAAGTAGCTGCCGCAAAAAAATATTTTTTTCTGTAGCCTACCTCTAAGGCGCAATGTGAACTGCGTTACTGGCATATACAGGACAACCGGAACTGAAGGCGGATGCCATGTTTACGTAAATAACTTCCATAATTCAGCACCGATTTCGATCGTTCAAGCATCAAATGAAAGGGCAAGAGTGCAGCTACACAATCAGCTACAAATAAACATTAGCAAATCACATAAAGAAGATATTTTTTAAAGAATATGCGAGCAAGAAACACTGTAATAAAAAACTCTAATTTAGAATTTATAAAGCAAGATGAAATAATTTTTGTACTATTGATAACTTTGGATACCTTTATACGTGTATTCTGCGATACAACATTATTTCATATTACCCACATCAACTGTAGTGCATGGTTTTACAAGCGTTTCTTTCGCCCTGAATTGCAATGTCTACGTACAAGGTGGAAGAAAGTCCACACTGAAAACATATTTTCAGAGTGATTACCTTTCGATTGCCACCAAAATCATTGAAATCGGTTGGGTTTTAGCAAAGTTATGGCGAATATGCATTATCGATCGCATATTCTGCATTAGTACTGCATTATCCACCATTTCTTGTTTTGCGTGCGCGATAAGCACTTTGGTAAAACCCAGCCGATTTCAATGATTTTGGTGGCAAATATAAGGTGATCGCTTCTAGAACTCATAAGTATATGCACTTACTTACATCTGTTAAGTAAGGACGGCAATTCAGCTAGAAAGAAGCTATTCAAAAACAACCATTAACTACGAATGTGTTGAAGGTGAAATGCAGTCGTAAAGGAAATATACTTATGAAGAGTAGTTCTAGTGATTCGTAACACGAATATCATTTCATCTTACTTTATTAATATGAGATTTTCAGTTTTTTATCATAGAGCTGCTTCGATATATTTGCTTTAAAAAATATCTTCTATTTGTAGTTTGTCATAATTCGTTAATATTTGATTGTGTAGCTGCACGCTTGCCCTTTCATTTGGTGCTTGAACGATCGAAATCGGTGCTGAATTATGGAAGTTATTTAGTAAACGTGGCATTAGCCTTCAATTCCGGTTGTCCTGCATATGCCGGTAACGCAGTTCATATTGCGCCTCGGAGGTAGGCTACAGAAAAAAATATTTTTTTCGCCAGCACCTACTGGGTGCTTATGGTCGCCTGGTGGAATTGGATGTTTGTGAATTTGCAAAAAATTGAGGAAACGTGCCCAAAGTAACCAGAAGTGGACCAGAAGTGGTTTTTTCGTAGTTTCGGTAAATCTTAACCGATTTTAATGATTTTGGTGTCAAATTAAAGGGATTTGAAAAGAGTTTTTGGAAAATTGACAGAAATTAATTAAACAGCGACTTTTTTGTATTTATGGCAAATCTAAGTAGATTTTGCTGATTGTAGTGTCAAATTGAAGGGATTTGAGAGGAGTTTTGGAAAATTGAATAAAATGAAAAATAAAATTCCTGAATTAGTAAATTCCACAGTTCTTAACCGATTTTGATGATTTTGGTGTCAAAATGACGAAATTGAAATGGAGTTTTGGAAAATTGAACAAAATTAAAAATAAAATTCCTCAATTAGTAAATTCCACAGTTCTTAACCGATTTTGATGATTTTGGTGTCAAAATGACGAGATTGAAATGGAATTTTGGAAAATTGAACAAAATTCAAAATAAAATTCCTAAATTCGACAAATCTTAACCGATTTGATTGATTTTGGTGTCAAAATAAAAAGATTTGAGAGGAGTTTTGGAAAATTGGAAAATGTGAAGAAAATATCCGTTTTTCGTAAAATCGCCAATTCTTAACTAATATAATTACTAAATTAAGTTTGCCCAAATTTTTAAATGAACAACGATTTTATGCTTCTTGTTTGTGTTCTATGTTCTTTATTGCATTACTTCATCCCTAACTTTGGGATAAGCTTTTCATTTATATTCTAAAATATTTACTATATATAGTATGTCAGAGGCGTCAGCAGTGCTTATGACTATTTTTTGTTTATTGGTTATACGTACACTCCCTTCCTTTCTTCTTGGAGGAATTAAAAAACCTACTTTTAATTAGTTGTAATTAAACTTTTAAATATTTATTTGAGTAAATTTTAAGCATGTTGCATTTTTTTATAAATCGTTCGTTTTTATAAAAATTAACTTAATATTAACTTTAGCATTTGCTTAAAACTAACTTTCTAAGTAGTACTTGAAGAATATGGTTATCGTTTAATTATGTACTTATCGTTTTATTTGTATAAAAAATATATATAAAAATAATCATATTTTTTAACCAAAGAACAACGTATGGGTCGTTTTCGATATTCCAAATACTTTCGTAACACAATTATGCCATTTTTGCCGCAGCATTTTTATACTTTAAACAGGGTATATTAAGTTTGCTTTAAAGTTTGTGACTCCCAGAGGCAAATATTGGAGGCCCTATGAATTATATATAGTATATTGGGTTGTCGAAAAAATATTTTCGTATTTTGTCAATAGATGTCGTGGTAGTCTTATATATCCAGTGCTGCCAATCACATTGTGCCATGCAATATAGTGTTGGAAAGGTGAGATTTTAAGCTTTATTTAAATAAAAAAATTCGGGAAGTTGAAAAATGTTACATCTGATCAAAATTAATGAAATTAAAGAAGAAATTCGGTATATTTCGAAATTTTTGTATAAAAAAAAAGAAGTATGCCATGCAAGCCACCAAGGAAGTTTGTGAAGTTTACGGAGACGATGCAGCATCAGTTCGTGTAGCACAACAATGGTTCGCTCGCCGCCGATCTGGAAATATCGATGTGAAGGATGCACCTCACTCTGGTCGACCTTTCCAGGACAGTCACATATGCAGCCATGTCATCGAACTAAAGGAACTTAACATTCATCATCAAACGGTTTTAAACCATTTAAAAAAGTCTGGATACAAAAAAGAAGTTCAACATTTAGATACCACATGAATTGTCACTGAAAAGTTCATGGACCGAACTAACATCTGCGATTCTTTGCTGAACCGACATGAAATCGAACCATTTCTGAAGCGAATAGTAGAAGGAGACCAAAAGTGGATGAAATACGCTCTAAAAATGGTCGGAAAGCCAGGTTTGATTCCTCGAAACGTTAAGTTGATTGTTTGCTGTGATTGGGAAAGATTCATCCACTTTGAGCTGCTTCAGCCTGGTCGAATGATTCATTCTACATTTTATTGTCAACAACTGATAAAATTGAAGCCAAAACCCAAAAAACGGCCAGAACTGATCAACAGAAAGGGCTTCGTCTTCCATTAGGACAACGCTAGACCACACACATTTTTTATGACGCGGCAAAAACTGGGAGAGTTTGGCTGGGAAGTTTTGATGCATCCACCATATAGCCCTGACCTTACAGCAACGGACTTCCATTTGTTTCGGCCAATGCAGAACTCGCTTACTGGAGTAAAGTTGCCTTCAAAAGAAGCCTGTAAAAATTACTTGTCGCAGTTTTTCGCCGGGAAAATAATGTCTCCATCAAAAAAATGCCAAAAGGTGGTTGACTGAGATGGTACATGTTTGGTTCTTAAGTTCATTACATGTATATATATATCAGTTGAAGTTTGATTAGAAATACGAAAAGACTTTTTCGACTAAAGTTATATTTATCGCCTATTACTAAAATTACAATTTCCACGAGCTTTCAATGTTGAGAACTACCAATAAAAGTATTTAAATAACTAGCTTCATGATTTTTTAAGCATTATCTTCTTTGTCAGACAGATGTGGTTGTTTTCTGACTAATTACAGCAATGAGCTGCACTTACGTGCTACATCAATGGTGTTGTCAATGTAAGTATATATGCGTTGTTGTGCTCAGTGCCTTTAGTGGTAGTCATAAGTTCTGGTTTGAGCTGATCTACGTGCTCCTGCAGTTATTGAATTTGCTATTTGCTTTCCTTCTTAAGTTTGTTCATTCTTGCTTCGTCTAGGAACAAAAACAGCGCCCTTGTGCGACAAGTATAGGAAATTTGTGCCGGCGGCGTAGGCCAAAAAGTTTAACACACCAAAAACGTCGACCGAGATATTTGAATCATACGCGTGGCTATCCGGATAGCTGAACCACTTGGCCAATTGCACGAAGAACGCGATGAAGTACAGCAGGGCGCATATCGCAGTGTTGATCAATTTCTGCAATGAAAGTACGAATGGAAGTGTGTAAAATTTTTTAAAAGATAAAGTTACAGTTTTGAGGTTATATATTGCTACAGTTATAAAAAGCCATACATAAAACAGAATATTTAGATCTGATTTTTATAACTTAAAGTACATAAATAATCCTTGACGGGATAAAAATTCGGATCTCCACTTATACAATTGAAAATTTTAAGGGTTAAATCCACGTTCAAATCAGAAAGATCATCATTGTTCGTTTTTTTTATTTAAATATTTACAGCAAATAAATAAAACTAGTTTACGTATACAGAACTTGACGTACTTCAGTAATCAGTGATTCATTTTGAAAAATTTTTTATTCCCTTGATTCCATAATAGATCTCCAGTGGAATCTCTAAAAAAAGTGTCTGGCAGTGGGAAAGATTTCCCTGCTGAAAATTATCTTTAATCAAAACCCCCACAAGAAAAATAAAAATTAAACAATAGATTATTACAGGTAATGCAAGCAAGATAAGTTAAAATTTTAATTTTTGACAAAATTCTGCTTTCCAAGTGTTTTTCGTGAAACAATTTACAATTCAGAGCAGCTTAAAAAATTAAATGATGATCAAAAATCTAATTTCTCGGAGCATTAATTAACAATTATATATAGCATGGTCATTTCAAGTTGATCGCTCCAGCTTTTCAGGTAAATTTTGCTATCTATCTCTGAAAAAAACGTTTCGAGAAAAACGCATTTAAAGTTTTGGAACCCAACTTCAATAAGTTGTTTGTTCACAATTACGCTCATGCATTTGAAACTATTTGCCGGATCAAGTTTTTGCAGAATTTTTTCATATATATTACATTCGATATATGAGCAAGAAAAAACACATCTTTTTTAAATTCAATCACAAAACCTTTCGAAATCCAAATTGACAAAACATTAAGAAACGCAGGAAGTATGATCATAACCAGGGATGGGCACCAAATGACAGGTAGAATCACTTGTACTCTAATATTGTCCTGATCATAATAATTAACCGACTAAGAAGAAACCCGAATACAAACAAAGTGGCTACAAAAATTTTAATCCCATTTAAAAATGAATTACCGGTTAAGCTGTTCGATCGCATAAACGAATAGTCGATAGAGTAATAAACTCTTACGGTTAATACTTATTTATAGTCGGTTGGAGCTATGCAATTTATTAGTACTGAGCCAACTACCACTTAACTAATATATCAATGCCTTTTGGAAAGGTTGGTTGTACGTGATGTGTGAAAACTTATTACTAATGAATGGTCTACCTAAGTATTAAAATACGAAGGCGGGGAAAAGCCGTAGTGGTGAAAGCAGTTTTAATCGACTTTAACTTCTTCTCCGTCTAAATAACATTTACTAGCTCGAAAACAAAAAAATATCGCATCAACTTGACCGAAAAGCTTGTCGTCTCTTAACTTGTAGTCACCGCTTTGATTTTTCTTGCTTCCGCATCTATTTAGCCACAAGAAGGAAATCACATTAAATGCATAAGCACGGAAATTTGAAAGCGACTCAATAACAACGATGGTAAGTAGCGAGAGCAGTGTAACAATGCGTTTAGTTTCGTCATCTCGCATAAAATATTCAAAATCAGATGGTCGCTAATTAGTAGCATCGTAGCTATGAATAACAATTTCGAGTTGTGGATTGACTTTTCTTAGAGTTCTTGGAGTTGAGTTGTCTACGTTACAGTTGCATAATTATTTCGTTCCTAGAAGCAAAACTTCTTGCATCGGACATATATAATACATATTTGTAGATAGATAAAATAATTTAGTTTAGATATTTCATATACTTAAAGATTTACTTGTCTTGAGTTATAGGAAAAGAAGTCAGTTTTGGGAAATTTATTCTGTTCACAGAATTTTTGTTTCAAATATTTATGTTCGATAGGAGAGAAGCTTTCGACGTATGGAACGCTAGCTACGATGTAATTTTAAACGACGAAAAGCCAGACGACTGCTAACTTGTGGGTTAATAATACAGACTTAAATGCACAAACTTATACAAGTCATGCTGCGAACTCAGACATGGCTGAACTTATACGGTCTTAGATTAATTGCAAAAAACCGAGCTGATTCTGCATATAAGAAGACATATTCCGCAAGATGTGAACATGTAAGTTCATTCAGAAACTATTTAAATGACGAAAATCCTAAAATACCTATGTATAAGGATAGACAGTAAACTAACGTATTGGGCTTAAATTCAGCATGTTGTTAAAAAGTCAGCCAACATAACCATGTCGCTGGAGAGTAGAAGGAAACTGCTTATAGATAAAATACAGTCTATATTATAACATGGTAAGGATATATAGGTAGATACATTAGATGTGAAACACAGGCGAAAAGTGCTTGCCGAGATACAGAGGACGGCAGCCCTGAGAGTCGCCTCAGCGTACCGCACTGTAACCGAATTCACAGTGTTAGGGATAAGCGGCGTCATTCCAATAGATCTACTCGCAAATAAGAGTGGACTTCTTTGGCTACTGAAGAAGGAATTGAAATACACATTACCATAAGATAACAGGCGAAGAAGCAAAAAAATGAAAGCTAACATAATCGGTAGATAGGGGAATATAAGAAAACAAGCGAAAAACCCAACGAAAGCTGGTAGAAAATAGCGTCGTATGTAGAAAATGTAATTCCAAATAAAAAAGCTGTATGATCGCAGAGACAAATAATTGAATACTGACTGCAAAGCTAAAAGCACCTTGGACGAAGGGAGAATTTAAATTTTCCTGCAGTGGGTCCAGCCTGGAAACTTTTGCTCTGGAGAAATGTTAGAGCGGTCGCGTGTCAAAAGGGACGGTTTAAGGGGTGAACCACTGAAGTTGACCATCCCTATATAGTGCGAAATCATTTTAAACCATACAGACGGCATAAATTGATAGACGTTTCTTATTTTTTTCTATGTAAATATACCTACGAAATATTTCCGATTGATGCTACATAAGTTATATATTTTTGGGTAAGTGGCACTGCTTCAAATAATTTTTAAGGCTTTAGCATTAACCGCATAGGCGCTTCTTCTTGTGTTAAGGGTGTCAAAACTGATAGACATGTTAAGTGATTCACTGAAATTTTGTTCAAATTGCGATTTGGTCGATTCAGTGAAACCTTATGTACGTTTGTGCAATATAAAATATGAACATGGTTGTTCTTTGACAGTTGACACCTGTACATATCCTTTTTTACTGGTAATAGCGGTTATGACTTCAAGCTAACAATTTTAACAACATGCCCAAATGCTACTTCAAAAAATTCGTATACATATCTACGTAAATCCGGCATAGTTTAACTTACAACATTAAATACTGAATATAAGGAAAGCGAAATAGAAGGCTTTACTTATGGTCGCAACGATATAAGGGAACTATTATAAAAATGGCTAAAATTGGCAAAATATTTTGGCCACCCCTTACTCAAAATTATATTATTTTAATTCCTGATAACTTTAATCTTATTTTATACTAAAAACCGGTAGGTTTATATATGGCGTGCCAGCTGTTACCTATACAAACCTGTAACCGTTTGTTGGGGAAAGGGAGTTCTTATTATTAATTTTTGTCGCGCCTTGAAACGATGCGGCCCTCTCTACGAAAACTAAGTTATGTTGATCATAAGGTGGCTGAGTTATAGCACTATATATTTATATTTTTCTAGATCTGGTAATAAAACTGCTCGAGTTCTAAGAAAAGGATAGGCAAAGTCATTTTTTTGCAGAATATGTTTGAAACTATTATTGTGTTCCATCGGCAGTTGGTGCGACTTGCGGAGCCAAAATTAACATTAGTTAGCTTAAACTTCAAACATGTTTACATTAGAAAAGTTTAAAAATTTACAAAATTCATATTCCACAATCTAGCACACTGAATTAGCTTAAATATTTACTAATAATTTCATGCTACCTAACCCACATTTGATATTTGGATACTATTTTATTTGTATGGAGGTTCTATTTCCATATTCTTATTTGTATTTAATGTGCATGTGTGTATTAGTCAGCACAGTTTAATAAAGTGGTTATAAATTCCGTCATATTCAAATTAGTGCTTTGTTATGAATTTTAAACTCAGCAGTATGATAGGTTATTGAACATTTCAATATTAACACCAGCAAAATGTTTTATCCATTTGACATTTCTGACGTTTCTAAAAAGCACCGACCCAAATTATACAATTTTTATTTATTTTGACTATTTATGTCTTAATCGATCGATTTTCAAAAGCTACTAAATATTTTCTCAGATGATTAAAATACCGGCGAACTATTGCAAGTTAGTTGATTGCTAAATCTTGGTGAAATTTGTATTTCAAATTGTAAGAAAAGTAAGTTCGGAAAAGATTCATTGGTAGGCACACAGCTAAATTAAAATATGTAAAAAAGTGAACAATACACGAGCTGCCATTAGAAACAACGTGTTCGTTGCATACTCGTAATGAAATTGCAGACCACTAACTAACACGAGTTGGTCTCATACTTCCTACACTTAAACTTCCAGCTACAAAAGTTAGCACTTGTCATTCTGTCTTTTGTCCGTTGAGTTGACAGAATGACAAATTTACCTTGACTCATGATCGTTGACTGTTTTGACTGTACACAAATCTCTTTATAGCCCTAAAGTCTAGTTAGTGACGGCTCATTTGTCTTGCTTGTCAAAATAGTTTGTTTTACATTTACATTTATTGGCATGAACCCGCATCTGTGTTGTTGGTGGAGTGATATAAACTAGAACGGAAAGTTTGTTGTCTTAAGTAAGTAAGCACCTATCTATCAACCTAAAGCTTAAAAAAAGAACAATTTCAAATGGAAGGTACAGCCTTTATAACCAATATGTATGTAAATATGCAGCACTATCTTATAAAGTGTGCCATAGGTGAAGAGCATATTCACATTCGATATTTGGAGTTTAAAGTACGATTTGGTTCATTTTTAACTAAATGTCATCGACGCTACTACACAATTTATGAATAATATTATTCCGATATTGATTTATATATTGTTTAGAATATATATTTATATTATTAGGAAATTTAATGTTATATTATATGAAATTGTAGTTGTTGAAATATGAAATTTTTCCTAAAAGTTTAAAAATGCATAAACCCAAACTATGCCTCCATTCTACCTATCACACTCACCGTCCATTATTAAATGAACATTTTTTTAATTTTTTCGAAGGTCTGATTTTGGTCCTTTAAAGCATCTGTCATATAATAGTAAGTCTGACAAAAATTACTATTCCCATTGAAAATAGATTATGTTCATATTTTTCATTTTCCCAAAACTCATTTTCTATAATTAACATAGATATGTTTAAGGATCTCCATTACGAAATTCAAATATGAATATCACGACATTTAAGGATATCATAGTAAAACAAACAAAATGTCTAAGATTGCAGAACTAGCTTATATTAAATGTTAGACAGCTCGCATTTTATTTTTTGCGTTCATTATGAAGGTTTCCAAGCACTTAGGTATATTAATTTATTGCTTATAAACGCAAACTCTATTGAGTAAAATTTACGCTGTAGGATGCCATTTTTTGATTTATAATAAAACTGAAATGAAAAGTAGGTAGTTGTAGTTGGCAGGTACCACTCATATAACAAACTTGCCACATCAAACTACTACCTATGAGTCAGAATCGCTTTATTATATTTTTTTCAACAGCAAGAGACCTAAGTGCCCTTCAGCATCAAAGCAACTCAACAAACTATACTACAATATGACAATGTTGATTCAAAGTGGTTGTTTTTGTTTTCCACATTGGGGTCTAATTTGCACTGAAATCATTCTCGTTGTTAAGTGGAAACTTCTTGAAGCATGTGATATCGCCACAATTACAGTCTTTAATTACCATTTGTTGTTGAAAGGAAACCCATACAATATTGGCACAAGTACATAATGGCTGCAAGTGGTATATTTGGTACACGGTTGATAGATACCTTGTAAATTCAATGATTGAATTAACTTCACTTCTTCTGACATTCATGAATTAGGATTAACGATGGACGCCATCCTTTTTTTCCATACCACTGAATGTAGATTAATATATTTATAATTTAAATTTAATATATTAAGCCATTTCGCTATTTTTAAGTTTTTAAGATTATTTAAGATATTTTAAAAATTTCCTACGAATTTCTATCGACGAAGTCATTACTTTAATTCTACTTTAAAACTACAAAAAACAAACAAAAAACAAAACAAAAAAAATGTGTATGTCCTCCTAATATAAACTTAGTTATTACTTCTGGTAATTGCGTTCCCGTACTATGAAGCTACTCATGAAACTTTTGAAATTATGTAACCAAAATCACTATTTGTTATTCTCTGAGTATTAAGTTCATTATTTTAGTTTTGACAGGCTATTTGTGACGCACAAAAGGTCATGTCAGATCAATGGGACGAGGTAAGTCGATTTAGTCATGACCGTCTGTATAAAAGCGAAATAGTCCCTCAGTTTTAAAGATATTGATCTGAAATTTTGAGACAATGTAGTAAATAAAAATGTTTAATAAAAAATTAACTTGTAATAAAAAATATAAAACTGTGTAAGCCTTCATATATTAGTCAAATAAGCTGAACAATCAGAATAAACTTATTCATTTGACGAAGTCTCTTCACGAAATTTTACAAAATCTAAAAGAGTAGAGCAATCTCCGAAGAAACTGTTCAGATCGAGTCTCTATACCATATAGTTGCCATACAAACTGAACGATCACAATTCTTGTAAGGAATGTTATCGTCCTTCTCTTATCAGGTTTTGGAGCTACAGAGTCTCCACTTTACCGAACAGATGGCCTCTAACAATAAAACTTTGTCAGAATACAAATAAGTATATTCTCCTTTACATCGTTTTAACCTCTTAACACAAACCGTGTTAAGCATAACTGGCTACAACTAAGTCCCAAAATAGGAAACAAAACTGTAATTACATCGCAGTTAAAAAATGTGGTTTAGTTTACATAAGCAAATCACTGAATATTTCATTAACTACTTACCGATAAAGTTACTCATATGCCATGTACATCAGTTAGTAAATTTTACTTTGAAATACTAGTGAAATGTAGATAGACATATTTATAAGTATCGAAAAGGGACTAATATTACTTAGAACGACAACTCCTTGGCAAGCCTTTGTATAATTTATGGCAAACAAACGAGAAGGCTACACAGTGTAATTTTCAGAGGTTAATGATGGGAAGTGAATAGAAGTTAAGTAAAGTTTTGAATGTTAGTAATTTGAGTGAATTAAGAAAAAATTTAAGAAATTACACCTTTTGTGCAACGATAAATGGCGTAAAAGTTTTGTTTCATTATAATAGAAGTTATATACGCAATCATATGGTAAATAATTCAGTATGTACTGGAGATGGTATTCAGTACCATTGTCGTTTCATTTAAATATATTAACAGAGTATACCTGCAAAACAAAAATGAATAAAATATTACTATCCAAAAATGTTTTGTAGTATGTTAATCATTAAATTGAAAAGGCGATCAATTATTTGTATAACACCTCCTAATATAATACAAGAGCTTTTTATAATAACGCGAATATGAAAGTTGCAAAAACTAACTGCTAATCCACCCCAATTCAGTTTTTGGTATTATAAGCAAGAAGACAAATGCAGCAACAATGTCGTCGGCCCTGTTAGCGCTTAGTAGTGCTTTCTAAAATATTTTCTCAACATTTTGTCAGCTCTTTTATTGCTATGAATTTAACAAATACAATTTGTATAGAAAATTAAGTATAATCCTATTGAAGACTTCTTATGAGCTATGAAAATTACGATTTTTCAAAGGAATACGCACACATCAAAACAAAATATTAGGAATAATATGGAAATGCGTCTTTAAACCAATCACTTTGGTAGTTGAATAATAATGGCATGTGTTGTTGATATATACGGATTAATTTTTTAATAATATCAAACTTACAATGTATCAAAACATTACTTATGTTCCTTAAAGATATTCATTCAGAGTTAAATATGCAACCAAACATTGTTTCCTTATAACATTAAAACTCGAAAACATTCCACAATTTGCCAAAAGGTATGTCAATCTATTCAAGAACTTTCAAAATTGCAACAATATGTTTTTCTGTTCGCTGATGCAAAATACAATCATGTGTCTAATGTCACTTATTTATTTTGGAATGTAATGTACTGAAATTTGTAAGCAAATTGGTAAGATGCTTGTTATTAAATGCCAAGAACAGGCATAGAGGAATATTCAAGCTATTATTGATATGTGCGCTCTCATAACAAAGGATACATGTTATTCGAATTGGTGTAATGTTTATATGTGTAGTGCCGTATTGTGCTTTCAACGCAAACAGTTGAAGTATTTACCAAAATTAATATTATTCTATATTCAATTTATTATTATTTAATTGTTAATTAAATAAAAATGAGTATCGTTCAAATACTGGGCGATATCTAATTATTGCCACGCCTACAATAACACGGGTCAACACAAAATTTGACCTTAATTTTAAAGCAGTAAATTTCCTTGTTTTAAGTCGTAATTAGACGAAAAAATATATGCCATGAAAAAGTTTGCTTTTTTATTTAGGAAACCGCTTTAACGATAGTATAATTATATATAATTATTACACAGTATTATTACTATAACTTTTACAAAAGCAAACTCTATACGAAAAAAAGATATTTTCTTATCGTTTTTGTTCATAATTAATCAGAAAATCATAAAATAAACTTTATTACAAAGAACGAAAATTTTTTTGTGGAGTCGTGTAATCAATAAAGTGCTTAAATTAAGTTCCGAATTAGTTAAAAAAAAACTGTAATTTGGTACAGTACTCGGAATATTGAGGTCTTCTGAAAATTTTCAAAGGTGGGCAGGATCGCGCCATCTCATAAGTTGAGTGCAAATAACTCAATAACTATACGAGTTGTATCCTTTGACACCTTCTTATATAATTCAAAAATGATTGAAATCGCATTTTAATTACTTCGAATCCCCACACAAGCACCAAACGGTTTTATAAAATTGCGATAACTCGACCACTAAACTAAAACATTACATTTTTTAGACAATATGGGTTTCAAAGGAAGCGATGTATAAATTGAAGAGTGAGCCTGGTAGCTCTCACCTTTAAAATATATTGTAGCGCTAAAGTTAACGAAATCGGACTATAATCACGCATACTTCCTCCATAACACCCTTTTGAGTAACATCTGCGTTTTTGAGTTTTAGTTTGAAATTATGAATTGGGTTTATTTGTAGAAAATTAACTCAACCAATTGAAATAAATGCTACTGTTTATATATTTCATGGTCTCATTGTTATATATATTTAATACATATATCAGTGAAATAAATTTCTTGAACAACAACTAATGAAAATCATTTAAATATATCGATTGAGTTAGTAAGCAATACAACAACAAAACGAATTTTCTTGCAGGATAATTATCGCAAATAAAATGACCTATATGTATCTTTCAGAAACCCATAGCATAGAATCCAAAGGGATGTGTCGTAGACGCGACTACTGTGTGTACTATGATATAAGTCGTCCATTTAAATGAGTTTATAAAAGCTAATAATTTATTACATTTCCAACTAACTGCTCCACTTTTGTATGATGTGCAACTCCTTAATTTTTTTATTTGAGAAATCGGAATAATTTTTTTTTCAGGGAACTTCAACCGAGTTACAGTCAACTTCAGTTGCATGGAAGCTATAATACCCTTCTCAAGCTGTGGGTTTATTTTGCATAATACAGGCAGACGGCCACAGAAGAACATGGCTAAATCGACTCAACCTGCCAGCAAGCAAACCAGGTTGTTCAATATGTTTTGTCGCCCGATAAGAGAGGGTTGCTACCAGTAATGTTTTGTTGGTACACTCTTCATATGAACGTATGTGAAGTTTCATTTCAATTTGGATATTTATTCTTTCTTTACAAGCCGTTTAATATCGCCGTGTCACAGTATTTTTTACAATGGAAAAATTTAATATCGTGCAGTAATAAATTTCTTATATTTAAAAAGAATAAAGTAGATTTTGAGCATCATATGGATGAGACTTTGAAGATCTTGAATCAAAACAAGAGACTAAGCAGTGATGTAAACCTGGTTGTTCGGCTTCGAAACGAGTTCGTGTCCGGAAATCGACCAAGAAGGTTATAGCATCAGTTTTTTGGAATGCGACAGGAACTTTGTTTGTGGTTTACTTGCAAACTGGTAAAACAATTAATTCTGAATATTATTGCAACCTTCTGGAGAAAAAAAACTCGTTAAAAAAGACCCGGTTCGTAGAAGGAAAAAAAACTTTTTCATCAGGACAATGCACCGTGTCACAAGAGCATTTTGACAATGGCGAAAATCCAAGAATTAACGATCGAATTTTTGGAGCTTCTACCGTATTCACGTTTATATGCCTGGCAAGCGTTTTTCATCAATGAAGAGGTCAAAACGCCCGTTGAGCGTATTTGTCAGACTTTCTGGATTCTCACTTAAGGGATGGGATCGCAGATTGGAGGATCATTGGAGCATGCGTATTAATGTTCAGGGAGATTATACTGAATAATGAAGTGTATTTTGAATCATAAAATTGTGTTTTTCTTATCAAACGACCTGGTATGTATTTTATAGGTTTTCCGCTGTTTCCTTTCAGTCATTATAAAATTTGTTGCAAATTGAGTCAAGCTTTAGTAGGATTATACTAGAGTGTTATGCATATATTTCACTGCCTTTTATTAAGTAATTAATTAAGTAAATAATAAATTCCAAATTATTTCTTTTAATTCCTTATTATAAAGTTTTGCTAAAGAAGCGATTTTCCCTGCATTCATCATTGCGAGAGTATAAAAACATTGGCAACAACCGAACTTCGTGCTTTCTTACTTGTTTGATTGTGGGATTACCAGAAGAAAATGTTTTCTGACTTTCTTTAAGATAACCCACATATTTACCGAAATTTTTTTTGAAAATTACCCATAATCACTGAATTCTACGTATTTGGTATCAGGAGGCTTGAAAAGTTCTAGTTGGATTTGGACAGTTTTTAGTAAGGTGGTGGCATATCTTGAAGAAACATTTCATTTGTAGAAAGTTTTATTCCGATATGCTCGAATTTCTGATCACCAATTTTCTCACAGTGACATACATGGATACAAATAAATCGTAAATATCGTTGATGGACATCTGACGTTCATTATCTAATTTTTATACCGACTCGAAACACCCAGAGTACCAGCATAGTAAGACACAACTTAAATTTGTGTTTTTTATATTTTATAGAAATATATATATGTACTTAGCAAAACTATGAAATATATACTATGAAATATATACTATATATATATACAATTCCGAGCATTTACGTCTATCGTAACTACTGAGAAATACTCTTTTTGCCTTTCAAGAAAATGTCAATAATTAAAAATTCAAGCAGCTCTAGTACATTAATCACCATTCTTTTCTATGGTATATGTAGCTTCTAATATCGCAAGTCAGTATGTGATGCGGCACATGTATTTTAATATTTAATATGCTAGTTAGTCATTACAGTGCCGAGTACAACCTACTGGAATATAACTTTCTATGTTCGCCATAGAAAGTTACAACGAAATGGTCAACTCTATTTTATTTTCAAACTAATATTTAATTTAAGAGCTAAGGAGAGACATATGACAAAGTCTCATGAACTAAATTAGTTAGAAGATATCTTTTAAAAATGTTTTGTGTTAAGCTATTGTAAAAATAAATGAAGTGGTTTCTAAATAAATTATGAGGATTTAATCAGTGATAAGATATACAAAAAAATGTAACTTGTATACATGTCGTATGAGTAATATTATCTGCATTTATAAACTAACAAATAATTTGCATTCGTATAATATTTCGTAAATTTATGGAGTTATTTCATTATTTGATAAGATATTTCGTAAAATTTATAAGCAATTCTAAAGTAACCATTCGAAAACAAAACCCAAATGTAGTTTTACAGTAAATTATGCAATTAGAAAGCAAGCCAAAAGCCTGAAAGTCGTAAAGTTCGTACCATTCGAATGCATTCTAAGAAACAAAGTGAAGGCAGTTATACCTGTATTCAATATTAAGGAGTAACGTAAATATAATTTTTTTATTGTCTTTGTAAATACTACAACACCTGTAGAATACTGTCCTAAATTTTCAAAAGTTTCGGAGATACAGCCTTGAAAACTTGTGCGCACGAGGTTAGCTACGTTAAGTGCGCCGTCTTTAAAGACGTTTTTTTCGAAACTGTGTTTCTGTGTCGATTGACAAGTTTTCTTGAGAACTACTAAATCGATCCTCATGAAGTTTTACACATGTATTTAAGATACAATTCTTAAAAGCTTGGACGAAGGATTTTTTTTCGATTACAGCTAATTGAAAAGAAATAAGTTTCACAAAATTTCAAAAATCCAACTTTTTGTAAAAATGTCTGGAAAAAATTCATTTTTCAGTTTTTTTCTCTTCGTCCAAGTTCTAAGTTAAGGTTTTAACTAAAAGATGCATTTTTTTATTTCACTTAAAATGATCCCGTAAGGAGTCTTTTTCCCGATGGGTCACCGAAGATGGCGTCCCCGTGGCCGAGCTTCAAATAAGTTTTTCCAAAAATTTCAGAATTTCTTTGTTAATAGTGTATGTTTGTAACAGTAAAAAATTCTCAAAATATATTTAATTTTTTACATGAGAAAAAACGCTGCTTTTTACCCAATGAAACCCATATAACCTCGCAAATATTCGTTCGTCTCTGAGCCTGTCCCACGATTTTCATAAGATTGTTATTTATGATTTATTTGATAAAATTAAATATTTATTTGCTTCATAATTAAAAGTGAAAGGAATAAAACGGTAGGAGCGAAATTCTTCAATAAACAATCCCACAGGTGTTCTCTCTTAAATTATAAGTGAATATTCAAGCTTAGTTAAGAAGTGTGCACTCTCTTGGATACAAATTTATTCACACCCGATTCTCGACGTAACATATGTTGAAATAAGAAGTTACCTATAATATTTAATAATATTAATCCCTTAAAAAAGAAAGGCACCCACCCTCTTATGTACTTACATTTTGAGTTACTGATTTAAATTTCGATTGGGAGTAAAAATTAAAATAAATGGCAATAAATTTATTTCAACAATAATCTTCAAAAGACGCTTCATTGTATAGTAATAGTAAGTTTATAAATATTTGTAACAAATTCGTTAACTCCTCTTAAGCAAATTCAACTTTTATGCAAATAACAGTGTACACAATTCAATGTATTTTGTACAAATGTTCTGTACACGTCACCACAGTATACCTTATTTCGAAGACACTTCTAGTATGCTGAACTGTCTTCTATATGTATTTGCTACTAAGAATGCATTAAAGCGAGTGAGAATAGGTGCCTTGAATCTTTCATATGAATGGGG
Organism: Bactrocera zonata; assembly: GCA_037783105.1. Lineage (NCBI taxonomy): Eukaryota > Metazoa > Arthropoda > Insecta > Diptera > Tephritidae > Bactrocera > Bactrocera zonata. The sequence goes on along the minus strand of JBAWJQ010004462.1, from coordinate 113,580 downwards.
ACGTCTTTGAAAGTCTTCTTTTTATATTTTTCATTCGTAAGAAACTATAATCAGACTTTGTATTCTCCATTGACTGTACTTGCCTAATCAAAATATGAATAAAATATACGGAATTCCACACAGCTGACTTGTGCATATTTTTTTTACTACTGTAGTTGTCATCCTACTTGTCACGTGCTGCATTACTTTGGATGACTTTCGCGTGCTTTGAAGTTTTGTACTCAAACCACTTTTTACATTTTTAAATATTTTTTATTTTTATTGAAGTTATCATCAAACGTTTAGTTGTTCATGAGCAATAGTTCCATGGCACGTTGGCAAAAGTCAAGTGAAATACGGATAATATAAATCGGATAGACCGCAGTCAATACAAACGTATGTTCTATACACTTATACACACTATATTTGTGTATTCTTGTCACTTTCACACAGCAAACTAAATCACAGTTTTAATCAAATTTGAGAGTGGAGTATTGGAATTGAACGGCAGGACTGAATTGATTGATTGACATTTGAACAGCATATTCAGTTAACATACTATCAAATTAATATGTTATTTCACATAACATTTAAGGTGTACATATATTTGTGAAAATAGTACACATTTACTCGAAAAATATGAAAGCGGAACATTATTGAGGTTACAATTATATACAACATAAAAGGTGAATAGGTAAGAAGGAAGCATTAGTTTGATACAAATAAAAAAATCGATCTGAAAACTTTATATGAATAACAAGTATTTCAAGATTAGGCAGTTTAAAGAAAAACAGTAAACTTTAAAAATAAAATTATAACAACGCTCCTTTCAATAAAACTATTTTAGGCACAAAAATCATATTCTTTAGAAAAATGTGTGCTTCTTTTAAGTTCCACTGTAGCTAATTGCTTTAAGTCATGTTTGCTATTGTCCAAGCTATCTCTGATAAAAGCAAGCAAAAGGTATGCGAAGTAAACAATGTACCAATTTCGTCAAATCTGTGATAGATCTTTCTTAGACACTTTGTGTTAGAGAACATCAAAAAGGTTAACAATTATGAAATACTGCTGAAAAATTTTTTTTTTATTGAAACGTAATAAGAATATGGTTTAAATTTCATCCATATTGCAACTAGTGACTAATTTAAACTAACAAACAATATTTTTCATAATTTATAAGGTACGACAGTAAAAGCTCTATTAAAAGCTTTATTCAAAAACCAAATTTTGTATTAAAGACTAATTATTATAATATTTGTAATAGGTTTAAAAGGTCATGAAACGTTGTTCTTTTCAGTCTGCGCCCGCTTTTTCTAGTTTTTCCCAGTTGACGGGCTTCAGCGTTCACATGATTTTGTAACCTTGTAGCATGTTTCGATGTCGTTTCGTGAATGACCCGAACCATTTTTATGCGGAGATCATGCTGTAGATCTGAATTGCGTATGTACCACGGGTCATTTACAATCTTTCGCAGAACTTTGTTTTGAAATCTTTGCACCGCTTCGATGAAATATAAATAATATCGAAGCGCGGATCGCATTATAAAACTGTCCAACTTTTAGTAGACTCTTGATACTTATATAACAACATATCCCTCCATGAAGGTAGCCATATTTAAAAAAATTATATAAGATGCAAATGAAATTTCTTGGGTTACTTTAAGATGAATCTAGCAATAATTTCATCGGCGTTTGAGAATTTGAAGAGTTTTTATTTATTTATTTTTTCTTCAATTGAGCATTTTTGTGTTGAACGCTACGTTACATTTGATTTCTCTCAATTAGTGAACTTCGGTTTACTTCTTATATGCCTTGATTCAAATATACATTACACATTTTCTTCTACCAAATCGGTTTACCTGAAATTTTGCCTGTTCAAACAGCATATTTCACTAAGCCTTTCAAATCGCAAAACACTTGAATTAACTTTTGGTCATGTTCACAAAATATCTTTCTTCTTTAATAATTAAATACCATTTGAATGCAACTTCAATCGCAAAATTTTTATTTATTATTGCAACATTCTACCTCGACAATTCCCACAAGCAAAAAAATACTTTCCGCTGCATTCTCCTTTTATAAATATTTCTTTTCTCGCTACCTTTGCTTCACACGGTAGGTATTTTTATTTTCCATGCATACGGGAACTATAAAGGATGTCACAGTTATTTCCTTAAGTTTAATATTTTTACTGTTCAATAATTAAAAAAATATCAATGCACAAAAATAAAACATTAGGCAAGATATCAAACGATGACAAGATTTTGACTGTAACTTTAATTAGAATAATTACAATTCTGTATAATTAAGCCTGTTAGACTTCCAGCTACTGTCATAGCGGCATCTAAACGAGACTTGGGATATGTAAGAATACTCAATTAGAAAATGAATAGCTTCTTCCGGTCACGCAACGAAAAAGTGTTCGAATCAGCAGTGGAATCGGTGGAACCACTAGTCCATTGAGAAATTCATTAAATATACACAGCCGTAAATACATATGAACTTTTATCTCGGGGACTTTTTATTATGCTTCACTCGCACTATTGTTCAGCAGTTGGTTGCAATTATTATTATGCAAATTTATGGCATGCACTTTTTAACCAATTTTTATTCATCGCCACTAAATGAAACAAACTGCTACGATAAAGGCAAAAATGCATCTCAAGCCGCCAATAAAATTTGTGCAGTTTATGGACCCGATACCGTTTCCATTTCCACCGCACAACGATGGTTTCAACGTTTTCGTTCTGGTGTAGAGGTGGTCGAAGATGCGCCACGCTCCGGAAGGCCTGTCGTCGAAAATTGCGATAAAATCGCTGAATTGGTCGAAAGAGACCCGCATAGTAGTCATCAAACCGTTATAAACCATTTGAAGAAGCTTGGAGTCACTAAGAAGCTCGATGTATGGGTGTCACACGAATTGATTCAATAAAAATACCGCAAGACTTTTTTGACAACCCATTATGTTTCACGTGGAGTGGACTCCGATATATTATTTTAAACCAATTCAATTTATTGTTTTAGTTTCATAAAAAACTAAGACTGAAAGAAAAGCTTTTTATTTGACAAAGTATCTCACTAAATTTAGCATGGATTATTGTCCAAGGCAACAGCACAATATACGAACAAGTTTTTTAGATTCGACTGCTACAGCATGTGTGGTACCATAGTTGCCAAACAAACTAACTTATCAAAAGCAAAGTTATTGAAACTTTAATATTTGTGATCATATTATAGCTTCCGTTCTACCGAATTTATCGTTTTATTTTAGTTTTAATTGTATGGTCAGTCAGATTGAACCTTTACAATAATTATTTAATATGAAGTAGTTATATTCGTACATAAGTGTGCGGGAAGCGTTTAGAAGGTGAAAGCTCATCAGCAGGCCAGGTACCTTCCTTGTTTCATAATTAATAAAATAAGAAATATAATAAGCAATTAAAAAAAATTGAGTTTGTATCACGAACCACACATTTATAGATAACAACAAAACATCTGCTAATTACTGTTATATTATAATACATATGTAAAAATATAAAGGAAAATAATTGATTGAGTCTTTTTACTTGGCGCAATAGTCGTGCTATACTTATTGATTTGTTATAATCTAAGTGTTATAAATTGTCCAATCTTTTCATATATTTTGATTAATTCTTAGAGTGCATACACAAAGTAGCAAGTAGTTAACATTAATTTGTTGGAAAAACTTCTTTTAGAAATGAAATTTATTCATTTCAAGCAAAGCACATTAATATAGGTATTTAAAGACACTTAAAAAGACATCAGTTAAAATTCGTGTAAAATTGATAAAACTGTAAAACAAATATACAAATCCCTATACGAAATATAAAATGTTAACATGCTAGTAATTCCAGAAATATTGAGTATCAATTAATGATAATATGTATATAATGTGTACGAGTTTATGACAAAAGTTTCATAAATATGTATATACATCTGCATTCCAACCAGTTCTTCACACATCTTTCCACCGATTAGCTGTCATGATTGCTTTGATTTCTACACAACACACAATTTAAAACACACTACAAAGCAAACCAGTCCTTGGCTATCACCAAAGTCGACATGGCGAAGAAACTGGTCAGAATCATAACCGAATATTTCATACACTTGCAACTTGCATGGATTCAAGCTAGAGAAGTAAATTCAAGTACTTTAGGCCTTTTTGTTATATAGGGTCTAGGACGAGTTTTCACCAGATTTTATTTATTTTAAACACAAATATTTACTTTCATAAAAAAACATACTCTCTTAATTTTATTCAGATAACTCACATTGTGGCCGATATATGTGGTATAAAGGAAGTTCGAAAATCTTAATATTAGGTACATGAAAGGCCAACAGACATACTACTAGTATGAAAGGATTCTCTCGAAATATCAAATAAAAAGCTAACACATTGTTCAATATTTTCGGTAAAAAGTCAACTTTAGGTACCGACGTCCAAATATTCAGTACCTAGGGAAAAGTTTGTGTTGAATTAATTAGATTTTTATATCTTAAATTTGTGCTTGGTTATAGCACCTTAAAGGTTTTCGGTTAATGGCGTTTTGTGAGCGTGGCAGTGGCATGATTGCGGTCTTTTACAAGCAAATAGTTTTTAGCCAGGGAACACGCATACCAAGTTTCATCAAGATATCTTAATTTGTAGTTAAGTTACAGCTTGTACGGATGGACAACGGATAAACATCTAGTTCAATTGTTGAAATCGTGGTAAAATTAATATTTAAAATAGTATGAGATCATTTTGATAGGGATGATTTCAAGTCTCTAGCTTTTAGCCCCACTGAGAATCTATTTCATATTTCATTTTCTGGTATTATATTGAGTTAAATGATCTTTAATTAAAATATTTTAAAAATGTGAAACTTAAACAAATGTACAAATTCATGAAGTACAAAAGATTTAATATCTTTAAATATAATAAATTTTAAGTTTGGAAGCAAAAATGTTGACTAACCACTGTAAAATGAGTTAAACTGTTGCATTTGCAGTTGCATGTTTCAAGACCAGCAATTATAGTCTATAAAAAATACAAATATATGAACATTCAACAAAACAAGCAAATTGCATTCTTAGCGAATTTGCGGACTGCGTCTTTTAACCGCAACACACAGAAGCAATTGTTTGCCAAACCTCTAGGCTACGCTGTTTGCTAGGAGGCAACAGCAGAATCTGCAAAAACAAAAGAAAGAAGGATGTAACTAAAAATAGTGGAATGCTGTAAATTTGTAGAGATAGTGAAAGCACGCGAGATAATCGCCATTGGACATCCGGTATGACCTCAGAACTTTCTTCCTGCTCAAACAACAGCAGAAAAGTGTAACGACGGCCATAACATAAATAACAAAACAAACTATCAATCTGTTTATTAATATTGTAAGGAGAAACCAGCTTGAAAGTCTACTCACAGATATATGCTCAGATATATTAAAATTGGTAAGTATGAATCTTCGCTCAAATGGCCCGTCGCTGATCACAGTAAATGACCATCAAACTATCTCTTTTTGAGAATTTAGTTTCCATGACCGGACACTATCTTATTCTTATTAGTTCTAGAGCTCTTGGTATTCAACTAATCGACTAAAAGGATTAAACGGAGAGGGCATTATTCGAATAATAATATTCGATTTGCAGTATCTGGATAGTTGTAAGTCATGCGACATACACATTGTCTTTACGCACTGAAAACGTATTGCGCAGCGTATATTCTCCATAATATTTAATTTGATTCATTGTGTTTGTATTTCATTATGTGGGTAAATTTAATTTGTGTACTTTTGGTATCTTCAACTAAAAGTGAGCTTCATCACAAAATTTTGTTGTAAAAATTAGTCGGTTTATTATGAATTATTATGAATATATTATGACAATCGAAACTGATTATAAATGAAGTAACAGCTGTCAAAACGACCACCCCCGAAAACGTACTGCCGCACTAAACCTCTAGTTAAAAAATACACCCGTTATAATAAATAAGTCCGTGCCAAAAATCTTAAATGGATTTTTTTTTTGTTTTTTATAAAAGTTCTTTGAATGATCAATGGAAATTCTTGGAACTTACATTAAGCTCATATCAATCATATTTGCTTAAACTTTTTCCCCTCTAATAGGTAAATAGTATCATTAAATCCTATCTTATTTAATACTTATTTACAAATAAATAAAGCTAGCGTGCATTTATCTTACTATAAATACTTGTAATGACAGTTCCTATGAAGATAAAAGCGTCTTAGCTTTTTCTGACCACAGCTATGTGCAATTTGAAGAACAAAACCGCTGACATAGTTTCCGATAAAATACTCCTACTCGTTTGTCACCCGAGATTTCAGATCGGCAGAAAACAATTTAGGTCGATGATGCTGTTGTTAACAGGGAACATAAATTAGCTCTTTCTTAAACAGCTAAAAAACATTTCGTGTTATACATCTTAAGATAACACATCTAAAGCCTAGAAAATGACTGGAGTCTGAAGACTGACATACTCTACTTTAATTGTTGTTCGAAACAAATCACCTTTGTTTATCGGCCCACACACCAACAGGAAAAAGTATGCCAAATACAATACAAAAAATACACAAACAGAAGTTTGGAAAGCAACGAAAGTGTTTTCGTATCTTTGCAATCAACGACATGCAATCGCCGCATTGGAACTGCTGCAGCATTCGGCTATTGCGCTTTTCACTGTACTCTGCGCTCGCTTCTGTGTAACCCGTTTCTCTGCCTCTTCGGCTGCTATTGTTATACTTTATGTACATATGTATGTTCTTTTAGAGCTGCCTAGGCCCGCACATTTCTTTGAGCTCATTCAAAGTGCTTTGGCATTTTTTAAGCATAAAAAGTCAGTCAGTTGATTTATGTCGTGCAGTGTTTCCGATATGCTGCTCATTCGATTCACATACCACAAAACAGTCCTTATCAGGTTCGATAGTGAGTGAAAGGCGTACGAAAATTGTACAGTATCATGCCTTATGTAATTACAGGCCACCTTAACAGGCCATTATAACCGTTAAAAGCTTTTGAAAACGCTCTTTTTTCTTGAAAACCAAGCGTGCACCGACAGATTTGCATCGTTTAATATTATGCACAGCTAACAACAAAATTTGGTGTTATCCGCTTAGATGACATAAATCTCCTCATGGCCAACTTAATTGCAAAAATTGTAAACACAAAACTTCGGTAAGTTCGTATAATTGGTATTCATGACTGCGATTCATGCAAAAATAATGGCGCGAGGCTTATCAAATTATGTCAGATGTTTCAATTGTTCTACCTTCCCTCAGAAGGAAATTTGCAAGTACACATGGATTTCGCCCAATGAACTAACTCACAATCTGATTGAACACCTTTGAATAAGTCGAAAGTGATATGAGTATCTTGTTCGATGTCAACCTGTGGCATTGCACGATGAAAACAGCCCTCTATAGTAGGAAAGACTATATACTATATGCTAAGTGTATTATTATGTTAAACCAATGCTAACAATAAAATAATATAAAGTGAATTAAAATGAAATAAAAACGTGTTGAAGCAGTAATACGTATATTTAATACTAGAATCTAGAATATGTGTTTAAAAACAAAAATGACTAATTAAATGAACAATTAAACTTGTCTCATTCGTTTTCGTATACACAGCTTTTATTCGATCGTCTGCATCACCGGCTTAAAAGTTAACAGTGAAATATTTAAATATTTGGTTGTCAAAAACGTCTTCCGGTATTTTTTTTTTTTTTTTTTTTTGTATGATTTATTGAATTTATTGAAATGGTTTATAACGGTTTGATGACTCATGCCCAGCTCTAGACCGATGCTACGGCTGCTACTATGCCGGTCTCTTTCGACCAATTCAGCGATTTTATCGCAATTTTCGACGACAGGCTTTCCGGAGCGTGGCGCATCTGCGACCACCTCTACACCAGAACGAAAACGTTGAAACCATCGTTGTGCGGTGGAAATGGAAACTATCGGGTCCATAAACTGCACAAATTTTATTGGCAGCTTGAGATGCATTTTTGCCTTTATCGTAGTAGTACTGTAAAATATGGCGTATTTTCTCTTTATTTTGTTCCATGTTTGCGACGCTATAACTCACGAACGACTTAAAAGAAACGACAATCAATCAAACATGTGTTAGCGCGTGAAATGAGCTTTCCAAAAAGGTATAGCATGACCCGATGCGAATAAAACTAGAACTACGCGCTTTCAGCGCCAACTAGCGAAAATGCCGCAAGACTTTTTTGACAACCTAATATTTAAATAAAATACAAGTTAGTGAATGATTTTCGGAATTGCTTAGAAAATAATTAATTGCCAAATAAAATAAAAAATATTGATTAACTTCTTCTTCTTCTTTACTGGCGTAGGCACCGCTTACGCGATTATAGCCGAGGCAACAACAGCGCGCCACTCGTTTCTTCTCTTCGCTACGTGGCGCCAATTGGATATTCCAAGCGAAGCCAGGTCCTTCTCCACTTGATCCTTCCAACGGAGTGGAGGTCTTCCTCTTCCTCTGCTTCCCGCGGCGGGTACTGCGTCGAATACTTTCAGAGCTGGAGTGTTTTCATCTATCCGGACAACTTGACCTAGCCAGCGTAGCCGCTGTCTTTTAATTCGCTGAACTATGTCAATGTCGTCGTGTATCTCGTACAGCTCATCGTTCCATCGAATGCGATATTCGCCGTGGCCAATGCGCAAAGGACCATAAATCTTTCGCAGAACCTTTCTCTCGAAAACTCTTAAGTTCGACTCATCGGTTGTTGTCATCGTCCCAGCCTCTGCACCGTATAGCAGGACGGGAATTATGAGTGACTTATAGAGTTTGGTTTTTGTTCGTCGAGAGAGGACTTTACTTTTCAATTGCCTACTCAGTCCGAAGTAGCACCTGTTGGCAGGAGTAATTCTGTGTTGGATTTCCAGGCTGACATTGTTGGTGGTGTTTACGCTGGTTCCAAGATAGACGAAATTATCTACAACTTCAAAGTTATGACTGTCAACAGTGACGTGGGAGCCAAGTCGCGAGTGCGACGACTCTTTGTTTGATGACAGGAGATATTTCGTCTTGCCCTCGTTCACTGCCAGACCCATTTGTGTTGCTTCCTTGTTAAGTCTGGAGAAAGCAGAACTAACGGCGCGGGTGTTGAGGCATACGCTAGTAGCTGTACACTCTTTTAAAAGATTGTACTTGCTCGATTCAGTTCTGCAGCTCGAATAATTTTAACTACCGTATGTTAAAATAAAGTTTACAACAAATCGTATTTAAATTTATTTATTGTGTTCAATTGATTTAATAGAAAATTTTCACCAACCGAAGAATACATTAGCTCTTTGTGTCACAATTGTTATAAGTTGAGTAACTTATTGCTGTTTCAGCAAAACCTATTGTGTATTACCAAGTAAGCCGAAAAAATATTGGCCTTACTAATTAAGGGATGTGCTTTTAAATATCAGACTCGAGCAAGTGATGACATTGTACGCTTTCAACTGATGTACTCCAGTTATAATGAGGCCATAATGTCACCTATCTGAATTTACTTTCATGTAATAACAAATGTTTAGGACTACTTCATGTTAAGAAAAGTGAGACCGATATTCACTATCTGTTTTCTAATGATATTGCCTAACTGAATGATCAAGCCAGTACTTATTGCCTAAGATTAAATCAATATATTAGTCATTCCACCATAAGTTATTTGTTACTTTATGATGTTAAGAAAATATTCTTTGACATTTACATAATTATGTAAAGCTTCTTCAGGTACGCAACTTATGTCAACATGTTCTTACATCCCATATAGATTCATTTCATCCTTTTGTAACAGAAGCTTTCGTTTGGTTCAAATGGGCCCACATACATAGCTGATATTTTTGTTGTACATCAGATGTCATAATGTGTATTTTTGAACTATCTTTGTTACATACGAGTATGCGTTTGTGTGTTATTTGCTTCCAGTAATTAGAAGATGCAAATGACTTTTTGGGCAATGTTTTTCCGACACCAAATATGCCTTGTCATAACGGCGAAGGCAAGGCGTCGCATCTGGTCTAATGAAAATGAAAATGGCAAAGTGCGAGAAAAACTGTCTGGTTGGACAAGTTTGCAAAAATTTCATTTTCCCTACTGTTAATTGAAATACTTGCCATTTGGCGACTAGTCGAGAAGTGCTCATATGAGTTGATTTGAAAGAGGAATGAGTATATAAGTTAAATTAATTGTATGAGTACCTGTTAAACTACCAATATTATTGATTTAAATAACGCCAACGATGGGCTGAATTTAATCGTCTCGTTTAGATAAAATTAGAAAGTGATGTAAATGACTCTAAGATTTATTTTATGAATACTAGAACTTTCGCATACAAACTCTTCTACATACTATCTCATCTAATTTTGTTCCAAACAGACGGAAAAAATTTTCACGTATTTAATACAACTCTCTTGCTATAAGTTTGGGATAGGATGAACTTAAAGGTCTTCAGCGATTTCCGTATTAGCTTAAGTTTAGAGCACATGTAAAGTGACAAGTATTTTTTAAGGGGTTATTCTTTTCTAGAAATCAAATTTTGGGCAGTTTTTTGAATTTTATTTAAAACAAAAACAAAAAATATTTTTGCGATCCATTTTTTATGGTGTTTTATTGATATCTTAAGAATACAGAAAAAAAAACTTTTGCAAAAAAATATTAAAAATTAAAATAATTCGAGGAGGGGAGAGAGACAGGTGTAAAAAAAAATGGCGCATCCTGGTGACATTGATCCTGACTCTCCTGGTGGTCTGAAAAAAAAAATCAAAAATTCTTAATCAGTAAGGATTATGTAGTCCGGGAACACGAAAAAAAATTTTTTTGAAAATTGGCGACTGTCTGAAAATAAAAATCATTTTTTACGTTTTTTTTTTTTTTTTTTGAAATTCCTGAATTTTTTTTTAAATATTAAAAACAAAAATTTTGACACGGTGCTGGTGGAAACAATAAAGGATTATATAAAGAAGGTTCACACAAAATTTCAAGTAAATCGGTTGTATAGAACTTTAGATAATGCCGGTACCGTGTGGAAAAAAGTAGTTTCGAGAAAAACGCGTTTAAAGTTTAGGAGACAATTCCAGTGAACACAGACGCCACCTCACGAAATCGGCTGTATCTCCGAAAATAAATCGATTTTTTCAAAATTCTAGAAGAGAATACCCCCTTAAGGCATCTTGTAAAAAGTGTGCCCAATAATGTACAAAAGGTCCAAATAAAATTACACAATCCATATTTAAGAAATAAATTCGCAAAAAAGTTTTTTTACCCACTGAGCTTAGTATTATTGTGAAAAAACTTAAAATTCTTAATATTAATTCCGGGGAGTGCTGATATTCTGTCATGTTTTTGATTTCAAAACTCTACATTTTGCAAGGCTCTTATCTTTATTTTTGGATTTGAATTATACTAGAGAACCTGCAGAAATTGTTCAGCCACAGTTTTGGTATCGCTTTGGAGAACGTGTGAAATATTTAAAAAATGTTATTAAATAGGAAAAACTTTATCTAAACGGGAGATTATAATATACGCTATATCAATATATACAAATGAATGAGAAACAATTTTATTCACAACGACAATCCTGATATCAGTGAAACTTATTGGATTTATTATAATACTTATCTAACAAATAAATGATTATTCTTTTTTTTTATATGGTCTTTACTTTTAGTACTAAGCTATGTAAGTATTCGGTTCAAAAAATATACTTTATATCCAAAACATCCGCCTTAGAGTCAAGATGACCAATATAACTTGGTGTATCTATAGAACTCAAAATAATCATTAGTGATGAGAGCATATTGATATTAACTAATTAATAGGATTGCCTGCATATACTTCCTAAGCAATGCTTACACATTACTATACTGCCATACTATGTAGAAAACATTGCCATAGAAATGATATTGACTTTATATATCAATTCTATGGCAAACATGACATGTTGCGTGTGGCACGTATGAGATATCAGTTGAAGTTGCCGCCGTAAGCAAAATATGTAGCTATAATGGTTAGTAGTTTAATGGATAACTGAGTATAGAAAGATAATAGGAACAGCCGCATGTATGCAATTACCTTATCCTTAATAGTAACTGCACCAGAAATGACTGCATTGAGATAAATTGAGAACAAGCTAGCTGAGATTTTTGCTGCACACCAGGTGTCATATCGTGTGCTTCACATATAAATTCGATACATTTGCCTTTGTGAGGAATCTGACCATTACTTGCTTCCAGTAATTGGAAAATGTAAATGTTTTTTTTTTCAGAAACAATATACGCTTTTGACATAATGGCGTAGACATGGCGTCACATATGATTAAAAGGAAAATGGTAATTAGTGTGAGAAAAACTGTGTAGAGACTAAGAGAATATCAGACTAATGTCAATCAGTTCAGTGCAGGCGAATTAGATCATCACATGTATTTAAGAGCTTGGAAGATGTATATAAAAGTCGAAATTTAATTGCTCCAATTATAAAAATTTAAAAGTGCACTAATACTCTTACCTTCAACCCATGTGTGTTGGTATGCCTAAAGAAGATTATACCTCAATGCCTTCAGTAATAATAAGTAACTACTCTTAGATTTTTGTAAAATTCACATTCCTTCTTTTGGACACTTTGTCTTTGATCAATTTATTTAAATGTATGTATGTAGACATATTATCGAAATTAGATTGTTAATTTTGAATATTTAAAGATATATTGAAATAAATATACCAAATTATCGACAGAGATAATATATTGTATCCAAATTAATTATTCCTTTCCATTTTAATATCAGTCGGAGAGATGGAAATTAGTATATGCATTACAATTAGCGAAAGATACCACTAATTAGTAATAAATAACATTATTTCAAATCGGTTAATATGCTAATTTCAGTTCATTTATTAAGCTTATTTTTTAAAATTATGCTTATTATATTGATAAAATTAATCGGAAAGACGGACATTTTTGTATTAGACCCCAAATCCCAATATGTTCTTCGTATTTTGCTCACATACTGCCAGGAAGTGAGGTCAAGCCTATTTGCAATTATTTTTAAGTCCATAATTCCCTTATTGTTGTAGCCTAAGAATTTACTACTCAGTCATTATTTGCTTTTCTTCACCAAACGCTATATCAAAAAATTAAGTTAAAATTAATAATAATGGTATATTGATTATATGTATTTCTACTCCAGTTAAAAAATGTTACAGCAAAAATATACGTTGAGTACTTTCATGTATAATAAATAAAATGTTAATTGTTATATTTAATATTTTATCCTTTTTATACATTTGTTAATACGCGAAAGTCGACAGTTGCAAATCCCTTGGTTCAAATATTGAAAAACGCGGTACTAAAAAATAAAATAGTTGCTATTACCTTAATTACTTTTAACGCTTAAAGTTTACTCCATTTTAACAACACTCTGCGGTTATTGAAAATATGATGTTATATTATATAATACATAATTCCTTGCTATGTAAGTTATATATAATCTGCAACTAAGCCAACATGAAAACACATTTACAGAAAATCGTCGATTTATTGACCCATAAAATATTTACGCTGTTTCTTTCCTTTTTGTATATTTGAAACGAATTAAAATGCATTTAAAAATTGTGCAAATGTAATTCCAACAATTTGTTGCGACTTAAATAAGTAAATGTCTTTTTCCTGTTTTATTGAAATTTGAACACGAATTGAATAAATTATTTGTGGCCAACATTATGTGCTACCTATGATTTTTAGACAAGTGTTAATTAGGACAAGATAAGAGAGCAAAAACATAAAAATGAAAAAAATGCTTTACTTCAAATAAAAATTCTATCATTGAAACTACACCTTTGTGAGAAAGGTTGCGGAAGAGATAAGGTTAAGTTTATAAATCGGTTGCTTAGTTTACATTACAGAACAATAAAAATTCATAAATAAAGTACTGCTAGAAACAAGAAAACCTTTAATTTTTTAAATTGCTACGCTAAATAATTGGCTTTACAAAAATATTAATATTTATCAAATACTCAGGGTTTCATTACTGCAGATAGACTGCTTTGGCTTTCGTTTTATCTATTTAGAGGATTTTTTCACGCTCTTCCAGTTTACAATAAGTTACTCATACACCTGAGTGTACCAATGTTTGATCTGATCTGGTTTCAAAAACTCAACGCGTATATATATATATAATATTTAGAAAATTTAATAAATGACAGAACCTAAAATTATAAATATTCGCAAGAGGTAAGATGTCAAGTGGATTTAGAGATAACCATTTTCTATATTAATGATTTTCATACGTTTACCTTACAATATTTGGTATTAGAACGCCAGTGCAACATTTCTATTCAAAAGATTTTATAGAGATATAATCGCTTTTGAACAGAGCAATTAGTGGACCATATTTTTGAATAAATGAATTTCATACATCATACTGAGATTAAGGGATGTTTTCTGAAAGAACAGTACGAAGGTTATACCCATAACCTGCAAATAACGGCCTATTCACGAACAAAACAAAAATGCCTCAATTCAATATTTCCACACTCACTGTTAAAAAAAAAATTGTTTTATTTCCGACGGCAATACACCTACGGCTTGAAATCGATACCAAAATGAATTCGAAGATTAGCATTGAACTGGGGCCTCAAACCAAATGTAGTTATAAAGATATATGCGGCCATCCTTATGCCGATTCTAACTAAGGAAGCACTGGTTTAGTAGCCATCGTTAAAAAAAGAAAACGGTATACATTGAAATAAAATAGAACGCAAAGAGCTGCCTGTCCGGAAAAATTAATCATGGGCGGCCGAAGCTCTTATTATGCTCCTGCATCGCATCAACTAACCAGATACGTATTTCTTCGAAAAATAGCGGCAAGTTCTGTTAAACCATAAAGATTATAGACAAAGCACCATCCTGAACAGTAGCTCCCTCATATGAACATATATGTATGCTTGAATAATTCAACATTATTTTAATATTATTATTCTGTAATAATAATAAAGTTTGCTGAGAGCTGTCATACTAATATAAACTTGAATACTTTTGCGAAGTATTTTGTTTCATTGAACACATATTTATTTCATTTTATTTTGATACAAACATAACTTAAGAAATTTTATATAAGATTTTTAAATGAATAGGAAGCTGTTAAACATAATTAAATCTTATATTTTCTACTTAAGCCGAAAAGTGTGTGACAATGTACAGTATTGCCACGCAAATTTCATGTACTCAACTCATTAAGCTGTGGAATTGCCTAATAAATCAGTACGTTTCATAATCCTTTCCGTAGATACATGGAAAGCTTTAATTGCTGCAATTGATTATAAATTATAACAGTTCTTGTGAAAATTGAAAATAAACAAGTTTTCACAACCATGTGCTAAATGTCGAAAATCGAGGTAATTAAAATATTAGGAATTTCCTTTCTGTTTGCTGCATTTTATCAACTGCCTCCGGCACTCTGCAAAGTAGGTTGTCATTCACACACTTGTAAACGGATCACTTGCAACAATATTTGCACATTAAATCTTATTGATGATATCGATTATTGCCTTCATTGATAGTATTACTGCCATTTCCTGTTATTTGAATGCAATTAACACAGTTAGTTGATAGTTTACCATTTTTGCCCTTTTGTGCTATGTGTTCTTTTCTTGCACCAAACATGTACGTACAATACAATAGTCTTACTTCTGTAATTATATAATAGTTAGTTAGATGTATAAAAAAAATATTTCACAAATAAGATTAGATCAGCTGAGATATTGCAAAAGAAGGTTGGTGGACACTCTGTCTCCTGGCTCGTGGGGATCATAAAGAACAAGGAGTTTGCAATAAAAACCTTCTTCAATATTAAGGGCTCATCCAGCAAAGTTTTGCCGGAAGCAGTTAGTTGAGCTTCTAATAGGTTTGGAATCAAATTGAACTTTAAGCATCTCATCTTCAAACTTCTCTGTGATAGAACGATCGTGGGGAATGAGGGAGCGAACAAGCACAACGTAATGTGAGTAAAGGCTGCTAAAAACGGCCTCTCCAAAAAGCCTAGTCAGACCGAGATCTTATTCCCCACGAAGAAAAAGTACCTACAATAGGAGAAACGCGTCTTCGGGCTGCTGACAGAATTAAGTTCCTTGGACTCATCTTAGACAAGAAGTTCTAATGAAAACCCAACATCGAGGTAAGAGCAAGGCCGCTATCGGTTGCCATGTATTGCTACAGGGAAGCCATTGCCAATAGGTAGGGACTCTAACCAAAAATAATTCTTTGGCTTTATGAAACCATCTCTCCCTCTATGTTCGACCGAATTTTTTTTGTTGAAAGGCGTTGTAAAAAAATACATAAACGAAAAAATTTGAGTATACATATGTGTCTGGATATACTCGAACTCAATAAATTTTAAGATATCGGTCTGAAATTTTGCAAGAAACCATCAATATAGGACAACTATAGCTCATAGCTATAATGCAAATACACTGAACCAACTCAAGTTCTAGTATGAGAAACTTTGTATTCAACAAAAATGAATGTGCTAAAGGTATTATAGTATGAAAAGTTGTATTCTATATTATTCAATGGTTCATTATAAATTCGTCCTATATTATAAATTTAACTGTGGCTAAGTTATTTCACACGATTTTTCAGTTAACAAACGTTGCTCAACTTGTCCTCTTCTCTAAACGAAATCTTAAATTTATATGCAATGACATACTAATGAAAGTGAAATTGAAAACTGACTTTCGCATTGTTCCTTGAAATTTTCTTTTAAAGTATAAGTCTGCGTAGATGTACATATAATATGTATGCAGTTATCCACAAAAACCAACAATTTTGTGTCAGTTGCACAATATGCCTAGTAGAGGGTAGGATGCATCAGCGTGAAGAACTCTTAATCGATCCATTATGTGAAGTATTTTATTTTCTTAACACTTCTGTTTGTTGATAATGCAGGCATTAAATCGCAACCATGTGGGTTTTGCAAAGCAATATACTTGAGCTGTTTCCTACTGCATGAGTTGTTACTGTTGGAAGCTTTTATGCATGCACATTTTCAATTTCTTTTGCATTCGATTGCTTTACGGTAATGGTATCACACTGGCTGATTTGGTGAGTCTGTTCATTTACATGCATGTGCATTTTCTACTAAATGGCAGTTTGTTGTAAGCAAATACAATATTTCATGTACATATTTCATGTTACATTTGTTACTTATGTTGCTATGAATGATGTACCTGTTATCTGTTTAGGTACACATTCAAAGTGTAACTCTGTTTCAATTGAATCTGATTTGTTTAACACAAACGAAAATGAAATCTGCATCTTTATGTCTACTACATATATATTAAAATTAATTTCTTTAAATCTGTTTGTATCGCAGAATATTTTAATTGATTTTATTTCCATTAAATTACGGATATTGGTATGATATAGTTACTTGCTTTAATTAGATTATATCTAAAATAAAGATTTTTGATGTAAAATAAAATTTAGTACTGAATCTAAGAGAGAGCATATATGTAAGTTTATTAATAAAATCCCAAATATGATAGTAATCGATTCGTAAATTCAATAACAACAGTAAAACTTTAACTATGCACGACTATTTTTTTTTTTTTGACTTTGATAAAAAAATCTCTAAGCATTCCATTATGCATTGCTCGTCTGATATTCTGAAGTTTTCATGCTACCAGAAATCTCCGTGGATTTTAGTTTAGTTCATTGCACTTCGCACTTTACTCAATTGGAAGAAGCTCTGCACTTCTTTGCACTCCAGTAGGAATTGACGCTTTATAAGTGTACCAAGTGTAAGTGGACAGTCAAAACCCTGGTAGCTATACTATGCATACATTGGAACAATATATGAACAAATGTTTACTACAAACTATCAGCATCAATAACGTCCGAAGAATCAAATAAATTTTCCTTCAGTTTATTTCGTTGCTGCATATGCAATTATTATTAGTCATTTTCATTTCGACTTTATTTGCAGTATTGTTTTATTGTGCGGCAAATTTAACTTTTTGTTATACCAAAACTGTTATTTTTTACTACGTATATGTGTTCGCTATTTCTGTAAATAATAACGGTATGAAAATATTCAATGTACTTGTTGCTTTCCTGGCCTTTACATGCCATAAACTTGGGAAAAAGCAAATGAACGAAACTTATTTATGTGTTTTGTTTCTATAAATAAATCAAATGTAAGTTATGGATTGCTATTTTATTTTTCAACAATTTTTCCTCAATTCATGAAAAATTCCTTGAAGACCGAGTAGAAATAAAATACAAAGCTTTTTCTAATTTAATTTAACTCTAACCCAAGCTGTTCTAATGAAAAAAACTTCGAATTGATAAAGTTTGTAGCAAAGTCGATAAAGACGACAAAGAGAAGAAAAGAAAAGAAACTGGAAGGTTTGAAATTTGGAGCCTTCCATTTATGCTTATGTGTAATATTAGAGGTCTGAATGGACTAAATATTTAGTGTTAACACATTTTAAATTCACTATCTTCTTTCAATATAATTATCATAAAGTTACTTTGCTATAAGTATCAGAGTATTACGTATGTATGCTAGAAACATACTGTGCCCAAAAAATAAGGTAACATTTGAATTTAAACTGCGCGCGAATTATTTGGAGAATTATTTTTTTCTTAGGTTGGTAGTACTGTCAGTCACATTTATGTCAAATTTCATGTCAAAATATTTATTAGTGTTTGAGATACGTGTCGTTTTGTGAGCTGCTAAAAGTGAGTTTTTCGTTTTTTGCGATGTCGAAATTTGTTGAGCAAAGAATTTGCATTAAATTTTGTTTACGGTTGTTTCTGCTACATTGAGGATGGTGCAAAAAGCCTTCGGTGATGAGGCTATGTCTAAAAAAGATGTTTACAAGTGGTATAGTGAGTTCCAAGCCGGTCGTGAACGTGTCGAAGACGAAGAGCGTCCAGGGCGACCATCAACCTCAACCGACGAAGCTCACGTTCAACAAATCAAAGATTTGGTGTTGAAAAACCGTCGATTAACAATTAGAGACCTTGAAGTTGGCATATCGAAAGGCTCAGCCAATACCATTTTGAAGTATGCTTTGGGCCTCAAGCGCGTCAAATCTCGACTGGTACCGAAAACATTGAATTTTTTGGAAAAAAGGCGTCGCGTTGAAGTGTGTGAAACGATGCTTTCCGACCACCAGGGTGTCATGAAACGCATTATAACTGGCGATGAGGCTTGGATCTATGCTTACGACCCTGAAACAACCGGTCAATCGAGCGAATATCGTGCTAAAAGCGAGCCGAGACCAAAAAAATCGCGCCAAAGTCGCTCAAGAATCAAGGTCACGTTGACTGTTTCTTCGATTATCGTGGTGTTGTGCATTATGAATTCCTTCCAACTGGTCAAACAGTCAACAAGGAATATTATTTGAACGTTATGCGTCGTTTGCGAAGCGCTATCCGCCTAAAAAGGCCGGAATTGTGAAAAGACAATTCTCGGTTTTTACACCACGATAATGCACCATCCCATACTGCCCTCGTAATTTGTGATCATTTCGCCAAAAACTCAACCCATATCGTTCCGCAACCACTGTATTTACCTGATCTGACGCTGTGCGACTTCTGGCTGTTCACCAAGCTCAAAAGACCGCTCCGGGGACACCGTTTTTATACAATAGAGGAGATTCTAGCCGCAGCGAAGACGGAACTGAAGGCCATCCCGGAAAGTGACTACAACCAGTGTTTCGAAGATTGGAAAATCCGTTGGCATAAGTGCATTGCATCGGGAGGGGATTACTTTGAAGGGGATGAAATTGATTTGGAAGAATAAATAAAGAATTTTCAAAATAAATATTATTTTATTGTTGAAATCTGGATAGACCAATGTGTATTGGCGACCTTGACTAGGCTAACACCATATATAGGTTCGAAACTTGTGCTTAATTTGATATGATTATCCATGACTATCCATTTAATAAATATAATGAGTAACAGATTATGTATAAGAGGTACTTTGTAGAATCCTAAGTTTCTTAGAATAAGCAATTAATCTTCATATACTAAAATCTATTAGTGGCAAACTGCAACAAATCTAAAATTATTATAAAAATGAAGTTCACGTTTAACATTCAAGTATATACTCGGTTTAATTTTATATGATTTGTATTTTCGAATTATTTCCAGATATGTTTTTTAATGCAATTATCATCACAGCATAACCGAATAAATATCGAATAAAATCGATATTAATTGAAACAACTCCAGTAATTTGACTCACCATCCCACCATGTTTGTCCTTGTTTTTTACTGTACTTCAGCTACATAACCTGAAAAAATATATAAACAGATTTTGCGATAAGCACAATAAATTTTTATACGTATAAGTGTATCTGTAAACATATATATTTATACTACATATCTCTTAGAAAAAGCACTTAAAGCTGTAAGGTTAATGTCATAAAAGTATAACCAAACATACAGTGAAAATTAATGGTACACTATAATTTCGTCCACCTGATGGATGTTTGTAAGCAAATCAACATTAGAAATACGATAGAGACGATTTTATTTGACGAAACCGTAACGCACGTCTTACTGACCACACCTATTTTGAGTAAATGAAAAAACTTTAAGCTAGTGCTCCTTGAAACCGGACTCCTCATTATCACAGATGCTATCAATGTGGGTGTAATCGAGGTAAACTCCTCAAACAAAAATAACTATATACCGAAATTGTTATTTCAAGAAACACTTAATTCATAATAACATGGATTATTATAAGGATGTCACAGAAAATATTTAAGAAGTCCATAATCAATATGCATTTCATATGTTTATATTAATGGAATTAACTGCACTAATCCAAGTTGTTGCCAGCTGTATATGCTATAAAGAGGCAACAGATGCTAGACATTATTTGGTTTTGGGTATGCATAACGAATTGTGTTCATCTATTACCTTGAATATACCTTAATAATAATTCATAATTAAAGGAGTTCAATGCTAGCTTTAAATTAAAACTGAATTCACATTTTGCTCTTAATTGATTCAGAGTAATTCAAATTTTGCTCCTTCGTGAGAACAAATATCAAAAGGAAATTGCATGTTAAATACTTTCTGCTTTCAGGTCAAGTTCAATTAAAGCACATTGAAATACAAAATAATTTGATTATAGTACGATTGTTATAATACATATACACAATGAGATAGCTCGAGAACATATTTTTACTAATTCAAAAGAACATTTATTCACACCTTAAATTACCGACACTATTCGCGTTAATTAATTCACCAATGAGCGATTGCTCCTGTGGTTGATAGTGCACGGAGTAACTCATGATATACTCGTAAGTACTTCACTAGTCAACAACTCGGGTATATTTTCAATTAGTGGGCTTTTGATGAATATAATGTGTTTATTCATGGGAGTATTTAATGTGTTATACAATGAAAATGAAGGATATCAGCAAAATAGCGAATAGGCATACAGCAATTGAATAAAACATTTTTCACAAATGGACATATTCGTGTATTGTTATACGATTGGATTGGTAAACTCTATTTGGATATTTGGTGATTTGCAAATATTGGCCATTAAAATAGTATTAGCTGGCAAACAAACAAAAAGTTTGCATGCTATAGAGTAAAGCGATAATATTTGATATAATTGATATATGTACATATGTACATTATTACACAATATCTTATATTACAGAATATGAAAATTTTCATTAGAAGTTAGCAGACGTATTACGATATGATATTTAAAGTTATACTACCACAAAAAATGCGAATATTTTTTGTAAATAGTAATACAAGCAACCAACAAGCTAATAGATAGTAAAAGTGCCACAACTAAGAAATCCCGTAATCAATACAGTCCTACCGACGTTATTCACGCATTTGTATGTACATGGATCCATCATTGTGTTTTAATTTAATTTTTTGATGTCTCAAAAGTTGCAACAGTTCGAATAAAATCGTTATTAAACGAACTACTCTCTTTAAGAGCGGACCCATAGTATACATAATTATGTGAGTGTGGATGTTTTTTTTTTAATTTATTAACATCTTACTAATTTAATGTAATATTCTATATATGGAGATTTCACAGTTCGATAAAATTGTACATTTAAATTCATAAACCAGATACCAGTTATTTCAAATTTCATTACTGTTTTCACAGCTGTGCTATTGCTGCTTGAATAGCTAACTAAACGTTTTGCTCTCCTCCTTCCCACGTTTGGTAAATTATTCATTCAAAACTGGTAAAATGGTCGTAATTTAGGTTCATTGAATGCAACTGAATTATGAATATTAAATTAAAATTTTTGTCAGTGATTTCAGAATGTTCAGTTTGGAAATATATAAATATTTCCCATTCCTTTTTTTATCTTATTGTACGTTTTACAATCGCTTTCGTAAAATTATGAAATATGTAAACAGGTGAGGAAGAGTAAAAGGAAGCTATATTGTTGGAAATCAAACTATGACTAAATGCTCGTAAATGACTTCGTTTGAAAACCATTTCGCATCTCCAGTTATTAGAATAATTTTCTATATTTAAAAGAAAGTATTTGTTGTGCTGCAATTTTTGAAAAGTTGTGTTTAATTCACCCTACTTTACAGGTAAAAACTAGTATACAACTACGTCAGTTTTTATACAAAACTAATCTATCCAGTAAAATCTTCCATCTACAGTGTCTACCAATAAGGATAACGAGATTTTGACATAACCGGATTTGTATCAAATTTGTTCAGTGTCTTCAGTAAGGTTTGACATTTCACCACGTCATTTTTCAGTTGGAAATTACTACACAAATTTACGTTTTGTTAAGACTGTTAATTTTTTCACCGAAAAATCATCTACTCAGAAGACATAAAATTGTCACTATTTGGGGAGTAATATTGCACAAATATTTACTGTTTGGTGCATACTGTCATATGTCGACATCATCTGAACTTATTTTTTTTTTTTTTTTAAATATGGTTGGTAATGCTTCAAAGCGAGCGTCATATTACAATGTTGACATACTTTTTTTCGGATTGTCTCTACTTTTCGCCATTTTTTACGCCTAAACATGGACACAGTCGATATGCTGCACGGGGTCATCAAACATTACTCTTTCTTAGAATTTGATAATAACACTGTGATAGTCAAAAAAAAAGACAAGACCAAATTCGACGGTTTCCCCCTATTTCGGGTCCTACGAATCGAACTGCATCATTACTTTTTTGAGTTACAATCATGGTTTCATACAAAAATTTTTTTTGAAGTTTTTCATCAAAGTGGCCCATTGTAAGAGAAAGGCACATTTTTCTTCGGTCTCTAACTTTTTTAATGTTGACTTTTTTGGTAAACTTTCTTTGGCAAAGCTTCCCAGAATAAGTCCGTCTTTAAGTTCTTAGATGACTGTAAACTCCAAAATCAATGTTTTTTTGTGTCCTTATAGCCAATATGTCGAAAAAACTGAAATTTAGTCCATTTTTTTATGTTTTTTCCCTCTCGTTTCGTCAATATTTTAATTTACCCTTTGATACTTATACATTAAGTGACATCTTGTAATAGTAAGAAACTTAAGCAAAGACAACGTTCTAAGCAAACTAACCATTAGAAAAAAAACTTGACAAAATTTGTATTTTTTAAAAAAGCTACACTAACTATGTTTGTGTGCCATTTTTTTTTTTTTTGTATCTTATAAGTGTTATCAATAAGTATCATTAATTTGTACACAATATTTAAATTAAATTTAATAAGACTCATCTATCAATGTCCAACACAAATCAGCAAGCAACGAGTCAAGCTTTTAACCACTGCACTGATAAGAAATAACAACAAGTAACGTTTGAAAGAAACGTTAAATGCTTGCCTAAGAGTCAAAATTTAAGCATAGATTGCAGTAATTAATTTGACTTTGACTTCGCGGAAAGAATTGTGAATTGTATATTAAGAAAATAAATTAAAATGAATAAGTGTCCAATTTGCCTATCGTTGTTCTGCTACGTATGTGGAAAATTTACGAGCCCTCGGAGAACACGCAAAATATCTTCGGGAACTGCCGGCATCTACGAGGAATATTTCGATTTGCCCGTTATAAGAGACGTAGATTGGGTGCCAAATACCATTTGCACGCAATGCAACAACAACCTGCATAATTGGTCAAAAAGACTGTGCCTAAAAATGGGGTTCGGCATCCCAATGATTTGGATAGATCCACAATGGCATCATACTGGTAACTGCTACGCGTGCATGAACAAATTTGCAAGGCTCAACAAAAAAAATACAGTTTACAAAAGTGTTCAATCTGCACAGCTACCAGTATCTCACTCAGAAAATGTTCCGATACCAAGATGTCCAAGTCCAACTGACAGATATATTTCGCCAACATTTTCCACCGAGTCTACAGATCTACTCTCAATGTATAACCCAACCGAAGTTGAAAGCCCAGGTTGTCACTTGGAGATTTCCCAAGCCCGCTTGAATACGATGGTACGACAGCTGAAATTATTGCAAAGCCAAGCGATTTGCCTAGCACATCATCTTCGATCGGTAAATATATTGTCTAAAGATGTGAAAGTGTATGGATACCGCAAAAGACAGGAGGAGCTTTTAGATTTCTTTGAGGTTAATGGCGACAATACTTATCAAAGGGTAAATTAAAATATTGACGAAGCGAGAGGGAAAAAACATAAAAAAATGGACTAAATTTCAGTTTTTTCGACATATTGGCTATAAGGACACAAAAAACATTGATTTTGGAGTTTACAGTCATCTAAGAACTTAAAGACGGACTTATTCTGGGAAGCTTTGCCAAAGAAAGTTTACCAAAAAAGTCAACATTAAAAAAGTTAGAGACCGAAGAAAAATGTGCCTTTCTCTTACAATGGGCCACTTTGATGAAAAACTTCAAAAAAAATTTTTGTATGAAACCATGATTGTAACTCAAAAAAGTAATGATGCAGTTCGATTCGTAGGACCCGAAATAGGGGGAAACCGTCGAATTTGGTCTTGTCTTTTTTTTTTTTTTGAAAAAAGCTATCACAGTGTAATAAAACGTAAAAGTGTAAATTGCATTAAACACTGTTATTTTCAAACTCCTCATCTGTAAGTAAAATTGTTTATGTATATTTTATGGAGTATAAAAATAAATGACAGCAAACGGTAGTCATAACCTAAGTCAGGATATTATTACGGCTTGCTAACTAGTAAATACTGAAACATTAGCCTCAATACCCAGACATAAATCTTATAAAGTACAACAAAATTGCGCTTATTAATGTGTCAAAACCACAAATAGCCAACAAACGACTAGTTCTGGTATAATTCAGTACAACTAGTTCATATTTGAATATTTTTAGCACGCACATAGCTGTATATATAACATATGAATATGTCACATGGCGGGTAGATATGTAATCATAAAAACATCAAAGTTGAACTTGTATGAATGTGTATGTATGTAACTTCTAAACTGAACTAAAATTATCATTTACGTCTAGTAAAACGAATCTAGTAGTTCGAAAATAAAATCCGATTTATATCAATATCACTATTTATAATTATATATCGTTCATTTAAAATAATATGTTAAAGTAAGCTTCTTTGGTGAAATATTCACAAATATGCCAAAATATTTGTATGTGATTTTATCATGGTGTACATGTCGTATGAGTAACATTATATTATAATATATACAGAATGCGTGGAACGAGTATACGTACCACATATTCACATATAGTAAATCATATAAATAAATAAATTTGCGTGAATGTTTATATTAATTCTACATGAGATTATAAACATGTTTTTAAGTTCCATTACAATATAACACCAATTATGAGTTAATTACATAGTAGAGACTGAAATTAAGTAAACATTTGGAATGCAAAACTGTTAGACAACATGTAAATGGAATAAACGTTGAAAACGTAGTATTTGGGCATATGTTTTTGAGCCTATTGTACTAATATCTTTCTTCAGATATGAAACAACCTGGAGAATTTTGATGTATGATGACATGATTCGATACCATTTTCTCGATTATATACAGACCGTAGATTATAGTTATATAGCAATACGTTCTGAAATGTCAATAAATTAAAGTGTGGGATAGTTTTCAAAATTTTTCGTCCGGGAGAAATAGACTTGCAAGGTTACTTAAATTTACAACAAGTTTAAAGTTAGGGAATATGTTAAAAACTTGACTAAAATTATCCATAAGGTTCTCAATATTTGACAATAATATATTTTAGGTATAGCTTAAATTAATTCACGATTTCCAGCAAAACATTAAGTTGTATAAAAATTACCTTAGACGAAGGATGTAGATCATAAAAAAATATTATCTACAGAAAGTTCGTCTATATTTTTCTTCTACCATTTCTATCATATAATGGGATAAAAAATAGTTATAATATCGTTCGTATACACACCATCTATGAGATAGTACTTGGTATGTTTTTCTTTAACTTTTTGAATCATTTGGACCAGAGTTAGGCAGAGATTTGACATTTTGTAAAATATCATGAGCATAATGCTTTGTTTTTAATTTTCATAGCGCCTACGTAAAAGCAAATTTCCACGCATATTAAGGTTTTATTAATTTTTTAACATTCCTTGGTTGATTTTGATCATGACCATGCCTCCTAATGACATTTAACAACTCTAGCTGATAAAGACGTAAAAGTTCATAATCTTCCTTGCTTGTTGGCCACTTATACAAAATTCTTAAGTTAACTTAAATTGTTTTACACTAAATCGCGAATAATAATTTAGGTTAGTAACTCGGTGCAATTATTTCATAATCTAACTCTTAAAAGTAATAATTTAAGTGCAATGAAAAAGAGAGACTGAAAAAAGTAAACACAAGCCAGGGATGGCATGATCAGCTTGACGAGCTGAGACCACAAAACACCATTAAACGAAAACTTATAAAGTGTCATTAACTAAAAACTAAATTATAATAAGGAACTGTAATTTGGACAGCGGAGTTGATTTTCGACCGAAAATATGGGTCAATGGGTGAGATATATAATTGAACTTTATGGAGAATCCTTTCCTGGTAATAACTGTCAAAAATGTGTTGAATAGAGAAATACCTCCTTTAGCTCCCGTATACCTAATATAAAATTTTTCGAACTTCCGAGTAACTTTATACCGTATATATCCATATGAATTGGAGTAAACAAGAAGGCGTGTTTTACTCATATCTTTCTGCTAAAATGGACAAAATTTGCCGTAAACTTGACCTAGTCCATAACTAGTGTCCGGATTTTCGAACATTCGGCTGACTTTACTCCAAATGATTGGTGATTTTGTATGGTACCTTGATGAAGCCATGGGCGAAATTTATTAGCCTACGGTACTTAATTGTTTCTCCAATATATATCAAGTAAAACTTTTTTTAATACGAAGCTTTTTCAGCATCTGAAGGAATTACCTAGTCTTTCATCTTTACAAGTTGCAAATGTTCGGATACACCCGAAAGTAGTTCTTTCTTACTTGTTTCATATAAGTAATTTTATTAAACTTTCGCAGTTACATCATCGCAGCGCAGCTACTAATGGGAATACATGCAATCCAACCAACCAAGTACAAATCTCAAACCACCTATACACCTTAAACGCTCAAACTTCTTCATTATTTCTGTTCCGTTGCCAATTGGCAAAGTCAAAATTTCTACTTAATTATTTATTCTCTTCTCAAACGTCGAAAATTTCAGGGTGTTTTGTGTTTCATAAATGGTTAAGGGGTGTGAATTATTTACGGCTTTAACAAAAAGTTGATACTTCAAGTCATATTGTTCATTTTTCTATTCGTGAAATATATAAGTATGTACACTCTCTTGTTGTTAATACCTGTTCCAGTATTTTTCTTTACTTTTTATTGTATTTACAGTAACGTATTATTTCAACAAATTGTGTGAAAAGAAGAAAACCGCAGCTACAAGTAAATCACTGAAAATATATTCTCGTACACTCATAAAAGAAATTTTGTAATAGGATTATGCATTGTTGCAACTTTGACTACATATGTGTTCACTTCTTTATAAAGATACCTATACATATATGACTGTTAATATATAAAATAAAATGGAGCTCAAATATATATTTCAACTGTATTCATTTCATACCAGAAACGAAGCAAGGATTATTCTCTAATCAGTTATTAGTTACACTGAAATAATGAAAGTAGAGAAAATGTTATATTAACTACAAATTCGTATGCTTGCATTTTTTACTCTTGCTTCATAAAGGCATATTTTCCTATCTAAATAGGAAAGTTTTCGTTGTGTCAATATATTAAAAATCTCAACAGGTGCCATAGACGACAAAAGTTGGCCTAGATATTTTTGAATAATTTT
Organism: Bactrocera zonata; assembly: GCA_037783105.1. Taxonomy (NCBI): domain Eukaryota; kingdom Metazoa; phylum Arthropoda; class Insecta; order Diptera; family Tephritidae; genus Bactrocera; species Bactrocera zonata. Next base: position 85,220 of record JBAWJQ010004462.1, on the reverse strand, counting down.
AGTAAAGAAATTCGAAGCAAACTTGTAATTTTACCATTGTTTATGCTGTAATATTTTGTTCTTATAGTCAATATTAAGATACATTTAAAATACTTGTTTGTTAATAGTCGTTTATAAGCTCATAGGTAGCATATGTTTTACAACTATATCCAAAGTAAAAACACTAACCAGTGACCATGGCGTATGAGTAATATAATTTGCTGCATTTTTATACCGTTGCAAAAATAACATCTATAAATTAAAAGCAAAAGGCAATAATGTATTTAAATAAAAAATAGTGTAATTAGTGCATGCAATATAAAGACATGACAAATAGTTACTGAAGATGCCCTATCTATCTGTTTGTTAGAAAAGCAAAATAAGTAAAGGTTGCATTGCCTGGCGCTTGGAATACACCTTCGTAAAGGATAAGTGCACCTCACAAAAACAAATTAGTTTGTATTTGCTTAACTCTTATTCTATTGGACTATTTCAGTACTTTTTTATTGCTGATTTCATGTTATCTTTACTGAAATCAATCGGGCTGATTTGTTATAAAATATATTTATTTCTAATAAGTAGCAATCGATAGAAAAGTAAGAATTCAATTTTCCGTTGAGTATTCACATAGCATTCTATAATTTTGATAAAAAAAAAGTCATAATTTGGCTCTCAGTAACTTAAGATAAAATAATATCACGAATAATTTAATATAAAAGAAATTATCGTTATAAAATCAATATAAATACAAATATATATTACGACCCCAAAATTCATCCGCAAATTCAAACTCTCCACATTATTTAAATTTCCATAGCTGGTTGTTTAAACTATTCAGTTGTTTGGCGAAGAAATTAAGGCTTTTCTTAAGCTATATACATATATATACGTTATCTGAAATTTTTACTTGCGGTTCCGTTCTTTTTCCACTTGTGGATCCATCTAGCAAAAAAAAAAATCAAGGTAAAAACCCAAAGTTTTTGGTATTTACAAAAGCAAGGTTAGTGAACTCACAACCAACGCGTTGGTCATCAATTTATTGATATGAATGGTTGTTATTTCATTTTTAATTAACAATTATATTGTCCACTTTAAGGAGTGTTAATCAGAAAAGTGGCATAATAGAAATATTTTTAGAATATCGACCTTGGTTTTCGCTCAATGTGTTGCACGCGATTTCTCTTTCGCACACCAAAGCAGTGAAACAAAAAACAAACAAGGCTATGGATATCCACAGGGTTAACGGACGACACATTTGATATGCGTATATAATATTAAGAAAACTAATAGAGTAATTCGTTGTTGTGGATACAAATCAAATCATTCGATTTTTTTCGCGTGAGTTATAATACTTCGAAAATTTTAATATTCTATTGCAAAGATTGCGCCTCTTTTTGGAAGATAATCACATTCAAATGTTGGCCGCGGCTACGTCTCAGATTGAGTTGAGTGCAATTTTCGATGACTTTTCGAGCACTTCAAATTCAGGCATCAAATAATCGGTTGTCATGGCGGGATAACGCTCGCCATTAACGATTCCTTTCTCATCGGCATCATTTTTGAAGAAATATGGAGGGAGATACACCAAACCGTTATTTTTTCTGGATAAAATGGTAGCGTTTGAATCTCTTCAAGTTGCTCTTCGTTCTAAATGCACATATTACATAATCATTGAGCCAGAAACGGGTCGGATCTTCAGTTTAAAACCTAATAGAGCGATGCGCTGTTGCTGTGGAAGGCTAAATTATTTTAAAGCTCATATTGGTTAATTGATCAGTAGACAAAGTTGGTAATGGATCTTTGTGCCATAATATCGATACTAGATTTCGGAAATGTTGTCTAAATATGTCGACACATGTACATAAATTCGTATATACAACTCAGACCTTCTTCCTTTCCAACGAAATTTTTATAAAATTAAATGATAAATTACAAATTGTGATCGGAAATATTGATAGTTTACTGCATGTGAATGCGGTAACACATAACCAATAAAATCAACCCATATAAATTATGTTTGCAAAAATATTTTTTTCTCATGAATTTATGAGTAATTTTTCAAATTAATACTTATATATTTATAGCATAAAATTTTTACTATTTATTTACTACTACTTTAGTGCACATATATCTAATTTTGAGTGGATACATTTTGTAAGCAACCATATATTTCAAAACTGAGAGAAAGATATTCAAAAGTTAACAGGAAAAGGTGAAAGCTTTATATCGTTTATCAACTACTCACATTAAAACAAAATTTTAATTTTAATTCATAATTGTTTATCAACAAATCATAAACGTACTGTGATGTAGTGAATAGCAGTCAATAAAAAAATCAATTGCGAATTATTTGATGATACACCGTTTTCCATTTTAGGTGACGATTTGGACTCTTACGTCTCTTACGTAAGTTTTAGTTTTGCTAATTTGCATTGAAATAACTTTACTCACAAGAAATGATTTCAGGTAACAATTCCAATAAAGCTCAATTAGTAATACTATCGTAATCAAATTGAAAGGTGTCCATTTCATTTCCTTCGAACTAAACCTCTCCCGCTGCAATATACTTATGCCGACGAATTTTCCAGTCATTATAGTACTTGGCACAATCCTCCGTCGTGATGGCCATCAGAGCATTCTTCAATTCAGCTTGTATATCCTCAATTGAGTCAAAACGGTGTCCTCGGAGTGGTCACGTGAATTTGCTGAATAGCCAGAAGTTACACGAAGGTAAATCAAGCGAATACAGTGGTTGCGGCACGATATTAGTTGAAAATTTGACGAAATAATCACGAATAATCAATGCAGTATGAAATGGTGCATTCTCGCACTTCTTTGTTCAATAAATTCAGTGGGGTGATTGGGTAGATAAATACTTGAGACAGGCAGTACTACCAAACTGTAAAGTCTAATAGCCTCAAAAAATCTACGACTAATGAACATATAGACAGTGTTAAGATAGTGTTAAGATTTAATATGTTAAAATGTGAAATAGCAAACGATTTGTTAAACTCAGTTAAAATCATTTTGTGATTGATATGTGAAGTTTACGAGCTTTAAGATTTCTACATATACTTTTCATCATATAAACGAATTCAAAGAGATACAATGTTTGCTATTTACATATGTATTTAGTGTTTGTGAGAAAGTATACTTTTATGATAAAGTGATCCAATTATTTTAACATTCAGCAATTTTATCTTATCCTAATTGTTGACTTTTTTCTGCTTATGTTTTATTTTCAAAATTGAATATTCATTTAACGTTGAGCTGCCTCTTGGCTGGGTGAATACTTGCACAAGTAAAAATGAGCAAATAAATGTAAATATTTAGCTTTCAAAACACCACACTGAAGTATTATACTTCCTCACCTGTATTCTTTCTAAATGTATGAAAGTAAGTATTATACTATTTTATTAATGTTAATATATGACGGAAATGAGTAACGCCCTGTATGTAACGTACATTAATTAACACTCGTCTTGTCAATACTTCGATGTTACCAAATCTTCCTGTCAAAACTTGATAACAAGGAATGGAAATTAATAAACCAATTTTTCTCAATACAATCACAAACATTGTTGAGCTAATATATGGCTATGTGAAATCACTATCGTCGTTTTACACCCTGAAAAAGTTATAACAAATTTGCCACAAAGCTGGCCAAGAAGCTGCTCATTTGTCGAAACCGCTGGTATCGGACCACTACAGGATATTGCTGACACACAAACGTACCGATCGAAATTAATTTCATGTATGAAAATGTATTACTTTATTTAACAAAATTTTAGCTTACATTATTATTATTTGATCTTCGAACATATTATTTACATCGTGCCACTATTCACAATATAAACTGGCTCTTTCTTGTTTTCATTTCAAATTCCAACAGTACAAATAATTGAAATTATAATGATTGGAGCATTGCCCAAGCATAATTCCTAGAACTTTTCGGCATTGAAAAGTGCAAGACACTGTGGAGTTTAGCAAACGACTTCATACCAGACCTTGTAATATGTAGTAAGTATACCATCATATGTATATTTAAGTATTTTTTATTAGTATGTCAACTACCAAAATCAAAGTGAACTTGTAAGCTTTCGTTCCTTTTCCACTTGATTTGCTTTCTATCTGAGCGTATCACTTTCCGTCTCCCTGTTTTGCTTTGATTTGAATGCTCTTCAAATGGTAAATACTTAAATTTGCGCTTTTGACTATACGGAAGCTTACAAGTATTTCTTGTTTAAAATTAAAAGTAAAGTTGGGTATAGTAAAATTGGATTACAGAACGTTAAACTTAATGTAATTTTATAGACAAATTTAAAATTATATACGTTTTACAGATTTCATACTTTGTGTAAGGAAATTGGTCGGTAAGCTTAAGAATTAATGATTCATCCACAGATTGTCAGTTGAACTATCAAATGTAAAAGAGCAGTATCTTCAGTACTTAGTCCCTGTCTTTGGAAGGGAAGGTGCATAAGATACCTAAAATAGCGCCACTATAGAGGCCTACTTTGCAGACTTCAATAAATATTGGAAAGAAAATTTACGTTTTTCTTTCAAAGAATCAATATTTATGCACATTTGCAAAACCTACGGAGAAGGTTTATGTGAACACCTTCTCCGTCCAGCAGTGGGAATAAGTACCCTGTTTAACCACGTCTGCGCAAGTTACTCTTATGCTTACTTTATTGTTTATTTTTATTCATTTAATTCACTTGTACAAACATGGAAAAAACATAGGGAGACTGAAAAGTAAATTATGAGCTAAACCAAAGGTGCTTGTATTTGGATACATTCGTAAGGAAGTCTATTTAAAATTTGTGAGTTTCAAACATTGTTATTATTTGTCATTATTACAATGATCATAATAATTGCTAGGACTACATAGAAGTAGCTACAACTCCCTTCCCAAGTAAAGAAGTTCTTTATTGACGAACTTCATCGTTCAGTTTATTTTGCAGCTATGTGCTGGAGTGGCTCGATTTAAAAAAGTTTTCTCAAATATTTTAGCTTACCTTGGGCAATAAGCGATGAAAAAATTTGTAAGGATATCTCGCCAAACAAGAACTCCAACAAATTACCATCTTTTTTCTCCGATGCTTCCGTCTGAGAGTTGCAAACATTGTGGAAAATTAAATATACTGTACTCTGTTCACGACATAATTAATAATTATAAAATATGAAACAAAAACTGCTCTCTGAAAAGTAAAAGTTGTTTTATCGCCAACTAAATATGAGAGAAATCCTGATAAATAAAATTTTGTTACGTCGCAAGATGACAAAGTGAAGAACAATAGATAGCACTAAATATTCAGATGATTGCAGCAGCACAATACTCGAATAATATGCATAACTTGACAATGATAATCAACCGTTAAGAGTAAGCAAATATTATTATATTACTGCATTATTGTATATTTCTTAATTACACACAAAAGCATAATGAAACTACATATGTGGTATATGTGCTTAATTAAAGCAATTCTGATTAAAGATTATTCTAATTAATTAATGAAGTAATTACTTTCCATGTTATGTCTGAAATTAATCAATATATTAACTCTAATTGTCATACTAATATGGAAAGACGTGTGTTTTTTAGACAATTACATTTAATTACAAAGCTTATCGATTTAAAATAATAGCTTCTGCTGGATATATTTGCGGAAAGGCAATGCACTGATTTGTGTTTGAAAAACGTATGCAATAATATAAGAATGTTAGAAGAGAATATAATAAATTCGTTCTTAGCGAAAGGAGAAAACAAATGTGTGAAACAAGTATGGAAATGCTAAGCTCGATTACAACCGAATATTTTATACTCTTGCAACTTGCAAGAATTAAAGCCCAGAAATACCTTAAAGTGTAAAACGTCAAACGTGATAAACAGACATAATATTTGCAGGAAAGAATTTTCTCCGAATTTCAATTATGCATCTCACACACTGACAAATTTTTTGTTTAAAAAGTCAACTATGGGTATTGTGGTCGGCATGTTCAAACATATAGTAAATAAGATCATGCACAGTTTTGATGGATTTGGACAATTTTGATCATAAAATGGCATACTTCCAAGGCACTATTCGTGCAATGTTTCATCTTGTTAAATTAATTGCAATTTGATTTGTACACTGGAAAGTAAAGAGTCAGATGAATTTTTTAGTTTTGCTATATGCGGAGTAGCTTAGTTATAGCACAATTTCAGTAATTTTCACACTGTGATAAATGAACGCTTAAGCAATATAATGTACCGAATTTAATTAAAATCGGTAGGTAGGGTCAACCGGATTTCAACTTATCTCGTCACCCTGCTCATTTATATACATATGTACATACTAACGTGCCAAAAAAATAAGGTGACATTGTATTTAATTTAAAAATTCTTTATTAATTCTTCCAAATCAATTTCATCCGCTTCAAAGTAATCCCCTCCCGATGCAATGCACTTATGCCAACCGATTTTCCAATCTTCGAAACACTATTTGTAGTCACTTTCACTGCGGCTTGAATCTCCTCTATCGTATAAAAACGGTGTCCCCGGAGCGGTCTTTTGAGCTTGGTGAACAGCCAGAAGTCGCACGGCGCCAGATCAGCTGAATACGGTGGTTGCGGAACGATACGGGTTGAGTTTTTGGCGAAATGATCACGAATTACGAGGGCAGTTTGGGATGGTGCATTATCGTGGTGTAAAAACCAAGAATTATCTTTCCACAATTCCGGCCTTTTTGGGCGGATAGCGTTACGCAAACGACGCATAACGGTCATATAATATTCCTTGTTGACTGTTTGACCGGTTGAAAGGAATTCATAATGCACAACACCACGATAATCGAAGAAAACAGTCAACATGACCTTGACTTTTGGGCGACTTTGGCGCGATTTTTTTGGTCTCGGCTCTCTTTTGGCACGATATTCGCTCGATTGATCGGCTGTTTCAGGGTCGTAAGCATAGATCCAAGTCTCATCGCCAGTTATAATTCATTTCATGATACCCTGGTAGTCGGAAAGCATCATTTCACACACTTCAATGCGACGCCTTTTTTCCAAAAAATTCAATGTTTTCGGTACCAGTCGAGATTTGACGCGCTTGAGGCCCAAAACATCCTTCAAAATGGTATTGGCTGAGCCTTTCGATATGCCAACTTCATCAGCAAGGTCTCTAATTGTTAATTAATAAATTTCATTCAAATGAACTGAAATTTCCCTTGTTTTTATTTTTCTACCATGACATTTTGGAAACAATAAATTACAAATTTTTGTGATTACTGATGTAGATTAATAATATTAATTGACAATTCGTTTATTGTATTCAACAGTTAACATCAGCAAAATGGAAGAACACAGAATCGATTTGAAATTAACCGCAGCTTTCTGGAATAGTAAAAACTTATAAATAACAATTGTGATAAAAAATTAATTAAGTTGACTGAAATGCTTAAGGGGGTATTCTAGTCTAGAAGCATGCATTTCAGGTAATTTTTAAAGTGTCGTAAAAAAAAAGCAATTAATATTTTTACCATCCATTTTTTTATTAGTTATTTATTAATTTTTGAAGAGTACAAAAAAAAAATTAAAAACTAAAAAAGTAAAAAATTTCAAAAATTATGAGCTGACGAAGTGGGGGGTGTCTAAAAATTTCCACGTGACCATGCCCATGACTTCAACCCTCCTAGTTATCTGAAACCAAAAAAAAAAAAAGATTATTAATCTAGAATAATGTCGCAATGGTCGGAACTACGGAAAAGTGAGAAACATTTTTTTTCACAAAATGGCGACTGCCTGAAAAAAAAAATTTTTTTTATCACTTTTTCTGACTATTTCGAATTTTTTAAAAATAATCAAAATTAAAATTTTGGGATGGGGCTAGTTCCAACCAGAAACAAGCCTATAAAGAAGACTCTGTAAAATTTTCACGTAAATCGGTCCAGTAGAACCTGAGAAATCGTGAAAAACGCGTTTAAAGTTTCGCGTTCCGACCAACCAGTTTGGATGCCGGGTCAGAAAAATGCCTATATCTCCGAAAATAATTTGAATTTTGAAAAATTCTCTTGTACACATATTCATGAATAGTTAGACTTTGAAAAATAAAAAAAAAATCGATTTTTTTAAATTTGTGGACTAGAATACCCTCTTAAAGCGGCATTAGATTACGTTCCTCAACTCCTTGTACATTTTTCAGGCTGTCCTAAAGACAATATTCTTTGTTATTTCTACGGCGGTTGATTACTCACATTGTTCTTTAAATGTTATCTATACATTTAAACCAAGTGTCAACTGCCAAGCAGACAGTCAACAAAGTCATGGTAGCTGGTGCAAATGTCGTTGCACTCGAACACTTCCTTGACCAGGCAATGCACTTAGTGGAGCATGTCGTTAAGAGTTGGTCGTTTTTTATTATGTCTATTCGCTTTTTGCTGATTTATTCTTTTTTAAATAAAGAAATGAAAATGTGGCGGAATTCGGCTGTACACAAAAGGCCTTAATGACTATTTTTATAAGAAATATTTAAAGTTACACGCAATTAAAATTATCCATCAAACATACTGGGTTCATTTTGCACACCATGTCGTATGAGCAACAAATGATATAATCGTAGGTGTAAGAATGTTCATTCCATTTGACGTATTATTTTCTTTGCGTATTACTTTTAATAGAGCGAAAAAAGTCATTAAGACCTTTTTTGTAGAGCTTAGAATGAAACTTTTATAGTACAAAATAGTTACTTTCTTAATGCAAAATGTGAAAATATCTCATATTATAAACATGGGATTAGAAATATAATTGAGAACGTTTTAAGTTGAAAATAAAGAGGTTTTTTATGCTGGATCTTAATTTTTTGGACAAAAACTAAAATTTGAGAAACGTTTGCAAAAATACAGTCAACTTGAGAAATAACAAACTCACTCAAATTAAAGGTTTAGGATAGATTCTTATACTCTCTGGCACCAAACTCCGCACAACAATTTATCTATTGCAGGCCAATACTTGTAAGAGAAAACAAATACACAGAATATCCGCCAGTTGTGGAGCTACGGTAAGTAGTGGTAGAATTTATGACTCGGCATATTGTTTTTAAGTAAAAAGTGAAAATGGAAAACGGAAAACGGAAATATTTTTAAAAGTAAATTCCAAATAGGTTAGTGTAAATATGCGACAGTAATTGTACAAGAATACAATAATGCTATTAGTAACTGCAAAATGAAAGTACTCAATTATTAACTGTGAAAAAATATGTTATTCATTATCTTTCGTAAGAGTGACAGTGAATTGGTAAAACTTTTACCGAAACGTTTAAATTGATGAAACAAGTTGCCTAGGCGATGCTTGCCTATTCCGTAGCAGAGTGCAAGAGTGCTTTCAACGTTTCCAAAGTGGTCGTGAGGACATAAATGACGATCAACTTGTGGGCCAATCATCGAAACTATGGGTGACTTTATCAAAAATCAGTCGAAATTATCATTGAAATTCATGGAAATAGAATTGAACCGCATTCATCTGGTATGACACCGTGCGACTTCTTCCTTTTCGGAAAAATGCATCTGCTCATGAAAGGAAAGCGTTATGCAGACGTAGAAGCCAATCAAAAGGCTTACACTGCACACTGGCGGCCATACCAGCCAACGACCTAAAACACTCGTTCGACATGCTTATGGACCGTGGAAAAAGTATTGAAGCAGAAGGAGACTATTTTGAATAAAATATATTGATTTTCCCGAAAAAACCATTTGTTCTGTTTTTTTTTAAGTCCTTTTTATTTTGAAAGGCACCTTGTTTTATAATACTAATGCTAATAGGGGCATGCAATATGCCGACTATTTCTTCAGTAGAAATATTTGAGATTGAATTAAAAATTTTAAAGAAATGGAAATTAAACAAACTTTACTAGACGTGCCAAAAAACGAACAAAACTTGTGGTGCAACCTTGCGCTGAAATATTTTCTGGCACATACTCAAATGTATTATGATACTCTTTTTTCTATAAATTCGGTTATAGTTATGCGTCAATAAACATTTTAGTCTCTCATTAGTTTTGTTCCCTATGAACAATTATAATCTTCTTAACCTTAAGATAAAAAAAAAAATATTTGTATATTAATTTTTGAGAACAATTTGCCATTTGAGACATTCACAATGATAAAACTGGTCTAAAATATTCGAAATAGTATTTAGCAGCTTAGCGGGGATAATTTTTAACAATTATATGGATTCTATATTTATTAATGCATACAAAGAAGATGGGAGTATGTGCCGATTTGCTTTACTCAGGAAGGTAAATTTTTAACACATATTGATTTTATAGTGAAGGTCCTTCCCGCTGCATTTCTGAGCTTATATCTCTGTCGACTGCCTTAGAGAGCTCTAAAAACATATTTTTTAGGATTTTGATTTTATATCCATTAATATCAAGATACAAACATACTTCCTTACGCCTACATACCTACAAAACAGCCTTTCACCAATTTAATTAAGTATATGCTTGCCTACATCACCATTCTCGTCAAATTATAACTGTCTGTTTGTTCGATCTAATGGTATATTTCCGTATACTATATAACACTATCCAGTGAACTCAAAGGCGGCATCTTTAAATACCAAATAAATAGTCGGCTGATGCTGCATCAGAAGGCTGAGAAGTCAAAGTGATTATAAGCTAATTCTGTCTAATTTGTCAAAGCTTGATTAATGCTCATTTTTTTATTTTTGTTTATCCATAGCAGCATTACTGCAACCGCCAATCAGGAATATACTATACAAAATCAGGTGCATCACTATATGCCTTATATTAAAAGGAGTTCAGATAAACAAAATCGTATATTTCTGCAATATTTATACTCTTGCAACCGGTTGCTACAGAGTATTATAGTTTTGTTCACCTAACGGTTGTACGTATCAACTAAAGCTAAGCGGGATAGATATAGGGTTACATATATTTACATAAATTATCAGGATAACGAGAAAAGTTGAAACCTGGATGACTGTCAGTCTGTTCGCCCGTCCGTCTGTGCGAGCTGTAACTTGAGTAAAATTTGAGATATCTCGATGAAACTTGGTATCTGGGTTCCTTAGTACAAAAAACCATTAACCAAAAACATATAACATCCCACAACTAAGCACTAAATTAAGATATAGAGCTATAATGTGGTAGTTCACTTATTTTTTCATATTTCCTTCTTCACTAAGTCAGCATCTAGTTAACTTATTAGTGTGGCAAATTGACCGAAAACTTGTCAAAAAAACCTGACTGTTGTAATCGTTTTGATATTTCTTGTTTAAAGGAAACATTTGGCAGGAAAGCAGTGCTTCCGCGTCTGTTTAGTCAAAAGGAGGAAATAATGCATTAAATGCATAAGCACGAAGACTAAAAGAAGCTCAACAACAACGATGTTAAGTAGCGACTGTGGTATTCCATTTTAACTGGTTTCACCGGTCTGCATAAAATTTTCAGATTGCCGCTAATTAGTGGCACCGTAACTAGGAATAGCAGTTTCAACTGAGATTTACTTTGCACAGAATTCATGGAGTTGAGCTGCTACAGTCGCATATTTACTTATTATATTAGGCTCAAAGACTTTTTAAGTAAATATAAAACTTAAAATATGGCCAAAATTAAACAACGCAGAAAAAAAAATAATAATGGAAAAGCAACCGGCACTTTACAAGCTTTACACCCTTTTCTACAATTAACTAAAAGTATGTTTCCACTTGCTTCAATTAAAATATTTTTCAGTTTTAAATAGGGAGGTGCTAGCCGGCATTTTGTAGAATAGATTATAGCTGTCATATGCTAGAGTTACTATTTGTGCTATATTTTAAAGGCAAAAAATATGATGACACTGAAAAAATTATCAAATAAAAATTTCAATATTATTATTTGCACCTCATACAACAAATATGGTGGTTTATGTGCAATTACTTTAATATAGAAAATGTATTAACATACTATGTACCAATAAGAACTACTGTAGTCAATTTTTATACAATATTAAGTAAAATATGTATATCCGGACAACGCCGAACTATTTTTACGAACCAATTCTGTCAAATATTTAAAGTGGCTGCCACACAAATAGTATTTCAAAAAATGTATTTTGCTAAGTTGGTAGAACTATCCTTAATTACTAGATATGCCAAACAAGAGCGCGATTAGTGAATCAGCTGTTTACAGCAGTTGCTTAAGTCGGTGCACAAGAGAGTTCGAAATCTGTCGCGAGTCTGTTCGAATGATTTTTGTGGATATTTTGGGTATGAAACACGTTTTTGATCGACTCTTTCCGATAAAGGATATTTTTTTTTTCAAAAATCGTACCGTAAACAGGTCTCTTTGGACATGGTTAGTCGTGCGAATTCACGGAGAGTATTACAAGTGGCGATGCGACAGGGGCTTATGAGCTTGACTTGCAATCAAGTCAACATTCATCAAAATTGAAACCGTTTTCAGTCGAACGAAAAGATAAACAAAAAATCGCTGAAAGAACTTGAAGACCATCTCAAAAAGTGCTTATGAAAAGTGTTTCGAAAGATGGCATAAGTATATTACATATGGCGGGGATGACTTTGAAGGCGAGGAAATAATGCATGATCAATAATTAAATATTTTGTGTTTTATTTAAAATTTCTGTGTAAATCAGCCTTAATAACAAACTACGAGAATAACGAGAAAGCTTGTATAAAATTCGATCAAGAAATCTTAATTCTTTCTTACGAATAACACGTTGCGTGGTTATAAAGATCATTTCGGCATGTCCACATCTTTACGGTTCTTAGTAATGTGAGCGTGGAAGAAATAGCCAATGTAATTTACAGAACTAAAATAATTTAAAGCAATTACGTATTAATTTCTAGTGATTGTAAGCGAAAGATTGGCATTTTGAAGTTTATAAAGTAAATCTGAAATTGTTGTGTTTTTTATTGTAAACTTGCTACCACTTCTTTGAACAACGAAATGCATTTTATTGGCTGATAAGTATTTAATATTTATTTTTCTTTGTAATGCTTTAAATACTCTTTTACTTAATTCATGATGATTCACATAAATTTGTTAGAATTCTTTGAAAATATATATTTTCCACAATCTAGCACCTTTGTATATAAAATATGTATAAAACTAAGTATTATTATCTAAAAAAATTTATTAAAATATTAGGCAACAAAATATTTTGTTTCGATATTTTATTTTCAATTTCATATTTATTATTTATTTTCGGTTCATTTTTTACTATCAAATAGTTTGATAAAGTAATTATGAATTTCATCGCATTCTAAACAATTCCTTTGTTATAAATCTTAAACTCAGCAGTGTTTTTTGTCTAATGACAGCCTACTCAAATATTATTTTATTCATTCACAGATGAACGCCGCCGGTAGCTGCAATCGTAACTGTCAATCAACCAATAAAAAAAGGAACAGAAGTTCAATATTAACAGCACAATACACTAAAGAAGAAAGTTATTTATTCGCTACTGAATGCGTGTTGATCAAATTTAGTTCATTGCATACATTTTATGAAATTTTTATTCCAAATTGAAGGAAAATACACAGGGCTTCAGACCGATACCCTACGAGTATTTTAATGCAAATGAAGGTCCTACACATGTGAAAACTGGATATTATTGTTTATCCTGATGCATTTAGAAACTAAATAAAATTTTTATATAATAATTGTCAGAACGATGTAGACTCTGGCATTAAAAACAATTTTTTCGTTGCATAATGAAATTGAACTGACTACGAAATAGTCTCACATTTCTTTCACTTTAACCTACAGCTACCCACTTTAGAGCTTGTTTCTCTCTAAAGACTAGCGACAGTTTGCTAGTTTAAAAAAATTTTTTTAATTTTTTATTTATTGGTATGAACTCGGATATGTGTTGTTGGCGGAGTAATCTTAACTTAAGTGGAAAGTTTTTCATGTTGAGTGGTTATGGCTGTCTGGTAAAACCTTAACAAAAAAAACAAAATCAAATAAAAAGTTCTACTGACAAGTCAAGCACTTTAATTTCAAATAATTTGAGGAATTTGTCTCTTACTCCGGAGATATTAACCTAAATAATTGTGGGCGTGATAATTTTCCGATTACATCCAACTGCCACGAAGTTTGTAACACCCGAAAGTAAACGGCCGTATAAAAGCGTGACGAGCTGAGTCGTTTGTCTGTTCTATATATGTATATGCGAACCAATTTTTCAGTTTTTGAGACATCAATCGGAATCAACTGTTTGTGTGGAAAGGTTTTTCATTTGGAAATTAGCAATCACCGCAGAAATTCAATGCATCGCTATAATCAAACTGCTATGATCGGACCACTAAATAATATTGCTGCAATATAAGCTGACCGATCAAAATCACGACAAAAATTTTTTATAATCCTTTTTACATTACATATTTTTGTCTTTCAACGAGGGTAGTAGATCCTGGAAGTGGATATTGAAAATTTTTTTCAATTTCAGCAGATGTTTAGATCTTTCAATACCTGATCTCTAAATAAATTTTGTCTGATACTACTTATACTTAAAAAAAAACCCATTCTTGAATTCACAAAAGGTTTTGTGTTATACCGATGGTATGTACAATATGGTCAAATGTAGCTCAATTAACCTACACATTGCAAATATCACTAGGCCGTTAGACACCAGCACCGAATTATGTACACCCAATTAATCGTAAAATTCATAATTAATGATTAGTTTCAAAAAGCGTAATGACACTTGGAACCATTTAAAAATAATACATAATTTATTTAAGCCGTATGCATCAAGTTTTTAGGTAATTATATCAGCAACAATACTGCTTAGTGGAAGGAGCGGGATGAAAGAAGCAACCATATATTTCTAATAAAAAAAAACCTCGTTATTAGCTTAACGCAAACCCTAAGAAAATAACATTTGATTAATCTTTCTTAAGGAAGGAATGATTGATTAACAAATAAAAAGAATAAAGCAACCAGCGTGACGTGTACGAAGTTCGATAAAGACAGCTTAATTTTTTTTTTTTTTTTTAATTATAAACGGTACTACGAAAGGACATGAAATTATTATTCAATTCAATTATAAGACTTCGAAATAAATATGTTAATAAAAATATTAATCAGACAACTTTTAATAAATGTAATGAGAGTGAGTGGTAATATTTATTACCGATGGATGTATTCCCTGATGTGCTCTGTGATCTTTAATTTTTTTGGTACCCAGATCTAGAACATATCTATCAAATATATATTTGTGTGCTAAAATTTCCTTTGATCTCTCTTACATACAGTAAAATCACCTTTCTTTAAATTTTTGCGGTTAATGTATAATTTCAATTAATTTGGAAAAAAAATAAAATCTGTTTCCAAGAAATCGAAAAAATATAGCAAATGTCGAAAGAAAATTTGGGCAGAATTCAAGAAGCATTTGAGATGCAAATTCCGACATCTAAGGATTACTACTCCATAAGCGCCACGTAAGGTAAATAGAATCGAATTAAATTATTACTTATAAATATCAGCATGGAAAGGTTTATGAGGGTCATACTCTGCATGAGAAAGCAAATGGTGGGATGGATACCGTATTAGGTCACTCTGGACAACAACGTTTTCTGACACGAGGTGCGTTTTACGCCGATTATTATGCCAACAGCCGTTACTATTACTTTTCAGTCGGGAAGTATCATCAGTTGCATATGACTAGTTGGTTATGCATTGTATTCATTCTAAACACAAATATGCACTGTTATAAGGAAATCAAGAACTCTTATTTTTATAAAGATAACTCACATATTGGCCGATATATGCAGTATAAAGTCAACCCGAAGTTTGAAAATATTTATAACAGGTGACGCAAAGATTACCTTCCGATGTTTTTTGGGTAATGCAAAACTTTTTTTTTTTTTTAATTAAAAACTTTTATTCTGCTTGTGGATTATTTTTATTTGATATTTTAAGTTTTTTACATCAAGTCGAGAATATTATATCATGTAAATGGCCGCCGCCACAGTTGATTCTCATTTGAGCCCTTTTTATGGAATTTTCCATCACTTTGGAATTTCCGGCGATAGGTCCCTACATTTTTGATACATAGATATTGTCTTTAAGAGCTGCAAGGGTCTGAGGATTGTTGACATAAACCCGCGACTTCAAAAAACCCCACAAAAAGAAGATCGGTCAAAACGGGAGATTAGGCGCCCGGAAAATGCATTGTTTATTTACGTGAATTTCGCATGTGTTTACTACGTAAATGTCAAAACAGAACTGACATTAGAGATCAATTGTAAAATTCATAGCATCTTCTGATCATCTCCTGACTTTTGCGCCACCCTGCAAATTGGTCGAGTGGGTTGCGAAATATGTGTTTTCATCTGAAAGTAGACGGTGTCATGCTCATGGCCCAATTTGAACCCGACTGCATTAAAGTCCTCTCATACCATCTTGGAGGTAAATTTAATTTTTCTGATGTATTTAGTTATTGATTTATCGCCATTTTAGTAATATTAAACAGTTCCGTTATATGGGGAGTTGGCGAGGTTATCATCCGATTTAATCAATTTTCTCTCTGCCGGTAAGTTTCATCAAGATGTCGTTTTTACTCAACTCGCTTCCTTATCTGGATCATTTACATATAAATGAACAAATAAATATAATATATAACCCTATATATTTCACGATTTTTTTAGGTGATACCTACAATCGTTAGAGAACTCTAAAGCCCTAATGGAAAATGCTCGAGAAAAAAGCGCGAAGCGTTGTCAAATCGTTTGGAATAAGGCCGAAATAGGCACTGAATATTCCGACTGATTCCCAACCATGGGCTATGGAAGCCAATCACAATCACAGATTTATCAGAATAATCTTAGTATAATATATAAGCATACATAACTTCTCAATGTATCATCAATATTACTACATTATTATAAATTTCTTAATTAATCACACAAACATATTGCAATTACATATGTAATATATGTGCTTTATTAAAAAACAAAAATTATCGAATGTGTGATTGGATTATTCTGATTAATTAATGAAGCAATTACTTTCCGCATTGTTTCTTAAATCAATCAATAAATGTATTATTTTTAATTGTCATGTAAGGGAAGGTATGTGTCTTTTAATCGTTTACAAATTAACTTATTATGGCTTCGGCAGAATGCATAAGCGGAAAGGCAATTCACTTAAACAATATGTACTTATTATATCTACAAGTATTCTAAAAACTATACTTGTTACATACATATGAAATTCAATCTTTTTTGACAATGAAACTAACACACTTTGGTTGAAACATAGAAAAGGTCGCTGGTATACTTTAATGTCGATATATCAAAATCTCTAATTTAATTTTGATATATTACTATTTTGGATTGTGAGAGTGAAATTGCTTGCACCAGGAAGTTACAGTGGTGTCAATTGCGGTTTAATGACTTGTGTGATAATAATACATATTCTAGTTAGCAGATGACAAATTTAACAAAATTGTCCAGCTGTGAGCAGGAAATTGCATTACTATTCTCCATCACATTATTTCAAAACAAAGTTTCTGCAGTCCAAATTTTATTGTTTTTGTGTCAACTTTCCATTGTGGTTTCGACTGGATTTTGTTTCTATGCAGAATTGAAGTTATGTGAGATCTCATAGATATTTGAATATATAGAAGTACATAGACGTTTGCAAGTATACATATGTTTCCTTAAATAAGTTTGAGTATGTAAGTGTTCAATGTACAAATAGATCGGTTGGGGCACAACTAAATATACAACTAATTCAGTATTGCGATTCGAAAGTGTATCTTTTATGAAAAGAGCAAGGTTTTGTATAAAAAATTAATAAAAACTCGTCAATACTTCTCCTATCATATATAGAGTTAAATTAAATATTTTTGAACCTCCGGTTTATGTTTTACTGCATATATCGAACCATACGTAAAATATCTAAATAATTTTAGCAAAATTGTGTCTATATATAATACTAAATATAATATAGTTAAATTCCAAAAATGAGTGAAATCGATCCACGAATTACGTCAGCTCCCATAATAATTCTTTATTTCACCAGACTTTACGGCCGAATGTGTCGGTCAGTGTGCAAATTATCTTCATAAAATTGTTTGTAAACATTTTCTGTCGTATGATGTCAAAATGGTAATGCAATTAAAGAGAAAGCTCTTTTGGTTTAAATACAATTTGTAGAACTGGAAGCAAAATTAAATAATGAATTGAGTATATGACCTATAATAAAAGTTAATCAGATAGAAAATATGATAGTAAGCAATTCAAAATTTCGTCGAACAATGAATGTTAAATTCCTCCCCATTATTTCTTTTTCATTTTGGTATAATGTTTTACCAACACCTGAAACCATTTTATTGCCTTTGATTATTACAATTATTTCAACTTAGCCTTGTCTTACCTCTTAATGTTACGTTGAATCCAAACTTGGAGTTCCTAATTTTAAGCTCAGCAGTGCTTACTGAACAATGAGAATCTGTTTATACATACATACCTTCATTCTCACTTCAAACGGTAGCTGCATATGAAAATGTTAATCAACCAATATACCTAACATAAGAGCACAATAGAGTAAAGAAGGAAGCAAAATTCAATTTCAGAAAAAGTGTATTGAACATGCTCAATATTAGCACCAACAAATAATTGGTTCATTTGACGCTTCAGATAATTGCAAAAAGAGCTAACCCAAAACAATGCTTGTAACATTATCTCACTTTTAGCTGTTTTGACCCTAACAGTTAAATGGATGTTTATAATCCGACATGGAGAAGAACAAAATAAAATCAAAGGAAATTAGTCTCGTAATTTGGTTACTTTGATGTAAATAGATAACTGTACAAAATGTAGATATAACAATATCGATTAAGTTTAGGTGTAGTAAACTACCGTTTAATGAACAAACTTATACACTACGCACAACAAATTGCAGGATTATAAAAATGAAGCCTTACGCTCCACGTAAAAATAGGAAATATTAGCAGATCCTTAACAAAAGTTTGACAAATGTCACATTAACTAATTAACTTCATAAAAGTAAGACTACTTGAGAGTCAGAATCGCTTTATTATCTTTTTCACTAACAGCAAGTCACTTAAGTGCCCTTCAGGATCTAACAAGCTAATCAACGTACTATAATATGACAATATTGACACAAATTGGTTACTGTAGGTATATTCCATATTTGGATTTGCAATGAAATCATTCTTGCTATTGAGTAGAGAATCATTGAAGCATATGATTCGACGCAATTATAGTCCTTAATTACTATTTGTTGTTGAAAGCAAAACCGTTACATTATTGACACAAGTACCTAATGGCAGCAAGTGGAATTTGGTCGCACGGTTGATATTATTAATTATTTTCAAAGGAAAGCAAACACGAAATTTGGCTGTTCTCGCCACTATATTCTGTATAATATGATAGTAAATATAGAGGCGTATGCCTGCGTACATGTATAAACACGGATTGCTGCTTAAACTTATTAATGTATCCTGAACCGTGTACACTAAGTTTACCCCGAAGTTTGCAAGTGAATTATAAAGACCCTACCAAATATATGTATAATTAATCAGAGTGACGAGTTAAACGGCTGTAACAATTACAAAAGCAAATGAAACATAGTTAAATAGCGGAAATAAGTGATAGTAAGAACATAGTTTTTTTTTGCTCTACGATTCCAATGGTATTGGTGATTGCTCGAGTCAATTCTGTGTATGTGGTTTGGTTTGTGGTTTACCAACATTATTTCAACCACTTTAGCTAACCAATTACCCACGAAGAAGACATTTGAATGAATTGTGAGAAACACAATTAAAACAATTGAATATTTAAGATTTCACTGAAATTCATTTAAATTTAAAAAAAAAATCGCTCTGAAATCGTAATAATCTATCGTATATAAAACAAGAAAATTATTTGACCGTTCTACATATTTTGCAGGTTTCTACTTTGATGAATTGTTTTTTTTTTGCCCAATGAAAGCAGACTATAATCTCGTCTCCATGATTTATGAAAGGCTCAACTTTTATTTAAAAATCAGAAGTATTTAAATAAAATCATACAGTTATAAGAGAATATGTACGATAATATATGTAAATGTATGCCTAAGGCACGAAACTATTGCTGCTTAAGATATTTATATGTATAAGGCGAGCTAAGGAAGCAGCTTTGAGAATTAATATATTCAAATAAAGTAGATGCTCGACTTCTGGTATGATTGCCTCAATAAGCAGGCAGTCTGCTATGCACTCTGTGTTCTTAACTGTTGGCGACTGCTTTGAATGCTTTGCTACTCTTCTATGGCTGACTTATCAATTGCTTATACTTCTATAGCATCCTTTAGATGCGGTTTCCTATGTCTGTTGACTACATTTTATTTCAATTAGCTTCTCCAATCTATGTTAATCATCAGTGAAGGATCAGTGGAAGGTGTGCTATGGGTGGATGTACCTACGTTGTTAACTACAGTGTTTTAAACAGAGACATAAGATCTACAAAATTTGTGCACCATTTCGTAATCTATTGAGTTGCTTGTGCCGCAAGTAAATTTAGTAAAAAACTAATATCACCGTTTTTCGAAGTTAGCCACCCTAATCGAAATATTTTTTCTTCGAATTTTAAAATTCAGATCATTGAATACATCATTATTATTTACAGTCTGTAAGCTGCTCCTATGTACATGTATACACTTCCGATGGTTTACCATATAACATTTATCGGCCAAGTGTAAGTACTATAAGATCGCATTTTATTCAACTGGCTACCCTAAAATTTATCACAATTAAATGGAAGTAGTTAACATTAAATACATAATTACATAAGAAATAAGCAATGCAATCGCAAATTCAATGATTGCTAGCCCTTACTCAATGGATACTGCCATTCATTGGCTACAATTGATTTAAGACGCATTTTTAGAAACTCACTTGGCAACAATATTCATCCCCCACTGTTAACATAAAGTTAAATGACTCCATCAAGTAAAAAATGCAAGTGCCTTACCATTGCGAGTGCTTTACAGACACTTTTGTCTGCTGGGATAGAACTTGCACAAAACTTTTTGTGTGCAAAGAAATCAAACAAGAAATTGTTAAATAGCGGAAACAAGTGATAATAACAAAATTATTTCATTGTAACCTTCCTCTTATTTTCTGGTGATTTTGGTGTTGTTAATTAAATGTGGAGTTCAAAAAAGTCAACATCTTCTAGTCATGTAATGTAAGTACACGTATACGAGATATTGATTTTTATATAACTGCCAGGAGTGAAATAGTAATGAAAAAGGTCACCAAGCAGAACACTTTTAACGATATCTTTATTAAAAGTGTGGACTTCACTGTGTATTTTACTGAGTAAAAAATATCAATAAATTAAGTTTTATAGATTTCTACTATTTTTAACGAAATATTTTCCACACACAAGAAAATATATCGAAGCTTACCCTTCAGAATTTTTGGGCGTTCGGCAATGAAATAATGTATTATATATGTTAGCTCCCGAAGTTTAAGTTTTTCCCTAAAAATAAGGAACCAGGGTAAACAAGCTTCTTATTTGCAACTTACAATGTGCTTAAATTATATTTCTTCTTTAGTTTAATATGGAATTTTTTGACGTTTTGCCTTGAAGAAGTAAATATACAATCTTTTCGGCTCTACTAAATATATCTCAACGATTTTTATGTTTATATATTGTTTTAAACTTATTCGCACTTAACTTATACGCCACACCAAATTACAAGAGCATTCATGCATTCTTTGTTACTCATACGACATAGTGTACTTTAAGAATATACTACAATTATTTATATGAAACATTTTATAACACACTTATTTGTGCTATATGGGAAGTAGGCGTTTTTATTGTCCGATTTGGTTCATTTTCACAGTGGAATATAAAAAAGGCCACTAACCAAATTTGTGAAAATCGATCAGTCGGGTCCCGAGAAATGGAGATATGGTATTTCACCAAAAAATGGGCCGCGCCACGCTCATCGTCACATAGCTAATAACTACTCAATGGGGTTAAGAAGTAATTTATCAAAATATAAAAAAAAAAGTAGTTAATAATTTAAATGCTGCATTAATATTATACACGTAGCTCTCATAATCGTTTTTAACTCTAAATATTTTATACATATGATATACAAAAGTAAATAGTATAAAAATTAAACTCTTTCTGGAAGCCAAATATTATTCTCTTATAATCTTTTTTTCTAGATTTTTTGTTTGAACGTACATTTTCTGGAATTGTTTGTACTAAAATAAATTCACTTTTTGCAATTTGCCCAATCTACAGCGCCCTGCAAAAAAAGCTATGACATTTTCACAATATTTGGTATTAGAAAACTTTGTTCTGAAATTTTTGTTGCCTTTTTTTGCTCCGAAAACGAGCGACAGAGATATATCGATTACTACAACAAACTTTCAAAAATTCAATTTAAGTAAATACAGAGAAAAAGCAGTCAACAAGAAAACTTGTTTGTTTACTGCGATTTCGTTGACCTTCTTTTGCGATAACTAGGAACATAAAAATAAATGAAACCGATATGATACTTAAACTAGTCGCCACTTCATTAACACTTTCTGGTAGTATCTGTTAACACAATATTCTTGCGCTTAAAGTATCTTAAAGCGACATAATGAAATATAACCTACGTTTTCTGGAAATGCTTACACCGTTATTGCGATTGAGTATACAGTCGTACATTTCTACTTTTATTTCATCGCTTTTAACCACATTTTCTTAAGGCAATTATGTAGTTCAAAAGTTTGCATGCTCTTTACCAAAAAAGAAATGATTTAGAAGAAAAACAATTATTATGATTAAGTCGCTTTGTTCATTACAAATGAAAATTTTGCACCGCTGCATTTTTACAATTTGTTTCCTTTTTTTCAATTTTTATTCCTTCTCTGCTACAATATATACAAATTAGAACTTTAAGTTACGACGAAAAAAAGGTTACAGGAAAACAAAAAAAAATGTAGGTTTTGAGTCCAGTTAATTTGAAAGCCGAAATAAATGTCTGGTCTTCATAAGCCATCTCGAAAATTAAAAACAACCGCTAGCTTCACATACCATAATTTTTAACTAAGAAGGAACACAATATATACTAAATGATGGGAGTAACAAAGTGTCTACAACTGCTTCTTCAACCAAACTTATGATTTTATTCAAACTTATTATCTTAATTATCTTAAAAAAATCGGAGTCGGAATTTTAAATAAAATCTTGCAAGCACTTGAACGAATTTCCCAGTTTTTGAAAATAGACCCAAACTGAGGTCAGTCTTAAATAAAGTCTTGCAGGTTTTGTTTTAGGATACCTCTCTCTGAGATGAGGAAGTCATATTATTAAAAAAAAAAAACAAGAAAAAACGTTAACTTCAGCTACACCGAAGCTAATATACCCTTCACAGGTGCATCTCTTTAAGTAATTATGTGTTCAATTTGTATGGAAGCTATATGCTAAAGTAGTTCGATCTGAACAATTCTTTTGTATATTACATTATTACTTTAAGCAGTAATCCATGTCAAATTTCGTGAAAATACCACGTCAAATGTGAAAGTTTTCCATATAAGCACTTGATTCCGATCGTTCAGTTTGTAAGGCAGCTTTATGTTATAGTGGTCCGATATCAGCAGTTCCGACAAATAAGCAGCTTCTTGAATAGAAAATGACGTTTGCAAAATTTCAAAACGATATCTTAAAAACTGAAGGACTAGTTCGTATACATACAGACATACGGACAGATGGACGGACAGACAGACAAACAAGGCTAAGTCGACTCAGCTCAACATACTAATCATTTAAATATATATTTTATAGGGTCTCCGACGCTTCCTTCTGGTTATTACAAACTTCGTGACAAACTTAATATATTCGGTTCAGGGTATAATTAAATAAAATAGTAGTCAGTAACAATAATTTTTCATATACAAGAACCAAATGATTGTTCTGATAGAATAATAATCAGAAATAAACTGTCCGCCAAGTAGGCGAATTCCCAGAAACCCTTACGAATAAGGCAAGTCGATTGATTAAATTAGGACGTATTTGTACAATGCTACCCATTAATTATACATATTTCCAACTTACTATTCCACTTATTTTGTACATATGCACATACAGGGGAGTAATTGTGAATTTTTCCAAGAAACCACTTCAAAGTTTAATCTATTCTCAATGAATAATTAAAATGAAGCATGTTCTTGCAAAGTAAGTACGCGCGGTTAATCTGAATATAGCATATTTAAAAAAGCAAGGTTAAAACTATCGATATAAAGACTGAGAACTTTTCCTTACTATAAAAGTATTAGGGTGATTCAAAAAACAAAAACTTTTCGTTTGGTACTATGAGAAATAAGTTCCTAAACACCTCTAAGAAAGATTCTCCAAACACCTATGAGTTTCATCATTCATAATGATTTTTTTCATTGAGTTATAAATTCATAAGAAATAAAAAATTTTCCAAAAATAATCAAACTTTAACTGTTAATATCTTTTAAATGGTTGGGTTTGCGAAAAAATCATTGGAGACCTTTTTTGTAGAGTATTCAATTTTTTACAAAATCAAAGGAACAAGACATTTTTTCAAGTAGTTGGAAGCGAGATATAAATTTTTCTATCTGATAATAAGAAAAAATAGAAAATTGTAAGAAGGAGGACCTTCCCGTTATAATTAAGAACTCATGCTTGGAGAGGCTTTCTTAGAGGTGTCTAGGAACCTATTTTTCCGAGTACCAAACGAAAAAAAAAAAATTTTTTTTTGAATCAGCCTAATAGGTATGTCATACATATGTATGTATTCCTTTTATGTACACGTACATAGGTATGGTATATCATTGTGGTGTGATGACGATTAAAATTAAAATAAGCTGCCTCACTAATATATCATTTATTTTAAGCTTTAGTAGGATTATACGGGTATTTAATTGTTCTTTGTTCAAATTCATTTTATGTGTACAGAAAATGCTTTACGGCATGACTTTTTTGTCGTTGTACAGACGCAACTACACAACCCGCAACGTAGTTCAGTATATAAACGAAAGTAATCCTACCACTAAAAAATAATAATAATAAATAAACTGTTTCACACATATGGTACTATTCAAAATAAATATATATTTTTATCACTCCACTTCTATGTTCGTTCGCCAATATTTTTATTAAATATGACTGTATTTTTATATTCATCAACTTCCTGCAACTGCCTGCAACTAATGGAGAAATAAAGTGGCGATAAAATATGAATCACCTTTATTTGAGTTACCATATAAAAACTTGTTTAGACTCCACTTCAAAAAGCGATGCCCGATCTGTTATATGAATGTTGCGCATACGTCGTGGTGAACTATGTACTAAACTATTAAAATTTATTAGTTTAATGCTTAGAAAACAATTTTTAAAGTAAAAAACTAAATAAGATTTGGCAAATATTTTAGCTAGTTAATAAGCTCTTTACTGCAACTGGATTTCGCTTCGTTTTATTAAATTTTTTGAACTAAACTGAAAACAAAGCATTTTAAATATTATATGAACTTAACTAAATTACCCAAGCTGTTTGATGACTTGACCTATATGAAGCATATTGTTACGAAACACTGAGATCTTGAAAATAGTGAAACAGAATTGTTAAAGCTTATACGAGTATACTTAACTTTAACGCTTACGTCGATTCTACTAGATTCGAAAAAACTAGATGTTAATTCTGGCCCTGATGGAAAATGGTTAAAGCATGTGGTCTGGGAACATATAGAACTTTTTATTATGAATGCATCTAATGTACATATGTATTCAAATTTGTATAGAAGAAATTCAAAAAATTTTTTCAATTGTCTGCCTTTACATATGTGCCTATATACGGTATGAATATGCACATAAAGACCGCACATAAGTTGTAATCGTCTGAAGAACTTTCTATTCAAAAGAACACTCATTGTATATCCCCATGAAAAGTTGGAAAATGCTAAAAAATGTTAAAACAAAATTGCTAATGCCCAGTATTTTTTTTTGCTCTGAATACTCCGACTCTTAATGCTCCAAGCAATGCTTTGTGAAAATTTTCAATGAGTTTCCCGCGAATTTTTTCTCAAGGCATACATGTTACATACTAGTATATATTAACAATGGTAAAAAAGGGTGTTTTAAAAACAATAGACATTTTCTGTCTAATTTAACTTAACTAAAAAAAATTATAATTTATTCTTATTAAATAAAAGGTATGCTTAATTAAGAGCTCAAATTGTGGAAAGCTTTTTATTTTGATTCTAGATATTACTTCTTCTATTATAAGCAAATTTTCTGATAACATAATTTTAGTTTGAACTTCAAATTGTAAAGTAAAGTGATGCTGAAATTATTGAAAGCAATTTCCATACATTTCGAAGGGTAGAAATACAATATACCTATGAGCGTTGACCTGTGTAGCGTTTGCCGGCAGTTAATAGGCGAGTAGGAGTAAGTTGATCGGATTTTTCGTGATTCGAACGCACAATCATCATGTTTATAATGTTATAGAGAGATTTGTTTAGTACAAATGCTGTATTTTAGTTAATAAAGTTTTTATACATTTATGGCCAAAGGCAAGGTTTTTAATTATGAAAGACTATTCGTGGACAATTGGCGCATCATTTTGACAATTCATGTACATATTTCTCTGACTCTATCAATGAGAAAAATATGCGTTTTTGAGCACATACTCTGACTAGCTACAGATATTTTATGATAACGTGTGGTTTTCAAGTTTTTCAAAACTTATTTCTTATTTTCTATTGGGTTTAATGCAAATAACTGTAAAAATTCTGAAAACTAAAATAATTGATTTACAATGGAATCCATATCATCAAGAAAATACTATAAGTAGCTGTAATATAGTGTAGAATTTTACTTAGAATTAATATAAGAATGTTCAGGAGAAATACATACCATTTTTGTAAAGTTGTAAAAGTAATGTGTATGCAAATTCGAAGCAGTATACCTTTTAAAACTACGGTATCGAACTATTATGTATCATGTTTGAAAACACGTGCTGAAAAGTTGCACATTTCAGTAGCTGCACTCAGGTGTGTGTGAATTTTTTAGCGATTCATAAACTGTGCTATTATGGCCATTAATTTGACAGCAATTTCAGCCGGTGAACGTTAACTCAAGTCTTTTCAATCATATTCTCGCTATACTACTTACAGCATTGTTTTAGGGTTATTTGTGGTTAAGGCATACATATTATATAATATATAGTATGGTATACTATGTAATCTCAATTTCGATGTTAATAGTGTATAATTTACTAAGTAGTAAGTTATGAGCCAACCATGAATTATGCCAAACATTTGCCAGCGTAGAATATAGGAGTATAGTCACTATATGCAACTATTACTTTTTAAGGATGAATTTTCTGCAACTGAATCACATAAAGAGTTGAGCTTGTAAGGTACTGGAATGTATTTTGATCTACTGCTTGTGAGAAACCAATAATTCACGCGCATTATTAGTCAGACAAGGTCAATTATAGTGGAAAAAATTGTGAAAAATTTAATCGAAAGAATGGCCTGCATAACATTTAGTAACAGCAAATATATGATAATGGATAAATATAATTTTGTTCTCAAACAAAGCCGAGCAAAGCCAAAGAATAGCCCGTTTCGAAAATTTCTTAATTGTTTTGTTTGAAAAAAAACACAGCCTTTGTTACAAATGCATTTATGTTTATACTAAGCAAATTGTATGAGAAAATGTAATTTACAAACTTCTGTGAATTGAATCAAAGCTACTAAGCACACCGACTTTTAATCTATATTGCGAGTATGCTACTTTTGGCAAGGCAACTGCTGCCGTGTTCCCCAGTATAACTCAGCAGATCAAAGCATTATACATATTGTAATACATTGTGACCAAAATGTAATTTCAATTCCCTCGGTAAACAAAATTTTAAAAAATCCAAATTTCCTAATCAGTTGGTAGGGCGTAGTAGTTAAGGACATATGTATTATGCCAAATATAAGCGCGATCTGTCAAACAGTTTGCTTACAGCAGCTCCTTATAAAAATATCAAACAGAGAATTAATCTAAAGTTTTTTTATTTCTAACCAAATTTCGTATGTGGAATAATTTCGAATGTTGGAAACAGCTTATATGGAAATTCAGTTTTATTAAAAACACAAACCTACGAGTGGTACAAAGAAAAGAAGGTCAAGTGATCGTTGAGGACATGACTCGCTCTGGGAGACCTTCGATCTCTTCAACTGATGAAAATACAAAACAAAAGTAAAGGATATAGTGCTTGAAAATCGTAAGATAATAATTAGAGAGATGGCAGGAAAGCACGACATCTATCGCGAGTCCGTTCGACTGATTTTGATAAATATTCTGGGTATGAAACGCGTTCTTGCTCGACTTATCCAGATGAAGCTGAATTTGTTTTAAAAGCGCAAAGGATACTACCGATCACCGACCGTATTCACCACAACTCCGTGTGATTTTTTCTTGTTCCCCAAACGAAAATTGTTTTCAGTCGATCGAAGAGATAAACTCGAAATCGTTGGCATAAGTATATTACATCTGGTGGGAATTATTTTGAAGGCGACCAAATAAATATTGATGTATAATTAAAACTTTTGCATTTAGTTCACATTTTGCGGGTACTCATTTGTCACAATATATATAGATTTATGGTATAACACGAATTCATTTTATCAGCGAACCTAAACTTTATGAATATTTATTATACATATGTATATGTATTTGAGTAAATTTGATGTGAATGTGAATTTTTATTAACGCTGTTCTGCACGCATGCAAATTAATACCATTTAACCAATTGCCGAATGAATAATTTGCGAATTGGAGCAAGGACGAGGGCAAAACTCATAAATAAATATTCAAGTAACAATGAAAAAGCTGGGAAATGTTCAAAACAAATTACTAATGTTTAAATGAAAATCTAAAATTCAAAATACTTTCATACATAGTTATAAATGTAAATTGAAATGAGATATGAAAACATGGCTGAAAGCAGAGTCTTATTTGCCACATATGTACATATATATGTATGTGAGCATTAAATCATATTGCTCCTGAAAGCAATGATAGATGGTCGAATGTGCTTGATTCATAAAAATATGTCCAATAACTTTGCTAAAAACAAATGTAAACACTGAAATTGTCGCATGTTTTATATATAACTAATTTGTTAAAAAATTAAATAAACCTACACAAAACACCGACAGTTTCCAAACAATTTATTTAAGAACAATTTTTTTTAAGCTAAAATTTGAGGAATTAGAATATTTTTAATATCAACTATACCAAAAATGTCTTTTGAATATTTTATTTACTACACTTTTCAATTATATTCTAATATTTTCTTCAAATTTTAAAATGCATCATTTTGATAAAAATTAAATTTTTAAAAATATGTAAATATGAATTCTTAAAATATTTTCAATTTATTTAAAAATAAAATAAGGTAATTTGTATGCAAACACCCTGTACTCACCTTTAAGTCTCAAAGCAAAAACATAACTATTACTCTTGGTTTGATATTGTTTGTTTATTATACGAACGACGTTGTTGGTTAATTAGTAAACGACGAGAGACGGACATCGAAAAAACGAACGCTTGACTTTTCATTTTATGAAATATGTTTAAACAGGAATTTATTCACTAATTCACTACGCCGCTATTTAAGAATGATATAGAATTTTCGATTTCCACTCACTTCGCTTTTAACACCATTAACAAACATAGACATATCACAGAAAACAAAATTACCTATGCACACTATTTATTTAACTTTAAGTGCCCTGGACACGATCAAATAATTGCATCAAACAGTGCATATGTGTTGGTGATGTTCAATCGTGTGCTGCCCGCAAACGTTCAAATTAACACGTCAAACATCAGTCTATTTTTGATCTCGTAGCGAACGGTCGTCATGTCATCGTCGGATGATGATTATCTTTTATTGGCATGTGCTGCAATTCTTATGAAAAAAAAAAAATTAAAAAAGAAGAAGATTTTTACTTTATTAATTTTTATTTTATAAATTTTATTTTATTTGATTTTACTTTAATTATTTTATTATTTTAATTTATTTGATTTTATTTTATTTTAGTTTACTTTATAAATTTTATTTTATTTGATTTTACTTTAATTATTTTAATTTATTTGATTTTACTTTAATTATTTTATTAT
Source organism: Bactrocera zonata (assembly GCA_037783105.1). Taxonomy (NCBI): domain Eukaryota; kingdom Metazoa; phylum Arthropoda; class Insecta; order Diptera; family Tephritidae; genus Bactrocera; species Bactrocera zonata. The sequence continues at coordinate 55,064 of JBAWJQ010004462.1, read as the reverse complement.
CTTAATTTATTTATTATTATTTCACTTCGCTTATTTCACTTAACTTTTTTCTTCTTCACTGCACTCTTTTTCGCTTCACTTCACTTTTCCGCAAGTATGTACGTCCTCTTCGCTTGAAGTCTTCACTGCAAATGAGTCATGCTTGTCAAACATGAGTGGAGACGATCAAATTATCTTCCGTCAAATAGAAATATCAAAAATTTTTGATTTTCATCAAACAGAGCCGACAACAAGTCGGTGTAGCGTACGTGTAGCCGACGAGAGCCGACGACACCAACACACTTAAAGTGTTTGACGCAATTATTTGATCGTCTCCAGGGCACTTTACACACATTTTTTGCTTTCACTAGAACACTTACAACTTTTCACTTAATTTTAGTTTTTATTTAATTTGCACTACTCTGACCCAAGCTTTCAAATGAAACAAAATAATTTAAAAAGCACTTTTAGCATCGCGATTGAAAAATTCCAATTGACTGACTCTGAGCACGACAGCGGCGATGATGTTGTCGTTGTGTAGGTGGAGTCTGAATGGGGAGAAGGCGTCCGTCGTTTTTGTCCACCTTGATTTGCGGTTGCAGCATAGCAAAGGGGTAATGCACACGACTACTACATTCTCCTCCTCCTTGAAAGAATGTTTGTGGATTAGCAGCAATTTGGCGAGAAAGGTGTCAAATGAAAGAACTCACATGCGATTTTTCATATACTCTGAAAATATTTAAAATGTTTATTGAATATAAAATATAGTATTTAGTTACATATACATAAGTACTTTGAAAAAGAATTATTTTAAATAATTATTATTATGATTAAATGAATATTAAGTTTTTATGAGTAAGAAGTTACCACCACAGAGGTAGAAAAAATTTTTGTTGAAGAAGGTTCTGCCTTTTAGAGTTTCTACACCGAAAATCGAAATATGGAATAAAAATATAATAAAGCATATACGAGTACAGACAGTGGACTAAAGAGATAATTTTTGAAAAAAACTCACAGTAGGCTGAAATTCATTAGAAAAAGAAATATAAAGTTATAGTTTGGGTGTTTTCACGTTTTTAAAGATATTTTTAGGAAATTTGTTATTCAAATAATTTTAGGGTAATGATTTTGCAATACAAGAAGTTTGGTCTTTCATCAATGTCATACAATTCCAGTGCCACTGAGAAAAGTTGCAACCATACGTACATACAAATAAACGCATCCAAACTTACAGGTGAAACTAATATGGTCATTATAAAATGGAATTGGAGGTCTCAATTGTTTCCGGTTAGTAGATTCCTAAAACTTTTGTTAAATATCATGTAAAATTTAATAAATTTCGGTGTTTACCATTTCTTTGGCTAATATTTTTGAAAATATTTTTGTTCCAATACATACCATTTCGTTTATTTTTGACGATATTTTGTTACAGTTATTTTATCATTTACCTATTTAAAAAAAATATTTTTAAGCATTTCACTTCACTTTCTATTTTCCCTATAAATATATTGTGTATTATATAAATATATAAATATATTATGTATTATATACATAAATATATATAAAGCGCCACAGAGGTCTTATCTGGCAATACTATACATCTTCGAAGGGTCTTAACATAACCTACAAAACGACGCTATGCATATTTAGTTACAGACGTGTAAACATGGAGTTCACTAAGTTTTCCTTCGTTAAAAGCAAATCCGCTAGAGAAACGTTCCGTGAGATTAGTGTTGTTTTGGGGGATGGTACTCTATCACTTCGAACTGCGGACGAATGGTTTCGATGATTCAGAGCGGGTGAAAACGACACCATGCGTAAGCCAGCTGGCGGAAGACCTGCGATGACAAACACCGATCAAATCATGGAAAACATCGAGTTAGACCGTCATGTGGCATCTCGTGACATCGCCAAGAAGATGGGTGTTAGCCACCAAACCATTTTAAAACATCTTCAGAAGGCTGGATGCCTAAAAAAGCTTGGTGGTTGAGTACAAAAAAAAAAACTTCTGGAACAAATCAAGGCCTGCGATATGCTGCTGAAACGGAACAAACTCGACCCAATTTTGAAGAAAATGGTGACTGGCGTCGAAAAGTGAATCACATATGCCAATATCAAGCGAAAACGGTCGTGGTCGAACGCCGGAAAATCGTCCCAAACAGGGGCCAAGCCGGAATTGACGGCCAGGAAGGTTTTGCTGTGTGTTTGGTGGGATTGGAAGGGAATCATCCACTATGAGCTACTCCCATATGGCCTTAATTCACCATCTAGAAGCCTACAAAATCTGCCAACGGGAAGGGTGTAGTATTCCACCAGGACAACGCCAAACCACACACTTCGTTGAAGACCCGTCAGAAGCTACAGGAGCTCAGATGGGATGTTTTATCGCATCCATCGTATAGCCCGGACATAGTGCCACGCGATTACCATCTGTTCCTGTCCATGGCGAACGCCCTTGTTGGTATAAGGTTGAACTCAAAAGAGGCTTGTGAAAAGTGGCTGCCCGAGTTCTTCGCTTCGCTTCTACGAGGAGGTATTATGAAGTTGCCGTCTAGATGGAAACAGATTATCGAACGAAACGGCGCATATTTGAACTAAATCCGATCACTGTAACACTTTTTATAAAGCATTGAATAAATCGAAAGGGAGATATTTGACAACCTAATGTAATATTATATTATATAATATTGTATTATATTAAATATTACTATACAAATCAGCTATTTTTGAAAATTCAGTTTGTTTTACATTATACATGTGAATATTGGTATTTGACTAATATTGATTTCACAGACCTCAGCATCAGAAACTCAATTTCCAGATATAATAATACTTCATTAAAATTCATGAACCAGATACTATTATTTCACCATCTATCATTGCTTTCAGGGCCCTTAGGAATACATACTTAAGTATGTGACACATTTCTTTGTATGCTTTTAGTACGTTTTCTTATCTCACTTGATTCTTCTGGTATATTGAATTTTTGCTTCATCAAACATATAAATTATACATATGTACATATATACATATATACATTTATATAGAGATATATTCATTTGGAATTCTAAATATTAGTAAAACTTGAATATTTGGCACTTGTTCTTGCTGCTATTTGTAAATTATTCATTCCAAAATTGCTTAAATGGCAATAATTTGCATGTGTGCAGGAAGGCGATAATATAAATGCACATGTGCATTTATACATCCACCATTACATAACGGTTTGTTGAATTAAATTATTATGTGAATAAACATAATAAATGACAAATAATTCTCCAACAAAAACTTGCTAAATGAAGAGTTTTGAAAAATATATTTAACTAAGCGTTTAAACAACAACGTTTGTTTGAGAGCAATTATTATGAATTTTTCAATTGGAAATATTTCCAAGAAACAAAAAAAGTTAGTTTTAATATTTCGTTAAATATACTCAACGTGTCCATATTTCAAAAATCTTTTACTACTAAAGAAAACTTAAGTTCCTTACTAATCTCAATTTGAAATTTCTGTATAAATTACAATACGTTTAATAACCCCTAAGTTCTTAACTATTATTTATTTTAAGTGTAAAGCATATACCATAAAACAAAACGAGCAAAATAATAGCGAATCAAAGATAGCTATTATTTCTCCATTACGAGAATTGTTTTCCTTACTTTCCTTACTGCCGCGATAAATATCAAGGAGATAAGTATAAACACTATAAGTGGTACTTGAAATGTGCAACATGCAAGAACATTCTTTGCCATAGAAATGGCAGTGCTTGCATGCTTGCGTTGTATGGTGTAGTAATTCATACTTATTGCCCACGAAGGGGGGTATTATGAAATTGCCGTCTAGATGGAAACAAATTACGAAACGGCGCACATTTGAACTAAATCCGATCACGGTAACAGTTTCTATAAAGCATTGAATAAAGCATTGCGTTGTATGGTGTAGTTATTGACCACGAAGCAATCAAGATTGCTCTGAGGGTATACTGGAGTGTTTTACTTACTATACATATGAAATGCTAGAGGCTTTAGCATACAGAAACTTAGCATTTGACTACGGTAGTCTAACCCAGCCTAGAACGACTATCATTTTATGGCCTAAGATTAATACAACTAAATTAAATTAAATTAAGGCAGAGCTAAGTTCCGGTGGAACCAAACATTTTATACTTTCATTTTATAATTTCGCTCAACACCTTAAATCAAGACAGTTAAAACCAAAATTATATTCTCTGAATTTTATAGAGATACGAGGTGTGTTCAAAAAGTATAGCGAATCGTAACTGACAGTTTTCTTCGATTGTAGGGGCATGGTGCATCATGAGTTCTTGCCACAGGGAATATTACCTGCAAGTTATGCGCAATTTGCGCGAAGCAATCCGCCAGAAACTCCCGGATTTGTGGAAGAACAAAAATTGGCTTTTGCACCACGATAACGCCCCTGCTCACACACATCGTTGCTTGTGCGCGACTTTTTGGCTAAAAACAACACACTAATTATGCCGCAGCCACCGTATTCCCCAGATCTGGCCCCTTGTGAACGACGTTACGCTTCTCTTGACGAGATAAAGACGGCATCGAAGGAGGAGCTGAAGAAGATAAAAAAAATGATTTTTTGAAGTAATTCGAAGATTGGAAAAACCGTTGGCACAAGTGTATAATATCTCATGGGGATTACTTTGAAGGAGACAAAATAGATATTCATGAATAAATTTTTGAAAAAACACAAAATTCGCGATACTTTTTGAACACACCTCTTATCTCGCAGATTAACCTATTTTTTTGATGAAAATCCGACTACAATGACACACAATGTATTGGGCTGTGTGGAAAGGTATCGTGCGTTTTCACACTTTTTAGGCAAGAAATTATAGTTTCATTTGATATTTAACTATACTTCAAGGAGAAGGAATCGAATGAAATTTAAAATTTCATTATATGGAATATATGCGTGATGATGACCATTTCATACCATTATCGTGCGATGTTAGTTAATAACATTATTCAACAAACTCTTTTTATACCCGTCGTGTCGTTCATGAGATAAGCGATTTCATCTAAAAGTGAGCATTGCCACTCCTATTTTCCAATTTTTAAAGTAATTGCAACCTTTCCGTGATATCTATAATGTGTAATTTAATGGGTGTTTCTGTGGTAAGTTCATACATAATACTTTTATGGAAATGGGATGTTATTGTAATCCCATTTCAGCCATTTTCGCACAACAGGAAGAGGTGCTAGAAAGATTTGTTGCTAGCTAGTTCAACTACCGTAGCTATACTGGTTAGTTAAAAGTCCATAATTTTATAATTTTAGAAGTACAAACGTCCTTCTTTACTGCGATGCCCCGTAATAAGTAAGAGTTTAGTATATTAATTTGATGCTTAGTTCCAACACTTTACTGATTTTCTGTCAACAACATTTTTTGAGTGTAGCAATGGTCCAATTCCGCCCATCTGCCATACCAACCTCCTCAGAGTACGTTTATCTCTATTAGTTTAACAAATTCTAAAAAACCGTTAGATGACACCATTTTACTCTGTTATGAATGAATAAACTATTTCTAATTGTAAATTCATATATGAATTTGTATTTGACACCATCGAACACTGCTGAGCTTAAAGCTGCTAACATAGCTTCACTCTCAAAGTGACAAAAATTCTTATTTGTGTTGCACATAACATACCATATGGACGAACGGAATTCCCGTAGAAATAAATATTCAACAGATATTCGATAAATGACTGCACATACAAGTATGAGTGCATTTTTATTTTCGGTACAGCATTCTTTACAAATATTTTTGTTGGCAAAGTATGGGAGTTTTTGCTGTTTTATTATTTAAAAGTTCGTGGAATCTATTTGACTTAAATAATTTAAAAATTTTACTTAGAAATACTTTTTAAATATTTTAGTCGACAGATATCTTGCATTTACGTATAGACTTTATTTTTACACTAATTCATCAAAGTGACTTTGTGTATATATCTATATAGCCTTCTGATCAAAAAATTCGCAGAAATGATAAGGAATTCCGGTACGAAACTTCTTCATTTTAGCTCTGACTTTGGGGAGTATTTTCGCTAATAGAACGACTTTATATTTATACTTAAGCAAATTAAGTATATGTACAGTTATATACAATAGTAATGAGTTCAAAGCCTATTTCTTTAATTTTTTGATTAACCGATAATTAAGTTATTTAAAAGCAGTTGGGCATAGGAATTGTCACGCAGAAACAGTCTCACGCTCGTGTGACCCTTGGATTGTAAAAGTCACGACAAATTTATATGCTTAATGCGAGACACAGATAAAGTGTGTTTATTTACCAATTAAAGAAAGTCTGTATGTTGAAAAATTATGTAGTACCACTTAAACTAATTAGTTCAATTCGGTTTTACGAACTTCATTTGCTTTATTTAGTGCTTTAATACATTTGGGCGTAAGTTAAGGTTGGTTGAAGAACTTGAGCTGCGTTCAGCAAATTTCCGCAACAAAAGAAACATAGTATGGGAAACGCAAACAATTTCCATTACAATATATTTCGTTTTATTCCAGTAAACGGGCAATTGAGAGAGGCTTAAAAACTGTTCTGTTGTACTTAGAGGTTTATATTTACTTATTTGGTTTAATTTTTGAATTTGGTTAAACATCAAACTTCTGTAAGAGAGATTTATTCAAATCACATAAGAAGCACTCTTGTAGAATTATTTGTTCATTTTCTACTTAGTTTATTGATTTACCATATACTAATCGAAATGACTAATATGGCAAACTAGTGCAGAAAATTATAAAAAATAGAAAGAAAACAGAAAGAGAGAAATATTAAAATAATTTAATAATTTATGTAATATGTACTCCAATCTGCTGAACAATAAAATTTTATACACAATTCAAATTGTTTCCTTAATATTATTTGTATACGTACAGCCATATAACTATGTATGGCGAACTTGTTGTCATCACTACTATGGTCCATCATCTTTTAACGATGGCGGCAAGCGAGTGAAGAATTTGTGAAATTAAAGAAAATGCAACGAAATTCTGAATGCCAGAAATTTCATTAAATGTATGCATAATCGTAAATATATCGTATATATGTACATGGCTTTGGACGCTTTCATCGCCTGCCCGTATCTCAGCGATCCACGTACTTTTATTATATCCATTATTATCTTTCGCTTGCGTTATTATTCAACAGTTGGTTGCATTTACTATTATACAAATTTATAGCATGCACATTTCAACCAATTTTTATTCATAGCCGTTGAATGAAAAAGTTGAATATGTACAAGAGTAATGAATATCAAAGGCAGTCACATTTTGCATTAAAGTTGATTTACCTGTCTGGAACTTTATGCTTCAACTTTTGCAAAGTTATGACTTATGCCTTATTATTAAATGAGTTATTTTTCGTATTTTTTTTAATTTTTTTTTCATTTTTTCCATGCATAATGTCCTTACTAAGTATGAATGCGAGAATAATATTTTCCTGCAAATTATTTCCCGTGATATAAAATAAACATAAACATAAAACAATAAAGAACTTTAAAGCAATTTGGATTCAAATTATTTCCGAAGTAATAGCCGTTTCAGTGTCGTTCGTGGAAGACTGCAACAACAGCCAACTTGACCTAAAACTTTAAAAGTTTTTCTCCAAACTACATTTTTCTATGCCATAATATCTCAAGTTTTAAAAAGCCGAGTTACTTGAAATACTACATATACTCGTATGCCGTAAATAGTCTTTAAATATCTCTCTATCACATAAAACAAGAAAATATGAAAGCTTGAAATTTGAAATGTTTAAAAAATAAAATCGACAAACAAAAGAAAAAAAATCTATTGAGTGGCACCCAGTTTTTTCAAACTATTTTTTTTTTTTTTTTTTTGTTTTATAACTTCTTGAGATAGCGACATTCGTACTAATCAATAATCCATCATTGTTTTATTTTTTTATATGATCACAAGGGTTGAAATCACGGCTAAAGGAACAAGGTCATTTTTCCCCCTACTTCAAGCAGGCATAACTCAATGAGAATTTTTTATAAATTCAATTCGTGTACTTTTCAAATACGATTTTTTATCAATTGCCACATACGCTGAAATTTCGGGCTTCTAAACTAATATCCCCTTAAATGATATTTAAATGTTCTTCAGTCCATAGGACTTTTAGACGGATTCAAATCTTTTTTTACGAAAGATTTTTTTACCCTTGAACTTATTACCGAGCTGCACAGCATCTTCCTTCCTTTCAGACTGGTTGTGAAAAAAATTACCCAGGAGAAGTTTTTAGCTCGACCAAACTCCGACCAAGCGTTTACAAACATACGTATGCATGTGTGTTTTTCTTATTTTATCTTGGAAAGTGTGAATTAAAAAAAAATCGACTTTTTTTAGATTTTGATAGGTTGTTCCTTTAAAAATAAAATACTGAACTTTGAAATCGATATATCAATTAGTTTTGAGTTATAAAATGTAAACGTTCTGTTTAATCAGCTTAATTGGTTAGTCTATAAATGGACTAATGCTACTTAATACTAGATACTTAATGAGATGAATAATTTGAAATAATTTAAAACACTTAAACACATTGCATTGCTGCATTTAACGAAGAACTAGATCTCCCGGTAAAATTTGTTTTGGAAATAATTATTTCATTGGTTAAAAAAATTGCTGCTTCTTTGGTCACAAACGCCTGGCGAATTTAATATATAAAACAACAAATATTTTTTAAGGCAATTAAAAAACAATAAAACCACGTTTATTGTCGTACCCAATGTTTCTTATGATGACCTTGAACAGACACCTGTTGCTATCAGAGAGGGATAATGCGCAACCGTCAACTTTTACATACATATGTACATATGTATGTATATAATAGCCAAATTATAATATAGTTTGGAGAGGAAAAGTAAATAAAAAAGTTTTCTAGCTACTATTCATATGTAACAACAAAAATTAGTCGCATAACATAAAATAAAAACAGTATAAAATGAAAAAACATAATTTCCTAAACACCACAACCATACATATAACATGGTGAAAATCTTGAGGATTCTATTCAATGTTGATGCAATTTCCACCCCTTTAAAAATTTAAATCTCAAACTAAATTTATCTTGACTCAACTTTGAGCGGCAACCTTTATCTCTCTCCCAAACAATGAGCATATCTCATTTGCCCCTCAATATACAGTGGTGAGTTTCATAGTTGAGTTATTGAGCAATAAATACAGTGCTCGCTGGAGTTCTTGTCTTCTTCGTTGCGCTGGTGGTGAATAGAATTCGTTGTGCTGTGCTGTGCGAAACACATGTGCTGTCGGAAGTTACGCTCGCCGACGGTTTAATTGTGGGCTTTTTTCAATTTTTCGTTCGGTGTGTTGTGAAAATGCAAGATGTTAAGAGTGCAGAAATGGAAATATAAATATTAAATAAGTGAAAGGTGTTTTAAATCGAAAAGTATCAACGAAAACCCAAAAATTTAAACCTCTCGACAATTGGTATCTAATAAAAATGCTTTGATGAGTGTTCCCAAATGCTTGGATTATAAGCAGCAGCAATTAAATTGTAAACGAAATGTGTGTTTCAGTGTGTGTGTGTGACTTCTTATAAAAAGTCGACGTTTTTATAACAAATGTGAAATGAAAATAAAATATAAAGCCTGTATGTATATGCTTATACATACATAAATCAAGTTCTGGTGCATACATTCCATAATTAAAGGCCTTAAATGAAGAAAAGGGCTTGAGAATTCCAAATTAAATAAAAAGTGTACTACTGGCCATTCCAGTATTGGTTTGTGTTTGTATCTGTGTGAATACGATGCAGCTGTGTGAATAATTCAGTGTTTATTGTTGTTGCCGTTCTTGTGAATTTGGTGAGTCGCGCGCGCACACACACAGCCAACACAAAGCCGACGCGCCGCACTTACATATGCGCTTGCTTGCTTACCTGAGCGCAGTCGCTGCCAAGTGTGTGTGTGTGTGAGTAATATTCGTTAACGTGCGGGGAAATGCCGTTCCAGCGCAAGCAGGCAGGTGTGCCATACGCGATGTTGTTGTTGTGAGTGTCGACGAAAACCAGTTGTTAGATGCACCGTCGGCAACTCTCAACATTTCGGCGTGTGTTTGTGCAACGAGTTTTCGATCACCGATCTCTAAAAATTGCGAAAACACTCACTCGCGCTCTCTAGACGGCTAACAGCATTGCCAGTTTTAATACAAATTAAAGCAGTGAAGTGGTGTGTATGAAAAAAATACAAAAAATAAAGTAAACAAGTATTGGCTGCCGTTTGTGAAAATAAGAAATTTGAAATATTCAGAAATACACAAGTTAAATGCCTCTCCAGCCTAACATATTTGTTTTGTGATCGGAATCCAAAATGTAATAGAATTGCAATAGCCCCTTTCCCAAGTTCACTACACCTTCACCTCTGCCATACTGCTAAGTGCAGCAACAACAACAACAATACTAATAGCAATCAACGTTTGCAGTTCGATAAATTCAAACAAACGCGAAACCAAGAAGTAAACAGCCATGGAGGAATGCGAGCGACGTTTAGAAAAATCCATTCCAGTGCTTTTCCACAACAACAAAAACTACACGACATATAGTCGTTGTAAAGTGCCATCTAAATTGAATTTATGTATTGTAAGCGGTGTCTGGCTGTTGCTCAGCCTCATTGGCAGCTGCTATTGTTCAGGTATGTGTATGTGTGTTGTTTGTTAGTGGAGTCGTGAGTGTTTGTTGGATATTAAACTGGTATATTTTTGTCAAATGCCGGTCTAACAAAGCACAATGGCTGCTTTTGGTTACGACGTCGGCATTACGCCGTCATTTACTCTAATGACAAGCAATTTATAAGGCATGCACTGACCTATGACAAAACTATTTTTATTTTGGGTGGAAGCGTGTCCATGAAATAATTCGTGTTTTGTTACACATGTGAAGATGGCGGTAATAATATCGCCAAATGCTTAAATTCAATAATTGTTGAAAACTTCACGTTTCGTGTGAAATTAAAAGTGCCTTTATTTAATCATGAGTGCGTGCCTAAAAGCAAATTGAAGACTAATGAATAATTGAACTGCGGATATGGTTCCAAATGTGAATGATGCATACTTACCGTAAGATATCCCATTCCCCTTCTTCGTCCAGTAATACAACTCTCGAACTCTTCGCTTTATTTTTTAATCTTAATTAGTGTTCGGTCTAAAAGAAGTGATCGTCATGAATGTATTTATATTCGTATAAACAGAACTTTTTGAGTCTAGCGCCCCTGGTGGTACAATCTATATGCCGACTGGTGCGTTATAATCTGCTATCTTAGGCTATTGTCCAGTGAGAATTTCGTGACATTTATAGATTGGAAGTGAAGTTATTGCTTTTTATGTGTCAATATGTTTGTGTTATCGGTGCGAAAATGAGCTTCGAACAAAGAGGCAACATTAAATTTTGTTTTAAAATTGTTAAAACTTTTACCGAAACGTTTCAATTGATGAAACAAATTTATGGCGATGATTGTCTATCCCGTAACAGATTGCACGAGTGGTTTCAACGTTTTCAAAGTGGTCGTGAGGACATAAATGACGATCAACATGTAGGCCAATCAAAATCCGTGATCACCGAAAATTCCATCGAAACTGTGCGTGAATTCATTAAAAATCAGCCGAAATCATCATTGAAATTCATGGAAATGGAATTTAACATCTCCAAAGCATCTATTTATCGCATTTTGACCGAACATTTGGGCTTACGAAAGGTGTGTGCACGATTTGTTCCGCACAAGTTGACTGACGACCAAAAATTGCTCAGAATCCAACATTCTAAGGACGATTATTTGACCAAAAATCACATTTTAACCATTAACCACTCCCCGTATTCACCTGATATGGTACCGTGCGACTTCTTCCTTTTCGGAAATATGCATTTGCCCATGGAAGGAAAGCGTTATGCAGACGTAGATGCCATTCAAAAGCTTGCAGCGGCATACTGACGGCCATTCCGGCCAACGGGCTAAAACACTCGTTTTACATGCGTTTGGACCGTGCAAAAAGCTATATTGAAGCAGAAGGAGATTATTTTGAATAAAAGAAATTGATTTTGCCGAAAAAACCATTTTTTCTGTATTTTTTTTTTTTTTACGTAAAGTACTATATTGTGTATATTTGATATAATTGCTTCATAGGTTAGATATTAAAAAATACTTATAAATTGTTAAAGATAAAACGTTGAAACCGAGGTGTAGTTTAATCTAACTCAACGAAACTTGACTGAAAACTAATGCTTATAGTTCTCTAAAAACTTCGAACTAATGGAACTACTTTATATCACAGCAAGCAAGTAAATTGAAAAATAAATTTGTTTTGTCGTTTTCCCTTCATTCGGAGTTTGCAAAGAAAATTGTTTCAACTGCCATACAAACTAACTTATCAAACTGAAATCGTTTGATAGAAAACTTTTTTGTAATTAACAAGTTGTGTTCAAGAAATTTTACATATGTTAGTACCCAAGCCACATTGGAACGTATTTTTCAAATCGAACCACTATACAACAGTAAGCTAAATGTCATTTTTATTGGACTACTGTCGCCGTGAAAAGGCAAAAATGTTTCCAATTATATATTTATTTATACATACACGCCATTACATTTATTAGAGGCTCCCACATATACATAAATTATATCAACTGCACTTATCGAAAGTAATTCCTTTCCACCTCTGAAGCAAAAAAAATGATCGATTTTTGTTTCCATGATATATTTCATATATATGTGAAACATACATAATACCGATAATCGAGTAATAGTAAGGGGAAAGCAGCGAAAGCCATGGTTGATATTGCATAATAATAATAATATTGATAACTATCATAATGTCCGCGAGAGTTCAATTAGTATTGAAAGCAATATGCGTGTGGAATATCTACTCCCGTTAACGTAGCGTTAAATAAACATTCAATAGATATTTTCGATTCGCCATTTCTCTGCTCGTTTCTGCTCTCTAATGAAAAAAGTGCATATAAAGCAACAAAAAGATAAAGTTTAAGTAAGACGTTAGCGCAGAGTTACATAACAAGCGTTGGTCACTTGAGCATTTGACATAGGTTGTTCTGTTCGCGAAAGCAGCTTTTAAATTAAAAACCGTATTTTCCATGACTTTATAACAATCACACGCGGTTTAGCACACAATACGAATAAAATATATGAAATTCAGAACGATTAACATCATAAGTCTTCAGAAGAACGAAAAAACTAGTCACATTGAAACGATATTGCAATTTTGGTAACAAGTTTATGATAGCAGAATCCTTTATGATAGCAGAATCCGTAGGGTATTTTTTTTTTTTTTTGATTTTTTTTTTATTTTATATTAATGTACAATATCTTAAGATTATTCTGTGAAAATTTGAGAGCAATTAAGGCAAAATTTACGGAGATATACACTTGTAAGTCTCCACCCTCCGATTTGATTGTGAACGTCTGTGCCCCTCATAACTTCAAAACTACTGCACCGATCTTTTTGAAGTTTTAAACACTATTTCTGTACATATTTTACGAGGTAATGCTAGAGAGTTTTTTTTTGTTCATAATTTTGATATCGCAATAATAAATTAGCCGATTTTTCCCCAAAAAATTGCGTTTTTCACTCCAAAATCTTCGAAAAAACTCAAAAATTGGAATTTCAAAAAAAAACCCTTGCAGAGTTACCTGGGGAAAACTATCATCTAATGAATGAACTTTCATTTTTTGATTTCGGATGATCCAGCAACGAGTTATGAGGTGCACCGCAATTCAACTTTTTTTCGACATTTGTATGTATTTTTTCACAATACAAGGCCATAGCTATTGAATAATTGATCGAGATTATATCGAAACTATGTTTTAGTGGTTTCGTTTTCCTAATTCCTTCGTTTTAGAACTAATTTTCAAGTTGACTAGTAATAAAGGAAACTAAACAAAACTGCCAACACTTCCGACAGTGTTCACTCCAGTAATTATACTAAACACACTAATATTAAGCAATTAACTAGTACGGTTCCTGCGAGATAGGGTAATTTTTCTATTCTTATACGAATATTTGAAGAATGACAATATATTGATACATATATAGTGTATAAGGCGTAACATACAATTTTTTTTTTTGTTTTTGCATATCAAATTTCTTCATAATTACAAAATACATATTTTTAATGATTAAAAATTCGATTAAATTTGTCATAAATTTGGCATTCTCTCATATTTTTATCTGTATACGTATGAATACTACTTATTTTTGCTAAAATTGCAGCATAGATATGTTCTTCTATGTTTGTTAAGCATCTTAACATGTACTTTCTTCAAAAGCCAAATACTAGTTAAAAAGGATAATTGATGCAACCTGAAAATGCCTCCCATCCACAAATTACAATCGGCGAAATTCGGTGTGGCACACGGTGTTGCATTCGATTTGCAGTTGATGTTGGTGTTTACCAACGGTACGCCTTTGACTCATTTATTCGACCACCTCCGGCAAATTAGCTGATTTTCCCACCTCAATGCACTTAACGCTGCCACCAGCAACACTGCTAATACTACAAGCATACATACATACCTATAAGTATTAACAAATCTAACATTGTACAGCTGCTTGTTTTCTTCAGTCAAATTAGCAAACCCCAAACTTGCATACCACTAATCCTCAAATGAAATGCATTTTTTAGGTGAAAAATATATTTAATAAAACTAGGATATTCTGAAAGCCATTGAAGGCTTAAACCGAACTCAATTGTATTTGTATGTATTTTTGAAACTTTGTTTAAATCTGTAAAAATAATGTTCATAAATTCCAAAAGCTGCGCATTAACACAATCATTTTCATTTTAGCATTAGTAAGACTATAATGCAAATATTCTATCCAGCACCGAAATTCGTGCTTTTGTACTCATTTGCTAATTTCGCAGCCTTCGTGCTTAAAATTTTGCGGATTACTAATTGTTGAAACGGGTTAAATTGCAATAATTTGCATTTATTAATAGAAATAAATATGTTTGTACGGTAACATTACTTATCGATATGTTTTTAAATTCTGCACAGAAATTAGTTGCCTTAAGAGCAATGAAATATAAATATTATTTTAAAAGTTTTTTGTTCTGGGTTAAAATTAAAATACTTTTGTTAATCCTTTATAATCAAAGGATATTTTAATGCAAACATTTTTCAAATGCACAAAAATTCTCTAAGCGCATTACATACTATTACTGTCTGATAATCACAAAAGATTAAGTGCCAATTATACTTGTTAAATATTTAAACTTTATTATTTTATTAATTGCAATTAAAAATGAAAAATTGCCAATATTTAATAAGCATTAGCAAATTTTAGGAATGATATACCTATACATGTTTTCTTCTATTAATATTATTAATGCATGATTCACTGTATTCTAGACAGTTCTTAGACTTAGTCATAATCAATAATTTAATGAATCATTGAATTTGTTTTATTTTAATTTAACAATATGAAGATATTTTGAAATAAAATTACTCCCTTTTTTCTTTCAAAAAGTCACGAAATAGTGAATTTCATGTTTCATTGAAGTACGTAAAAAATATGTTTTTTTTACATGTGGGAAGGAAAAATGTAGTATTTTAAAGCAAGTCATTGCAACAATTTATTTTTTACGGAAGCAGACATGTATTGTTTTCTGCTTGAAAACTATACGAAATATTTATACCCTGAACAGGGTTTACTAAGTTTTGCAGAAGGAAACGTCGATCACCTTGTAAATGTATACATATACATATAAATCCTTCCACACGTCCTTGTATGGAAAGATTATTGTTCAAGACAATCTCTTATCATATAGTTTATATTAACCACTATACCATATACTAGCTATCATTCAAACAGACCGACCAAAATAAAGATATATATCTTCATGAAAGATATTTTTCCCCTTATAAGGTAACCTCAATTTGACTTGAATATTGTTTATTTTAAAAATACACCTATAAAGCGTATTATAGCTTCGGCACAGCCAACGTTTTTCTTTATTTTCTTAGGAAGTTGAGCTTACTACCATATGCTATATATAAATGTATGGATTTGTGCAATTCATTTTGTGAAATACATATGTAGCTGCTTTGCACATTCGCACATTTCACTTCCTTCAGGAAAAACTTAACAAACTTTTATCACATATTAACAAAGCAACAATTTTGAAATTATCACACATACTTGCCTCACACTACTTCACTCCAGCAGAGTTTGCGCACGAAAATTAGTTGAATGCTCCAACTACTTCACTGACAACGCTTTGGCGTGCCTTCAAATGGTAGTTTCTGGTGTGAATGATGTCTGCGGTTGTTTTGTACCCTGTTTAAGTGTTATGTCACAGTAACAAGAAGCTGAGGGTATTGTCATCTAAGTAAGCATACATGCCTTCCAAACACTTTTACACTTGTTTATTTTCTTACAAGCACTGTTATTCAAAATCGCGCCAGGAAACTACTTTTTTGTTACAATTTTTTACTATTCAGAAATAAAAATAGAACATACATATGTAACACACCAAAGTACATAAAGTAACCAAATTCTTCTTAAAAATTCGTATGCACAAACGTATGTACATATACCTTGTTTTTCACGAACCTCGTAGCTAAAACTTCTTCACAGTAATATGTGTACCTGAAACCAAACCTAAACCAAACATAGCATAACTCCAACTGCTGACAGTGCGAAGCAGTAACGACTACTGACAACCGGCGCCCATTTGCATTTGAATTTCATGCGGTCAGCAACAATTTCTCGCAGCTACTCAACAATGCCAGGTGCACGATTGGCACATCTGTTTCTTACTACAAATATTCCACGCTCAAACGTCAAGTCAACATTATGGCAGCGCACTAAGAAACTCACAAACAAATAACGTGACAGACCTATGTTGGTATGTGTATACGCGGTAAAGAGTCGCAGAATTGTCGAAGGACAGTGCAACCAATTGCACCTTCAGGTATTTCCGGTCGCTTTTTGTCTGGTGAATAAATTATGGGGGATATGATATTTTTCAGCACATAAGGGAATAATGACATAAATGCGAAATTCGGAGAGATCTGAAGAAATTTTCAAGTGGAGATTTTGGACGCTTCGATCAAGTTACCAAATTTCTCAAAAATTTAGCAAGACATTATACTTTTTTCACTATTACTGGAGGAATTGCAGAAATTATACGCACTCGTTTCTTACAAGAGTGCAAATATCTTTCATATCTAACAGTATTATTTGTCATTATATTATAATCAGATAAAGTCTTGGTATTAAAAATATCAACTTTTTAATTAATTTTATATGAATACAAGTATATGCATCTAACCACGACAGCGATCCGGTGAGTACTTTACCTACAAAAGAGAAGCGGAAATTTCGGTCAAATTATTATGTATTTCTCGGCATATTAGTATTAGGTCTCTGGAGGTCTACTAAGTAGTCCATCTGGAGAATTCGATAAATGAACAGAAATTCTTAGCTAAATTAAACCAAGTCGGTCATGGCAACGGCGGAGATGTGTGCCTTTACCTTGTTATGTTTTAGAAGAAGAGCAATTCTTTCTTCACAATATGGAAATTTTCTACAATCTACATGCACCTCCCCATCCACACGAGGAAGACTTATTAAAATTGATAAAGATAGGTTTTTGTGGTTTCTTTTATTCCTCTATCCTTATATCATCTCGCAAGCATTACTTCTTAAAGACTATCATTTTTATACTCTCGCAAAAAAGTTGCTAAAGAGAGTATTATAGTTTTGTTCACATAACGGTTGTTTGTAAGTCCTAAAACTAAAAGAGTCAGATATAGGGTTATATATACCAAAGTGATCAGGGTGACGAGTAGAGTTGAAATCCGGATGTCTGTTTGTCCGTCCGTCCGTCCGTCCGTGCAAGTTGTAACTTGAGTAAAAATTGAGATATCATGATGAAACTTGGTACACGTATTTCTTGGCTCCATAAAAAGGTTAGGTTCAAAGATGGGCAAAATCGGCCCACTGCCACGCCCACAAAATGGTGAAAACCTATAAAGTGTCATAACTAAGCCCTAAATAATAATATTAAAGATATTATTGAAATTTGGCACAAAGGATCGCATTAGAGAGGGGCATATTTGGACGTAATTTTTTTGGAAAAGTGGGCGTGGCCCCGCCCCCTACTAAGTTTTTTGTACATATCTCGGAAACTACTATAGCTATGTCAACCAAACTCTATAGAGTCGTTTCCTTCAGGCATTTCCATATACAGTTCAAAAATGGATGAAATCGGATAATAACCACGCCCACCTCCCATGCAAAGGTTATGATGAAAATCACTAAAAGTGCGTTAACCGACTAACAAAAAACGTCAGAAACACTTAATTTTACGGAAGAAATGGCAGAAGAAAGCTGCACCCAGGCTTTTTTTTCTTAAATTGAAAATGGGCGTGGCGTCGCCCACTTATGGACCAAAAATCATATCTCAGGAACTACTAATCTAATTAATTTTACAGCAAAATAAAAAAATACGTAAATGACGGATAATGAAATCTCGATTATCACTTTATCATGCGAGAGTATAAAATGTTCGGTGACACCCGAACTTAGCCCTTCCTTACTTGTTATTATCTGGAGTTTGTATATGGCTTACGTGAACGCATATTTGCTTTGCTTTTGCGGTATTTTACTGTACCTGGTATTACCATCCTGGCATAACCGCGTACTTCAGCTTTATCTTTCGTCACATTTTCGTATGCCCATTTGTAGTCGAAAATACGACTGCTCTAAGCCAGAGAGAATAAAAGGCAAAAGATTAAAAACAACTTTCAACGACGTGACCTACCAGTGGGCATATTCGCACTGCTATAATAAGAAGGTACTGTGTCAGAGTTCCAGCCATAACACTCTCGCATCTTAACAGGCCTTACGCTGGGCATCTGACTTTTGTTGCCTAATAAACTACCACCACTAAAAGTTAGCAATTACAACGAACACATAACAGTTCATACGAGTAACGCACCGTGGCAATGGTAACAAAGGATATTGTCGTAAAGTGAAATTCACTTTGTTATGCATTTTTACATAACATTCCTGTAAACTTGAATATCTCTAGTCCGTTTGCTTGCCTAGCCATCTCAACTGAGCCAGTGCAGTGCCTATACTCATTGCTCAACGCAACATATTCATGCGATTATCTTTACCTGTACTGTGAAATTGCTGTCACACTAATTCCCCCGTATAATGACTTTTTGCTTCTACTTTCGGCCTTAACCATTGAATTACCGTTAATGCTTAATGTTGTGACAGCTGAAATATTATTTGCAAAGTTTTATTCGACACTTGGCTTTTGCTCTATTATTGATTTTTTATTGCATAATTATTTTATCAGTTTATATTCAAGAAACCTAAATTTATTTTAAAATGAATTCGGTGTTACCTGTCAAAGTGTTACCTGCTGAACTAAGCAGAAGCACGTCACCGTTAATATTGAAAAGAGTACTCACTTTTAGAAAAGATTATGATCGGAATTAATTGCTACAAAACGACAGAATATTGAGTGAATCTGTCTAAATTATTATTTTTCATTGTTGAAATGACATTCTATCAGCAGAATTTAATATTTAAGAATAACTGCTTTATATTGAATAGGAAAGTTGCATTTTATATTTCGGTATTTGGCGATCCTAGTGTTACAACCTGACAATTTCCGGCTATATCGTTAAGTTGTTGTTTATACGAGTAGTAATTTAAAATATTTATCTCCGCCAAAAAATGGAATTGAAAGTCGTTTAAAATCAGTTGTGGTTCCGGAAACTATTGATGATATGTGCAATGTGATCGTCATTTGATTAATCGTGAATTGATACGTCCGCCGAAACCAAAAAAAAAACTGTTCGCATACAAAGCATTTCCAATTAAATGCTTCCCCGGCTTTTAGAAATTCTGAGTAAAACACAAGCATTTAACCGAATAAAATAAACTAAGAGAACAACGCCTGAAGAGGCAAGTGATGAATTTAGAACGCATATTTTATGGATACCTCAAAAACAATTAAGCGATATTCGATAATTAACGTTTCAAAAAAAATGTTAATCATTAACTACTACTTTTTGTCTTTTTATATTAAGTAATAGTTTTAATAAGTAAAGTGACCTAATTATACAGCAGATGTTTTCAGCACCTCTTTGCCGCCTATTTCACGTATAAACGTCCCCTCACCTTCGGAAATAAAAACCGTCTGCTCAATCCTCCGGCACAAATATTTAATATAAATAATAGATAAGAATTGAATACAATTCCAGTCATGAATTTTGCCTTCTAAAAGTGTATACGTATGGTGTATATAATATTTAAGCAGCGCAAACAACTATCTATTCGGCCCTCTATTTTATCAGAAACACAGAAATCTACTTAAACTCATTTATGGGCTAACCGCTATCAATAGAAATTGAGCAATAGACAGAATAATTGTTCCATACACTCATATATATGTGTACATAGGCTCCATCCAGTATACATATGGTATTTATGCGCGATTATGCCAGATACAAATAATATAAATTATTAACCGATGTTGCAAGCAAAATATTTTTCAACTTTGTCATTTTGACGCACTATATTGTGACTTAAGTAGAAGGTAGTAGTTCGTAGTAACAACAAAATGTATATGTATGATTCTACATCGATTTTATTAAACATTACTTGTATTCATACAAAGTAGCCAAAATATTAATATAGCTTCCGTTCGTTAAAATATTGTTTTTATTACTTTTTTACAATGATTTCGAACAAGTGACCACCGCGGCTGCCTTGAATAAATTCAAGCCGAGAGGTCGAATTTCCAACCACTTTTTGCACCAATAAGGACCGTTTGTCAGCCAAACCACCCCGAATATTCTCTTTAGTGCGTCAATCGTCTCAAGTTTGTCTTCGTGGACAAGCTTCTTCACGTAACCTCACTAAAATAGTTCAGCGGTATTGTATCTTAAAGGCCACACCACAGTTTCCAATTCATGCACGACTGGCTGCAACATTATGCTCCCTTCATTTTTGAAGAAATATGGACCAATGATTCCCTCTGCTCATAAAGCACACAAAGTCACTGTTTGATTTTTTGAAGATGTAATAATATCTCAACAATGACTTCTGGATTATCATCACTCCAAATATGACAATTTTGTTTATGAATTTACCCATTTATCACTAAATGAAGCTTAAATTTTCTAGTCAAAATCGGGGTCGATGGACTTGTTTTGATTCATTTACCAAAAGTTGTTCCGAAGTAAGTCGGTTCATTACGAAAAAATCAAGCAAACCGAGCTGTGTATAAACAGTAATAGCTGTCAAAAAGACTTCATTGAAAACTACACGTCTAAAAAACCACCTGTTAGTAATCCAAGCTCTAGTGATTTCTAGACGTAGTAAAATAGACTTCTTTGATGTACCTTTATGTAGCTTAAATGGCTAGGCAACCTATTGAAGCATTAGTATACAAGATTTCTAGAAATCAACGAAAGTACTCATGACTTCAGAGAGGGGGATCATTTTTAGCATTTTGAACCAATAATACAATCTCACAATCAAATATTCGCTGTCTTCGATCGCCAAGACGAACAGTTGGACCAGATGCTCAAGCAAAGGTCCTTCACTTGTGTGCCATCCTGCGCTAAATTATTTTTGTCGGAAAATTATAAATTACTAAAACTGATTTTGAATTTGATGTTGCTTTTGAAGGTCATTTTTGACAAGAGAGCAGAATCGAGCAGAAAAATTGTGAATCGATCAGAGCTATTATTAATTGACACCCTATACTTACAATTTATGAATTCTTCAATACTGCCAAACAATTATGTTTGCTTGTAACTATATAAATATACGAACTCAATTACTGACATTACACTAACCATTTACTTGTACATATAAGTACATATGTATGTCAATAATTCTATATGTTCAATTCAATATGTTGATAATTCTAATCGGTAATAGCAGCTGTGATATTTACACATAACTTATGAATACGAAATAAGCATATGGAGAAGTAAGATTATTTCAACCAATTCAAATGGTGCAAAGAAAAAAATATGATTCATATGCATTTTTTATAGCTATATAAACAATTATATTATAATAATTATTTATGTACTTTGTGACCCTCTCACGCCTAATTATTATGCTTCCACAATTGTCAAAGAACTTGATAAACAACAGTGATGTATGTAGACAGTTAATTTGCCACACCTCTCATTTGCTTAAAACCTTAACTGCGGTTTTGATTTTGCCATACTTAACAAATTTTCTTTCACTTCATTACAAATGTTCGAGCAAATATTTACATTAATAATTTATTTCCACAAATGCAAATACAATGTTTTATATTTCACCAATTATACATACATATATGTTTGTTTATATTCCCGCATGTAAAATCGTATATTCTATGTGTTTTCACTACAAATTATTGCTAAGCAATAAAATATTTTGTGGTTTCTATTGTTGTTCATTTCGTTTGTTATTTAGCTTATGAATTAATTAGTTCGCAAGGGTTTTCAGGCAATTTATGCTCTATGGCACTAATGGTTTTTATTCTCACGAAGAGGACGGTATTCTATGCCGCATTGCCCACTAGGAATGACAGCAAAATTTCACTAATTAGTAGATACTTTGAAATATGATATCACTTTTATAGCCGAGAGTAGGGTTGCACTGTTATGATTCGAAAGTCAGATAATTAAGTATATGAGTGATTGCTGAAACAAGGAATTATTTATTTAATATGTATGTAGAATTTTCTAAATCTAGCTTTAAAATATGAAGAACTTTGAAAGTTTTTTTGAAAGATTATCACACAACGAGCTACCACCTCTATGAATTTTTGGCTCATATTAATTGCTAATTTCATGGGGCCTCTAAAGATATCATAATTGTGATAGTTAAATTCATACCATCTCTAAGGAAATCAGAGTTCGGAATAAATTTTTTTTTGTGCGTGAAGGCGACCCCGAAAAATAATATGTAATCAATGCAATTTTGTGGTATTTATACTTTTACTTCATATACTTGAAAGTGAGTTTGCTCTGACCTATGCCTCAACGTGTTTAATAATTTCTGCGAATATCTGCTTTATTGCAATTATTACGGACGCTTTTAGGATGAATTTAGTTTGGACAACATCCATTATTATAATTGGAGTATTTTATTCAAGAGTATCTCCGGTTGTTGAAAAGCGCATCACATAATTTTTTCATTGCTTTGTAGTTTTGCACATAATTCGATTGCCCCTTATTTTCTCCACCTTTTCATCATTTATTATGTTCAAACCACTTATTATATATACCATTATTATACCATGGTATTGAGCCGAACCTTTTGTATTACTTTCAATTGCTATATTTCTTAATTGTGACGTAACTATAAAGGAAATTTCATAGTTCCAATTGTAAGCATACTACTTTGTTGACTTAAAATAAGTCAAGGTAAACAATGAGCAATTGATATTAATATTTCAACACTTCCAAAAAGTTAATGTACATATATATCTAGACACACATACATATATATATATGTAAGCATAAAACGAGTATTATTGATATTTCGCCTCCAAACGTTAGATCTCCTCTGACACATCGAATGTACGATTCTTTCTTTGGTGCAGCATTTTTTTTATTTTGCTTGAAAAATCATCTTAGGTTTACTATCTATATAATAGGTTGTCAAAAAAGTCTTGCGGCATTTTCGCTAGTTGGCGCTGAAAGCGCGTAGTTCTAGTTTTATTCGTCGCATCGGATCATGCTATTTTTGGAAAGCTCATTTCACGCGCTAACACGTGTTTAATTGATTGTCGTTTCTTTTAAGTCGCTCGTGAGTTATATCGTCGCAAACATGGAGCGAAATAAAGAGAAAATACGGCATATTTTACAGTACTACTACGATAAAGGCAAAAGTGCATCTCAAGCCGCCAATAAAATTTGTGCAGTTTATGGACCCGATACAGTTTCCATTTCCACCGCACAACGATAGTTTCAACGTTTTCGTTCTGGTGTAGAGGTGGTCGAAGATGCGCCACGCTCTGGTAGGCCTGTCGTCGAAAATTGCGATAAAATCGCTGAATTGGTCGAAAGAGACCGGCATAGTAGCAGCCGTAGCATCGGTCAAGAGCTGAGCATGAGTCATCAAAAATTCATTTAAATTTCAATAAATTCAATAAATCATTCAATAAAAATATCGCAAGACTTTTTTGACAACACATTACAATTTTAAGTCTTAAGTTTTTAAAATCAAATATCACTCATATAAAAAGACCTTCTTACAAGAATCAGTTTGTTTGGCAGCTGGGGTATGTAGTGATACGATCTGAGTAATTTCTTCGGAGATTGCATTATTGCCTTATTACATGCCAAATTTCTTGAAGATTTCATAATAAAAGTTCAGTTTGTACGCCATCTATATGCTATAGTGGTCTGATATCGATGGTTCAGGCGTGACGTGTACGAAAAGGACTTGGACGAAATTTCTGATCGATAGCTGAGGGACTAGTTCGTGTGTAAATAAACATGCATGCATTACGAAATTTTTAGAATGGAAGCGAGCGAAGCATTGTTGTACGACACGAGCTGATACAGCATCGTCTCCGTAGACTTCACAAATTTCATTGGTGGGTTGCGTGGCATTTTTCCCTTTTTTATACAAAAATTTCAAAATATAGTGAATTTTTTCATTATTTTCATTCATTTTTGAACAGTTGTAACTTTCAATTTCTCCGAATTAAATTTTTTCTTTAAATCAAGCTTCAAATTTCACCTTTCCATCACTATATGGTATGGCACAATGTGATCGATAGCACTGGAGATATATGACTGCAACGACATCTATTGACAAAATACGAAACGACTTTTTCGACTACCCAATATTAGTTAATAAAGAAAATAATATGTCACAAGCAAACCCTCATAACAATGAGTTTTACTTGCTCAACAAACGGTGGCATAAACAACAAGGCATTTACTAATAATTAATATTGCCAAATTTATTTTATCCTTTGTGCAAAGTTTAACGAAACGCTTAATTTCAAATAAATTCAAACCAGCCTTTCATATTGTCCAACTAGTTTTTTATTGTGGTATATCAAATAACATTGCTTTCCATTGCATTGTTTTCTTATCTATTTCATAACGAATGTATAGCTCCAGTGCAATTTATTTTTCTTATTTTTCCTTTGTGGCCGACTTGTGGCACATGTCGAGAAATGCGATTGAATTGAAATATTTTTAGTTGTTACACTCTTTTTATTAGATAGGCAAGTCAAATTAAAGATTATACAATACCTCAACAGCCGCTTTCATTGCAATTGAAATCAACAATGAACTGCGTTTGTTATTTGTTGACGATGTCATAGTTCTATATGAATATCATATATTCCGTAGACGACAGATTTTATTGTTATGCCTTGTTGTTATACTACATATATATTTTGTGTAACGGTGGCCTGTGACTACATCGTTTCAGAACGAAGTGGATACTAGTGACGACAGAGTAGGTTAGTTCGGAATATCATTTACTAAAGACAGCTTATAGTATTTAGCAGTATATGTAGAAAGAATGTTGATTACCGGGTTACAAAATCCAAATCGTACAATTCAAGCCGAACGACTACAAAGCGCGCCGCACTTTCGAATAGTGAATCAAAACGAATTGAAGATCGATCCCGATTTTCACAAGAAACTCTTGTTCACCTTTGGTTGAAAGGATTCGTTAATAAACAGAATTGTCGCATGTGGTGTGATGATATTCCACAAACATTTGTTCAGCCGGCCATAATGTTACAATCACTGCGGTATGCAATAGAGCCATGATTAATAACTTTTTCTTTCCTGAATTGGAGAATGTTGATATGCACGGTCCTTAGATCTAACAAGAATGCGCTATATGCCTGCAGCTAACGCTACAATCAATTTATTGAGGAAAGCTTCTGGGAAGCGCATTACACCACATCATGGCACTGTGGCCTGGCTTCCAAGATCATGCGATTTAAAACAGCTGGACTATTTTTTGTGGGGTTATTTGAAGTCGATTGTTTATCCAGATAAGCCTGAGACAATTGGCTCCTTCGAAAATTATATTCGGCATGTTATTGCTGTCATACGACCCCTATTGCTGCAAAAAGTGGCTAAAAATTGGCCCTCTGGTTGGAATTTATTCGACAGTTACTTGCCCGAAATCATTATTAAAACATAATGGGAAATTCTTATCTTTATAATAAAGCTATGTTTTAGCCATAAAATTAAATTTTATTTTTTTTTTGTTTCTTCTTGAAACCCACATGTCTAAAAAGACACCCTTTGCATATAGTTATGTATGTGCCTTGAGAAGATACAATTGCAAAGCCCAGACAGAACACTAAAATTCATTAAAACCAATTTATTTAAATGAAACTTTAAAGAAAAGTTGAACAACAGACTACAAAATTAAAACTATACATTTCTACAAATCTACAATTCCCTTTGCAAAACTTAAAATGTCAACGCTTGGAATTGCTACTATAGAAGATCAATGAATTGAAATAACTATTCAATAATATTATACGTATGTACATATAGTATATAACAAAAGTTTCGTGAATATGTATCTGCATCTGCGTTCAATCAGTTATTCAGCACTGCTTTACACCGATTAGCTATCACGATAGCTTTGATTTCCTCACACGAGCTAAAACAATAAGCAGAGGAAAGAAAAACAAATCAATGAAGTAAGCGCTATGTGCTGCTTTGTAACGTCGCTAACTATTAGATAACCAGTGCTTGGCCATCACCACCTAAAAGAATGGCGACATGGCCAATAACGGGTCCACATGAAATATATGGGAAAGGGAGAGCGGAAACAGAAATAACAGAAAAAGTGCGTTCGTACCTACTTATATGTTTGTGAAAATGTCTCCCGCCACTCGTTGTTTATTCGATTTTAACAAGTCAAACGAAAAAAACATGGAAAACGAAGAAAATAGTGGAAAAGAACAGTAAAATAAAAAAGAGCTTGAACTGCGTTTAGCAGACATTTTGCGTTGACTGCTAACGCGTTGGACAGTGGGCCGTAGTAAACACTAACAGAGATGAAAATATTATTCTTTACTGGCGTAGACACCGCTTACGCGATTATAGTCGAGTTAACAACAACTTTCTTGAAAATATTAGGATTTTAAACAATTCATACTTCCAATCCATATTTTTAAAAGACATTTATGTTAAATATTCAATTTATTTAAAAGTTTTATAGCATTAATAATAAATAAATCATTTTATGAGTGATGTATAGGTGTATGTAAATTATGTCAGATCGTTTTCATACTTCTTTATCGTCAGTTCGGAAATTCATATAATGTTTTTTACCGACCAGTGTGGTTTCTTATTCCAGTAATAAAAAAGACACAATGCTCACTACACACCATATTATCGTGTCTTGTAATTATAAAATATTTTTGTTTTTATTTGCCTCTCCTTTTTCTGCATTGTTTCATGTTTAATCGTATTTCTTTTTTATTTTATTTCACATTTGTTATTGTTTACCTTTTAAGGGCGCTTCTCTTTAGTTCCATTCTTCGCTTACTACTTGTTTCTCTGTTACCATTTAAATTGTCTCCGTATTTGTTTCTACCTAGTTCATGGGCTGTTGTTAGATTTCTTTTTTCAAAAACACACCGTGTATAGTGGTCGACTATGAGAATCCCAGAATTGCTTCAAGATAAGTTGCATACACAGAGCGTTCGTTGCTGTAGTTTAAGCTGGCATCAACATAAGAAAACGTATTGATGTATAAGTATATTCATATATTATATACATACATGTTTAGGTCTATGTCGCACCGTCTGCGTCGGCTGTGTAATAAAAAGCTAAAAAGTTCCGGCATTATTTTTGCCAAGTTATTTTTACCACATTTTTGCTGCGATCATTTGCCCTATTCTGATTTACAACTTGTTTCATTCCATTTTCTCGTAGTAAAAGTTGTATTCCCACGCCAGAGCAGAAAATACCAAATAGGCTTAAGAAAAATACCTATTTAATTTTTAAATGGGTTGTAATTAAATATCAAGATTATTTTTACGTTTAAGATTTTTCCAGGGAAACTTAACAACCCTTTTTCACATGCTACATATTTATAATTTTTAGTTATTCTAATTTGAATTGCATTAAATTTTTGTTATCTCGAAATATTTCCACTTGTGATTTTTATACTTTCGCAACTTGCTACACAAATTTTAATACAAGTACATACAATAGGTTTGTTCATCTACCGATGACATACCAATTGTAGGTGAATGCTAAAACTTATCTAGATACATAGGTATAGAATTATACGTAATTGTATAATGGATGACCGGAACGACCAGACTCTGTCGGCAGCTCTGAAACATTAATATCTATCGCAATTGCATTTTATAGCTTAAAAGAGTATAAGAAGTCTTGATTTTGATCGGGGAGTATGTATGGCAGCTATATACAATCTTAACAAAAGGATCGGGGCACTGCCTTAGACAAAGATCTACGGCAGATTTCGAAAAGTCTATTTGTCATTAACCACTTTGTACGGCGCCTATGGGCCACAAAACAAACAAAACGTTTGTCGATAGATCTATGATGAGATAATAAAAATGTCTCAGAACCATGTTGCTCGATGGATTTAACGATGTGATAAGATAAAATTCCTGGCTGGTATTACAGATGAGCGGAATCGGACCATTGCCACGCCCATAAAATTTCGTTAAAAGAAAAACTATAAAGTACAATAACTAAGCCCAAAATAATACTACATGTGTAATACGGCACAGGATATGGAAGTATAAAGGTTCTTCTGTGGTGTAAATACTTTAAAAATTAGAGGTGATCTCACCACTTTTTGGTTTGAAAATAGACTAATTTGGAATACAACCACGCCTACCTGAAAATAAGCACACGACTTAGAACTTTGTAACGAGCAATCATTGCGAGAGTATGAAGAATTCAGTTACACCCAAACATAGCCTTTCTAACTTGGCAGTGTAGATTTTGATAAGGAAAACCCTCTGGGATTTTATTGGTTAACCGACCTAATTATAAAAACTAACTTTCCATTAAGTTTCTTATGTAGAAAATTCTGGTTATTATGGTCATTTTTGTCAGTAGTTTGATATTATTACTACTTTTGCTCATTACAGAACGCCCTGTACATTTTTCTTTTAAGTATTATTTACATCTGGTTTGATTTATTTTTTAAAACAGTCACTAAACTCAAATTTTAGATGAATTAAAATCTCACCTTTCCAACACTATACGGTATGATACGAAGTAATTGGTAGCACTGGAGATATACGACTGCAACCATATCTATTGACAAAATACGAAAAGACTTTTTCAACTACCCAATATATTAGTCGGTCGCACCCGAAATATCATTTTTATTCGAATTTAAATACAAACATATAAATATGTATATATCTACTTATATAAGTATCTAATTACAGAAATATGTGTGTCCTCTTGGTTAGTTAAATAAATCACAGTGCCTATTCATATCAGTTGGTATCAGATTACACTTTCAAGTGGATTATGCAAACTCTTGAGAAACCGTTTGCAGTTCTGTACTATGATAACATATGTACAATGTACATTGTACATCCATACACATTTTTAAATGTGACAATTATATGCACATATTATCCCAAGCACTTGAATTAGGTAAATGGAGCCATTACAAGTGTCTTGTATTTTGTTTAAGTCAAAATAAATCAAAATACTTACTTGTATCTAGAGAAATTCACCAGAGAAAGTATCAAAATTCATGCAATTCATTCATTGTACTCGAATTGAGTGTGTTATTCTTGGAAAATCGTTCGAATTAAAAATATAATTTGGCAAAGTGAGTAAAGGAAAACAGCATTGCTTATACATATAGTACAATAAATGAATAATTTGAAGCATTTATATGTTGAATGTTGGTATTAGGCTAGACCGACAATCAGGGTGCTCCAACTAACCAAAACTAATTAATTTAGACTGAGAGGGCTAATTAAACATTTACTTTTTCATACCAAAAATCTCATATAAATTACAATTTATGTTTTATTATACTTTTTCAGTACAAACAGAATAAATTAAAGGAAGAAATCTTTGCACCTCAATTTTAACTATTTGAATATAATATTTTACTCTATGTTTAAAATATTATCCTTTCCTCATATACTACATCACTTATCAAAAATAACAATAAACATTGACTAATATATATTTTATATATTTTTTTTTCTTTGCAGGTTTGTTTAACTATATGCCTATGTATATACACAAAAGATATGTACTCACATATCGGAATGAAGAGCAATTGTTCCAGCCACTTTATGGTCTTCCGGGATGACTTCCACGCTTTTAATTTCACATTCATAAACAAAAGAGCAGACTCTTCAAACAGTAGACATATGTACATAAAAAATCAAGGGAGTACAGAAGTATGTGTAAAGAAAGTAAACTCTGAACATAGGGTTGTGGGAAATTGCTTTTGTGTAGCAGAGCGATGTCTCGACGTTGACAGGTGAACTGAAATAAGCTTCATATGGGCACATCCGACATGCACTGGGTTAGCGTGGAGGCACTTACTTTTTGTAATTAGTGCATTTTATTCAACTCAAGCTCTGCTATACTCTGTGAGAATTTTTTATAAAAAGAAACTCTTGGTGGAGTTAGCTAAAAAACAGATGCAAGTTTTGTATGTACATATATTATAGCTGGGATTTCTTAAATTCTAAAAAAGGTATGTAAGAGCATTAGAGGTTAACTAGAATACGTGCTGATGCCTTAATACAAGTGCTCAAATGAACAAAAAATACCTTTAAATGCAGCGACATAACATTGCATTTCATTACTTCTGATGAAAAAAGCCGCAAAGTGAGAAAGCTTAACACAGTTGGTGTTTTCATATATCTTATAAGCAGACATAGTGGAAGCATTGAATAAAAGCGACTAAGTCATTGTCATTACCATTGCCTAGGGCAACTGAATATGCTATCCAGCAAGAGATTTTGCAGTCGGTTATACACATACGCCGCAGTAACTGACTACAATGTGTTGGTTGCTATTATCCTCTTTGATTATGCCAGTTTTGAGTAAATTGTATGATATTCTAACATTTTCGCATCACCTAAAGAGAACTTCTGAAGGTTTGATAACTTTTATTTCAAATCTTGCGGAAATTCAGATTTCACAAAATCTTATTGGTTCTTAACTTCGTTGAGAATACAAACGACCTTGTAGAGTATTATCTGCAGATCATAAAGATACTACTATATATTAAAAATGACTGAAAGGGGATATCTGTTGATTTTAATTCCTCTAAATTAGAAAGGACACCTATTGTGAAGTTCCGAAAAAATCAAAGCTGAATCGATTTAGCCATATCCATCTGTATATGAACTAGTCGCTCAATTTTCGAGATTTCGATCTGAAATTTTGCACATGCTTTCTCCCCAAACAGCTACATATTCATTTGTTAAAATCGCTTTACAAACTGAACGATCAAAATTAAGTCCGTTTTTATTTGACAAGATATTTTCATAGATTTTAAACCGATCTGAATGATATAGAGGACAAATCTATAAATATATCAAATTAAGTTTTTAATGGAAATTTGGGAAGGTCATTAAAGATTCGATGCAATCTAAGTTAACGTTTTTTCTTGCTTTATTTAGGAATCATCCACTGAAAAGGGTTCAACTGCAGTAGTGAAAGGCCATTTTTTACCGCCGGCAAAGATGGCATGTAACTCGAAATATATTTAACTTTTTTATCGAAAATTTTACTGCTTTTAAATCAATCATTGCGTTTTTTAATTTCCAACTATTTTCCTTTCTTGGACTGCCGCACTAGGTGTGGCTTCTCCATTTTTACATCCAACCATTATTTGCAAAGAATTTTATTTATCGTTTTACATTACTTACAAATATAACTTTTTGTTATTTTCGTTATTAAAAATAAGACCAGATCCCAATGTTACGAAAAGACTACTTTGTTTTTCTTCATTCGTTCAATCTGTCTCATCAACGTCGCTGTCATTTCCGTCTTCATGCTCAATTAAGTGCCCAAACGCCGATGACTGTAAAAGGGACGATCAAACTACTTTTTCTCTCGATGTCTTGTACTGAGTGCATTCTCTTTCGCGTTTGCATATACATCACAAAAACGACAAATTGGTTCAACAGTTCTAGTTACAATTTTTTAAACATTTATCAACGCTGCATGGTGGTTCAAGTTGTCTTCTGGCTCACGGCTTACTGGTTAAACCCCACATTCGCAGATATTCGAATATATCTGCGCCTGTGGCCATTAATTTGTATATGTAATGTGTTCGGTGCTTGCACAATCATCACTCTTGCTTGATAGCAAACAGCATTGCCAGCAAACAAGGTTGACTAATTGTGAAATTCCCGAAAGTCAAGTGTAAATAGCAATGAAACTTTAGCCAAGTCACAAATTACGAAGACAGTTGCTTCAACGAAAGAGTTGAAATATGCTGTGAATTGGAAGATTAATGAGAGGCGTTAAGAGTTGGGAAGTACAGGTATAATGATGAAATGTTAAAAGTTAAGAGTTTCCATGCTTCATCATTATCCTGCTAATTTTGAATGCAATGCACATGAGTGGTTTTATATACTGGGTAGTCGAAAGAGTCTTTTCGTATTTTGTCAATAGATGTCGTTGCAGACGTACAGGTACATCTCCAGTTCTACCAATCACATTGTGTCATATCATAGAGTGTTGGAAAGTGCATTTTTAAGCTTCATTTAAACAAAATAGATTAAATTCGAGAAATTTGAAATAAAGTTACAGCTGTTCAAAAATGAGTAAAAATAATGGGGAAATTCGCTATATTTTGAAATTTTTGTATAAAAAGGGGATAAATGCCACGAAATGAAATGCCAATGAAATTTTTGAAGTTTACGGAGACGATTATGTATCAGTTCGTGTAGCACAACAATGGTTCACTCGCCTCCGTTCTGGAAATTTTGAAATTTCGAGTTATACTGCTCAAAGTTTTACACTGACGGAATAATGTATCTAGCGGAAAATGGCAAAAAATGGTACATATTTGTTTATCTCTTTATTATTATAAATATAAAAAAATAAGTTGAAGTTTGATTAGAAATACGAAAAGATCGACCCAAATTTATAAATTGTTGCACTTTAAATTAAACAAAATGGCTTGGACTCATTTCCAAAATTAAAACAAGAACAAAAAAATGTTAACTTCGGTTTCGAAGCTATAACACCCTCCACAGCTGCATTTTTATAGTACAA
This sequence comes from Bactrocera zonata, assembly GCA_037783105.1. NCBI lineage: Eukaryota > Metazoa > Arthropoda > Insecta > Diptera > Tephritidae > Bactrocera > Bactrocera zonata. The sequence goes on along the minus strand of JBAWJQ010004462.1, from coordinate 21,772 downwards.
ATGGGTATACAAGTTATCTTCATATCTCATAAAAAACTTGCACTGATAGCATTACAAAAATAATTTGCTGTTTGAAAATGTTCACTTGTCTCCCAATTTATACCACAGAACTTTTAGTGAACCAAAGATGTACTGTCGGTTTGTTGACCGTAAAATCTACTAAATACTTAAAAGCGCATAACCAAAAGAATGCGGAAATATTTGCTGCGTCAGCAACAAGTCGTGTTGCATCGCCTAAGCAGAATGCTAAGCGACGCAACAGCCCCAGGAACAACTGCCTCTGCAGTCAACAAAATAAAAATTCTTAAACATCGATTAAATCATAGGCACATACATAGTTGCAACCACAAATGTATAAATGCAATGAGCAGCAATCGGCCATTTAATTTCTGGCCACCAGCACAATTACAATTGCTGCAGCCGGAAAGCGTAGAATTTCATTAAAACATGACGCTATTCCTTCTTTCTTTCATTTTACATTCGCTTTTGTGTTGTGCATCGTGCAGACTTGCTAGACAAGTTTCTGTCTACCTCTAATGCTGAAGCCAACCAGCGGTTGTGTTGCATTAGATGGTGATTTAAAATGCCGCAGAACATATAACTCATGTTGTGTTTTTCCCCTATTTCTCTATTCTCCTGTTTTCTTTATCTGAGTTTACACACGGAAATATTTTATTGACAGTGTCGGAAAACTCACTTTGGGTGTTGTCCGGTCCGACAACTTGAGATCTCTGCATTCCCTTTCATATCACATACTCAAATTCGTTTTCTTTTTAAATTTTTCTGGTATGTTATATATATTTTATATTGCATACTTACTTGCTATGCTTATAAAATTCAAAATTTCTTGTCGTTCCATTGCCAACGAAACAAAGCTTTTCGCGTGTGAACGCAGTCTTTCTTTCACAATATTCTTGGTCTTTCCTTTTCAAACGAATTCATATTCTTACCACAAACTCGTATCATGCAGATTGTGTGTTGGGTCGTGACTGCTAATATGTAGTTCAAGAGTTGAAGTCGTGGTGAAGTCAATATTTGAAATTGCATGAAATCGTGTTTTACAGACGATTTTTCACTATTCAAGAAATACTATACTAAGGTGTATATTTTTGAAATATTTAGTATGAATATTATTATTGGATGGCAATTTGTATTAAAACTAAAATCTTGTGGCGAACTTCGCAAATTAAAAACAATTCTCACGATGTAATAATATTTAGATCTGTTGCACTTGTTACGAGGCCATAAATTGCAGTCCATAAAAACATAAATATTAATGAACAGCCAACGAAGTAAACAAATTAAAGTCTTGAGAGGATTACGGAGTACATCCTTTAACCACAACACACAGAAGCAATTGTTTATCAAGTCTCTAGGGCAGGCTGATTGCTTGGAGGCAATAGCAGAATCTGCAGAAACAAAAGAAATAAGGTTGTAATTAAAAACTGTAAAATAAGTAAATGTGTAGAGATAGTGAAGGCACGCGAGATAATCACCATTGGACACCTGATGTGACCTCAGTGCTTGCTTGCTGCTCAAACAATGGCTAAAAAGTCCAACAGGCAACGTGCAACGACGGTCATAAGAAACTAACAAGCCAATATATCAGTGTGTTTGCAGATTTTGAAGGAAAAACCAGCTTGAAAGTCCGCTACAGACATGTGCTCACATATATAAAAATACATATGTATATGTATATGTTCACCTCAAAGGGCTGTCCGTCACTGAGCGCAGTAACTGGCCAACGAGTTAAACCTGTTTTTTAGAAGTATATTCGGAATGTGCAGCATTTTCTGTTACCACCATTCGCTTGTCCTCTGCTCCATACATTTTCCCCAATTTCGTTTTTCATTAATTTTGCTACGATTCTCCGTACAATAAAATTTCTTAGCTTCTTGCAGATTCGTTAAGATCTTTTTCAGTGCCACTCAGTGCTGTTGACTCATTGCATTTGGTGGTTTGTCTTTAGCGTGTACCTTCATTGGAGTGGTTTGTGTGCAGTTTACTGCATTGACATGCAGCAGCGTTAAACCGTTTATACTCTTGTTTGATACAGTGTTTTTTTACTTAACGGTTGTATATAGCACCTAAAACTAATCGAGATAGGCATAGGGTTATATGTATATACATATATAAATGATATGGGATAAAACTCTGCACGAATAATTACTTTAGGCTTGCCAGCTTGTGACCAATAATTTTCCAAATCCAACCAAAACTTTTCAAGCTCTTAAGTACCGAATATAAGGGCCCCCTTGTCAATAGTTGATATTGACCCACAATATCGGGCAATGTGTGAAATATATAATTAAAATTCAAGGATAATCCTTCCTTAATAATAGTTATTCTGTGTGGAATCTAATAAATACTTCCTTGAGCCCCGATATATCTAATATAAAGATTTTTGGATTGTCGGGTGACTTTATACCACATACATACAAGTATATCGATACTTTATGAAATTCAGGAAACATTTTTTTAGTATGTGGTATTTTTCAAAAATAGATAATGTCGGGTCAATACTTATTAACCAACTTTAAACGATTTCTAGCTGAATCATACCCCAACCGAAATTATATTATTGCTGGCCAACTACGTAATCCTCTCGTTTTTACGTGGTGTGCTTTTTGAGCGACTTAGATGTATTCCAAGCTTACTGGTTTCGAGACTTATATATAAGGAAAGTATATTCGTTGATTGCTTCATCTTACAAATACAAAAAGTACATTTTTATACTCTCGCAACAAAGTTGCTAAAGAGAGTATTATAGTTTTGTTCACATAACGGTTGTTTGTAAGTCCTAAAACTAAATGAGTCAGATATAGGGTTATGTATACCAAAGTGATCAGGGTGATGAGTAGAGTTGAAATCCGGATGTCTGTCTGTCCGTCCGTCCGTCCGTCTGTCCGTCCGTCCGTGCAAGCTGTAACTTGAGTAAAAATTGAGATATCATGATGAAACTTGGAACACGTATTTCTTGGCTCCATAAGAAGGTTAAGTTCGAAGATGGGCAAAATCGGCCCACTGCCACGCCCACAAAATGGCGGAAACCGAAAACCTATAAAGTGTCATAACTAAGCCATAAATAAAGATATTAAAGTGAAATTTGGTACAAAGGATTGCATTAGGAAGGGGCATATTTTGAGGTAATTTTTTTGGAAAAGTGGGCGTGGCCCCGCCCCCTAAAAAGTTTTTTGTATATATCTCGGAAACTACTATAGCTATGTCAACCAAACTCTACAGAAACGTTTCCTTCAGGTATTTACATATACAGTTCAAAAATGGAAAAAATCGAATAATAACCACACCCACCTCCCATACAAAGGTTATGTTGAAAATCACTAAAAGTGCGTCAACCGACTAACAAAAAACGTCAGAAACACTAAACTTTACGGAAGAAATGGCAGAAGGAAGCTGTACCCAGGCTTTTTTTAAAAATTGAAAATGGGCGTGGCGTCGCCCACTTATGGACCAAAAACCATATCTCAGGAACGACTCGACCGATTTCAATGAAATTCGGCATACATTATTTTCTTAACAACCTGATGACATGTACGAAATATGGGTGAAATCAGTTCACAACCACGCCTTCTTCCAATATAACGCTATTTTGAATTCCATCTGATGCCTTCTCTGTATAATACATAGATATAAATGAAAATACAATTCAATACTCAAAGTACACAAATTGATCTAATCTAATTAATTTTACAGCAAAATAGAAAAATATGTAAATGACGGATAATGAAATCTCGATTATCACTTTATCATGCGAGAGTATAAAATGTTCGGTGGCAGCCGAGCTTAGCCCTTCCTTACTTGTTTTGTATAAAAGCGCTTTTCAGTTTCTCTACCCAGAGAGATTTTAAATTATGAAAACAAATCCACTGATAATGTGACCGATAAAATTCATGTCGCACTCGTTTGCTCCGCAAAAAGTCAATGATACCGTTGTTAACAGGAAACATAAATGAAGTATTTCTTAAAAACATAAAGAACATTTTTGGTTATACATCTACAGACACAGATGTTATTTGGCTTTCCTGACCCAAAACAATGTCTGGAGTCTTACATCTATATATATTGTGTACGTTTAAGCAAATACATTGTTGCAAATAAATACGTATTTTACTTTTATTGTTGTTGTTCTCACTAACACTTATACAAGAAGATCGAAACAAATCGCTTTTGTTTACCGTCCGAACTACCGACAAGAAAAAGTGTGCCAAAAGCAATACAGAAAACACACAAACATTCTCATGGATTCTGACACACACACAGCAAAAAAGCTTTTAAAACATCGTAAGTGTATTCGTATGTTTGCAATCAACGACCTGCAATCGCCGCATTGGAACTGCTGCAGCATCCAGTTGTTGCGCTTTTCACTGCACTCTGGCGCTCGCTGCTTTGTAACCCGCATTTCTGCCTCTTCGGTTGCTATTGTTATACATAAGTACATATGTATGTTCTTTTAGAGCTGCCTATGCTGCGGAACAAATTTGCCCGCACATTTGTTTGAGGTCATTCAAAGTGCTTTGGCATTTTTTAAACATAAAAAGTCAGTCAGTTGATTTGTGTTGTGCTGTGTTTCCGATATGTTGCTCATTCGATTTAGGCATTGTTGTGGTTTTGTGTGTCCCATATATAGAAGTATATGCCATAAGCGAGTCGAAGTAAAGTTTAGTTTCGTTAAAAAGTGGGTGAGTGCACTTAAAAGCCCTTTTTTCACATTTAGCAAATAACTGAAAGCAATGTACGAGTACCAAAATAAATTTTTAGCCAAAATTATTATAAAATGTATTTGGTATACTGAATAATGTCTGTTTATTTTCAAATGTGGCTTAAATAAATATATCCAGAACAGGCTATAATTAGTTTGCAATGAAATTTGTAACACATTGAAGGAAATGTCGAAACCCCCATAGAGCATATAAGTAAGACAAGCTGAATCGATTTAGACATGTCGACCGTCTGAAAGTCCAGATTTGTATTCAATGAACTACAGTTTGTGGCAACGTAACCTGTAAAATACCTCATAGGAAATTAAAGAGTTTCAAAATCCTTTGGTTCGAGCATCGTTTGTGGCCTTGTGTGAAAGCAAAAAGTGACCATTTCGGATAACATTTTGTAGATCGAGTCTTAATAATTGCATTTTTTAATAATATTCATTCATTCATTTATTTTTATAATGGCCAGGAATTGCAACAGAACTTATATCAGGACTAAATACACGATAACTAGTTCCTCAGTTTTTGAGATCTTGATGTGAAGCTTTTTACACCTCCTATTCTCCGCAAGAAGCATCACATTTTTTGTTACAATCGACGTTATCGGACGACTGTAGCATGTGACTGTTTCTCTAAAGTATATAGCTGTCCATTGTAGTGTAGTTTCCTTCTCCTTTAATGCAACTGAAAAAATAGTGTGACAGCAGTATTCGCGTTATCAGAAAGTGTTCATCTTGATTGAAAGGCTTTCCTAATTTGGGTTGTGGTAAATTAATGTTGTAGAATGTACATTCCTTTGTATGTATACACAAATGTACATACGCTAACGCATCTGAAATATGCATATTCCAAGAAGACAAAGCCAACCTGTGTAATTGTAGTAATTGTTTCTTCCATTTTAATTAACTGCACGCATGTAACACTCGTTTAGTAGCACAATTACCGCTATGTCTGCTTTTAACTAGGAAAATGTGTGACAAGTGCTACGCACACCGTACATAGCATGGGATTGCTGCAGCTTGTGAGATAAGAATTCAGCTATTATAATAATTACACCTACATAACTACAAAAAACATGAATACAAATAATGTGTGCTAGACTTATGAATAATTATAAATTATGTGAACGAATTTACAATATGGTAATCCATGCGGTATTTTGTGAAGATATCCTGTCAAATGAAAACGTTTTTCATACCAGTTTTAAAGTTTAATTTGTATGACACTATATACTTTAACAGTTCGATATCGGCAATTCCAACAAATACACAGCTTCTTTGGGAGAAAAAGAGGTGTGCTATTTTTAGAGCGATATCTAAGAAAATTAGGGACCAGTTCGCATATATACAGATAGACGAACATGCCTAAATCGATTGAGCTCGTCACGATGATCCGTTATATATATACTTTATACGGTATCCGACGTTACTGGATGACTTTATCCTGCATATATCGGACAATATGTGAGTTATCTCAATGAAAATGAAGGGTCGTGTTTTCTGACAACAGTATATCATTGTGCCTAAAATGGATCAAATTGGAAGAAAACTTGACCCCTATATTACTAATATCAGAATATTCGAACATTTACCTGACTTTATTTCAAATTATTAGTGATTGTACTATAGAAGTATACAACTTGTATGTAAGATAGTTTAATGAAACCCATGTATGTATATTGTATGTTTTACTGGCAAAATAGATAAAATAAGATCAATACTACCACAGACTGTGATTCTGTCAAGTTTCAAGAGTATAAAAAGTTCGTTTACAGCCGAATTTAACCCTACCTTATTTGTTATAAATTATGAACATTCATTTGCATAAGCTATGGCGAAAGTCGGAAAGCAAATTTCACGAAATGTAAATAATCACAGCTAATCTTACCATTGCGCATCCATTTTACTTGAACTGAAGACAAAAGTATACGCGCGCATAAATTCACAAACGAGTTTGTCATCCGATGCTCATATGCTTAAATATATAAGCCGTTAAAATGACGTCACACCCAGCGAAGTGACAACACATTCCGTTGGAATGTATAAAACAATATCAAATTATGCCACTAGCTCACGAAGAGACCGCAACGACGATTAACGAAAGTGTTATTTAGGTGAAGATGGAGAGGATGGTCTACAATGAAGAGCGTTACATTCTGAGGGCAACCTCAGTGACCGCGATTAAAGTTCAAGCTGACTCAACAGCTGTGGTCCAGAAGCTAGAAGTTTGCTGAAATGCGTCTGGCAAGCTCCTAATGCTGCTAATTTTTCAACTTGCCACAAAAACAATATAAGAACTGTGGTCAACTAATTACATATGCACACAAGTTGAACGCAACAATAATTTATTTTTTCAGAGCACATACTTATGTGCACGTAATAAGTATGTGCTCTTCACATGGAGTCATATATTATACCAGAATTTCAGATGAACCATGTAAGGCATAGAATGGTCATGTATTATTTGAGCAATTCTTATCGCATGCTTGAACTTTCTGTTGAACTAAGGAGACTTGAGTAAAAATTTATAATAAAATAGTTGCAGTAGATGTATATATTTTATATTCTTCCATACACATTAAAATTCAAACATACATAGACAACAAATTGTCTTTAATTGCTGACTCTTTCATTACTGACTGCATTCTTTCTTCAACTCTGGTGCTTCCAAGTTTTTATAGCGATAAATTAGTTGATGCAGCAGTTGCAAGCACATCACTGCCCTCATCAATTGATCCCAACAAATATATTTTTCATCCAGTAAAGCACTAAATTATGATGGCTGCTGTGGCCAACCAGCATTGCGCGCTGCATTATAATTGGATTGAATTGCAACATTTGTCTGTATATGTATTATTATTATACCCTGAACAGAGTATATACAATTTGCCACGAAGTTTAATATTGGAGAAACTCTATAAAATGTATGTATAAGCAAACAGGGTAATGAGCTAAGTTTGTCTGTCTGTCTGTATATGGTATACGCGAACAAGTCCCTCAGTGTTTGAGATATCGATTTAAAAATTTACATCCTTTTCTTACCAAGAATCTGCTGATTTGTTGGAACCGCCGTTAAAACAATACGCACTACACTATACAAGGAAATTTTCCCTGATGAAACTGCTGGACGATCTGACTCGAGTTCCTGTTTGGAAACTTCTTTATGTGTTAAGAATATTCCAGCAGTCGAGGTTAATGTTTTTCCTTGGCGTAGGAGTTCAAAATTAATTGATTTATTAAGAAATTAAATTCCAATATAATCGCTAGAGAGCATATCGTGATCTAAAATGCAAAATAATGAAACATTACGCATTATAAGAATACAGGGGAAAGAAAAAATAGTAATAAGTTTTTAATATGACTTGATTATACCTTATATCAGAGCTTAAAATTTTAAAATTAATTCAATGATGATTCGCTGTTTGGCATTTGTGACTTTCTTCTAACCTTTCTTTCAAATCCTCCGGCTGTTTCATCACATTTCAATCCTTTTTCGACAAAAGAGATGGAATTAATAATATTATGATTGGATAGAATTAAAATATTCTCTCCCTTACATTTAATTACTATGAACGTTTTTTGTCTATATTTCGTACAAAAAATAAGCCCTAATTAATAATGGATTAATAAAGAGAAGGATGGAGGATATTGATATCATCGGCCTCAACACCCGCGCTGTTAGTTCTGCTTTCTCCAGACTGAACAAGGAAGCAACTCAAATGGGTCTGGCAGTGAACGAGGGCAAGACGAAATATCTCCTGTCATCAAACAAACAGTCGTCGCACTCGCGACTTGGCTGCCACGTCACTGTTGACAACGTCCGGTGTGTTTTACGTGGGTACCTGCTGACGACAGCCTTACTCCACGGCGCTCAAAAGCACAGCGGATCAAATCAATGCGTTGATCAGCGCCCTGAGAATGCTAAGCATTTTCAGTACCAATTGGCAGTGTGGAATGGACACACTAACCACCTTGGTAGGGTTCGAGGCCCATCTAAAACCTCTGCCGTGCTTTGGGTCCGGCACCCGGTTGCAATGCAACTCCACATTCAACTGACAGGGTCAGTTCTTCCCGCGATTTGGGTTTCAACCACAACCACCACGATACTCCCCGAGGGGCCAGTCCGCAAGAGCAGGTTGGAGTTACCTCCAAGGGCTCCTGCTCCCCGTGGTACCAGAATTAAGTCTCAGGTCAGACCTCGTAGCCGAAACTACTACCAGTTGAGCTTCCATACTGCTCTGGACTGGTGGCCAGGACACTGTTGACAGTCATAACTTTGAAGTTGTAGATAATTTCGTCTATCTTGGAACCAGCGTAAACACCACCAATAATGTCAGCCTAGAAATCCAACGCAGGATAACTCTTGCCAACAGGTGCTACTTTGGACTAAGTAGGCAATTGAGAAGCAAAGTCCTCTCTCGACAAACAAAAACCAAACTCTATAAGTCACTCATAATTCCCGTCCTGCTATATGGTGCAGAGGCTTGGACGATGTCAACAACGGATGAGTCGACTTTGCGAGTTTTCGAGAGAAAGGTTCTGCGAAAGATTTATGGTCCTTTGCGCGTTGGCCACGGCGAATATCGCATTCGATGGAACGATGAGCTGTACGAGATATACGACGACATTGACATAGTTCAGCGAATTAAAAGACAGCGGCTACGCTGGCTAGGTCATGTTGTCCGGATGGATGAAAACGCTCCAGCTCTGAAAGTATTCGACGCAGTACCCGCCGCGGGAAGCAGAGGAAGAGGAAGACCTCCACTCCGTTGGAAGGACCAAGTGGAGAGGGACCTGGCTTCGCTTGGAATATCCAATTGGCGCCACGTAGCGAAGAGAAGAAACGACTGGCGCGCTGTTGTTGACCCGGCTATAATCGCATAAGCGGTGTCTACGCCAGTAAAGAAGAATAAAGAGAAGGCAATTATTGTCAGATTTCAAATTCTATCATCGACTATTATTCTGAACTACAACAGAAACGTGTCCTCAATCAATCAATGTTTTCTTAAAACTAATTTTTGATATACATAAACAACCATACCTGAGACGCACTATCCAAACATTAAGAGTGAATGAACTGAGAAGCAGTGTAATGTAAACAAACAAATATTTCTCGTTTTATTTTTTTTTTTTTGTATCTCGCTAGTTTTGTCTGCTTTATTTATGTTCATGTCTACAACTTTAACTTTCAAAAGAAGCGCTTAAAAGTCCAAAATGTCTGCCACATTTTTGTATGTATTTTCCATGAGTTTGCACACCAGCGAAGAGATCGGAGTAAACTTTGCACTAGTTGTATTTATGTAGCTAGGTTTGGATATTTAGAACTGTTTTCGTCGAAAAACTTAAACAAACAAGTTTTCTTGTTGACTTCTATTTCCCTCTTTTCATTTTACGAAATCAATGACAAAGTATTTAGGGAGTACATACGTTTATTTATTTTCGCAAAAATTTTATAACTTCAAACTCTTTTGTTGCTCACTTTTCGCAGATTATTGTTGTAAAATTTGTCCAATTATAAATGTTTTGATATAAGCTTTTAAATGATAAAATGCTTAAGAATTTCACGGTACAACTTATAGATTTGAATAAAAATCTAAATTAGCAAGGGGGAAAAGCCATCACTTCTAAACAATCATGGAGCTTCATCTGGAATTTCAAAAAACTTCAACTTTTGATTTTAACTTTATCTACACATTTTTTATGACTAAATTAATCAATTAACAGTAACATCATGGATAATTCGCTTTAAACTATTTCAATTTTTTTTATTTTATTATTTTTCTTTTGCAATTTTTTAGACATTAAAGCTCAGTTTTCTTTTAATTGAATGGTTGCAATAAAACTAACTTGTCATATATAAAAAATTAGCTTGTATTAACTGCAGATCGCCACAATTTTGTAATAAAATTACTGAAAAAATATCAACATCACATCAACTACAACTTGTTGACAGCCAATTACGGGCATCTACATATGACAGCAGTAAGGGCAATCATTAGTAAATTTAATGACCAAACATCCAGGAATTAGGTTCACCATTAAAATGAAAATCGATATGACAGCTTTGAATTTTATGGGAGAACTCTAACACTTGAATTTAAATTGTTTTTAAGGCAGAGATAGAATTTTAGAGTACTATGGTTAAGGAATATAGTATAATTTTATTTAATTGATAATACACAAACATTTGTACATTTGTATTTTTGTGTAATCTCCACAGCTGGTAACAATCAACATTTTGATTAATCGACTGTGAAAATAGAAAATCAATAAAACATACCCACATTTTTTATTTCATTTCGTTGAATATCCACATATTCTTATGCTACAATTTATAAATATATATGTACTTAGTATTATTTAAAGTACACATAGACACAACACATGTTGTTCATATAAAGGCAATTTATTTCAATTTGTTGGTTGCACAGTCTTAACTGTTATAATCTTATAAGCGAAAATGTTTAATAAAATTTCTTTTAACGAATTAGTAAAACCACAAAAATGCTGAGAAATAACTACGTTCGATTGAACTTCTTTTGTGAAAGTCTATTTATTTATACAACGATTTCTTTATTTGTTTTTAATTTTGTAACGAAAATAGTAAAAATAAAAAATAATTATTCCGTAAACATTTTTCTCCGACAATATTTTATATACATATGTATATATTTAACAAAAGAGAAATATCAACCAGTTTAAATCCTCGAAACTTTATAAATAAAGGAACTGGGCCTAGAGCACAAGAATAGCCAGAAGTAACATTGAGCTAAATCAGGTGGATACGGTGCTTGCTCAATGATATTTGTTGAATGTTTGACCAAAATTTAACACAAATACCTTAAAAATTTTTGTAAAACTCGACAAACACTACATATCGTCACCTGAAATGCAAAATAACGTAACAACATTTTCGGAAATTTAAAGTGGCAAGAATGAAACACGAAATAAAATGGAACATGACTGAAACAAAGTTTTAATATTGGTTGAAACTGGTTTATATCTGACCGCAGAACCTGAAAATGTTGAACATGTGTAATATTATGTATGTAATTTGAAGTAGTGAAGTGTAACAATAAGACACTCAATTTCGAATTTTTTAATGATACGTTGTTTTGCATTTCAGGTGACGATATAATATATATGAATTTCAATACTAAAACATTACTCATATTAAATTTTTGATACTCTCGAACATATTGTAGTAGAGTATAATAGCTTTGTTTACTTAACAGATATTTGTAATACTTAAAACTAATCGAGTTAGATATGGGGTCATATATAATACATCAAGCGAGACAAGTCCATGTAAACAATAAATGGAGTATAGATGGAAATACATTAATAAAACTGACAACTATATGGTAGTATATCACAATTTTATATTACCTCTGATTCTTTCTCTTTACAAAATATATATTATTCAAGCAGCGATGAAGATCAATAAACTGCAGAAATATGTCCTTCAGGCATTCCGCCTCACATTTCAAAATTATTGAAATTGAACCGTACCTTTTTAAGTCCCCAAATACCACTTTAATGCCTCTGGCTTACTTTTACCGTAAATATTCAGTAAATATGTGAGATAGGATTATATAAAAATATATTGAAACATTGAGAAATTATATAGTATATATATTATTTTAATAATAATGTTATTTTGTGCCAAAACTACCTAGCATCGGGACAATACGTTCCATAATTCGACTGTTTCAATAGTATATTTTAATAAAGAGTATGCTTACTGCCACAATTTTTCAGTAAGATTTCACACAAGTGCGATTATGGAGAAGATAGTATAAACTAGACGGTTTGTGAAAATGATAAGGCCATATATACTTGCAATGTTAGAGAACTACTTATCATATACAGTAGAAAACTGAAAAACAGTATCGATACTGAGGGAAATTGTAATTCTTCGTTCGGCACCATCAGTTAGTGAATCACATGGGCACTGAGAAGATTTTTTTGTATTATATTATATTATAAACATTAAGTTCCTAAAACGTTCTGTTGTAGAAAAGATATACATATACATAAATAATAGTGACCCAATTCTCTTAAAAACTTTTAACAAAGGAATATTTTCAAGAATAACAAAAATCATCTAAAACAACAAAAACAACAAAAACTTTTTCTGAGTTCAACGAAGAGTAAGTGCAAATATTCGGCAGCTAAAGTACTATCCCTGCTTATAAATGGTCTCCGAAATATCTCATCTTTAACATTTTTTGCCATTTGCTTACAAAGAAGCGGTGAATGTTCTTTATTCAGAAATCAATCTGCTGTATTGCCATTAATGTGGAGAATAATTTGGGCTGTAGCCTAATTCTCCCTATGAATCATATACACCTCAAAGAAGTAATGTATTTTATTGCTTAGGTATGTTTAGACAGTACATCAAAGATATGTTGCAAAATGTGCTGTGGTTGCACATAAAAAATCAAAGTCTTTATAAATGTAAACTACTGCAGGAAAGAACTAAAAGCGCAAAAGAACAACAAACAGAAGTGTATATAAGAAAAAAAAGCAGCACGCAACATAAAACACATATGGAAATATGGCATTACATACCCGGTAGGGAAATGCATTAGTATGAAAATGGTTTATTTGTTGCATATTGAAGATCTTGAGCTGTTTGTTCATACTTTCTTCCAGAATATCCACTGAGTAATTTATCACTGAGATTGGCGCTTTTAGAATTTCTTAGGAGACACGAAGTAGTCGAAAATATAGCAGTGTTTTTTTTTTCAATTGCTGTAATGTCTCCTTGGAATGCCGTCTATCTTCAGACTAGCATGAATTGATTTCAATTTAGTGGAGCCCGGCAGTCCCTAATTCCACCGACCAGTTTTGTTTCCCTACAAGTACTTCTCTGAGCATTGGGGGCATGCCTTTGCTGCACTAATATGGTATACGTAGTCTACGTATAACCGAGCTTGAAACACAGAAATTTATTTATAAACTATTTTTGAAAGGCATTAACATCTGGCACTAGTGACTGCCACTAGTAACGAGACGGAAGAAAGAATTGCTTTTACAAGACAACTAAACAAACTAAGAAACATAACAAATGCAGATAAGCGCACGAGAACATAATTACGAGTAAATGGTGTAAAGTGAACAACATGTGTGTGTACATACTCGCATTAATGTAGACACCGCACCGAACACAAAGGAAGCCAAAAATATTATTTTTAGTGTAGCATAACTGGAACCAATCTCCATATCTACTTCAAAAGGCGACAGAGAGTGAAACATGTGAGCCAGAATCACAATGCTAATGCCTTCATAAGTGTACGTTTTCGAGTGTTAGAGCCGTAGCTCATCAACAACCCCAGCGGGTGTTGTTTCCAACAACTGCTGCTGTTAGCCAGCTTCCGCCTTTGGTAGCTAATGCATTGCGCCATATTTTTTTAGATTTCATTCGCCATCTGTTCATTTATCACATTTGTATGGTTACTGAATTTTTTTGGGAATTATGCATACCGTCAGTTGCTGAGATTTACATAGCAAGATGTTTTGGATTCTGTACCATTGATAAGTATGTAAGATATTTCTGAAGAAGGCAGTAAATTACAGTTGTCATTTTGTAAATTCTTATGGGACAACTGGCACCTTAAGTCGTGTTTAGTTATATACGTATGCATATTTTTTTAAACTATATGTATTTATATATCATATTGCTATGGTATATAGGAATATGTGTAAGTATATGAAGGCGATATCAGAATATTAAAACGTGCGGCGGACATATTCATATGTATATGGTATAGTATGTGTATATTGGTAATGACGAAATAAAAAAATTTCAAACTTTGACTATTGGCTTGCTATCAGTATCGTATAACTTTTTTCATTGCGTATATAAGTTATGTCCCAAAGAATAGATTTTTCGTCGGAAGTAATTTCGATTCCCTTAAACTGTACGTTTTAATATATTTTATATGAAAGTACGTGTATCTATGAATATAAATTAGCTGAACAACGTAAATTATCAATTACTTGGTAGTAAAACATTGTTGAAAATCATGATAAGTTGCTTCAAACATATAAACGATGAGTCAACCAACAGGTGGTCTCACCTACATATTACAAGCTCATGCATATTCATGTAGCAATTCGCTGCATGTTTTTTTCCATATAAGTAGGTATTTAAAGTAGCCGCAAAAGAGTTGTCATCGGAATGCAAACTATCACCTCGTAGGTGTGTTCGAAAAATAGCGGGTATTTTTGTTTTTTCAAAAAAATAATTATTCAATCGTTTACATTAATGTTGTCACCTTTAAAATAGACCCCATTCCTCATTATGCACTTATGCCAGCGAGTCATCCAAATGTCGAAACATTTCTCCAACTTAATTTTTATGACAGTTTTTAGCTCGTTCAGGAAGTTTCATTTATCTTGTGAAGGTTCTCTTTACTTTTGAAAATAGAAAAAAGTCACACCAGAGCCATACTAATATGGAGGCTGAGGCATCGTTACAGTATGGTTTCTAGCCAAGAATCACGAACAATTTTTAAATCTAATTTTTTTTCTTGAAATCACTTTTGATGATCATAAAATAAAGCTGGTGACACCCTATAGATATCTAGAAAACTTGTAAAAGCGTACCGTTTGTGAAAGTTTGGAAATGTGGATGGTTTTCTTTTATTTAAATATTATATTTTAGTTGTTCAAGTTCTACGACCTTATTTAATCCATACATTTGAGTTGAAATTAAGTCAAATGCCCGTCACCACAAAAGATACTTACATTTGTATAGTATATGATAAACAAATTAGCCGACTACCATGTGCCTACCTATAACTCTACTCTAGTCCAAGGTTGTACTTATGGAAACACAGCCATTTTTCAACTACATATACTATATAGGGAAGCCAATTAAAATAAAAGTAGCCATCACAGGATCTTGTGTCGACAAAAGAGACACGGGCTAATACTGCAACTATTATATGGAGAACTTGCTTATGCATATACTTATTCGACGTCTCAGAATAAAGTGAAATAAAAACGAATTTAAATTCTTGGCACGAAATGTAAGAAGCATACACGGTTGAAAATGCAGTCAAAGAAACTGTATGTATGGAGGAGCATACTAAGTAGCCTTCAGCAACCATGAGGGGCATAGGGAACATAACAGACTGTCTGCAGATTGAAGGCGACAAGAAATGCAAAGGTCAAAAATCTTCGTCGTTAAGTATTATTGATTTTCGAGAAATACTTGGTTGTTTATATTATGCACATGTATGTCTGGAGAATATCCATTAATGGTTAATTTTCAGAAGATACATATTGGAGTTCTGTACATATGTATATATTCTCCATAATAAATAACTGTGTAATATCCTCTATTAAAACTGCTAAATTGCATTTAAATACTTTAAATACCATTTTACTATATCCACATTCTGCTTATTTCTCATCATGGCGTCGCGTAACTACTGTCCGCATTGAGCATATTAAAACATTCTCTTGCTGTGTGTTGCATTTTAAGGTAAATGATGGCGTGAGCACCTTTCATAAATCATGTATGGTGCGGCCTTAGTTTTGGTTTATGAATGCATTTGTGCTTGATTTTTGAATGCTAAAGATCCTGTTTATCAGGCACAAAACAAGTGTGTAGTTTGTATGCAAGTGATTTCTCAAATGATAGTGTATAGTATATATGTAAAAAGGCTTTTTGTAGTTTTTGCTCAATTAAGTACTCAGTCAAGGACAAATTTTGATGACAGCGTTGATTTTAATCTTTTAGTTAAATATATGTACTTTGCATGAGAGTAAGCATACATAATATAATCTTTCAAAATGAATATCCTACAATCCATATGTATTTATTTAAGGTCGAGTAAAAGTAAATGCATTAACTGTGTCCAAAAAATAATAAAAACATTTGAATTTAAACTGCGCGCGTCGATGGATTTGGAGAATAATTTTTTTTTTTTTTAGGTTGGTAGTACTGTCAGTCACATTTTTGTCAAATTTCATGTCAAAATATTCATTAGTGTTTGAGATACGTGTCGTTTTGTGAGCTGCTAAAAGTGAGTTTTTCGTTTTTTGCGATGTCGAAATTTGTTGAGCAAAGAATTTGCATTAAATTTTATTTACGGAATCAATTTTCCGTGCGGATATGTTGAGGATGGTGCAGAAAGCCTTTGGTGATGAGGCTATGTCTAAAAAAATGTTTAAAAGTGGTGAGTTCCCCGCCGGCTGTGAACGTGTCGAAGACGAAGAGCGTCCAGGGCGACTATCAACCTTAACCGACGAAGCTCACATTCAACAAATCAAAGATTTGGCGATGAAAAACCGTCGATTAACAATAAGAGACCTTGCTGATGAAGTTGGCATATCGAAAAGCTCAGCCAATACCATTTTGAAGGATGTTTTGGGCCTCAAGCGAGTCAAATCTCGACTGGTACCGAAAACATTGGTTTTTTGGATAAAAGGCGTTGCGTTGAAGTGTGTGAAAGGATGCTTTCCGACTACCAGGGTGTCACGAAAAGCATTATAACTGGCGATGAGACTTGGATCTATGCTTACGACCCCGAAACAACCGATCAATCGAGCGAATATCGTGCCAAAAGAGAGCCGAGACCAAAAAACTCGCGCCAAAGTCGCTCAAAAATCAAGGTCATGTTGACTGTTTTCTTCGATTATCGTGGTGTTGTGCATTATGAATTCCTTCCAACCGGTCAAACAGTCAACAAGGAATATTATTTGACCGTTATGCGTCGTTTGCGTAGCGCTATCCGCCTAAAAAGACCGGAATTGTGGAAAGACAATTCTTGATTTTTACACCACGATAATGCACCATCCCATACTGTCCTCGTAATTCGTGATCATTTTGCCAAAAACTCAACCCATATCGTTCCGCAACCACCGTATTCACCTGATCTGGCGCCGTGCGACTTCTGGCTGTTCTCCAAGCTCAAAAGATCGCTCCGGGGACACCGTTTTTATACGATAGGGGAGATTCAAGCCGCAGCGAAGACGGAACTGAAGGCCATCCCGGAAAGTGACTACAACCAGTGTTTGGAAAATCCGTTGGCATAAGTGCATTGCATCGGGAGGGGATTACTTTGAAGGGGATGAAATTGATTTGGAAGAATAAGTAAAGAATTTTCAAAATAAATATAATGTCATCTTATTTTTTGGGCACAGTAGTTCAGCTCGTTATAGCGTATAGCGATGGCTCTTATACAACGCGAGTTAAAAATTATTATTATTAAAACCATATATGTATTAAAAAACTAGTGGATTTTTAGAACCTTTATGATTTATGGTAATTTTTTTCTATTTTATTTCCATTCCTCAAATATTCAAAATTTTTGGCATTGTGGTACTCAAAAAGTTTGATGTGTCAAATATTCAAAAACTTTCCTAGAACTTTATCGTAACTGACAGGTGCATACATACTATACATGCACACGTAAAATGAAATGTAGACAACGTTTAAAAGCACTTCTGGAGATCAGTTGAGAGAGGGCAGAAATTTGGAAGTGACTAATTCACTCACAGCAATGAAAGTCTAAAACCTAAACTGTACTTTAGAATATTTATGCCAGCATTCCTAGAAGCAAATATTTTATTTTTTTAATTTAAACTAAATACCAACACAGCACTTAACTTAAACATACCATTTCCTTCAAATTATTCAAAACATTCTATAAATATTTCTCCCTTTTTGAATACATCGAAAAATCATTTAATTTCTTGCCTTGCGTCTGAAAAGTGTTGAGGAACCACAAAACTAACCATAGCAATCATCAACCCCCAGTCAACCAGAAAACTAATAGGTGGTGGTTACACATCAATTATTTTTTATGATCACTTGATTGTTTCCGCTGTTTAACAATTTTTTATTGGGTTTCTTATTTCTTTACTAACGTGAAGGTTCGGTAAAACTGTTAGCCAATCAAGGAAAATGTATCTGTTATTTGAGTAGATAAATTCTAAGTTAACAGGGCGGAGTCGGGGTGGAAAATTCTTTATTTATAATTTACGGTAAATTAATTTCCAGACACTGTAAAGCACCCTAAAAAACTGTGTTTGTAGACAGAATTGAATTTCCTATTTGATTAACCAGGTTTGTAGAGGTATACAAATTTTTCTATAGTGTTTAAGTCACTCACAGCTATATCAATAGTCGTACCAAGAAATATTTTGGTCAATTGGACACGGAAATCCTATTATTTTACTGCATTAAACAACTTTGCATATCAGTTAAATTAATGGTATATGCTCTCAAGGATCTCAGAACTCACTTAGAACATATGTATCAATTTTCCTCTTTTCAAACCTCTCGAAACAAACTTAAAAAACTCTGCTTGTTATATATTGATGTTTTTTTATACACTTATTTACAAATATATTATAGTCCACCATTAATGAGTAAGCGGTAATAAATAGTTCTATATATTTACATTAATGAGTTTGTTAAAACCACAAAATAATGTTAAATGTTTCCCTAAGGCGCAAGTGTACGAGTGTTATGTGGTTTTCAATTGTGACACATTTTGTGGTATCCAGACGAACAGGGTGTGCCTATAATCCTCTTAAGTTCATTTTTGATGCTTACACATTCCTCGCCGCAGTGAAAGTCTCCCCAATTTCATTATATTTAAGAAAAATATGCCGTCTGTTGCAATAATGATAAAGCGTGCTCGCACGTTATTTAATGCCCAAAACACTGCATTTGCCTTTTACTTGCATACCTGAAATTGATTCAGTCGAATATCCCTGTAGGAAAAGAAACATTGTTCAATAAATTTGTTTTTCAAAATATTCGACTTTTCCTAAAAACCGTAATAATAGAGCTTTTATTTTTCCTTATGTTCCTTCACCGTTTTTATAAATATAAATTTATGAATTTTAAAGTAGCTGTGAACTATGCTAGTTTCCTATGATACATACATATATGTCAATACTAATATACATATATTGGCATTTTATTATCTATTTTTCCCCTCTAAAGGTCCCTAATGTACCAAAATACCGCAGTATAGAATTTAAAGCAGCATAAACTATGTATTTCTTAAAGGGATTCCGTGTGTGCCGCGTGTGTGAATTTATAGCTAAATAAAATCACTTGTCAAATCTTGAGTTTAAATTGTAGTTAATGATGTTCTCCATTCCAAAACTATTAAGGAACATATTTTATATAAATCCCATCAAATTAAGCGTGCTCACGTTTTATATGCGTATTCGCATAATCTCATCTTATTATGGACCGACGTTTGCAACAGTACTTTAAAAACCACATATTGTGATCTTGCAACTGGTGGCAAGCGTTTTACAATCTACTATGACACATATACGAATATACATTGATCTTCTTATTTGGGAGATATTCTTAAAATTGAGGGTGCTTCTTAAGCGTATCTAATATATTAAGAATGGTAATAATAAGGGACTGTGAGACAATCTATAGAGTGAAATCTCCATCTATTTTTATGGTAAGCGACTATGCTGTTTATCTTCGTTATCCTTACATTAGTGCTAATTCAGTCTGGATTATATTAAAAAATGTAAATGTATATATATATATTAGGGTGATACAAAAAAATTTGCGTTTGGTACTCAGAAAAATAGGTTCCTAAACACCTCTAAGAAAGCCTCTCCAAAAACTAGGAACTTATTTTTTTTGATCCACCTTAATATGCATTAATGTTTGACGATGAATATCTAGTAAACGCTTAACTCAATCGAAAAACATAAGAGACCATTTGTATAGAGCATTTCAATACAATTTCCTACAAAACTATGAGTTTCATCATTTATAACAATTTTTTTTCATTGGGTTATAAAATTCATAAGAAATAAAAAACGTTTCCCAAAAATAATCAAATTTTAACTGTTAATATCTTTTAATCGGTTGGGTTTACGAAAAAATCCTTTTTTGTAGAAATCAAGATATTTTTTCAAGTAGTTGGAAGCGAGATATAAATTTTTCTATCTGATAATAAGAAAAAATAGAAAACTGTATGTAGGAGGACCTTCCCGTTACAATTAAGAACTCATGCTTGGAGAGGCTTTCTTAGAGGTGTCCAGGAACCTATTTTCCCGAGTACCAAACGAAAAAAAAAATTTTTTTTTAGTCATTTATACATATAATATGTATATATGGATTTTGGGGTGGGTCACAAAACACGTATGCTTTTTTCGCTTGATGCTCACAAAAAGGTTTGTAGACACTTCTAAGAAAGACTCCCCATGTTTACAAGAAAACAGAAGGAGACCATTTTTTAGATCATTCAATTTCCTAAAACCTATGAAACGAAATTTTTTTCAAGTAGTTACATATAAGCGAGATCAAATTCTTTTATGTGATAAAAAGAAAAAAAGAAACTCTTAAGCGGAAAATCTTTCGGTTACAACTAAAGACTCACAATTTGGGGGCCTTTCTTAGAGGTATCTATCAACCAATTTTTCAGAGAACCAAATAAAAAAAGCATTCGTTTTTTTGACCCACCCTAATGTATATATATTTGTAAAAGCGCTTAAATACTTTGGCTTAGTTCACCCTGAAACCGCTATGTTCCTGAGAGCTATCACACTTAAAGTGGATAAAGAAAATACGCGTTCTATAACGACATATTATATAGTATAAGCGCTCAATAATCGTGGTGCACTTAACCCTTAATGTCGTTGTTAACTGCTTCGAGTCTGCCAAGCTTACAAGAAAGGAGCCCCGCCTACTTGACCAGAGCTAGACTACCATTAGTACTAGTGCTGTCGCAAAAGTCTTTTCGTCCAAACCGGATAGTTTTAGGCATTCGAACTGCCGAATCGACTCTCCACGGAATTCGTGTACACTCTCAGCTTCGGCTGCAATATTTTCTTCACTCGCACTGAGCTAGTCTATTCGGTCGAATTTGGTATAATGAATGCTGGGTCTCAAAATGGATGATGGTGGTGCCAATAGTACAATCGGATCACTCACTAGGTGTAAAAAAATCTCACAAAAATTGTTCATCGTTTGTTAGAAAAAATAAATAATATATATTTTAAAAGTATATGTACATTTTTTATCTATGCCACTTTCAT